>JAREYC010000005.1:23135000-23735000 GCA_030015325.1 Cryptoblepharus egeriae | reverse complement strand
CCCTTCTCCCTGCTTGATCAGCCTTAAACAGGCTGCTTAAATTTGTATCTGTGCAAATCCATGGAACCCCATAGGGATGGCTGGTGTGTGACACAAGTAAGGTGTAAAAAAATCCTGTTACCCCTAGTTTCAATCCTGTCAGCATCTACCTTGTTTTGGATTCAGTGCAGGCCACTCAGCGTTCCTGTTCCAGCACAATTTAGGACTGGGCTGCCTTAATTAAATTATCAGGAGAAACTAAGAATTATTATTTAGTTCAATTCCAGCATCAGTTTGGCAGAAGACTTTCATTATTCCTTCATTCTGGGTTTTAAATAGCTGGGGTAACAAGGTGGCATGGTACTGTTCTATTTCTTTTAATTTATCAACACCAGCTGTTGCCTGCCAATACCAGCCCTCCTTTTTCCTGTAGCTGTATACTCGCCTCCATCAACACCTGTCTCCTTTTAAAATCAATTCTAAGTCAATCAACAACCTAAATAGATAAGCCATGTGTCTTGGCTTAAAGTATATCCATTGATGCAAGTTTGTTAAACAATATATTGATGACTCAACAACCCTTTTGTCGTTGCTTGCAACTCTTAACAACTGTCCAATCTATTCCACTCTAGTTCTTATATTCAATGTCAACAACATAACTATGTCCCTAGAAACACAAGTATCGGTGTATTCATCTGTGGATTAATTTTTTACCCGATGGTTGGGTCACTTATAAAAACATGCCCAGTAAATAGTATCTGCTTCATAGCACACACCACATTACTGCTCTGGGTCTAGATTAACACCGTTCAGGCATCAAAGTTGTGTTGAGTGTGCATGACAACTAAAATAAATTTAAAGCAGACAAAGGCTGCAATTCTAAAGGCACTCTCCTGGGAGTAAGACCAATTGAACACAATGGGGCTTAATTTGGAGTAGACATGGTTAAGTAATGTCCTCTGATGGAGCAAGTGGTTAAGATACTGTGCCTGTTAACCATCAGGCCAGAATTTGAGACCCCACATGATGAGGATTTCCTGCTACAGGCAGAGGGTTGGACTAGATGATCCACTGGGTCTCTTCCAACTCTAGGATTCTAGGATTTCACCCAAACACAAATTATTCTGGATAAAGAGGAATATTTTTTCACTGAGAAAAAGGCTG
Source organism: Cryptoblepharus egeriae (assembly GCA_030015325.1). Taxonomy (NCBI): domain Eukaryota; kingdom Metazoa; phylum Chordata; class Lepidosauria; order Squamata; family Scincidae; genus Cryptoblepharus; species Cryptoblepharus egeriae. The sequence continues at coordinate 23,733,857 of JAREYC010000005.1, read as the reverse complement.
TATGCTTAAACTATAATGAGCATTCAAAGAACCTCCTCTAGATTGTACAGCAACACTGTAAAGTGCATCACTATTACTAGTTCCATATTGGAGATAGAAATAAAATTCACCTAAAGAGTTCATAGCAGAGGTGAAATTCAAACCTAAGGCTTCTAAGTACAAAGTTCAGATAATAACGTAGTTATCCCAGGGTGGACAACCTTTCAACTTTAGGCCTCTTGGGTTTTTAACTAATTCATAGAAAAGGGAATTTCAGCGGATGCAGCTCGTCCTCTCACACCTGCTGGAATTCCCTCCTCTACACAAATGTTAAAGATCCAGGAGCCTTAAAGTTGAAAGCATCCTGAGCTATCCAGTTAGACTCTCAATCTGGCTTTAATCATTGCACTTGGTTCAAACTGTTCAGGATTTTATGAATAAAGCTTTGCATGTAGACTAGTTGTTCTAAATAGATAGAACATTTCACAAAGTGCTTTAACTTTAAAAAAAATTAAAAAACCAAACTGCCAGGCATCTGCTTGTTTGCAAGACCTGTTCTAAATTTAGGAAAACAAACAGTAAAAGAAAGCTTATTATCGCTAAAAATATATGCAAAGGTGGTTTTCAAGCACTTATGATAATAAATCTCTTATGTAGTACTGTACATGTAATATAGCAACTGTTACAGAATTAACTTGCCTGCTACAGGCACACATCAAGTGCAGGATGTTTGCCCACGGTGCAAACAGTATCTTAACCCACAGTATCTTAACCCAGAACCTATCTTAACCCAGTATCTTAACCCAGAACCTATTAGGGTAGATGCATTTTACTCTGCAGAATTCCTGTGCTTTGACTAGTGCGTCTCTGCACAGCCATTGTGCCTTTCTCCAAAGGTGTCCACATTTTCAACTTTCTGGCTCTTTGTGTTAAGGAGGGAATTCTGAAAAGGAGGGAATTTCAGCAGTTGCTGTTTCTCATCTCATTAATCAAAAGCTGCACTTGTTGAAATTCCCTTTTCTATACAATTATGAAAGGTCCAGGAGCTCTAAAATTAAAAGTTTGGGCATCCCTGGACTAGAAATCTGACAGTCAGAAATTCAACAGGGAAGACTTTTGTCACAGTGATGTTGTAATGGGAACTGCTTCATCTGAAGCCGAACAGCTTCAGAGGAGACTTTCTGCTCTCTAAGGAGGAGCAGCCTGCTCCTCCTTAGAGCAGAGGAAGTCCGCAGCTCTGCGCGGCCATTCGGCCTTGCTCAGGAGGTGGACTGGCAGCCAGGTGCTGCCACTCTGCCTCCCGTGCCAGGCCGAATGGCTGTGCAGAGGCACACAATGTGCATGTCCAAGCCTTCAAACATGCATAGTGCGTCTCTGCAGCAGAGGCACGCACTGTGCATGTCCAAGCCTTTTGAACATGCGCAGTGCGTCTCTGCACAGCCATTGTGCCTTGCTCCAAAGGTGGAGCAGCAGCCCCTGGCTCTGCCTTCGGAGCAAGGCCCAATGTTTCATAGAGATGCACTGCACGTGTCCAAAGGCTTGGACATACTCAGTGCGTTTCTGCACAGTGCGCCTCAGCCAACCATTCAGGCCAGCTCCAAGGCAGAGAGTCAGCTTCTGGCTGCCGCTCCACCTCTGAGCAGGCCTGAATGGGGGCGCTGATGCCTGGGGCCAGCCAGAGGAGTGTCAAACTCCTTCGGAGCATCACCCCCATGTGGCATGTCACCCTGGTGCGGCCCGTACCAGCCACACCAGTCTGGTGACGCTGATTGGCACTTCACTAGTACAAAAATGCTTTTTATTTCAGCAATGGTGTATTTTTGTTGCATATTATGAGCCGGTTCCATCCTCCTTTATTTACTTCTGGGCAAATTAGCCTTCAAGATCACTGAATGCTGCTTTTTCTTCTAAACTAGCTTCACACCCCTTCACTAAGTTCCTAGCTTCATTCCCCTTTGCTCCTTTCCTAAAAGAAACTACAAACACCAACAGGTGACAATGCTAATCTTCATGCCCTAAAAAGCTTCACCTACAGATTTCAACAGATCAAGCTATTGTTAAAGTTACCTCAGACATAAATTATTTAATGTGCAAAGTGAGCGGTTCCTATGTATTTTTATCTCAGCAGTGGTGAATTTTGATTTTAGTATCTTAAACTGACAGGATGTTTTCCTGTGTGTTACACTTTGTAAGTGTCCATTTTGAAAAACATCCTTTGTGGTATATATAGTTAGCAAAAAAAATCCACGAGAAAATGGTACCACCAGATGAATATGTCACCAAAAATATCGTTAGGCAAAGGCAGAATATCTTGCAAAACAAAAACCTATTTGAGGTATCCGATAATAGGTTCATTCTCTTCTAAGCATGGAGGTAAATTACCTCCTAGCTGTTCATGTTGTCAAGAAAAGTCACTTCCTCCCACACTGAAGAGAATCATGAGGGGAAAAGAGAGCGTGTGGGAGGATGGCTTGATCAAGATTTACTGCATTTCTCCATTTTAGGCGACACAATCAGATCTCAGTAGCATTTCCCTTGCAAATAAGCTTTGCTAGCTCTCTTCAACTTTGCATTTAAAGCTTTAAAATCCTTGGCACCATTACACTAATTGTTATGGTGCTGCACCTGCCTTTATCTGTCTCATCTCTATAGAAAAATTATTTCATACTCGGGAAAGGAAATAATCTAGACTATAATAAAAGGAAATCTTTTGGCTAACTCCTAATCCGCTCCTCAACATAATTCCTAGTTCTTCTACTATTGCTCTTCCCTGTATTCTTTCTCCCAAAGACAGAATAAGGCTTTTCATTTCTTTATTTCTAACATACGCGGCAGCATGTTTTGTTTCTATTGGACCAGGCCTCAGAGAAGCTGACCTGTTTGTAATGAACATAAGAGCCTCCACCGGATCAGGCCAAAGGCCCATCTAGTCCGCTGTATCATACAGTAGCCCATCATATACTGGTATTTTATCACTTCCACAGAAAAACTGCTGGGGAAGGGAAGGCCAATAGCTTGGAAGGAAAGAGTTAAACATAAGTTGGCCAATTCTGCCTCAGGCTATTCCTGAAAAAAATGTTGTTTTCAACATGATGCAATTTTTGGAAATTCCTGATGACTGCTAAAACCTCTAGGAAGGTTTGTGGTTATCATCTTGGAATGGATCAAGCATCCATTGAGATCAGGAGATTAGTAGCCCTGGTTTAAGCTGATGTGTTGCATGCCCCTTCCCCCTATATATACCATAGTGCTGGTTTGCAGCACATCAGAAAAAAAATACCACCAACCTGCAGCAGTGGATGCTCTGTGGCCATGATAGAGCATCAGAGTCTTCCTCTACTGCTCTGTTCCCTTTTTGGAATACTTGGAGTGGGGAGAAAAGAGCAGAAGTTGGCAGAAGTGGACGTGGTACACACGACACTGCCAATGTGTTACCTGTGGTGACCAGTTGGTCCCCTTAAACAATTGTCACCCACCAAATAGTCCGTAACAAATAAAAATCACATCCAAGAAGATAAGTTTTAAACCTTCCTTCTTTTTCGGCCACAAAATGTAGACCTTTTCATTTTTTGTGGACGGGTCAGAAGATGGCAAACTGAAAGTTTAAAAACAATATAAATAAATAAAAATTATAATTTATTTTTGTATCATCTTATATACCTAATGAGAATGACTGATTTACTGGACAGGTCTCACAAACAGAAAATGATCCTGTTCCCAGTACTGATCTGCAGACATATTACAGGCAGAAGATTCATTTTATTTCAAGGTCAGCTATTTTGGTCTTGAAGCTACTAATTTCTACTCTTACAAGCTATATCTAGAACAACCCAAATCCCTGTACACTGCATTTGGATCTTAATCAATTAAGATCTGTTCACGCTTTATCATGGGTGATTGATGGATCTAGTTGTCTGAACTGCACAAGACAGATCAATTGACCAAGAATGATGCAATGACAAAGATTCCAAATAAAAGCAGAGATAACATAGTCAATTAAACTACATATTCTGTTCAGATAATGTATCAAGTACAGAGATCAAAATCACAATGGACCCTTATTACAACAAAATGGGGACAACAGTGAGGAATACAGATTTAAAATATTACAGTTAGAGCACAATCCTAATCATGTCTACTCAAAAGGAAGCCCCATTGTGTTCAATGGGTCTTACTCACAGGAAAGTGTCTTTAGGATTGCAGCTAGAGTGGATTTTCAGCAACAATATGTCTTGCATATGGTGTTTGAACTGGAAGATATACTGTGCAATCCTAAGGTTGTCTATTCAGAAGTAAGGCTGCAATCCTAAAGACACTTTCCTGGGAATAAGATCCATTGAACTCAATGGAACTTACTTCTGAGTGGATATGCTTAGAATTATACCCTAAGTATTCATTGAGGAATTCAATAGAATAAGTATTATATTGTATTCAGTGGGGCCTACTCCCAGGAACAGGTTTCTGTGTGTGTTTAGGATAGCAGCCTTACTGTCTTTTGAAGGGAACTGAAGTGATATCAGAGTGGCTTCAAAAAGCTGTACTACTTGAATTTTTCAATTTTTTTACCCAGAAATGGTGTTTTTTTTTCTTTAACAGGTGTAAGACAAAGGAAGTTCTGGCTTACCTAAACTTCTCTTTAATAATAAATTTAAGAAACTATTTGTAAGTGCAGTGCAAATTGATTTTCTCTGTGTATGTTATCAATGGCCATAATATAAAACAAGTTACTGTTGGAACAATGTAGCAGCATTCTCCACAATTTTAAGCCAACCAGTGCAACTTAAAGTTGTGTAGCAGTTGGTTAATCACATTTTGTATATTTCAAATCCTATAATGTTATTAAGCCATATTTTCTTTGTTCTTCCTCAGTCTTTTTCCTGGCATTATTGGCAACTTTTGGGAAATTCAATGAAAACATTGTTTACTCCAGCAAATGAAATGATGGCAGTCCACAGTTGGATTGGTGGTATCCAAAGATATTTTTGTCCTTCCTAAAGAGAGCTGTTTAAACTCTGAAATTGCTGTTAGCCTGCTTTTAGCATGCTGTGGGTGGCTCAAGCGGTTAAGACGCTGTGCCTGTTAACCAGCAGGCCAGGGTTCGAGACCCGGGTCGGCCCCACAAGACAGGGTGAGCTCTTGTCCTTAGCCCAGCTCTGCGACTCCAGCTGGATCCAATCGTATTGGCTCTGCCTTTCCATTGGACTAATTCAGTGGCGTGGAGAGGGGGGATTTGCTGCTTGGGTAACAGCCAATCCTCCATAACAATCCAACCCAGGCTTTCGTGCTTCGCATGCAGCGTATGCAGCGCCGAGCATGATACCATAGTCTTTTAAGACTGACGGAGGCCTGCTTTATGCAGATTGAGATTTTCTGATCTGAAAATAGTTCGCCATCTGATTTTGGATTTTAGGCCAAAAGACACTTCTTGTGTCTTTATGAGTATTTCCTAGGACCAAAAATTTAACTGTTTCTAGTGAGAAAGTACTTTTGGTCTGTGGTTTCCCTTAGGTTGATTATGCTGTCAATGAGGGAAGCCATTTGTCTGCAGGCCATTGATATTAAACAGTTGTGAATCAAAGCCTGATAGAAATGGATCTTAATTGCACATGCACTTATAAGTACTGCTGTAGGTGACACTACATTATGAGTAATAGCAATTTTTAAGCCCTGGAGCAATCTCATGTAATTTACTATCCTCCTGCACAGGTTGGAATTTCAATAATTCAGCTGCTGCAGAAAATCTGGCTCTATGACAAATATTTCAAGCAATCACCAAGAGAAATGATGAGAATTTTGCCCTATTTTTCTAATTGTAATCAAGATGATACAAAGGATTTTGTTGGTTTGAATAAAATACCCCATGTGATTAGAATAAACAATATTAGAAAAACAAAATTTTTTGCATCAGTGTTCTCCAAACCCCAGCCCGGGGACCATATTTGGTCCCCAGTGATCTGTGATGTGGCCCCCCTTGTTTTCCCCCATCTCCTCTTGCAGGCCCATGGTTCCTGACGCCCTGTCACACTAACAGTCCTGCTGTCCTGCAAAGAGGATGAAGGAGTAATCTGCTGAGGAGAAGGGAAGCTGGCTTGACTTTGTTTCCCCATATGTCCCTTAAGGGCCTTGGTTCTTTTTCTTTCTTGGCAAAATGTGTGTGCTTAAAGCACAGTCTCCCTGTTCATGAGCAGTTATGTCTGTGAGTCTGCAATCACTGAAATATTTCGTAAAAGACAAAAGTTTTATAAGATCTGATGAAGAGAAACTTATGCTGCAATCCAAAAGACACTTTCCTGGGAGTAAGACCCACTGAACATGAGGGGCTTACTTTTGAGTAGACATGGTTAGGATTGTGCTCTTACTGGGACTGCAATTCTATCCACACTTTCCTGGGAGTAAGTCCAAGTAGACCTAAATAGGACTGGGCTCTGAGTGTGATTCAGGAGCATTCTGCCTCAGAGTCAACCTGTGTTTCTGGCTTTGTCTGTTTTTTGTCCTGGCTATGACATTGGTAGGTTCATACATGTGTGTTTCATACATGTGTAGGTCAGTGGTGGGCTCCAGCAGGTTCGCACCTACTCTATAGAACCGGTTCTTAACAAGAGATAGGACATACAAAGTTTAAAAATAGCCATTTAAAAGTGGCTGCCAGATGGGCAGTGAACCGGTTATTAATTTTTTTGAAGCCCATCTCTGGTGTAGGTCCATACATTGGTCTTCCAGTTCCTGTGGTGATGTAGGGAGGCCAGTGCATGTTCATGCACTGGCCTAACCCTTCTCCAGGAGTGGCACAGAAGTGCCTCACTGCACGTTTGTGACACCTCCAGGCCAGCACAGGACTTGTGCTGGGGCTTAGGCCAGCCTAAGTAGGGGTTAAGACTGCAGCCTTAATTCTTATGTCACAATAAGTAATTCTGCAGTGTGTTTGTTATTCCTGGGCTAATCGCAGGAACAAGAATCTAAGAGAAAGAAGTTGGTTCAGCCCTGCGATTTCGCCAGCTTTTCTCACATCTCTTTTAAGACAGGTCACGCCTCTCATTTATGGATGTTTCTGCCATTCCATTTTTGAAAGACAGAAACAAAAACTATTACCATTTTCTATGCTATCAGCTGTCAAGAGAGAAGTCCTCGCCAGGCATAAACCACAAATCATGTGCAGAAATGAGTTCTTGAGTCAACCACTCAACAATTCAATGCATTTGCTGTCAGTGAGTGCGAGCCAAAACATTTCAATCAGAGAGGTAGCTAAAAAGACATAAAAATAACAGAGCTGTGGTTATCCCATTAAAGCAGTATGAGGTACTTTCTTCTCCTAATTTGCTTTCTGAGAAAACTTTAAATTATTATTTTAGTTTGTGTCCTCAGAAACTTTTCTGATCCTTGTGGCCCTAGTTTTTAGTCAGTCCTAATTTCCAACTACAACTTATAATAATAGACAATCATTTTTACCTACAATTTTTGGTCAGGTAAAAAAAGAGTAGGGAAGTGCATTCATTTTTGAATGCCACAATGCAGTGCCAACATAAGGGAAAAATTCCTTTACCTTAAGGAGGCTTCTGTTACTGTGTCCCCTGCTAAATTTAGATTTTAAAAAGCCTAACCATGTCTACTCAAAAGTGAGTTCTATTGAGTTCGATGGGTCCTACTCCCAGGAAACTGTCTTTAGGATTGCAGCCACAAAAGATAGTTTTCACTATATATAGTGTTAAATTGGTGTGTTAGAGTAGCAATTCATACATACATAAGTTACACTTTGAACTGGGTCAAGGTAACTACACAGTACAATTCCTGCTTGGCAACTAATTTTTAACAGAGTTATATTACATTCTGAACTGAAAAATAGCTGGAGGGCCAACATCATTGACTCTGACCGTTGACCCGTGTCAGCCATACTAAGGTTGCCATCTGGCCAGGACAAAAAATAAAAACTAGCTTAGCCTTATTATGTACAAGGCTTAATATGCAGAAAATATTTTCACTGCATCACATCAAACTGCTATTCATCTATAGCGAAAGGCTGGCAATCTTAGGTAACACACAGATGAAAGCCTCCTTCATCTTCACTCCTCACAAGGTGGGGAGGAGTGCAGGCTTTGGAAAAGCAATGTGTTTAAGCACACTATGGGTGCAATCCAGAGTAACTACAGGGAGTCCTTGCTCCGATATAAGAACAATTTACTCTGGATTGCAAATTCATTTCCCACAGGTTTTCACTAGGTGGTGCCATAACTACGTCAACGTAAATGTCTCTTACATGCTCCCATAGTTGCTCTGGATTGTAGGGTATGTTACTTCCATTTACTTGTGTCTTGGTTCACTCATTCAATCAATTGACTGTACTTATATACTGCTTTTCAATGAAAAATTCACAAAGAAAATGAAATAACTAATGGCTCCCTGTCCCAAAAGGGTTCACAGTCTAAAAAGTTGCAAAAGAAGCCACTATGAAAGATGTTGCTGGAGTAAGAAGGGTCAGTTACTTTCCCCTGCTAAATAAAAGAGGAAGGAATCAGCTGAAGCACATGGTATGGATTTAATAGGACTTCTGCATTACACCCTTGATCCAGATCTACCTAATAGTAACTTCACTTGATAATGACCTCAAGTCAAGACAGTCTATTCAGGATAACTCACATCCCATGAATCTGCCAGACACAGAAATCCTTTCCTGATGTTCTGATGTTCTAAAACAGTGCCCCGTGATCATGGAGAAAGGAGACTGACCACCCATGCCTCCTGTGCTGACATGGTTCCTGGCCACATTTCAAGGTTTCCCTATTTTTTGTACTTTTTATCACACAGAAGCATGGCTGGGTATAGGAAGATTTTTATCCGTGCATCTAAAACACTTTGCCTGGCAGAGTTTCAGCACATAGTAGGGTACTGCCAGCATTCGCTGCTTGCCTCTGCAAATAAGCATTGAATGTATGGCTCTGCAGGGCAACGGTCACAGAGGAGCAGGGTTATCTGGGGGCAATTCACTGAATGCAAAGTCCCTGAAAAAGCTAGAGTGGTGCTTCCAAAATTCCTACAAAGAAGTTGGGAGACTCTGAGTTGTTGCAGGGGTGGAAGGAGGCATTATGATCGCCAGGATCATGCTGTTGCCAAGAATGGGAGGGATTTTTTGTACCTACCTAAAGCCAGTGCTGCAGTTCTGGTTTGATGCAAAAGTGGAAGAAAAGGAAAAAAGGCACTTTTCCTGGTTTTCAATGCAGCATTGACGGCAGTGGTAACATTCAGTCCATGAGTCAACAAACAGGCTGACAAAATGACCAGAAATGCCTGGAAACCCTCCCCCCTCCAGGAAAAAGGGGACTAACGGGAAAGGGGGGAAAAACCCTTCTCCAGAATTCCAAAGACATGTCCTGGCCATCTGGCCCTTTAAATATTTTTCTCCAGCGCGGAGAAACCAAGAGGCAGGATCAGGAGGAGGTCTCTCCCCACCTCCTGGTTGTCCAGGAGCCTCATACGGGAGGCTCCCCACCAGCCTCACACCTCTGCGCACCTCTCCAGCCCCCACTGCTTTTCCTGCCCCCTCGCCATTCCCTCTGCTGCTGAGCGCTAGCTGGTGGAGGCTCCCCCAAGACCCCATGCCACCTTGGCAACCCTCCCTGCCGCCCCCCACCAGTCCCCACCACCCCATCCACTGATGCCATGACACCTGGTGTCATCTGCTTACCTACCTTTCCTCCCACCTACTTACCTTTCCCCTTCTAACCTACCTACCTTTCCTCCCTTCTCCTTCCCTACTTACCTCTCCCACCCCCTTGCCCGTCTCTATTTACCTCTCCCACCCCCTTGCTCTTCCCTACTTTCCTCTCCCACCCCCTGCTTTGAGGATGTCTTACATGTCTGGGACTGAATCATGCATGTTAAAAGGTTTTCAATTTTAAAAGTGTTGAAATTAAGTACAGGAATTTGCTTTATTTTAACGTATCCTACATTAGTCCTACATTTTTGGGGATTGCCCTACATTTTTAACCAGGTAGGAATTTTGGCTTGGGGGACAGGAATTTTGGGTTTGGCATCTGATCACCCTGTTAACACACCACACCACAAGATGGTTAATATCTTAACAGTTCTCACTGGAAAAGTCAAAAGGCACATTCAGAGTCAATTTAATAACACCCAGTCTTATATACATCTAGTCAGAAGTCAGATCTAATGGATTCAGTGGGACATACTCTGATATAAGCTTGTGTAAGATTGCAGCCTAATTCCACAATACACAGTTCCACATCAGAATGTCATTTCTTTTAATTCCAGTGGACTTATAGGGCTCTGACTAACATAATGTCAGGATATGTGGATGCTAATTTCCTTACTCGCTAAATGTCACATTTCCAGGTGGGACTCCAAAGAAGTGAATGAAAAATCAAATGTTTCTTCCTCATTCACAAAGCTTTGTAATCTGGCTGCCAATCGACACCATGTACCTATGTATTGAATATTTGTAAGGGTTGAAGGCATTTATGCTGAGAAAGACTATTATTTTTTCCCAAGCTTTTTACATACATATAATTAACAACTTCTCAAAGCAAAAATAATTTCCTTAATTTATCGCTCAAACATTCCTCCATGCTTATGGTACTTTTTATTTTATTTTAAAGATCCATAAAGTACTTTTCTAAAGAGTCATGTGTTGTATTCACAGAAAGGTAAAACAACTATAAAAGATCTATAAAGTACTTTTCTAAAGAACCATGTGTTGTATTCATAGAAAGGAAAAACAACTATAAAAACAGAACATTAAGGGAGGTTTTTTTCTTGGATGAATCAAGAATGTAAGAAAAACCATGACTGAAAAACTCAGCCTGACTCAGAACAAGCTTTTGGTGATCAGGCAGATTTGGAGTACCAATGCTCTGAGGGAGGGAGGAAAATCTATACTATACTAATTTTTTTTAAATCAAGGAGTTTCCTGTTTTAAAAGCAAGACTTCCTTCTTCAAATGGAAACAGTCATGCCAGTAATTAAAAAGTCTTTTTAAAAAAGATATTGGGTGGGGTAATTGCTCTGGATGGAGCAGTGCAACCCGTGATTGCTCTGGATGGAGCAGTCTACACTAGCTACAGCCTTGTAAAGTCTCGCTTTAGGAGGACATTAAGCTAGGCTTGAGATTTCTATAGGCCAGCTCCTGTGATTCCAAAAAATTCTTCACTCTCTTGGGACTGGTTTTTCTCTTTTATCTGGCCAAGCAGATGTGAGCAGATTCAGACAGAGAAAATGTGAAGAAAATGAGCTATTAACATCTGACTTCCCTCTGCTTCTCAGATCCTCCCATAAGGGTTGGTTCATATCCTATGGCAAGCTTCATGGATCAGCAGCTGATGGCTCATAGACCATCAGTTTGTTAACTACTGTAGTTCATTGCAGTAACACTGGTCAAGCCCACCACTCTCCTCTTCTTTATATTTCCTATCCACTTGTTGCCCTCTTCTTTTGATCCACAAATAGGAGGGAGTGAGAGGGGAGGAGGCAGCTATTGCACCATCTGATAAAGTGAAGTTGCACAAGGAAAGTGGCAATGGTCATATCAAGCACTTTGGGGCCAGTGCTGGTGGCACTCCATGCACCTTTTCTCCATAGATAATCCATTTCCAGCTACTTTGATGCATCCAATGCTTGGCCAATATAGCCACGATCTGCAATAAATGATTTCAGGCCACCATATCTCCCCCTTAGGCACAGTTGCATCACTAGACGTATCCTCTGCTGAAGTTTCTGTAGGTGTAGCCTTTGTAAGATAGTGGAGTATACCCTTTCTGGGCTCATCCAAATAGGTAGCTGTTCATGGAAGGCAGTTTGCCAAGGTTTCACATGAAATTGACCCCATGCCCTTTACTTTGTCATGTCCCCCCCCCCCCCATTTTTTTCTATAAAAATACCAATTTCTTGAATGCTATAGTAGTGCTTGAGCATACTTGTAGCATTTGCTCTTCATTCTTTGGTTATTCCTGGCAATTTCCCCTCCTGAAATCTCAGCTTAAATTAGAGTGACTTGCTTGCCCCATGCTAATTATCATGCTGCGGTTATTTTTGTGCTATAAGTTGTTTGAGGATTGTTTTCAAAGTCATTCATTCACGCGATTTATTGATTGTAGGCTGTCTTTAGAACTAAGCTGAGCAGGGTATCATTCTCCAAATAAATGAAACAGGCATAAACCCAACCAGGTCCTTCCCTGTATCCTCAATTATAGAATACTCTTTCCTCAAGGATGAAAGTGTGCAATATGTGCTTCTAATTCACAGCCCAGTATTCAGCATGAGCAGCTCGGCTCCTTTAGTCATGGCTGCTAATTCAATTAAACCAGCTCTCATTTCAGAAATAGGAGATTTCAACTCCGCCACATCACACCACCTTTAGCTTCGCTATTCTCCAGGCTTCACCTTCAGATCCTCTTAGGCTTATGAGCAAATGCTCTAATTAACAGCTCTTTCTTCATTAGGTGTGACCTGTTCCTGTTTCTTTCCAATGCATCCTTCTCCTTCTCAACCTGATTCAATAAAATGTCAGTTTGAGTAGTGACAACAGTGACTTCAGCGCATTGAGCTATGGTATTTCACTCAGACACACCCAGTGCGCTCTCTCTCTCTCTCTCTCTCTCTCTCTCTCTCTCTCTCTCTCTCTCTCTCTCTCTCTGGGAGCTGCTACCTATTAATTGGACTGGCTCTTTCATCAGGCTCCATCTCACAACTCCTGGCCCAGCAGCTACAAGTCCCCTTACTACCACTTTCCTACAAATTGGTTACCATAGCAACTCACCACGTGCGCAGAGCATGAACGTCCGCCGCATGGATTCGATTCTCAGAGGTAAATTTTGAAACGCAGACAAATCAGTCAGAAGCTGAAATCCAAAATGCCGCACTGAGAAGCGAAGCAATGGCTACAAAGTCAACAGAGAATCTTCATAATTCCGACTTGTTTTCCGTACTTCTGCGTCATATTAATATCCTGAAAACTAAAAAGGCAACATGATTCTATATTATACATCTCGAAAGGATTGTTCTTCTGTATGTTGAATGTCCCAAAGAGCTTAAAAACATAATTCTACTTTTGGGAAAGTCACTGACATATCAAAGTTCTCAAAGTAGCTCTTCTGCCAACCTAGCAGTTCAAAAGCATGTAAATGCAAGAAAATGGGTATCACTTTGGTGGGAAGATAACAGTATTCCGTGTGCCTTTAAAAGGCTGCAATCCTTACTACCCTTTCCTGGGAGCAAGTACTACTGAACACAATGACTTATTTTTGAGTAGACTTGCTTAGGATTATACTGTCAGAGCCCAATCCTATGCCTATCAACCCCAAAGTAAGTCCCATTATAGCCAATGGAGTTTACTCCTAGGAAAGTATAGTTTAGGATTGCAGCTTTAGGGTGCAGTCCTAAGCATGTCTACTCAGAAGTAATTCGCATTATGTTCTATGGGACTTACTCTCAGGAAAGGGCATATAGGATCTCAGCCTTATGTATTTAGTTATGTTGGCCACATGACCTGGATATATTTTTAGACAATGCTATTCCTTGTAACAGGAATGAGCACCAACCGTAGTCAGTCACAACCAACTTGTGGGGAGATATCGTTATCTTTTTATCAATCTTAGGCTCCAATCCTTTCCTGGGAGTAAGTACTATTGAACACAATGGGACTTACTACTGAGTAAGATGTGCATAGGATTGCACTGTGAGAGTGTTGAGTACTACATCTATTAAACTGCTAAATAACATTTGTCAATAGGATGCAAGGTTCTTCCAATCCTAACTCTACATCTTTTATCCTTTTTTCAGAAAAAAGATCTATCTCCTCATGTTCCATATGCTACCGGTATTATTAATTTGTCCACTTTAGAGAACATGGAGCCACTCCTCTGCTGTCTGGTGGCAGTGCTATTATCTGAACCGAAACAAATTTGAATTTCAACTGAAACCATTGAAACAGCAGGATCAACCTACTAGTTTGGGTGCCTTGGTCCCTTTCTCAGGCAGTATGGAGGAAGACCGCTTTTAAATCAGCTATGCATTCTTCTTGCTAGAGACAATGAGTGTATTACCCGACAGACTGCTAACTTCACCCTTGCAGCAAATAAAATCTGCTATCATTTTTAGAAATTTTTATGTAATCCATAATTTTTATTTGTCAAACTCCTATTTTTTAAAATAATGGTACAAATTTGTTGCTTGTATTTTGCTATAACCCTTGATTTCTAAGCAAATAAACTTTGCATTGGTTTGGGTGGAGACCTGAACTGCAGTTTACATCGCATAATAGTTCATGCATTCTTGATGCCAGCTCAAATTACTAGTCACTCCACCCTTCAGAAATATGTACACATATTGCGTAACAGTGTTTTGCTTTATGTGTGGGCAGCTGGGGATAAGCACTTCCGCTTATTTGCATTTAATAGGTACTTGACAACTACATCCTGCATGTGCAAACTGTCAACAAAACTATTAGGTGTCTTGCCTTCCAGATTTCCATTAGCCAAAGTTTCTACCCAAAGCTCTTAATATTCTCTGTCCATAAATTCTCTGTTATGAAAGAACTGTGAACATTTTGCTTTGTTTTTATCTATTCGCGTCTTTCCTACTTCTCTGCATAAAATACACCCAAAAGAGAATATTAAAATAAACATGAAGGATCATTGTAAAGACTTACATTGACACTAAAACAAGATTAAAAAATTAATGGCATAATTAAAACAGCGGTGAAAAAACCATATATCAAATCCTTGTCTAAATAAAGAAGTTTTCATAGACTGCCTAAAAGTAGTTAAGAGAGTAATCATGAAATCCTATTCATGTCTACTCAGAAGTAAGTTCCATTGAATTCAGTGGGGCTTACTCTCAGGAAAGTGTTCTTAGGATTGCAGCCTAAGGCTCCGCACAACCATGGGGATGGGGAAATGTGAACTGTGATGGCCTACATTGTTTAGGATTGTGTCTTGATATCCACAGGTGAATCTTGATATCCACAGTTGATCACCATGAGGCTCCTGTATCAGCCTTGTATATTGTGCTACTGATCTAGATCCCAGTCAAGTTATTTCACTCTGGCAAGCTTCTTGTGACACCCTTTGTATGTCAGGTTCTCCTGACACCCACATATTCTTTCCTGATGGCACACATTTGACACTCTTGTGTCATCTTTGGGCTATTGGGGTTATTACTGAATTTTCTTGGCTCTCAGAAGCCTTCCGAAGATAAATGAAATTAAACTAAGCACCTGAAACAATTAAAACCATACAGGTCAAACAGGAATCCAGATTGTATTTTATCTAATGACACCAGCCAAAATACGGTGAGAACAAATTAAAAATAATAAGAAAGCAAAGTTCAATAGTGGAGTCTGACTCCATAATAATAGTTCCTAATTTATCTCCCTTCTAATAACTTTATTATGGTACATCTATTATTGCCATCAACTAACTGCTGACTAAAAACAAATGTTTCCCAAGTCAATTTTGGAAGAAACAAATGGCACATGACAAGTGCTGTGGATTTCATTACAATAATAAAATATTCACACGTGGGCAGATACAGGTTGTGTCATGCACATATTAAAGAGGTCATCAGAAGTGCTTATGGGAAACATGACTTGTCTGTTTCTACATGTCTTTGCTCAACCCTCACATGAAACTCTATGCGTCACAGCTCCACACCAGAGGTTTCCATCACAATATCAGGTTACTAGGGTCCCAATCCTATCCAATTTTCCATCACTGGTGCAGCTGTTATATAGGAAGAAGGTGAGAGAACAAACAGTCCCTTACCTTGAGGATATTTTCATGACTGCCCTCTCAATGGTGAATGCATTACATGCTTGCATATGCCATGCCCCACTCCCTGGGGGAGGGATGGGCCAGTGCACCCACATGCACTTGCTTCCATACATCACCACGGGAATGGGAAGACCAATGAGTTATGCCAGCCTAGGTTAGGATTGCACCCTTAGGGTGCACCAATTTAGGCAGGCCTAACTCACCTGGCATATCTTTCTGTGGTGGTGTGGGAAGGTTAGTGTATGCCTGTGCATGAGCTTAACCCCCTCAGGCGGGGGGGGCAGAAGCTTCTTCCTGTGACATCACCAGGCCAGCACAGGACTTCTGCCGGAGTATAGGCCGGCTTAAGTGGAGGTTATGACTGCAGCCTAAGGGCAAAATCTAGAGTAACTATGGGGAGTCCTTGCTCCGGTGTAAGAACAATTTACTCTGGATACCAATATGAATTTCCCATACATTTTCACTGGGTGGTGCAGTAACTACAGGTGCATGTAATTTTATGTGCTCCTGTAGTTACTCTGGATTTGGGGGCAATTCACTGTACTGAACTAGATTTTTTATGCCTTTGTTTTAAGAAGGGTGAAAACAAATTCATTCATTTGTGCACTTTTTTTAAAGTGCACAAAAGACAGAAGACTAGAGTGAGCAGCTATTGTAGTCACGTTGGTTTGGTAAATACTGTGTCTTTTTAAAAAAGACTTCAAAAACCACCAGATTCATGATGTCTGTGAAATGAGAGCTACAACTAAATATAAATCAGTAAAGAGATTTCTAATAACTCTAAGCTTCAGCATGACCCAGATAATGGAAGACTAAACTGCAGAACAATTTTTTATATCTTGGAAAGTTGGACTTGTGACCTTTGCTGGGCATGCTGACTACATAATAAAGGGTTCCCAAGAACAGCATCCTCCAGTGGTGTCTACCCTTATTTAAAAAGTGTCTATACTTTGTGTTAATAAGTATCATCATTGCAGCTTCTATCTGCTGCCGCTTCTTTCAAAAGTTTAGATGATGTCCCTACTCCTTTATAGTGGCATCAGACAACCAAGTGCCAGTGAGGAAGAAGAAGAAGAAGAGGATAAGACACTGGTTCTCAAATTGGGCATTGTGATTCTCCAGTCTGATTACCGTGGGCTCTGCAAATTTAAGGAGTTGGGTTAGAGGTAAAGTAGCAACATGTTTCTTAGGATCACAAGCACAGAGAGGGCTTTTCTTTGACAAGGTTTCCATCATGCCAGGGTCTGGGCAATCTGAGGATGTCTAATAGGGGGTATGCAGAGAGCCCTGCAACCAGATGAAATCATGACCCACTTCCAGGTTGTGAACATGAAACTGGAAATGGATTGTGATGGCATTTTTACTGTCTGTAAGCTGTGGGGGTCCCTGAAGAACTCCTATTAGGTTCTTCAGATCCCCTGGAGCCCAGTAGGAGGTGAGCCTTGTCAAAGAAAAGCCCCTCTGTGATTGAAATGAAATAATCTTATAGGTTGTGTTGCTACATTCCTCCCATCTCCACCAGTGCTTACAAGTAGGTTCAAATTACCTGAGAGTTTGAGAGCCACTGGAATAACAAAAATGATGTATTTTATTATTTTATTACTTTTGATATAAATCATGTTGGGGGAGTCTGTTTGCCAAAAAGCAAGATTAAAAAACACCTCCAAAAATAAAAAACCTCCTTTCACAAATGTGAAAATCCAAAACAAAACAGTAAGCCATTATAAAATAATGCAGTCAAACCAATCAATGAAGACAAATGGAAATGCCATAGAACAACATAGTAATTAAATCTACTGTACAAAGAAGCAAGAAACAAATTTAATAGGTTCGGCTACAATGCAATGTCTGTGGTTCTTGTAATATAGAGTGACAGAAGGCTTCTTTTCCATTAATACTAGAGACATATGCAGTGGTGGGCTTCAGGAGGTTCTCACAGGTTCTGTAAAACCCTTTGCTAATGAGCACCTCATTCTCAGAACAGTTACTAATGGGATATAGAACCTATTGTTCTATGGACATAGAATCTGTTGTTAATTTAGTTTATTAGGACATAGAACCTGTTGTTAATTTATTTGAATCCCACCACTGATTTAGGGTGCAGATTTTCTCAAACATTTCTTTAATAGAAAACTTTTTTAAAAAAGTAAAAACTTGCATGGTTGATATCTTGTATGTTAGACAGTGGTGTCACTATAAGAGTGTGGACCATACTGGCCAACAGCATAAGGGGAGGGGGTTACACCTCTACTCACCCAAAAATTTTAAATCTTGTTATTTTTGAGTTGTGCAAACATGTTATTGATGTGTAATTTCATGCAGAATGCATAACTGATGTATAATTTCATGCAGAATGCAACAAAAGAGACCATGATGAAACAGCTCTTTTCTATCAAAGTTATAGCCAAAAAAACCAGCGGGGTGGGCAATGGTACATCACCACACCCACTGCCTGAAGCATTGCCCCAACCAGTGCAATAGACATAGGTCTATTATAGTGGTACGTCAGGTGTACCTCCTGCACTAGATTCTCAAATCCTACTGACACCACTGTGCTGAGAAGATTGTAGCCAAATAGAGGTGGACATAAACAAAAGTTACCTGTATGTCAATCCAGTGGCATAGGTAAGGAGTGCAGGGGATGCAGTTTAGGGACGCTACAAGCTAAACATGACACTAGTGGTTTAAATTGTGAAAAATGGAGTATGTATGAATGATAATACCATCATGTTATATATTGTTAGAAAGGTATTTTAATGCAGAATGTAATGAAACAAACTGCATTGGAATATCTATATTCTATCAAAAGTAATGGCCAGTTAACCAGAAAATGAAAACACAAAAGCCTATGGAACAAAAAAGTGGATTTTTAAAAACTCAAATGTTCCCATGATACTGATTTCTCTGAGAACAAATGAGATTCAATTATGATACTGTATGGAACAAATAAGATGTTAATATGAATCAACTTTCATTTCCAAATACATATGCCATAATACAGTTACCCATGATAGCTGGGTGTACAGGCACTTCTAAGTGGTGCTCCTCTTATATTTAGCAGAGAAAGAGGAACCATTATTCTTTGTCCCAGCACAGTTTTCCTAGCCAAGAAGAACATAATTTTATTTTTTTTTACTTACCTGTAATTAAATTTGATTCTGATTTTGTTGCTGCAGGGGAAAATTAAAAAAAAATTAAAACTCTGGAATGACATCACTTCTGGTTGTGACATCCCTTCCGGGGCAACATTTTGAGCTTTGCACCAGGCTACATGATCATTAGATACACCACTATGTCAATCATTACTCGACCTTTGCAGAATTGTTTTTTCCCCTTACTCCCCTCCTCCCCCCAAAAAAACACCTCTAGGGGTGCAAAAGAGACTTGAAATCAATTCAGGAAGATTATACATATATGTGTTACTTCCTCTCTTCCAACATGCTAATCATTGAATTTAAAGCCTTGTCTCAAAGAGAGCTGCATTCTTAGGCAGCACTGTCTGTTCCACTTCCTCTTCATACACAACACATTTCTTTCTAATATATATCACTTTGCAACAAAAGAAGTAGAAGAAAATGGGGCAGAACCAGCTTCAGCAGGACATAATTTTTAAAAAATAAAATATCGAGTTCAGCAGGAGCTGCACTCACAACACCTCTTCTCCACATACCATTGCTTTTTCACCAGCCTAAAAAAAGAAGGAGGGAAATAGGAAAGAGAGGAAGATTAGTCTTGCTTCTTTGCAAAACTGAGGAATCTCAACTGATGGAGGCTTGCCCAACCTCCTCCAGACTCAGAAAATAGAAGCACACCTCCCTTTATCACCCCATGCACAGACAGATAATAAATGCCTTGCAAACCTGTCTGAACACAAGGGATAGAGATTTCTCTGCCCTCCTCCTAGCTTGACAAAAGGAGAATTTAAAAATCGAATGCAACATTTCGTCTGCAACAAGGAGAGACAACAGATGGAAAGAGAAGAAGAAAGGTATAGAAGGACAGTTTAAAAGAAAGGGAAAGTGTGGAGGATGCAAATTTAAAAGGAAAATAAAAAAGAGATAGAAAATGAAGGGCTCCTATTAGTCCAAGCAAAAATGTTTAGGGACTAATTATATAATGGAACCTTTTGTTTGGCGCAGGAGTGCTCTTCATGCATTGCATAAATCCAATGTCTTGTATGAGTGGACCCCAAAGCAATAGATGCGTCACTCTATGCTTTTAATATTTCTCAGTTCATGAGCAAGCACTTGCTCTAAGTTTGACCTGATGATCTTACTGTAATTACAACATATGATTGTAATCCCATATAGACAAAATAGTATAAGTAGACCAATCAACAGTATTTATATACCGCTTTTGAACAAAAAGTTATCAAAAATGGCTAAATGTAAAATAAGTAAAATGAGAAATCAATCATAAACTTCTTCCCAAGTTATTGTAAGGGGGTCTGTAGTAAAGGTCATAGAAAGAAAATATTTGGCATGAGTTAGTTTTACAGACCCGTGTTGACTTCTTTCATAGCAAGAACACAGACTATGCAATGGTTCTGCAGTGATCTTGCTTTCTTGGAGTGAGAGGCATCCTACATAACGAAGATGGACCTGAAGCATATTGGCACAGCTGGATTATGCAGCCCATTTTTTGAGACCTCTCTTATGGAGATCACCACTAGGCCTGGGTTTATTATTTTAAAAAATCATTTTATGTATCTAATTGGATGGAAGAGTGTGAGAAACTGTGAGCCTGTCAGTCTAGAGAGAGGGGGAGTAGAAGGAAGATAGCCTGAGTAAATCAATCTGCTTCCTAATGGAGAATTACTGGAAAAGAACAAAACAGAGCAAGACTGGTAACTGGTTATATTGTTCCAGCTAATTGGCTATATTGTTCACTTTAGGTGCATGATGCTTGTTATAGGTGTAAGATTCTAGTATGGAACATGCTTGCTGTTCTGTTCTCTTATTTCAGTATATAACCAGGGGGTGTTAATAACCTATTCTGATAGCAGAATAAGTAGAACCTCAACTTCAATTCCAGAGAGGAGGCTGACCTTCAAAAATGAGCTATTTTGTTTTCTGGTGACTTGTTATTTTGCAGCTGGGCCGGTGGGGTCCAGTTTACCTCCGAGGACCAATAATCTCAAAAGGCAAGGGAGTAAGTAGTCCATGGACTTTTGCTCACCCTGAATACCTATGACACTGAGTTCTTTGACCTACAAACTCCACTGTGCTGTCTCCGTTGTCTGAACAGCCAGTCATCTGTACCGTTGTTTTGTATTTCATCGGCAAATAAAAAATTTGGGATCAAGGAATATAGCAGAACATAGTGAATATAGTGAATGCAAGAGGGGGAAATGATTTATGATTGTGTAGAAACTAGTGTATCTAAAACATACACCAAACAATGGGTGTGTAGACAACTACTGATCAAATGGTAAGTTACTGTGTTGTGTATATAATCACTTGGTATGCCAATCAATTGTTTTAGCTTTGTTTGGGTGTGAGAATTTTACCGGTTCTCCCCCAGGGTTTTGATCAAGTGCTATTTTATGGTAAAATACTTCTTATCATTTTGTCAGGGCAATACAAATGGCCAACATACAACACAGAATGATAAATTACCACTTTGAAAAGTGGTAACTGGTTTTATCTTATTAGTCCAGCTGAGAACAACCGAGAAAAAGCGCATGGGAGAGAAAGAGGTGGCACAGATCTGAATGGATCTATTGGGGCTGCTGCAGCACTACCTTGGGTAAGGGGAAAACTTTCTCCTTGTCCATGGTAATGCAGCAATAGCCCTGAACCTCTGCTGAATACAGTGCAAGCCAATTGGCCTGCCTTTTTCAGCACAAGTTAGGATCACACTGCAGGAAAAATATTTTAATCAGCAGGGCTGACTCAGGAGTGGCAAAGAAGTGTCTTATGACATTTGGTAACATCCCCAGGTCAGAACAGGACTAATGCCAGGGCTTAGGCTGGCCTAACTGGAGCTTAGGATTGCAGCATTAGAAACCCCATTGCATGGCCTCATGCTTTCCCTAGGAGAAGGGAATGAAAGTCCACTTTCCCTCAAGAGGCATCTGGTGGCCTCAGCTATGCATCTGGACACATCTGTAGCCATTTTAGTGCTGTTGCAGTTGCACCCGGTGGTGGTGCCAGGATAGGATTGGATTGTTAAACCCTTTCTACTGAGAGTCAACAAAGGTGGAGAATAATGACTGAAGGCTTATAGGATACTTACTTTTCCTGTATAACTAGTGAAAAGCAAACTCATACCAGCTACTGCAGTGAGAACAGATTCACTCAACCAACATCACAGTGGTTGGGGCTTTTATCTACCCAAGTGCACTGTGTATGTGACAACTGAGACATGCAATTTGTCTGACTGAAGGACAAACTGCATTTTAGGACTAGATCATAATCAGTTCTTTCTAAGATATAGTGAATTATTTGAAAGCACATCAAAGTGAGATGTCCTTGTGGATCCCCTTTGCCTTGGGGTCTATCCCAAGGGAGCAGGTTCACACAGCTTGCACAACTGTAAGGACCAATAATAATAATAAAGCAATTCATGATTGACAGGTGTAATTAACTGGTCACTGAAGGGACACATTAAGTTAGACATTATTGTCGCTTCCTGCTATGTACATTTTTAGCATGTCAGTACAATATAGTCCAGCAGTAAGTGGGGTAGTCGTTGTGTATTTCTGATATAACTATCTCAGCTGGGATTTTATAGTTCCTGTCTTGTTCTTGGTACCACATGTGGAGAGCAGGCATAGTGAACATCAGAACTGTTCTGATTCTACAGATGACCTCAGAGAGTCTGGAGCATAAGTGGAAGAGAAGGGGTTGAAGTGCACCTGAGGGCACTACTCATAAAGTGCGCTACTCATAAAGAAGTGCACTACTCATAAAGTAACTTTCCCGGTCGTACAAGCTCATCTGGCTGGCAGAAAGCTGTCGGGTTTCCTAGGCTTTGAGCTTCTGAGTTGCCCCATCTCATTCTTGGCCAGGAATTTTATTGCCCTCTGTACATTCACAAGCTCCGTCTGTGTTTTCCTGGATAAAGATGGTTTGGATGTAGCTTACTGGTTGCCACAGTAATGGAAACCATGTTGATCTCATCAGTGCAATGCTGAGCCTGATGTACATCCTCCATTGCCAGTTATTCCTGATTCCATCATCATCTCAGGTGGCTGATCAGAAATGAGTCACTTTGGTTTGGTTGCTGTTCCAGACATATGGATATTCCACATTCCAGACTACAAGTGATAGTTGTGTGATACTTTGTCAAGATAATCCGTTGCCTTCCTTAAAATGTCCTTAAAATGTCAGCTGTTTTGAAATGATTTAATGTTTGCTTAAGCTGGCTAATTTGTCAATTCAATTGATGGAGGCAGACAGTTAATCAACCAAAAATTTTAATCAGTCTGTCAGCCCTGTCAGAAATAGACATAAATACCAGTATTCTTGGCTGCTAGGGAAAATAGGGTTTAGTTAACAAGTTATGCGCAAATCCTGAACTTGGAGATAACAATTAGACTAATAGCACAATCCTAACTATGTCTACTCAAACATAAGTCCCATTGTATTCAGTGTGTCTTACTCCCAGGAAAGTGTCTTTAGGATTTCAGCCTCTAGGAGTAAGACCAATTGGACACAATGGGACTTACCTTTGAATACACATGGTTAGGATTGTGCACGAAGAGTGCAATCCTACCAAATTTAGGCCAATCTCGCTCACATGACATATCTTTCCGTGGTACGGTGGGGAGGACAGTGTATGCCTGTGCACTGGCCAAACCCCACATTGGAGATGTGGAGCAGAAGTGCCATATGGCACTTTAGTGACATCCCCAGGTCAGCAAAGGACTTATGCTAGGGCTTATGCTGGCCTAACTGGAAGTTAAGATTGCAGCCATAATGACTAGTAGCAGATGATGGATGTGTCCTCCATGAATGGTCCAATCCCCATTTGAGAATATCCAAAATAATATCCCCCACCATTGTGGCAAGAGATTCTTCATATAATTATGTACTGTGGGCCAGTACATAAGTCCATCCCTTTGTCCATCTTAAATTCCCATTTCATTGGATGACCCTTGATTCTAGTATTGCCTGAGAGGGAGGAAAGAAATCTCTCTCTTCCTTCTGTCCTCATGCAGAATGTTATAGGTTTCATTCATGTCCTCCTTAACCTCCCTTTCCATGCAGAAAAGTCTCAAATAACACCTTTCCTTATAAGTGTCGTAGGCCTCTGATAATGTCAGATGCCCACTTTTGCACATGTTGCACCTTTTCCAGCTCTACAGTACCCTTCGTGAGAAGTGCTGGATGGAATCAGACACTGTATTCTAAAAGTAGCCACATCACAGATTTTTACAGAGGTATTAGTAATCTTAAAGCACAATCCTAACCCTATCTACTCAAAAGTAAGCCCCTTTGAGTTCAATGGGTCTTACTCCCAGGAAAGTGTCTTTAGGACTGCTTATACTCAATCTTTTTCATAATGTTCCCGACCATCTTTAAAATGTTTAATTATGTATAAAAATGATGGTGGTGATAATGATGGTGATGATGGTTAAAGTATATTACTTTCCAATGAAGTCATTATATTTCGCCTTTAAACTATTACGAAATAGCAACTTCTTGAAAATGTAAATCTCTTTAGGAAATTATTAAATTCCATGAATTGCCCAGCAAGAAGCAACTTAAATATTTTCATTATGTTCAGCTGAAAAGTAACTATTGTATAATGTCCACTAAGTATCAGGGCTTTTGTACAGTGGATTCATTGTTATTCATTCTTTATTGGAACATGCATTCATTACTGAAATATCCACAGTGGTTTGGGGCAGTATCAGTTTTCACTTTCATGCTGGAAAGCATTCTTCAAGAAAGGAAAGCACCTTTTTATCCACTAAGATACAAGAAAAAGCATTTCTGAAGCCTCACTGACCAGTGATGATACTGGTTTGATATTTCATAGTGAAGACTGCCAGAGATTTGCGGAGATGAATAGAGGACTAAAACTTCCAAATACTTTCACTGTGGTTGACTGGCTTGATCACTGTAAACTGAGTGATAAAGGTCCTATCAAAGAATGTGTTTCTTTTTAAATTAATAATTATTAGGCAGGACAGTCACTCTCTAGGGTTGGTGATAGCCTCATGTACTTAACAGTGGCCAAAACTCAAAGGTCCAGCTGCTGAGGGCTGATAAAAAGCCATTTCTGTGGATCAGTCTTAGTGGTGTGACAGCAAAGATCATAACTAGCACCAGACTGACCGTAGCAGTAGATTTAAGGATTTAAATCCTTAAAGCAGTAGATTTATCCACTGAAGAAGCAGGGGATGGTATTGGTGTTGGCCAGGACAGGCACTGGTCAAAGTGATCATGCACGTCAGAGACGTGAGGGTGCAAAACCACCACAAATGTAGTTCCAGCAGAAGTAGCGGCAGCATCTAAGGCACTATTGGGGGGGTATAATGGAGGGTTTTGCCTCAAGAACCTCAGAGACCTGGAACCCACAGTGCAAGACAAGTCACCATAAGTGAAGATCACATCACTGGAAGAAAATCCAGGTGGAAATTCCAAGGGATCTTAAAAGAAAATGCGCACAGACAACCTTTGCCAAATAACAAGCATTGCTACAGAAATGAACTCTGTCCATTTCAATCCAAAACAAAGAGAAATGCAGACAATCAAGGGAAATGTGTGTTTTGATGGTATTGTTTTTCTTAGAATAAACTGTTCTGATAAGTTTTGGTAACTTCCCAACAGTAAAGCTTTGAGATGCCTAGTAATACATGACTTAAAAGTTTGAGATGCCAAACCTTCCTGTGCTCAGAGGCAGCAGATTTTTTAAAAAAAATGCAGAGCTGACTTAGGTGGGACAAGAAGCAAATGGAAATGAAAATGCCTTAGAAAGGTAAACAATTGCTTGCCTGGTCATGGTGAAAGGGCTTTTGGTTAAGGACAAAAACATTGTCTTTGGATATTGTAAATGACAACTTTAACCCCCTCCGTCAGGTGAAGCTGTGTGATTCTCCCGGTTGGGCAAAGTGCACAAAAAATGCCACTGTTAGAAAACTGTCATAATCACATAATTAACTCCATTGTAACACTCCTAAGTGTTAAGTGACATTCATTAGGATGTACAAAGAGACAATAATCGAAATCTGATTCAAAAATCCTCATTTATTAATCATACAGCAAGTATGACTCTCCCAGTTGGGCGAAGTGCTCAAAAAGTGCCACTGTTAGAAAAGTCATTCATTCCAAAAGTCAGCTTAGGGGGGGCAAAGGTGGTAAAAATTTGCCAGTGGGGTCACTAGTGCTCCCCACACAAGAATTTGAAAAAATGACTAGGGGGGTTTCAAACAGCACCTAGAACTAGGAAGGTACTAGGAGGTGCAGGCCTCTTGGCCATCATGGTGCAGAGAGGGAGCAAAAACAAAACCACGTGGAATTCAAATCCCAGCTTCGCCTCTTGAAAGGTTAAGAGTAGAAACTATTGAAAGGAAATAGGGTGTTTGGTCTAAAACAGTGGTTTCCTACCTTTAGGAGCCCACAGACCATAGCGGCAAACACTAGAATTGAGCACAGACCACATGAAACTGTCTCCGTCCACAGCACACCAAACCAAAAAAACACAGTTCAATTTTATAGTTTGTGGAGGGGTTCTAGGCAAGACACTGGAAATCCCAGTGTAGGTAGTCCATACTCTGCCCTCTCTCATGGCCCATTCTCCAGAAACAGTGGAGAATGAACCCTCCCACACCTGGCCCTTCAACAAGCACCAGAGAGTGGATCGCCATAGCCACAGCCTACATTTCAGTGGTCCTTAACCACTTGTTGAGACACTGGAAGTGATCAAAGATGTTCATCTGAGACCTCATAGAAAACTTATCAGGTCTCTCAGATTAAAGGTTAGGAACCAGTGGTCTAATAGGTTAAATGTATTTACTAGTGATGAAATGTATTTACTAGTGATGTAGAAATAGCCACCTTGAATATCCTTTTAGGAAGAAAGGTGGGATAAAAAATCAAATCTTCTCTACATATAAAACTGAAGACTGACTGACTGATTCACTCACTCACTCATCAATGCCCAGCCAAAACCACAGGACCTAGCAGTGTGAAATTTGGAGAGGGTGTTCCTTCTGTGATTGAGGCATCCCCTAACAAGTGGTTTTTGGAAATTCCAACCAGAGGAGGGTAAAAAGGGGCACAATGCATATTTGTCCCTATACATTGAAGAATCCTTGACTGCTGGATGCTCTGTCCCATCCCCTGGGATGCAGTAGCAGCAGTCAAGTTTGTAAGATGGGGCAAGACCCAAACACAGCATCTATTCTAGTGATTAATCTCAGGGGAAGATATTACTTTCCCATTGCAGAACAACAAGCAGTGAGTCATGGCCATATGGGAGAAAATGAGATTTACCAAGATTACTCTTTTTAAGATTTCAGTCATATTAGTGACTCATTCTTTGCATCATATTCATGTCCATCCGAACATTGCCTTCACATTTTCAGAAACCCATTATCTAAGACGACTTATACAACCACAATTTTTTTTTAAAAAAATGTGAATCTTTCAGTACTAAAGCCCTGAATTCAGAATTGTTATCAGTCATAGATGCAAACTGCCTTTCAAATTCAGTTACAAAATACATACTCCTATACTTCCAATAAGCAGACCAGAGATTCTCCCAGGATCTAAGTTAT
The DNA here is from genome assembly GCA_030015325.1 of Cryptoblepharus egeriae. Lineage (NCBI taxonomy): Eukaryota > Metazoa > Chordata > Lepidosauria > Squamata > Scincidae > Cryptoblepharus > Cryptoblepharus egeriae. The sequence goes on along the minus strand of JAREYC010000005.1, from coordinate 23,706,371 downwards.
TTTAAACCCTATATCAAATTCTAAATACTCTGCAAAACCTCTGCATTTTAGAAAAGCACAATGCCAAATGTAAGGAACTTCACTTTTCTACAGTTATACATATGCATGTCCCATGGGATGCACTCCTTATTCATGATGTTCTTTCTGAAGATAATATTTTGAAGTAGTAGCTGAAACTTAATATCCTGTCAGTGTGTGTGTGTTTCAAAAAATCTTATTCATGATTCACTCACTTATACCAAGCCAACGCAGAAAATTCAAGATCAGTAAAACTCAGAGAAGTATGCTTGAGGGTAGTCAGAATTGTTTATATTTGGTACAATTTTTTTAAAAGTCTGTTCCAGGAAAACTTACATTCAATGATGAGAATAAATTATGTTCATGTCACAAATCTGGCTTAGGCTGCAATCTGTGAACTCAACGGGATTTAATTTTGAATAGAAACACATAGCAGTGCAGTGTTCATTTCATTTTGTTTCTGGAGTGCAAGTTGGGACAAGGAGCTGTGTATGAACCCTGAAGTCTTGTATCTTTGCTTTGAAAGTCCTTGTCAACTCTCTGTTGACTCCTAGATCCTACCAGAATCTTATTTCAAACTTGTCAAGCTTACCTCTGAAGCCACCAATTTTAGACAATTAATACTCTTAAAAAACTTAGATTATTTGGGGAAATGTTTCCTAAATTCTTGTCACTTTAGCACAGGTTTGGGACCTGAGGACTTGTAGGCAACAGTGCTCCTGACTTCTGGGTTCTCCCTGCGGCCACCACTACCATCACCACCACATAACTAAAGACAGATGAGAAGTCCTATCACACCCCATATTTACCTCCCTGTAATCATCAGTGGCAGCTGCAGAGGGGAGAATCCAGAAGTGATAGACATCATCATCCACTCTTGTTGCCATCTCCTCCTTAATGGGGAAGGTTTTTCAAATGGAAGTCATGACTTCCAGATTGGGAACCAATGATGTAGGACACGATTGGTCCAATTCACCAATTTTAAACCTTTATATTTCAGAGTATATCCTGAGATGCCACACACCAGTGTGGCAAGGTGCTAAAAATGTCCAGGCAAACCATCCGCTTTCTGAAAATTGACAAGTCACACCATATACTGATGGAGTACCCAAGCATCCTATCCATAAATAAACCTTCCCACAATCAATGTGACACACTGCATACCATTCAGGGCACACCAGTGTGCCATGGCACACAGAAAATCACTGGTCCAACAGGTGGCCGATGTGACCTTTTAGACAGTCCTGATTTTGGATGAGGAATACTGCAACATATGTCATATGTATATGATGCACATGTAAATATTGGTCACACTTCTGTGCCTCTTAACATTTAAAATTCTTACTCCTTTGCATAGATTGTTTTTCTAATTATATTCAGCAAATAGCACAGAAGGTTTGCACTTCTGAAAGTTTATCACTTCTAATAAGATGTCAATGTTTTTTGCATTTTTAGTTGCTTATAAATGATTTTTTTCAGATATCACTGTGTGACATTTTTGTGACTGCAAATCCAAATTCAGTATAACGTATTGTATATAGATATATGTGGTTGAGTTGCAGTGTTCTTAGACAATTACACCATAACTCAAAATGAAAATGGAGCAGAAAAAGAATTCTACCTTCAGATCTTTGTTTAATGAATAGACTTTTACACGGCTTCTGGATGAATTATGAAGTGGAGAAAGTCAGTTTCGGTTGTTTTACATCTCATTTGCTGCTTTCACATCTAATCTATTCCATTCTTCAGATGCCAAACGTACAAAGAAAAAAAGGGGCATCTAATAGTTGCATTGCCTTTATTACTGGCTTGGGAAATACTGCCCTGATGAAATGTTTATCCATTATAACATAATATGACCTTCATATATAAAGCATACAATTCTCATTTAATTTTTTTTCCTCTTTTTTCTGCCTACAGAATCATAAATGTGCTTTGTATTGTCAGGGTGTGGAGAAAACACTCTGAAAAACAAATATAGTATGTGAAAAGTATTCTGAATTTTTAATACAGTAGAGATACAGTGTTTTTTGCCACTCTGTTCTGCAATATCCTGACTGAGCAGATAGAAGCTTGTTAAAGGTAGAAAGCTTTTAAATTATGGGCAACGCTGCTACAGAACCTCCTGCAGGTGTTGTAATGAATACAGAATGACCTCATCCTTCCTGAAGGTGGTCATGAATGTTGGATGCTTTGTTTATCCCTGGTTTTGGGTTTTTGTTTTTTTTTTAGGTACAGAGCTAAGGTTGTAAGATTGTAAGCTTGAGTGTTGTATAGTATATTCAAGACTGTGTATATTCAAGATACCTAGAGGATACAGAAAGACTCTGATAATGTGCTGCTCTCTCCAGTTCCAAGAATTGCTGATCTTCTTGGGCATCCAAAGTTACCTCCAAATCCAGAGTAACTACGGGAGCATGTAAGAGATTTCACGTGCACCTGTAGTTACTGCACCACCTAGTGAAAACCTATGGGAAATTCATATTGCAATCCAGAGTAAGTTGTTCTTACACCAGAGCAAGGACTCCCCATAGTTACTCTGGATTTTGCCCTTAATCTGTAAAGGTACTAGTAGGAAGGATTGCACCCTCCCATACCCACAAGAGGAACACTACAGTCCTATAGAGGCAGCTTCCTGACAAAGCTAGATGGGGTGGGGGAGAGAAGGGATAGTAGGACAAATTATTGTAGGAGCAGGCGGAATAGGTGGTAATAGTGTAGGAAATGGTGGATCAGGTCAGGGGGCAGAGCTGAAACAGAGGCCCCTTTCCAGGCTTGATTCCATGGTGCAGAGCCCACCCAGAACTTCAGGGCCCACACAGTCCTTTTTAACTAATGATAATCATTCACTAGATAAACTTGCTGACTAGTTTCAGCTATTAATAGTTCCCTAGATTCATGAGTTCCACCCATCAAAGCCATTGTTTACATGCTCGCCTATGTTTACATGCTCACCTTTGGTTTAATACTGTTGGTTAAACAGAAGTGAATGAAGAACCTTTGGTCTTGCCAGGGAATTCAGGCTCCCTTTTGGCAACTTCAGTTTCTAATTCACCCTTTGAAGATGTAAAACAAACAATAGGCTGAAGTAAGTCCAAGAGTGATTAGTTACAGGTAACTCATTGTGTCAACAGGTCCTAAGTTTGGACTGCAATGTATTCAAGTAATGCAAAGAAATATATATATTTGAATCAGATCTCAGAGGTTTTTTATAAGTATTTATAGAGAATTTGTTGTTAATAAAGCACTTTTCTGTTTCTTAAATGAGGTTATTTTTTGAATATTTATTCAAGGAAAAAAAACAAGTATAAATATTAGTTTTCCAATGAAATTCAGGAAGTCAAAGTAGAGTTGCCAACTAGCCATAACAAAAAAAAATTGGATTGGCTGACTCAGGTGTTTAACAGAAATGTAATGTGTTATATCAGTAGGTAAAACTCATAATGTCATGGAGTCAAACATGATCACCTTCAGGCTATCATCAGCAAGATCCCTGAAGATTAAAATAGTTGTGTAGGGATCAGAAACAGGGACCTGTTTAACATTGGAAGCCCATGTCATAGGGGTAAGTTTGCATAGTCAAACTGACCTCTTGCGGTTAGGGCTAATCTGTTCCTCAAGTGTTCAAATTTAATGTTCAAACTGAGAGTTAATTCTATCACCACTTCCATTCCTCCTTTTGGTGGCACTAAATAGTTTTCCATTATATGCACTATTCTAACGTATTCAGTGGAAAATTGGCAAGGCTTATAACCAGCAAAGGTAATAACTCTGAAAAAATAAAAATACCCAGTGTTCTAATTATACTTCAACATGCTAAATTCTTAAGGGTTAGGATTCTGAAAGCCTAAATTCTTAGGACTGACAGGTTAGGAAATACTTCATATTCATTATGAAGTATGAAGGAAATACTTCATTAGCAACCCACCTCAGCAGGGGGCATCACCAGGGTCCATGTGGGACCCCAGTGCATCACCCCCTGCTCTGTGCATGCGCACTAATTGTTACCTAAGATCTGTACAGTCCCTAATTTGATAAAAAAATTCAACCAGTCAACCAATTCAACCAGTCAACCAATTCAACCAGTAAACCCATTAATCAATCGTTCTTGATATACCTGTAATGTTTAACCAAAGGCTGTATATATAAAACATACAACATATAACACATAACAGGGAGTGGGCAGCTCAGTTCTCAGTAAAAGGTGTCCCTCATTATCCAGACGGGTTAAGTTCCCTAGATTAAAAAAAATCAGTGGATAAAAAACACTGGAAAATAGTTTTTAAACCCACTTTTAGGTTCCTTGCACTTCCATTGATCCTAATGGAAAAAGGTTGGGCCTTATTAGCTATAAGAATTTGATCACAAGATTCCCAGCTGATACCAAAAATGTGTTAAATAATAATAAAAATTTGCCTAAAAATGCCAATAGGAGAAAAAAATTTCTTCTCTAGGTGAATATGCACTGCCTCCTATAGGTGAATAAGCAGGGGGTCCTTGGCTAGAACTGCAAAGCCAACTTCCAAAGTCACCTAGCTTGGGATGGGCTGTGCAGTTCACCAACCTTGATGTCTTTCTGGGGTTGACTGGGAGAAGGTGGGATTGGTAATGACAACCAGGGTGGGATTGTTCCAAAAGGGGAAAAAGACAGTGACTGGCTGATTTTTTCAAAGTAGAAGCTAGAACTGAAGGGAGGAACTAAGATGCATTCTTAGGAGGTCATAAATGAGATTTTAATACATTGTGGCCCTATGATACTGTGGGCATATAGAGTTAAGAGGTCATCTGAAACTCTAAATGTCCATTCAGTAACCTTGTTGTGTGCCACTTAATTATTTCACTGAGCCATCACAGAGAAGAAGAATCAATGTAAGCTTGAATTATCTTTTAAAAGTAGTAATTGATACATTAAATTATTAATGCTTGTAAAACTATTCACGTTTTAGACAACATCTTGATTTTTCTTGATCTATGCTAATAAGGCCTATAATAAATTTTTTTATACTTTACACACCATCGGTCCACTGGTTTTTCAACTAGGAAACTACAAGCACTTCAAATGTCCTCCTACAAACCTTTATCTTTCACCCATTGTTTTTCTATAATTTTCTTGTTAGTATGATATATTCCTACCTTTTTTATAGATTAGATTAGTCATTTGAATTAAAATTGATGGCATTAGGAGCCAATATCAATTTCAGCCTATTCTATTATTTCTTTAGAGTATGTTTTTCTGTTAATTCTACTGCTAATTAATTACAGTAGCAATTGATTGTACGAATGCACTGTTCAATTACATCTGCAAATGTGACCAAGGTTATTCACTGAGTATGAGAGCAGAATAAATAGTAGAAGAGCATTTGTCTTAGTGACAATATAGAAATAATACCATTTGGAAACAAGACCTGGCAAACATTGTTTGATCTGGCATTTTAACATTTCTGTTTTAAATAATAAAATTTTATTTTGTTTCTTACCTATGCAGTAATCCAGTCTGCCAAACATTGGGATTTGTCACAGGCAACTCAAAGGCACACATTGATAGGCATAGATAGGCAAATCTACAGATATTATAGAAATCATAATTTTTCACTTTCTTTTTTTTAAAAGAAATTGAGTCCGAAAAGGCTAACCTCGGTACCATTTTCTTCATAGAAAAGCAGAGAACAGCAAAATAGTATTAAAACTCATGAACCATTTCTTATGTTACAATCCTAAAGACACTTTCCTGGGAGTAAGACCCATTGAAAACAATGGGGCTTACATTTGAGTAGACATGGTTAGGACTGTGCTCTTAGAAAGCCTTAACATTCTGGCAACAAGAGTTGTAAATGAACACACAGCAGATTTTAGTCTGATTGTATCTTTGTAGTGCTTTACTGCCAGATGCCAGGAGGGAAATCTGCCTTGCTTGATGGTGGCTCTAATTTAGACATTGATCACACTTGCCTTTTTTCTTTTCATTTTGAGACAAAGTCTGCTCATTTGAAACAATGTCTGTTAATTTGAATGATAAAGTGGGTTTTTTTTTCTAGCACAGGATAAGGAAAAAGCTCCCAAATGGATTCAGAGAATGAGGACAAACTTTGTCTTTAGCATGTGGCTGTATATGACATATTCTCTATGCCCACATTATCACAACCAATGAGGCAGGATGTGTTCCTACACGAGTTCCAGTCACTGAATATATATAGCAATGCAGGGAAATCAACGCAGCAGTGATGAGCTGTGCAGTGTATACATGGAGGGATGTCCAAGTATTTCACATGTAAATATTTAAATCCTACAATCCAGAGTAACTATGGGAAGACGTAAGAGGCACTTACTCTGGATTGCTCTATGCATTTCCTATAGGTTTCCCATGGGTGGCACTGTAATTACGTCGGTATAAAAGGTCCCGTAGTTACTCTGGATTGTAGCCTAACCCTACAATCCAGAGTAACTACAGGAGCACATAAGAGACATTACATGCACCCATAGTTACTGCACCACCTAGTGAAAACCTATGGGAAATTCATATTGGAATCCAGAGTAAATTGTTCTTACACCAGACCAAGGACTCCCCATAGTTACTCTGGATTGTGCCCTAAGTGTGATTTGTGTGATGCCTTGGTCAGGGCAGGGCACAGAAGAACAATCACAAGTCAGAGAGAAAAGCCACAGGTATGGCTAGGCTAAGGTAAATCTGTTAGACTGAAGGTCAGATGGGATCTTCAGAGGCACCCAGTGTGCTTTGGTTTTCCCAAAACCTTCATGAGGATTACATTGCTTTGTATGTGATAAACCTTCCTCCAGACCACCTCTGTTCAGCAATCTTCAGCTTGCCCTGGTCACTGCAATCAGCAAAACCACAATTGTCTGCAAGAGCATGAAGTGGCTTGGTCTGGTGTGAGCCGATAAACCCCAAACGGAGGCTTGGGGTCGTGGTGTCACCCACTTCTGAGGAGTGTCACCTGGTGTGGTCCATACTGGTCGCACCATCGTTGTGATGCCACTGAGACTATTTTTGAGGACCCTCCCCTTGATCCTTGCAGTGATGTCAAGATAGTCCAGGAGATGTTGGCTGTATGATACCAATCTGAAACATGCCATATCATAAACTAAAGAGGTCAGAAGACCCCAGTGCTTTTGTTTCTGGGGAAAAAGGTGCCAGTACTCACCACTGATCATCCCCATATGACTAATTATTAATTAGTCGGTATTGCTGGTATTGACTACCAATGAGTACCCTCAGAAAAAAAGCCCTGTATAAGACTAGACTATAATTTGAAATGATATTAAAAACTACATGAAAGATATGTTGAGGACAGATTATTTGTATTTTTTTGAAATGCAGAACATCCATTTAAATGAATCACCACCACCACTCCCTGAAAATGAAAGTTTTATGCAATATTTTGAAAGTTCATAGTTGGCAGTACTTTTAGCAGTTTAAAGTAAAAATTGCATTCCTACTATTGTATCTCATTTTTGCATTTGATTTCTGGGGCACATTGGAAACTGTTGCAAGAATACTAACTTCCATGAGTGAAAAAAGTATTAGGGCAAGGTGGCAACAGTGAACATGACTGTCCTGCTGGTAGCTGGCTTAGTTTTTGGACAGCTACATAGGAAATAATGGAAACTCAGACGATTGGTTCCACAACCCGCAAAATATTCATATAAAAATATTAACTGGATGTAAAAATGATGACAAAACACTGGAATTGAATTCAAAACATGCATTCAATGTGCATGATCCTATGAAGTCTACTTAGGCTGCAATCCTAAAAACACTTTCCTGGGAGTAAGCCCAGTGGTGGGCTCCAGCAGGTTCACACCTGCTCTATAGAACCGGTTGTTAATGAGAGATTGGACATATAAAGTTTAAAAATAGCCATTTAAAAGTGGCTGCCAGATGGGCAGAGAACCGGTTGTTAATTTCTTTGAAGCCCCTGACACAATGGGGCTTACTTCTGGTTAGACATGGTTTGAGAGAGGCAGTGGTTTGAGACATGGAAAGAGAGGCCATGTCTCTTTCCTGGGAGGCTAACCTGGGCTGCTGCTGGAGGTTCAAGGTGGTCAGTGGGGGCACTTGGGGGCAGTTAGAGACAGCAGTGCTGGCTGGTAGCCCTTTCAAAGAGCCTCCATGTGGAGCATCAGGGCTGCATAGCACACGTTTCCATAGCACACTTGCTTGTTAAGTGAAGTGGAACTTGTTATGTGAAGCAAGATTTCTTGGGAAATTTTTGCTTGTTATGTGAAACGCTTGTTAAGCGTGGTGCTGTTAAGCAAGTTCTGGGCTGTGGGTGGCGCAAGCAGTTGAGACTCTGTGCCTGTTAACCAGCAGGCCAGGAGTTGAGACCCGGGTCAGTCCCTGCAAAATAGAGTGAGCTCCTGTGTCATTAACCCAGCTCTGCAAAGCAGCTGGAACCAATCGTATTGGCTCTGCCTTTCCAATGGACTATTTCAGTGGTGTGGAGAGGGGGGATTTGCTGCTTGGGAACAGCCTATCCTCCATATCAATCTAACCCAGGCCTTCGTGCTTCACATGCAGCGTATGCAATGCCGAGCATGATACCATAGTCTCTCAAGACTGACGGATGCCTGCTATTAAGCGAGGTACCACTGTATTATTATGGAGAACAAGCATGGTGAGCAATTATACATATGTCTTCCTCTATGACAGAGCTACTCTATGGAGCACTCTCATAGAAACTGATCTATGTTTTCAGTTTTACTTCTGCTTGCCTTTCCATAAAAACACTGATGAAGAGATGAAATGTTAATTTATAATAATTTATTGTTACAGAATTTCACTTGAAAAAGTTTAAAACATCTTTTGACCATTTGCATCAAAGATCAGAATGTGAAGGCCTTTCCGCATCAGAAATATCTCTTTTTTCAACCCAGTTTTTCAGTAAGTAGCACTGACAATTCAACAGTCACATAAGTGAGAAAACCAGCTATGTTACTGTCAGGCTGAATTAGAATCACTGTGCCAAGGCTACAGAAGGACTTCAGCGGTGACTAATTCAGTATTTTGGATATGTCTACTGCATTCTGTAATGGTAAATTATACATAAGCATTCAATCAATACATTACTAAAAGCATGAACTTGCCAAATAGTCACAAAGCACTGATGGAGAGAAGCCCCAATGACACCATACACAACACTATACTTATCTCCATAGGCGCTATGGTTATGCAGATAGCAAGGAGGCAAAAGATAGGAGTACCAGATACAGACCTCTACCATTCACACAAACACACTTCCCAAAAATACTTTTTGGATGACAGTGGAGTAGTAATTTTTCCTGCTAAACAGGAGCAGCAACTCTGCAAGAAATGCCTATTTTACCCCATAGAGCAACGCTGCAGTCTCAAAAAACAAGTGCTTCAGTTGTCTGCCTGACCCGTGTCCTATACTCTTCCACAGGAAAGGAGGCAGGGAGGAGGGATTAAGGTTTTCCGGGATTTTCCTTCTTGCATTGTTTCCAATGACTTTTGGGTGGCCCACAGATGGGGCTGCGGTCCTTCCAGATCCTTCTTCAGGCTAGCATGATTACCCAGGTAAGGGGGTTCCCACAGCCCCATTCCTTAAGATGGAATGACCCAGTGTTCGTTCTTTATGATGGGTCATGATCCACCAGTTTGGAAATCATTGCTGTAGCGGTAGTTGTGCTGGTATCAGAGGTTCACTGGAGCAGTGTTGTGCCAGCATCTGAGGAAATAAGCCACATCCTATGCCATTACGGCTGCAACCCTAAGAGCACATTCCTGTGAGTAAGCCCCACTGAATTCAATGGAACTTACTTCTGAGCAGACACGAATAGGATTGCACTGTTAGGCTGGCATGTCAAAAGCGTATAAGTAGTAGTGGGAGAAGAGGGAATGTTCTGGAGGCAGCAACTGTGAACAGGATCACTGTGAGAGCTACTTCCAGCTCCTTAGCAGTGGCACTAGAGAAGATGGAAAGTTGTACCCCATCATCATCTCACTTCCCTTCCAAGGAGACCGGCAAGATTGCTGCTATTATGGTCATTATTGTCATCTTATAGTTTTGCTATTACATCCATATATGAATACAGTATTATATTACGATTGTATATTAGCTATATGACTGTTTTATGATTTTAACTTTGTTGGCTGTCTTGCAAATATTTGGGTGACAGAAATACCAAATTATCAATACACTGAATGAGTTTGTCTAAATGTACATGTAGCATTTGGATTTGTGTACCATGGACCCCAGCTTTATGACACTAATCCATTTAGGAGACAGGACTATATTGTGAAAATATTATAATTGTGAATCCAAATGCATAGCTTTTTGGTAATTCGTTCCAAGTCCTTGGAAGATGAAGCTTTTGCGACAGAGCTAAACTATTTCCCTCTCTTAAAGGTGATTTAAATGGTGCCGACTGCATTCTTTAGGAGCCGAGGTAATCAGTTTACACAATGTTTGTAATTATAAAACTCAAATTACAAGGCTGTATCCTTCCCTCAGAACACACAGCCATGACGTTAAAAATGCTGCCACAGGCTGATTCTTGACTTAAAAGACTTGCATTTATATCAGTGTTCTACATCAGCTATATCCTTCCTTCTATACATACAACCACCATGCTAACAATGCTGCTAATGGCTGATGTGCTGCCAAACACGTGCATTCCTGATTAGGGCTTATCCTGTTGGTGGCATTGATGAGCCCATCATAAAATCATATAGAAAAACAAGGTTGACCATTGTAATGTGATTTGATTGTAAACTGAACCCATTGTAAACTGGGGGTCCACTATATACCTATATATCCACTATATACATATATTTGTACCTCACTTAACAAGCGTTTCACATAACAAGCAAAAATTTCCAAGAAATCTTGCTTCACATAACAAGTTCCGCTTCACTTAACAAGCAAGTGTGCTATGGGCACGCGTGCTATGCAGCCCTGACGCTCTGCACAGAGGCTCTTTAAAAAGGCTGCCGGCCAGTGCTGCTGCCTCTAAATGTCCCCAACTTGGGGGCAGTTGCCTGGGGATGCCAGAGGCAGCTGCCCCCAATGCCCCCAAGTGCCCCCACCGACCACCTTGAACCTCCAGTAGCAGCCCAGGTAAGCCTCCCAGGAAAGTGTCTTTGATTGCAGGCGCCTAACAGGGCCTACCCAGAAGTAAGGGGGTTAAATGGGGCTGTGTTAAATGGGGCTTACTCCCAGGAAAGTGTCTTTAGTATTGCTGCCTAAGGCTGAAATCCTAAAGACACTTTCCTGGGAGTAAGAGCCATTGAACACAATGGGGCTGACTTTTGAGTAGACATGGTTAGGATTGTGCTCTATGTAGACTTCATAGGATCATGCACATTGAATGCACATTTTGAATTCAATTCCAGTTTTTTGTCATCATTTTTACATCCAGTTAATATTTTTATATGAATATTTTTGGGGTTGTGGAACCAATCGTCTGATTTTCCATTATTTCCTATGGAAAAATCAGCTTCACTTAAAGAGCGTTTCACTTAAAGAGCATGCCTCCAGTACGAATTAAACTACGTGAGGCACCACTGTATCCTAATATTAACAATTCTTTTCCCTACTATAATTGCTTTTGTTTTAATATATCCCCCTTTAGCAACCATATGAAGAGTTTCTTAACCAAGGGAATGCTCGCAGGCAGAGTTCATTTCCTTCCTCCCTATTCAGCCGTGCAAACACAGTCCAATCTGGAGTGACACCATTAATGTGACCAATCAATTTCTTTAGATATTGTGACGCTATTCCTGAAAGTTCCTTTCTCTGGGGTAGCACTTCTGGGAATGCTAATATTGAGTGCTTTCTATTTTTAGTTGCCGGTCCAAGTACTCTGCTCAGAATCTTGTACATCAATCCAGTTTCTTTAAACATGTAACAAAATCATTTTCTTGCGCAGAAAAAGCAAAGTCACAAAGTTTTTTTCCTCTCCCCCCCCCCGAGCATCATATAAATAGATATGTAAAATAAAAGTGTCCTGTGCCACAAGCACTTATGGATTTGAGTCCATCCCATCATATGCAAGGTAGTGGGTGGCATAGATTCCAGATACTCAAGATTCTATATTGACTGAGGCACAGATTTATTTGTGATTGTTGTTTTTAAATAGTAAGTAATTGAACTTATTTTTCCCTATTCTGTATTTTATCATCCTAGACTGAGCATCATCCTAGATTCTGGGAAAGCCTTATAAATCCCTTTCCTGGAAGTAAGTTCTGATCCGACATGCATAGGATTCGTTGTGGGATGAAACTCTAGAGGGCTAGCAGAGGCAATAGCAGCACAGCCCAGCCTTAATAGTTGCTTCCACACACAACAAAACAAACTGTTAAGGGCCATATGTGTACTGGAGCACACCAGTGAGTGAGAAAACAGAAGCAAAATCCCGGTCCAATGGGAAAATGTACACTGATGTGTCTATTTATAGAAACAGCCTGAAAGCTGCTTTTGTCCCAATTCCATAGTCATTGACCCCGTAAAATGTGCCAAACCCATTTCATGTGCATCCATTTCATGTGCCAAACCCTTGTACAAGCTTTGTCTCATGCAAGGTTAACAGTGAGAATTTCCAGGTTGTGCCACCTTCCTTTGATCTTCCAAGTCACCAACCAGGAGAGAGGCAGGTCGCAGGTTGCACATGGGATTAACAGGATCCTTGAAGAAGCCTGTGTAGGGCTGCTTTGGGTACTTAGGCTCCAATCCTATCCGCACTTACTTGGGAGGAAGTCCCATCGACAATACTAGCTCTTATTTCTGAGTAAACATGCATGGGATTGCAGCCTGAAAGCACAATTCTATGCAAACATTCCTGGGTGCAAGTCTCATTGAACTGGATGAGACTTCTGACTAACCCCCAAATCCAGAGTAACTACAGGAGCACGTAAGAGACTTTACGTGCACACATAGTTACTGCACCACCTAGTGAAAACCTGTGGGAAATTCATATTGGAATCCAGAGTAAGTTGTTCTTATACTGGAGCAAGGACTCCCTGTAGTTGCTCTGGAATTTGCCCTAAGGCTACAATCCAGAGTAACTAAGGGACCTTTTACGCGTAGTTACAGTGCCACCTATGGGAAATGCATAGAGCAATTCAGAGTAAATGCCTCTTACGTCTTCCCGTTGTTACTCTGGATTGTAGGGTAAGTAGACATGCCTAGGTTTGGGATCTCAGGCTGCAATCCTATGTGGAAAAGTCCCATTGACAATAATATAACTTACTTCTGAGTAGATATGTATAGTTTTGGGCTATAAGGTTGCAATCCTACACACACTTACCTGTCAGTAACCCCAATTGAACTGGCTGAGACTTCTGACTAGGGAGATATACCTAGGCATGGGCACTCGGTCTGCAATCCTATGCATACTTACCTGGGAGTATGTCCCATTGACAATAACAGCTCTTACTTCAGAGTAAACATGTGCAGGACTGCAGCCTAAAAGCACAATTCTGTGCAGTTATGTGGGAATAGTGACACTGAGCTGGGAGAGATTTACTTCTGAGTAAACATGTCTAAGATTAGGCTCTCAGATTGTAATCCTATGCACCCAGGGAGTAAGTCCCATTGACTATAATTGCTCTTATTTCTGAGTTGACTTGGACTCTCAGGTTGCAATCCTATGCACACTTACCTCAGAGTAAGTCCCACTGAAACTGGACTCACTTCAGAGGGGACATGCCTGGGCTTACCCGTGAGTAAGTCCCACCGAGATGGAGGAGACTCACTTCAGAGGGGACATGCCTGGACTTACCTGTGTGTAAGTCCCACCGAGGTGGGGGAGACTCACTTCAGAGGGGGCATGCCTGGGCTTACCCGTGAGTAAGTCCCACCGAGATGGAGGAGACTCACTTCAGAGGGGACATGCCTGGCCTTACCTGTGTGTAAGTCCCACCGAGGTGGGGGAGACTCACTTCAGAGGGGACATGCCTGGGCTTACCCGTGAGTAAGTCCCACCGAGGTGGAGGAGACTCACTTCAGAGGGGACATGCCTGGACTTACCCGTGAGTAAGTCCCACCGAGGTGGGGGAGACTCACTTCAGAGGGGACATGCCTGGACTTACCTGTGTGTAAGTCCCACCGAGGTGGGGGAGACTCACTTCAGAGGGGGCATGCCTGGGCTTACCCATGAGTAAGTCCCACCGAGATGGAGGAGACTCACTTCAGAGGGGACATGCCTGGCCTTACCTGTGTGTAAGTCCCACCGAGGTGGGGGAGACTCACTTCAGAGGGGACATGCCTGGACTTACCCGTGAGTAAGTCCCACCGAGGTGGGGGAGACTCACTTCAGAGGGGACGTGCCTGGCCTTACCCGTGAGTAAGTCCCACCGAGGTGGGGGAGACTCACTTCAGAGGGGACATGCCTGGCCTTACCCGTGAGTAAGTCCCACCAAGGTGGGGGAGATTCACTTCAGAGGGGACGTGCCTGGGCTTACCCGTGAGTAAGTCCCACCAAGGTGGGGGAGACTCACTTCAGAGGGGACGTGCCTGGGCTTACCCGTGAGTAAGTCCCACCGAGGTGGGGGAGACTCACTTCAGAGGGGACGTGCCTGGCCTTACCCGTGAGTAAGTCCCACCGAGGTGGGGGAGACTCACTTCAGAGGGGACATGCCTGGCCTTACCTGTGAGTAAGTCCCACCGAGGTGGGGGAGACTCACTTCAGAGGGGACGTGCCTGGGCTTACCCGTGAGTAAGTCCCACCGAGGTGGGGGAGACTCACTTCAGAGGGGACGTGCTTGGGCTTACCCGTGTGTAAGTCCCACTGAGGTGGGGGAGATTCACTTCAGAGGGGACGTGCCTGGGCTTACCCGTGAGTAAGTCCCACCGAGGTGGGGGAGACTCACTTCAGAGGGGACGTGGACGTACCTGGGCTTACCCGTGAGTCCCACCGAGGTGGGGGAGACTCACTTCAGAGGGGACATGCCTGGGCTTACCCGTGAGTAAGTCCCACCTAGGTGGGGGAGACTCACTTCAGAGGGGATGTGCCTGGGCTTACCCGTGAGTAAGTCCCACCGAGGTGGGGGAGACTCACTTCAGAGGGGACGTGCCTGGGCTTACCCGTGAGTAAGTCCCACCGAGGTGGGGGAGACTCACTTCAGAGGGGACATGCCTGGCCTTACCCGTGAGTAAGTCCCACCAAGGTGGGGGAGATTCACTTCAGAGGGGACGTGCCTGGGCTTACCCGTGAGTAAGTCCCACCGAGGTGGGGGAGACTCACTTCAGAGGGGACGTGCCTGGGCTTACCCGTGAGTAAGTCCCACCGAGGTGGGGGAGACTCACTTCAGAGGGGACGTGCCTGGCCTTACCCGTGAGTAAGTCCCACCGAGGTGGGGGAGACTCACTTCAGAGGGGACATGCCTGGCCTTACCTGTGAGTAAGTCCCACCGAGGTGGGGGAGACTCACTTCAGAGGGGACGTGCCTGGGCTTACCCGTGAGTAAGTCCCACCGAGGTGGGGGAGACTCACTTCAGAGGGGACGTGCTTGGGCTTACCCGTGTGTAAGTCCCACTGAGGTGGGGGAGATTCACTTCAGAGGGGACGTGCCTGGGCTTACCCGTGAGTAAGTCCCACCGAGGTGGGGGAGACTCACTTCAGAGGGGACGTGGACGTACCTGGGCTTACCCGTGAGTCCCACCGAGGTGGGGGAGACTCACTTCAGAGGGGACATGCCTGGGCTTACCCGTGAGTAAGTCCCACCTAGGTGGGGGAGACTCACTTCAGAGGGGATGTGCCTGGGCTTACCCGTGAGTAAGTCCCACCGAGGTGGGGGAGACTCACTTCAGAGGGGACGTGCCTGGGCTTACCCGTGAGTAAGTCCCACCGAGGTGGGGGAGACTCACTTCAGAGGGGACATGCCTGGCCTTACCCGTGAGTAAGTCCCACCAAGGTGGGGGAGATTCACTTCAGAGGGGACGTGCCTGGGCTTACCCGTGAGTAAGTCCCACCGAGGTGGGGGAGACTCACTTCAGAGGGGACGTGCCTGGGCTTACCCGTGAGTAAGTCCCACCGAGGTGGGGGAGACTCACTTCAGAGGGGACGTGCCTGGCCTTACCCGTGAGTAAGTCCCACCGAGGTGGGGGAGACTCACTTCAGAGGGGACATGCCTGGCCTTACCTGTGAGTAAGTCCCACCGAGGTGGGGGAGACTCACTTCAGAGGGGACGTGCCTGGGCTTACCCGTGAGTAAGTCCCACCGAGGTGGGGGAGACTCACTTCAGAGGGGACGTGCCTGGCCTTACCCGTGAGTAAGTCCCACCGAGGTGGGGGAGACTCACTTCAGAGGGGACATGCCTGGCCTTACCTGTGAGTAAGTCCCACCGAGGTGGGGGAGACTCACTTCAGAGGGGACGTGCCTGGGCTTACCCGTGAGTAAGTCCCACCGAGGTGGGGGAGACTCACTTCAGAGGGGACGTGCTTGGGCTTACCCGTGTGTAAGTCCCACTGAGGTGGGGGAGATTCACTTCAGAGGGGACGTGCCTGGGCTTACCCGTGAGTAAGTCCCACCGAGGTGGGGGAGACTCACTTCAGAGGGGACGTGGACGTACCTGGGCTTACCCGTGAGTCCCACCGAGGTGGGGGAGACTCACTTCAGAGGGGACATGCCTGGGCTTACCCGTGAGTAAGTCCCACCGAGGTGGGGGAGACTCACTTCAGAGGGGACGTGCCTGGGCTTACCCGTGAGTAAGTCCCACCGAGGTGGGGGAGACTCACTTCAGAGGGGACGTGCCTGGCCTTACCCGTGAGTAAGTCCCACCAAGGTGGGGGAGACTCACTTCAGGGGGGAGCTGCCCGGGCTCTCCCCCTCCTGCCCCCCAAGCGAGATGTGTGTCCCAGGAGGGGCCTCAGCGGTTCTTGGAGGAGCGGGGCGGGTGTTGCTGGGCCTGGCCTGCCCTCCTTCCCTCCCGCCTCTCCTACGCGATCCCGGCGGCAGGAAGGGAAGGGAGGAAGGGAGGGAGCAGGCGAGGGAGGAGACCCTGAGAGGAGAGAGGGAGGGAGGCGGGGGAGGGGCCGCAGCCGGGCCGCGGAGCTGAGCCGTGCCGGGCCTTGGAGACGTCGCGGGGGAAGGGAAGGGAAGGAAGGGAGCCCTCCGGGGGGCGCCGCAGCCGGACCCTCGAGGGAAGGAGGGAGCTGAACGGGCGGGGGAGAAGCAGCAGCAGCCGCCGCCGGAACAAAGAGCGAAGCCCGCCGGGGAGAGAAAGAGGCTCCGCTCCTCCCTCCCTCCGTCCCTCCCGCTCGGGGCCCAGCAGACTCGGGGGTCGCCTTCCTCCTTCCCCGCCCCGGAGGCTCAGGTAGGGAGGGCAGCAGAGCCGCCTACTCGCCGCCCAGGCTCGCCCGGGAGGAGTTGAGGGAGGCCGGTGGGGCTTCCTCCGATGAGCCCCTCCTCATCCCCCGTCCCGTCCCGTCGCCGCTGGGCCTACTCAGCCCGCCCGGGGGAGGCAGGGAGGGAGGCAGGCGGTGGCAGCCCGGGAGACGCAGAGAGAGAGACTCCGGAGCCCTCCACTCCCCTCCTTCCCCTCCACACTCCAGGGTTTGTGAGGGGAAAGGGGCTCACTTGGGGGGAAGGAGGAGAAGTCGGGGGAGAGAGGGGGCTCCGTTGGAGGAGCAGTGTTATGGGGGAGCAAATCTGGGGGCAGAGAAGAGAACTACTAATAGGTGGGGGGGAAAGAGGCTGTAACACAAATTATGGGATCAATTTTATGGGGGGAATCAATTTTGGGGAAGGAGTAACCTAATTGGGGATCAGTTTTTTGGGGGGAGTGTTATGGGGGAGTAACATAATTCTTTGGGGGGGGGGAGAAAACAAGTAATAGGAAGAGGCAGTAGCCTAAATAATGGGATCAGTTTTATGGGGGAGATCAGATTTGGGGGAGAAGCTAAATTAGGGGCTCAGTTTTACGAAGGAGGGGAGAATCAGTTGTTGAGGGGAAGAGGAATAACCTAAATTAGGGGTTTGGTTTTATGGGGAAACAATTCTTGGGTTTAAGTAGGGATCAGTTTCTGGGTTAGGTTCATGGGGGGATCAATTCTTGGGTTGGAAGATTAAGTAATAGGTGGGGAAGAGATCAATACATTAGGGATCAGTTTTGTTGTGAGGAAGTTGAAGGAGAAAAGGAGTAACCTAAATTAAGGGATCGGTTTTATGGGGGAAATTGGTGCTGGAGGAAAGAGATGGTGGAGTAATGGGTGGAATCAATGCTGGGAGGGAGGAGGAGATAAAGTACAGTAATAGGGTGGGGAAGAGTTAGAGCATAATCTAAACATGTCTACTCAAAAGTAAGCCCCATTGTATTCAATGGGTCTTACTCCCAGGAATGTGCCTTTAGGATTGCAGCCTTAGTAATCTAAATAAGGAATCAGTTTTGTGAGAAGAATCAGCGCGGGTGGGGAAGAGGCAAAACCTAAATTAGGGGATCTGTTCTATGGGGATAAATTCTGGAGGGGATTGAATTGGAAACATGTAATACTGGGGAGGAAGAGGTAGTAACTCAAATTAGGGGATCAGTTTTATGGGAGATCAATTGGGAGGAAGATAACGATAGTAGTAATGGAGGAAAAGAGGCAGTAACCTAAATTATGGGATCAGGGGTTTTTTTGGGGGGGAGAAACAATGCTGGGGGAGAAAAGGTATCAAGTAATGGAGGGAAAGAGGAGTAACCTAAATAGAAAATCAGTTTTATGGGGAGGATCAATGCTGGGGGTGGGGACAGAGCTTGGTAATAGGTGGGGGGAAGAAGCACTAACCTCAATTAGGGGATCAGTTTTAATGCTGGGGGTGAATTGGAAAACAAGTAATGGGGGGAGAGGAGGCAGTAACCTAGATTAGGAGATCAGTTTTGTTAAGAGGAGGGATTCCTAGGAAAAGGGGCTTTCTTGCATCCTGGGCATTGTGGGGGTGGGTGGTATTGAGAATGATTGGGGTTTGAGGGGGTGCAGCTAGATGATTATTTACCCAGAGAAAGGGGTAGATGAAGAAGAGAGAAAGGAGAGGAGGTAGGTTTATTTTTTTGAAGTGGGGAGGGGGAGGAAGAGAGAAGAGTGGGGCAGACTAAGCAGAAAGAAATATCCAGGCTGGGTGTTGAAGATCAAGGAACTGGGCAGGCAAGCAGGCTGGAAGTATTTCTCCACCCCTTGAAATGTTCAATTGGAAGTAGAGGTGAAGATGGAGCATCAGGGCTCATGTGTCAGGGTAGTAGTTGGAATGAATTGGTTTGGAGACTAAGGATGCAATCCAGAGTAACTACGGGGAGTCTTTGCTCCGGAGTAAGAACAATTTGCTCTGGGTTGCAATATGAATTTCCCATAGGTTTTCACTAAGTGATGCAGTAACTACGGGTGCACGTAATGTATCTTACGTGCTCCCGTAATTACTCTGGATTGTAGGGTAAGTAGAATTGTGTTTTTTTTTCTCATATAGATGGCATAATACATATCATTAGTGTTCCTAATGCTGTCCTAATTTACAGAATAGTTGCACTGTGGGAATCTGTAGATCTCTGTTAATGAGAGGTGGTGATAAACACTTCCTGCTTTGATATCCTAATCCAATACTCAGTGAGTCCTATTTAGTTCACTGCATAGGACTGTATCCTCAAAGGTAGAAAATTTGGTGTAATGTTAACCATATCCTTCTTCCATGTGCACCGAATTTATTCCTGCAGTCTCTGTAGTCTCTGTCCTTTGTTAGATTCTACTTTCCGCCATTCGTGATACTACACAGAAGCTATATTCCCTGAGAGCTGTGGCTGATCATAGCACTTTGACATGCACACCTGTCTGATATCCAGTACGTGTTTTCTAAATTCGCATGCGAGGTTTGTCTGGGTCAGTGAGACCCTCGCAAATATCACTGCTGAAGCAACTCCAGCAGTTGGCATTTCTTGAGAGCTTGGCAAAATTTAGATCTGGCGTTGTGGTGTCAAATGAAGGCCTGGTTTGGACAGCCAAAGTCAGGCAGAAGGTGATATTGTCACATGATGGCAACTTTTCAGCAGGGTGAAATACAACAGAGGTTATGGGCAAAATCCATAGTAACTACGGGGAGTCTTTGCGCCAGTGTAAGAACAACTTACTCTGGATTCCAATATGAATTTCCAATGGGTTTTCACTAGGTGGTGCAGTAACTACTGGTGCATGTAAAGTCTCTTACGTGCTCCCGTAGTTACTCTGGATTTGGGGGTATATCTGAAACCAGCTGTTAGCACAGGTTAGTCTTATTGAACTTCCAATACTTTCAGTATTGTCATGATTTCATCAAGATATGAATATCTTGTGAAGATATGAATATCTTCATCAAGTGTTCATTAATACTAATGCTGCTCTGGTCTCACTCTGTGAGGAAGAAAAGACAGAACATAACAAGACTAGAAACCTTCTTTGAAAAATATTTGATCCCATTCTTGAATGGCTGATCCAAATATTACCAGAGTAGGGTTCCTTCACATTGTTTCCATAATGAAGATGATGATTTACAGTGCAATCCTATAGTAAATGGGGCTTCATCCCAGGAAAGTGTGGATAGGATTACAGCCTTGGTTCTTTTAGACACAGGCGAACTGTGTGATAACTTCTATGAGTTACCATGCTCTTAAGGTGTATAAACAGTACAGATGTTTTTCAACTCTGTACTGCTTATACTCAATTGCTGCTTAATAACATTTATATAAATACCTATCTCTCTTATTTGTGTCAAAATAATCAAAGGTGTTCTTTGATAGGAAAATTTAAGAACAAACAACTAGTATTTCAAATCTGTCTTGATGGCTATTTTTCTGAGAATAGAATTGACATTTTGTATTATTTTCTCTTGAGGGTGTTGTCATTATGATGGTTATATTTTCATAAGACAAATTACTCCGACAAAGAGGTCTGTGTTAATTAGCTCTAATCAGGGACAAGAAGTTATAGGTTGCAATCCTAAAGACACTTTCCTGGGAGTAAGACCCATTGAACACATTGGGGCTTACTTTTGAGTAGACATGGTTAGGATTGTGCTCATAGTGGTGTCTCCTCCATCATCTGTGTTCCCAATTGTTTCCCTTTATTTCTAATATGAATTGGACATGTCCTTTAAAGGTTACCATTTCTTTTGATATGGCACTATGATGGTGAACACAACATTTTTCCTGCAGATCCTAAGAACTGGGTTTCTCTGTTCTCCCCCCACCAATACCAATCATTTGTATTGTGCTATCTGAATGTGCAGTTACTTTACCTTTTGTGGCCTTTCTGAGGCATTGGAACTAGTGTGTGTGTGTGTGCATATAAAATCCCCGTATTTCAGCTGAGGCTGAAAGGGAGTGGTTTGTCTAAAGACCTCTAAAGAGTACAAGGTAGAGGCAAGATTTGAACTCAGGATGTTCTTATTTGTAGCTTACGCCACCTTTCATCAGGTGACTTTTGTAGGTGGATTAAGGCTATCTAAGAGATGAGTATCTCGTATAGGTACTGTGTTCATCATGGTGGGCATTCGGCTAGCATTTATTTACATCCTTGTAGAACACTTTTGTAAGAGGTTCAGTAAGGATATCTGTGCTTCAGGAGTGGGTGTGATAACTGAGGATGTGCAGTAGCATTGGTGATCAATATTGGTTGTGGAGGGAATTGAAATCTATCCTTTCCTCCTCCAGTTGATGAACTTTTAGCTGGTTATTAAAGACAAATTGGTTTCAGAATGTTCAGTAAAATAATTAAATTCATATATACTCGGAGCTTCAGTGGCTCAGTGGTTAAAGATGCTGCACTTGCCAACCTGAAGGGTCATAGGAACAGCTCTGTTGCAGACAAAAAAACTCTACAGAGGGTCATCAAAACTGCACAGCACATTATTGGGCTCCTGCCACCAACCCTGGATGACATTTTTGAATCTCATTTGAAGAAGCTACATAACATTCTCCGGGATTCTTCCCATCCTGCTCACAATTTTTTTGAACTGTTGCCTTCTGGGAAAAGATATAGAACATATAAATCTCGGACTACACACTTTATGAATATCTTTTACCCTAAAGCCATATCTGCACTCAGTAGTAATTTTAAGGACTATCATGAGTGAACAGTTGAATGCTATTACTTGGTGTGCTGTGCAGTCGTTGTGTGTTTAAAGAGGGTCTTGGGTGGGGGTGTTGTTGTTGGGGGTTTGTCAGGGCTGGTCTCTGGATGTCTTATGAATTTCGTTGTATGTCTATACAATGACAATAAATTATTATTTCATTATTTCATCAGATCGAGTTTGAGACTCGAGTGTTGCACAACTGTATGAGTTCCTATTGCTTATCCCAGCTCCAGCTAACCTAGCAGTTCGAAAGCATGCAAATACAAATAGATAAATAGGTACAATTTCAGTGGAAGGAAACAGTCCAGAGATAAGTCTCAGACGGCTGGTTTCCGCAATGTTGCTTCCAAACATGGATTGGATGACTCTGAACCAGAGTAGTAGGTGTGTCACCATATGGGACAAATGCTAAAGAAGTTGCCATGCATAGTATAACTGATAAATGAATTATTTATCTTAATATAACAAAATATTTAATTTTATTTGATTTTATATCTTAAAGAATATATTCCAAAAGATAATTTTTTTCTGTGATATGGAGGACTCTCAGTACCTGTAAGGGAAATTGGAGAAATTTAGGGGAAATTGATAGCTGAAGCCTTATTGCATCTTTTGTAATCAGTGTTCAGACTTAGACTTATAAGGACCTTTTATATTAGGGTGAATAGGATCCTTCAGCAGATACTAGGATCATATACAGTGTATAAGGGCATTGATGTCACAAGTGTTAATATGACATTTTATTACTATCAAGTATGTAATGTGTAGCAATATTCTGTTGCAGTAGTACTCAAAGAGGGAGTTGGGACCCCTTTGGGTGACGACTTCATTTTGAGGGGCGTGAAGAGTTGGGTGCTGCCATCTTGGAATCTGGCACTGGATACCACCCTCTTGAAATGGGGCACTGAGGGTTTTGTGGGAATAAATCTCATTAAATGCAGCATAGAGGAACTGTGACTTTCTGTTTTGTGTCACTTCCGGCCCTAACCGGAACTTTCTGTTTCGTGTCACTTCCGGCCCTAACATCACTTGCAGGTTGATGGGGGTGTACCAGACGGTCATTCTCAGAAAGGAGTTCTAGGCCAAAATGCCTGAGAATCTGTTGAATGACCAGCTGAATATGCAATAGTAGTCTCACCAAACTCATCAGCCTGTACATCCCTATTAAAGAAACAACTGAAATTTATCCTTTCCTCTTCCCATTGATGAACTTTTGGCTGGTTATTAAAGACAAATTGGTTTCAAAATGTTCAGTAAAATAATTAAATTCATGTACACTTGGAACTGCAGTGGCTCAGTGATTAAAGATGCCACACTTGTCGACCTGAAGGGTCATCAGACAGGGAGTTGGTTGCAATAGTAGTTCCACGAAACTCATCAGCCTGTACATCAACTTCAATAGTAGTACCACCAAACTCATCAGCCTGATTTCAGTAGCTTCTTTCCAAGCACAACCAGCTCAGTGATGTTTCATGTATTTTCTGTGTACTATTTCACTGGCTTCCTGCCTTGTTCTAGGATACCTGGTGCTGCAAAACATTCTGGGGTGTTTTAGGGCTGCATCCTGGAGTATGACTTGGCTGCCATTAGCAGTTGTCTGGAAGACGACAAATGTGACTAATGACAGGGATTGCAGAATGTATGCCCATTTTTAATAGGTACATGCTTGCGTTGGAATTTCAAATACAGCTGGGTGTGTAGTGTTGTTGTATTTCAAATTGTCTATGAATGTGTTATAAAAACAGGTCTGTACGTTTTCATTACTGTTTGTGTTACTTCACATCTTTTCAAGATGTTTCATTATGTTGCAAGCTTTTCAAACTTGATGACTGAAATTTCTTCCTGTAACTCAAATCAATTTCAGTTGTCAGCTGAAATATTGTTCATAGATAGCATCTATAGTTGGTGAGTGAAGAGTAACAGGACTGGGTTACACAAACTGCTTTCTCAGTTACAGTACTTGGACCTAGACTGAGGATGGGGAGCAAGACCCATTGAACATAATGGGGCTTACTTCTGCGTAGACATGGTCAGGATTTGAGTCTGAGTAACAGAAAAAAAATAATTTTTTATTTACACACATAAAATCAGTGGAACTTGTGAAAATATGGTTAGAAATGGGATATTACATAACAGTTATTTATAGTTAGGTGGAATGGATTGCAAGGCTTTTGGGCAAATAACATAACACTACTTTCTCTCAAAAGCACTTAGGATTCTATTGAGGCTTGTTTGCTATTAAGGAACAGTGAATAGCAGCAAGACTAGCAGCTTTTAAAAAAGTGATATAGGTTAGAACTTTGGAAAATGTCATTAAGAATAGGTGTTTTAAGACCATAGTTGTATACAAACTTCTTAGAAGTAAGCCTTATTAAACATAGTGGGGCTAATTCCTAAGTAGGTTTATCTAGAATAGATCTGAGTAGATATGCATTAAATTGGTAATAGTTGGTGGTAATTTACTACTAATGAACAAAGTGATATCAAGGTACTGGTGCTAACTTGATACAGTGGCATCCATCAGTCTTGAAAGACTATGGTAACGTGCTTGGCGCTGCATACACTGCAAGCTAAGCACAAAGGCCTGGGTTAGATTGATATGGAGGATAGGCTGTTACCCAAGCAGCAAATCCCCCCTCTCCACACCACTGAAATAGTCCAGTGGAAAGACAGAGCCAGTACGATTGGTTCCAGCTGCATTGCAGAGCTTGGCCAAGGACAGGAGCTCACCCTGTCTTGTGGGGACCGATCTAGGTCTCGAACCCTGGCCTGCTGGTTAACAGGCACAGTGTCTTAACCACTTGAGCTACATACAGTGGAGTCTTTTGAAAAATGTAAATACAGTTTTTTAAGCTTTAAAATGTGCTCAGTATGTGTTGTATTGGATCTTAAATTTTCAAAAAGTCTTTGCAAAGGAGGGGCTAAGATACATACATGATTCACAGATTGTGCTCCTGTGTTGGAAAGGAAGCTGTTTTTACACTTAACAGAGATAATACCAAGGTCTAGGAATGTGGGGACCCCTGGGGAGTCCCCACAAAGTGCTTGCATTGTGGCTTGGAAATAGTGAAAGTAGCGATCATAATGTAACCAGAAATCTGACCTCCAGTTTTGTCACAATTGCTACTATTTCCAAGCAATGTTGAATGTTGCAAGCACCCTGCAGGGCTCCCCACACACACCAGACCACTGGCAATACATCTGTTAAGTTTAAAAAATAGCCCCTTTCCTCTACAGGGGTGCCATCTTGTAAGGTTGCTGCTTTCCCCCTACACCTTCCCTTTAAGGGAATGGGGGAACTTTACACAAATTAAGCAGGCCTCCATCAGTCTTGAAAGACTATGGTATTGTGCTCAGCGCTGCATACGCTGCATGCGAAGCACGAAAGCCTGGCTTGGATTGTTATGGAGGACAGGCTGTTACCCAAGCAGCAAATCCCCCCTCTCCACGCCACTGAATTAGTCCAATAGAAAGGCAGAGCCAATACGATTGGATCCAGCTGGCGTTGCAGAGCTGGGCTAAGGACAGGCACTCACCCTGTCTTGTGGGGCCGACCCAGGTCTCGAACCCTGGCCTTCTGGTTAACAGGCACAGCGTCTTAACCGCTTGCGCCACCCACAGTCCTAATTACGCAAATTAGGAGGTTGTGAACCCCTCCTCTACCAGAGGCCTGGGACTTTGTCTGCGCAGTTATTCTTCTGGCACTTAAAGACTTTAGTGCCAGAATGAGCCATAAAACTCTTCAGCTTGTATGCTGTGGTTTGTTATAGTATAGTATAGTATCCCAAACTGTTTCAATTGGTGTCTCCCTTGACCTACTGGGTCACTGGTTGTGAGTCCCTATTAGGCCACAATCCTTTAAAGTTCCTAAGGAAACATGTTTCTTGCAAGGATATGCTTGATTGATTTACGCTGCCATGGCTCATAGTTTGGGAACTGCTGGTATAATATATTCAGTGCTTAAACCACTTTCAGGAGTTTGTTTTAAACCAATACTGTTCTGTTGAGAAGCATTGAGGATATATGTGTTGATACAAGGTATGCATAATGTAGTTCCATATAGATAAATACAACTCCAGCAATTGAGGTGTACTGATCTTAGTGATTATAACACCCACAGTTGTTCTGAAATACCTTAATCCTGTACAGGTGAGAAATGTCTCTGGGCTTGATTCAGAATACTTTGTGGCTTTATATAATTGTATCTGTGCATAAAAAAGCATATATGCAAAGTTCTTTATCAGTTTTCTTCTAAGTGAGAAGTGGCCATATCTCAATACGCATCTCATGAATATTTTAGATTCTCTGGAAATTGAATGGCCTAGTTTAGAATCAAACGGAAAATGATGGTTTCCTGCTTTGTAGAAGAGCCATGGAGAGCTGTGGTGTCTCATGATCCCTTTCTTGGTGCCCAGAAAGGTTTCAATTTTAAACTAACCACCATCCCATATTCCATTTGAACTGTGACTATTGTATCTTTAACTATTTTGTTTCAAAATCCAAATCTAGAACTAGAGTTAGATTTGGTTTGTTTGAACAAACAATAGTTAAAACTAGCTACAGTTGTCTGAGTTTGATGGTGTGCGGAGCTGTGGTTATTTTAAAATTAAAAGCAGTACTTTTCCATTTTCCTGGATGCACAGAAGGAAGGGGAGTGGAACCCCTGTGTCTGCAGTTATCCAAGACTTTTCCTTCACATACTAGTGAAATCATGATTTTTTAAACATCTGTATTAGTTTATTGTGACAAAAATAACATTTAGGATGCAATCCTAACTTAGGCTGGCACAACTCATTGGTCTTTCCTGTTCCCATGTAGGAAGGCAAGCACATGTCTGTGCACTAATATGGGCTCCCCCAGGAATGGTGCAGTAGCATCTTATAGAACTTTTGTGACATCCTCACATTGGCACAGAATTTATGCTGGGGCTTAGGCAGCCTAACTGGAAGTTACAAATTAATGCAGGTTTTCAAGTTAGGTTGGAAAATAAATGGCCTCAATAACAATTAATGATGAAAACTAAATACTTTGAAATATAACGAACTGGAACCCAAGTGCTGGCGTCCATTTTATATCATGGCATTATACTGATCAATGTTTCGCTCGGAGATTTACAGCACAATCCAGAGCAACTAATCTGTCCACATAAGAGCCCTTGGGTTGCCCTATCTATCACTAGGGTGGAGCAACTGCAAGGTGCTCCAGCCCAGTTACTCTGGAAGAGGCTTAGGGCAGAGCAAGGCAAGACAGGGTGCCCTAAGAGAGGTGGACCTGCTCTGCCCTAACTGGGGCAGCCTAAGCAGCTCAGGAGAGGCAAGTTGAGGGCATGTTGAGCATTGCCTAGGGCAGAGCAGTTACTCTGTATCCAAAGCCTGTTTCCAAGGCAGAAATGCCCTCTTCCAGCCCTCAGAGTTATACCACCTCAGGAGCAGGTATAGTAATGAGTAGACCCATAGGGGTCCATGATAAGGCCCGAGTAAGAATGGCAGTGTTGACCAAAAATCTGAGTTCTTGGCCAGCCTAGCTGCAACCCCTGCCTCTCATCCTCAGGATATGGAACAAACTACGGCTGCCCACAAGCCTCAGGATACAGCAGGCCACTCCACGAAGCCCCTTGTATTCACTGTAGAATGTACTGGCATCTCATCAGGGACTCCTTACAAGGCAGGCACCCAGTGGAGTCACCAGACTAGTTCGGCTGATGTGGGCTGCATTGGGTGATGCGCTCCTTATGGGGTGATGCGCCTGAGAAGTTTGACTGTCCTTTGGCAGGCCCCGGGCGACAGCACCCCCATTCAGGCCTGCTCCAAGGCGGAGCAGCAGCCAGAAGCTGCCGCTCGTCCTTGGAGCTGGCCTGAGCTGAGGTGCACTGCGCAGAAACAGACTGAGCATGCCGAACAGCTTCAGAGGAGACTTCCATAGAGCGGAAGAAGTCCGCGCCTCTGCACAGCCATTCGGCCATTCCTCACTCAGGAAGCGGAGCGGCAGCCGAATGGCTTCAGAAAGAGTACTGCACAGGCACCAACTCTGACGCCTGCACAGTCTCCTCTGAAGCCGAAAGGATTCAGAAAAGTACTGTGCAGGCATCAGAGATGGTGCCTGTGCAGTACTCTTTCTGAAGCCAGTTGGCTTCAGAAACAACTGCGCAGGCGCCAACTTTGGCGACTGCGCAGTCCAGGTAGGGGGGTACGCCCATCCCAGGGGTGACACACAGACTTCCGCACCAGGTGATGTGCAGAGTCGTGTCACCACTGTAGGCACCACATCTGTTCCTTGTTCAGTGTGATCTGAGGGGTGTCTCCTCAGGAGCAAGTCCTCCCCATGTGTCAATTACTTAACATACTATGGAGCAGTTAGGGCAGCCCAGGCTTCCTGACTCTCTGGATGCAGCATAACTTTCTGCTCAGGATAAAGGATAGTTAAGAGAGAGCAGTTAGGGCTGAGCAGGCTGAACTTGCTCTGGATTGTGCCCTTAATTAGCAGTTAACTCTTTTTGGGTGAAGTCCAGTGTTATAAAAAATAAATCCCTAAAAAGCCAGAAACTTAGTCTAAATCCATACACAAAGCAAGCCCTACTCAAATGTTAAAAGCTGCCATTCACCTTACCAGCCTGAAAATTTAAAAGTCCAGTATGGAAAGTATGTCTTGTATTGTGTTTTTCAGTCAAAAGAAGCTACAAATTCTGATTAGCATGGTACCAGTGAATTTGATAAACCGTAACCTGGCAAACCCAGAGCCACTGCTTGCTACTAGGAAGTTCTTCAGGAGAAGAAATAGCAGGCAAGGCAGTTCACCCTAGATAGTGCCTTCAGCAAGAACCCTGTAGGTCCCAAGGTTGAGTTATTCATTCTTCTGGGAATAGCTCTTCCCATCATCTTGCAGGAGGAGTGATGACACTCCTATGGTTCCGCTTCAGCCAGCACACTATTTTTTGAAAGCATCTACGTTATATAGAAGGTATTACTGTAGAGATCCTCAATCTGAGAATCAGAGCCTTTGAAATGCAGCAACATAGCCCCCAGAATCTTGCTGCTGCTAGACATACAGCACAATCCTAACCAGGTCTACTCAAAAGCAAGCTTCATTGTGTTCAATGGGTGTCTTTGAACAGCCTTAGGCTGCAATCCTAAAGACACTTTTCTGGGAGGAAGACCCATTGAACATAGTGGGGCTTACTTTTGAGTAGTGATAGTTGGGATTGTGCTCTTAAAAACTTAATTTGCAGGCTGGGAAGGTGAATGGCAGCTTTTAACATTTGAGTAGTCCTTGCTTCGCAACTTCCCCCATGCGCAACTTCCACCCACGCGCAACTTCCACCCATGCGCAACTTTCCCCATGCGCATCATCCTCCCATGCGCAACTTTCCCCATGTGCATCAGTTCCCCATGCGAAACTTCCCCCATGCACAACTTCCCCCATGCGCATCATCCTCCCATGCGCAAATGCGCAACTTCCCCCCATGCACAGCATCCTCACCAGTGCAACCTCTTCCTCCGAAAAACATCCCCCAGTTCACCAGGGTTTGAGGACCAAATAGGCTGGATGTTGGTCAGTCTCCCGTGTTAAGTATAGGACAGAAACACGTTGCCCCCTTTTCAGTCCCTTAAGGGTTAAATTTTTCCACATGGGTTCTTGGTGGGAGTTCAGGTGACAGAAGGAACTCCCAGAATTCCATGCTTCAGGCCCAGCAGTTGGGGCGGAATGTTGCTGAGTCAGCAATTCTCAATGCAAAGTATAGGGAGGAAAATGCGTTGCGCCCCTTTTCACCCCCTTCCGGTTGGAATTTCTGAAAACCAGTTCTTAGTGCACCCCTCCCTCACGGAAGGAACACCCACCCCAAACTTCACACTTCTAGGCACAGCGGTTTTGGCAAGGCGGTGATGAGTCAGTCAGTCAGTGAGTCAGTGAATCAGTCAGTCAGTCAGTGAGTGACTTTTCTCTTTTATATATATAGATTAGTACACCATTTGGTTCAGAATATTTTTCTTGTTTTGCTCCTCTAAACTTTGGTGCGTCTCATGGTCCGGTGCGTGTAATAAGCCGGGAAATACGGTATTTACTATTAATCAGTACTTGGCCGTGCAGAGTATGTTCTATTTAATGTGTAACCTCTAAGTGGAATGCATAGGATTCCCCTATACATGGTTTCAGTTTATGTGTATGTTGTTTCTTTCCAGAGTAGCCTATGGTGGCGTCACACAGTTGATACTTTGAAATTAATTAATGGCGAATCATATTTATTTCTGATTAATGAGAAGTTATAAGCCAGGAAATGATCCAGAATTAGAAGCTAGAGTAGTCACTGTTCTATCAGACAGCTGAGCATGTACATTTTGTTCTGATTGCCACCTACACTTACTCCTTTTGGAAGATGAGTGAAATAAATGATGCTTTATTTGATGTCTTTTTGGCTGTGTCATAAATCTAAATGCCTCTATCCTAAAAGAAAAGAAATTCTAATAACAAAACTGAGTAGACAGAAAGGCTTTTCCATGTTTCTGTCCAAATCTAATTTTTAATAGGAAGTTGTGTTTATTATCACTCTGGTGTGCTTGAGAGTACAGCGTTTGTTGATTAATGATTTTGTAGTTATATGGTGGGATGTTAAACCATTAAAGATGATGAGCAATTCTCATGCTTTTGGGTTGGAGGAGTGGGATTTCTTCTGGAGAGACACAACTTTCCCATTGAACTAAAAAAGCAGGCCTCCGTCAGTCTTGGAAGACTATGGTATCATGCTTGGCGCTGCATACACTGCATGTGAAGCACGAAAGCCTGGGTTGGATTGTTATGGAGGATATGCTGTTACCCAAGCAGCAAATCCCCCCTCTCCACGCCACTGAATTAGTCCAATAGAAAGGCAGAGTCAATACGATTGGATCCAGCTGGTGTCGCAGAGCTGGGCTAAGGACAGGAGCTCACCCTGTCTTGTGGGGCCAACCTGGGTCTTGAACCCTGGCCTGCTGGTTAACAGGCACAGCATCTTAACCGCTCTATGGTTTTACTTCCCCCCACTTTTAGAGTTTGAATTTCCTGTGCTAGCTATGTTAATACAGTGACATAAACCAGGGTTAGAGTTGCTCAGGATTCCTGGTTAAAACATGATTTCAGATCCAGCATTGACCCTAATAAACTCTGGCTTAATATTATTGTAGCTGATAGGGATGAAAACTTTGTACCACGGAGGGAAGGATTGGAAGAGGACAGTCTTTCAGGTTGTTTCCAGTAGATTAGCTTTTCTTAAGATATTGGGGCTATAGTTTTCTACCCACTAGGAGCAAGTTCCATAAAACTCCATAGTGCTTCTGAGTAGATATGAAAAAGGATTGCATTGTTGGAGTGTTACTGATGCATCAATCTTATGAGCTTGGTGTTAAGGTTAGGTTATAACCTTATGTCTTAAGGCAGTCTAAAACACATGGGCCAGATCCAGTCCACAGAATCCATCTGATGGGCATATGAGCACATGGGCATTTTTTACCCTGGGAAACTGCGGTAGCAGTACAGATACTCAATGATCCTATGCAAACAGGCCTGCAATTCTAGTGTGTGAAAAATTTAGTGAAAGGTTTAACAAAGCCTTGCACAGTGCTGCACTCCACACAGCCACTTCCAAGAACGTGGCAACCTGGAAGTTCAGCAATAACATCATTGCCAAATGTTTGGGCCCTATGCCAGAAAATGTTGGTGACCCCTGTGTTAAAGTGTTTGAAAATGTAACTTTGGAAGAGCATCTGCTTCCGATTGAAAACACATAGGTCAGGATTGTGGATACAGTTCAAGAATTAACTCTGGATTTGGGTAGTATCTTCTGAAATGAAAATTTCATGCTTTTTAAAGCATAATCGTGACTCCCACTGTAGGAAGTTTGTATAACTTACACATAGGCACGTTGTGTCCTCTCAAATAAAATTATTAATGTTTTAGCTGCTTAAATTCTTTTACTAGTGGCAAGATTTAGTAAGGTGGCACATCCCACTTCCTGCTTTAACTGTTGCTTCAGATGGAAACAAAGAAATGATTGAAGCTTCTGTTGCTTAGAAATGAAGATGGTTTCAAAGTCATGACACTTATGTATGAACAGCCTAGGCTTGTAATAGTTGAGGCCGCCAGTGTCATGGAGCCGAAAGCTATCAAACTGGCTTATTATGTTTTCAGATTCATTGGTTTGACATCATTTGGCAATAAAGTAATGGCATTTTTGATGATGCATAAAAGATGAAATTTTGCAACATTTCAAAGAAATCTAATCATTGTACTGTGTATACTCTGTACAGAGATAAGTTGAGAAGTATTTTAAAGCCAAAAATCACAGAATTTACTATGAACTACAGATAAGTCGAGCGTAAAGATTAGGGGTGTAATAATTCCTAATCATAATAAGAATGGTGGTCTTATGTTCAGTAATGTGTGAATATGTCGTAGTTGAAATTCTTGTGAACAAGAAACTGCATGCTAGGACTGCAGCTACAAAAGTATGGAAAGTTGATAGAGTTAATCAACAGTTGATGCGGAGGATGAAGGGAATGGGTATGATTTGTCAATGAGCAGATCAGCATATAGGAATCTTTATTTGACTAAATATTTTTAGTAGAAGGTATGAAGTTCAAGCGAGAATGGAGGACACTTGACTTCACAGCAGTGGTCTTTGACCATTTCGACCCAGGACTCCCTTTCAAACTTTTTAATCTGTCTGGGATCCCCTGTCAAACTTGCTATCCCCAATCCAGGACACAATGCTAAAAAAGAGGAAAAATGTCCTGGAAAAATTGGACATGGTCACCCATCCCCCCAAAACTCCAGGCAACCTCCAGTCCTCTTTTACCCCTCTGTCCTCAACCCCCACAGGTGCTCTCACATACACACAACACCCACCTTTCATCCCACGCACTCACTCACTCACCCAACTACAACACACATAAACAAACATACACACACATAAAGACACATGCATAGACAATGCTTTCACACAAACACATGTATATACAGCATGCACTCACACATAAACACACACCACGCACTCACACACACAAACACAGAGACCATGCACTCACACACATAAACACACGTCTACACACACACACACACATACACACACCCACCCCATGCATGCATTCACTCACAGACATATACACACACACTTGACACTTGGCGATCTTGGGGGATCACTGGAGTTTCAAACCGCATCCTTCGTGACCCCCACTTTGAAGACCACTGCTTTACAGTAAGTTGAAATCCTTCACATAGATATTTGAAGACAGTGTTTTACTCAGAAGTATGCCCATTGTGTTCAGTAAGACTTGTGCTATAAGTCTTATTAGGAAAAATTAATTTCCACATGTATTCACAGTTGGGGATGAGTCTCACTGAATTCAATAGGTCTCATTTGTACACATAAATAGAATGGCACTTTTAGGCACTGCATCAAATTATTACTGCTTGTGTGGGAATTACCTATGATGAAAGAAAGCACAGCTCTTCAAAGTTTATGCTCAGAAAATACCTAATATGATGTTAGGAATTTTTGAATCAGGTGTTTTCTCCCTTAACCCTATAAGTATAGTTATCACTAGATTACGAAGGTGTTAATGTAAATTGAGAGAATATAATTCACACCTGAAGATATGACTCAATTTAGATTTTTTAAAAGGAAAGTTTAATAAAGTCTTTAAAATCTGTATTTCTAAATTTTGCCTCTTATTCTTAACTTATGATGAGTAATTCTTATTTAGTGTATGTTTGTTTCTCCTATCATTTCTTTTTCTTTAATTATCAGATATTCATGGACTAAATCTTCCCTTTTCAATGATATTTATACAGTTTAATTAGCTTTTATGTATAGAGCTGTAAGGCAGCAAGGCCTCTGGCAACATCGCAGACAGGTAGCCATGACAGATGTTTTTGCTTATTGCACTTACAATGGCTTGATTGTTAAGATGGCCAATGGGATACATATTCTGATATCGATATCTTATCTGATTTTGTTCATAGTTGTTGATTAATGATTAGATTAGCAAAGAAGCTCATTATTATCCATTACATCTTGCCTAAGTTGGAAATAATGGCAAACTTTAAAAGTCTTCTCAACTGCTGGTCTCTCCAGGACCCCTTTCCTTCCTATCTATGTATTATGACAAAAACGTGCATGGAAATTAGTAGTATTCATTAAACATATCTGCAAGTGGGTGATTTATAACTGACACCTTCAAGAAGCCTAGATTATAACCCTTGTTTTATTAGGTTATTTGTGGGTGTTGGAATAGGGAAATTGAATGGGAAAGTGACTTAAGAGGAATCTTAGGAGCATTTTGTATGAATGTTGGAGCATCGTAAGAGCATCATGCATTTGTATGATTATTTAATTTTTCTTTCATTTTTTCTGATTAAAAAATGGAACCAGAGGTTTGTACTTTTACCTATTTTATTTTCAAACTAAAGAATATACAAAACAAAAAATATCTGTGTACCTATTTAAGAGGATAGAGGAATATTGGTCCAAATTTGGATGGCATAATAGGCTGCTGGATGGCATTTGTTCAGTGTGTTAGCAATTGTTAATCATATAAAGTACAGAGTATAAGTCTAATAAGTAAATAAATATAAATGGGATTAAATCTTACATATTAAATGAAGTTTAGAAAAAAGGATGGCTTGTAAGCAGAAACTTTTCTGTGTCATCAACTGTTCCTTTTCATCATGTTTTAGGGTTTTTTATTTTTCACTTTTTGCTTCTAAGTTGCAGTGTTCCCACTCAGTTCTGCAACACTGCTTTGATTATTTCCCACTGCTTTGATTATTTTAGGAACTGAAATTATTTTAAGAACCAAAGTGCAATCTGGATTTTCACCTTCCACGTTATAAACTATTCCTGATATGTGAATTTATCTTTTACTGCTGTCATAACCCACTCCTGCTGGTGGGTGACATTTAGGCAGCTCCTTAAAAGCAAAAAAAAAAAGTCTTTTTGGTCTTGAGACCTAAAGCATGATTAGGTCCTCTCATACGGCTTTCTCTTTCATACGTAATCTACAGTTGTGTGAAATTGGAACACAGGGAAGAGATTGTAGAGAATAGGAATCTCTCCATGCTGTTGGCAATGATGTGGTGGGACTAAAGGCTTTTGTATAAGCAGAAGTGACGACATGGCTTGTTTACCATAGGGATGATGCCTCCCTGAAATGTGTGCCTAACCTTAAAGTTTTGTATAAAGATAAAAATTTCAGGGCCACTGGGCCTGATTCGAAATCTTTTTAGTTGACCCAGGCTGTTTTTATTAGTTTACTTTGCTTATCACAGTAATAGGAGCACTCAAGTATCAAATCCAGAACTCTGTGGAGTAGATTCTATATAGGATTCCCTAATGCTCATCATTTAGAAACTGTCAAGTGTGACGAGTGTTCTTTTTGTGAAAATTATCCCTGTTGAAAGATTTTTCCATTCTAGAATCTTGTTTCCTAATAGTATAATTTGATTGCCACTTATTGATCTTTGTCATGTTAACTTGATAAAGGATTGTTTCACTTCATAAGGAATCCCTGGCTGCAATTGGAAAGAAAAGTACTGTATAATTTACTGCTGAGGGTGAAAAGGCTTATGCCCAGACAGAGCTGGACGTTAGGCACAAAAAAACTTGTTCCCTTTGGCAATTTATATATGTGTGATGAATATATATCTTTTAGTATGCATTTGCACCATGCCCTTGTGGTGTTCTTTATCCCTTCAGAAATACCTTCTTTTAAAATTTGTTAACGTTGACTTTGGTTTTGCTTCACCATCTCCTGGTCTTGTTTTTAAATATAGTAAATGGGTATAAAGGTTGCAATCAGCACTTGACATCATTTTATGTCCATACGGTACTCTCTTACCCCCAAATCCAGAGTAACTGTGGGAGCACATAAGAGACTTTACATGCACCCGTAGTTACAGCACCACCTAGTGAAAACCGATGGGAAATTCATATTGGAATCCAGAGTAGGTTGTTCTTACACTGGAGCAAGGACTCCCCATACTTACTCTGGATTTTGCCCTTAGGAGTCTTCTAGAAATTGTGCAGTGATAAATGATCTTTTGGAAAAGTTTACCATTATGAAAAGTATTTGGAACTAGCAAACTTGCCAAAGGAAAAATAATTCCGAAGACATTTTCAGTGAGGTGTGGCAAAACAAATGTGATGTCTGACACAGTCGTGATGACTATATGCAGTGTCTAGGTTTTAAAGGTTTGAATGCCAGAAGAGTGGGAGCGGCAAAGGAATACTGATATCTTGTTGTTCTTGTTAACTCCCTGAGGCATTTGGTAGAACACTGAGGAAGAGGAAACTGGATTTGATGGGCCTTTGACCTCATCTAGTAGGCTCTTTCTTACGCTCATATCACTATATCCCCAAATTCAGTTTAGAAAGCTATATTGGCCTCCAGTGTAGAAGTGAATGGATACAAGTTATTGTAAATTTTTCATACTTTCTTCTGGGTAACTCTTAAATGTTTGTCTTTACCGTGTGTTATGGAAAATGTACCTTTTCCACCATTCTCTTCACTTCAGTCCGTGTATGTCTGCTCAAACTTTACATCTTTCTGTTGTCGGCGGCCAAAAAAGAGACAATTCCTTTGTTTTCCTTACTGTGAAATATCTGGATACTGTTCATGGGCAATTTGCCTTTTAACTTCTCAGCAGGAACAGGCTACTGTCCTTCCTGTTTGAATTTTGTTCTTCTGTGATGTCAGATCAGGAAATACTGTCTCTCCTCGAATCCAACGCACACATTTTTCAGCTGAATTTAGGGCAAAACCCAGAGTAACTTCAGGGAGTCCTTGCTCCAGTGTAAGAACAACTTATTCTGGATTGCAATATGAATTTCCCATAGGTTTTCAGTAGGTGGGGCAATAACTACAGGTGCACGTAAAGTCTCTTATGTGCTCCCGTAGTTACTCTGGATTTGGGGGTATGTCTCAAAAACTTTTCCCCTCATGCTGGGCAACACAACAGCATCCCCAATGGGTCTGTTTGGAATTGTGGTTCCTCAAATGTCAACACAGATCCCAGTAGTCCAGGACTGCCATGGATTGCCTGGAAATAGGGCTTGAATGTAACATAAGTGTTGGGTCCTGGCCCTCCCTTCTGCTTCCCGTGTGTCCTCCCCTGCTCAGAGGTGCTGCTGCAGTACTCGAAAACCTCCCTTTCAGCCATGCTTGTTCAGCTGAGGCATCACTTTGCAAAGGACCTCTCAGCTGTTGAGCAGCAAAGTGCTGCTGAAAGGGTGGCCCAGCATGTTACGTGGGCCATATCTTAAAAATATGATCAAGAATGACAGTTTCCTTTTTGTCATTTGAAGCTAATGAGTTCCCACACAAGAACAATGTGCTAATTTCTTAATGAGAAAGCTGCTTAATGATGTTGGTTCTTGCCTAATGATGCCACTTAATGCTCTCTGTAGGCTCCGTGAGGGCTATTTGGGCAGCTGTATGAAACCAGTTTGACAACCCTGACAAGGCTGTAAAATAAAAAACTTTTCTGTGAAAACAGTTTGAGCTGTTGGTTTCAGCTTTAGCAAGTTGATGCATCATAAAGTTCTGCAGTGATGCAATGAAATAGAAACTATTATCCGAGTTTCTGAAATTACACTTGTGCAATATTTAATGTGCTGTCTGTGACTTGTTGCTTTCAATGGAAAAATTATGTGTTCTCTTAGGGTTTGATTACTGTGTTTTATTATTAAGTATTTATATATTGTTTTTGAACAAAATAAATTCTCCAACTGTTTTTTAATTGCAGAAAAAAAATGGTTCTCCATTCTGGATGTTGTCAATTTTAAAAGTATCACTTGAAAACAGCTACTGAAAAAGATGTTACGGTGGAGTGAGTAAGGATAGCTGCCATTTCTTTTGTGTCTATTTAAATTCTTAGCAGTTCAACAGAGTAGGCAAGTGTCAGTCTCTGTGATGGGGTTCTTGCATTTATTAAGTTGTTAGAGCACTGTTTGATCAATTTGCTTTGGATCTAGAACCAGCCCAAACATTTTAGGAAGCAGCGGAATTTTTTCAGCTTTCAGGATCTTAATGCCCTCCCCAAGCATGCTACGTAAGAATGGCAAACATTAGATTGTTTCCATAAATATTAAAAAGCACTTATTTAACATTACCTGATCCACAGAGCTTATTTTATTCAGAAGTCTGCTTGCCAGAAATATCTGTTTTGATTCAACAAAAATAATTAATTAAAAATGAAGATTTGCCACTGATTTCCATAGCATAAAAGTATGACTCTAAATTACTTTCTGTTTTTGTGCTTATTTAAACTGATACAATAAATTCAAATTAAAATGTCCCAAGTCATACATCTTTTTTCTAGCAAAGGATTAAAATAAATTATTGCAATAATTAAAACAGCATGCTTTATCCGGTTTTTCTAGAACTTCCTCAAAAGTCTTGTTTTGCCTGTACACTTATTTGACTTAAAAATTCAGATTTGCATAACATGACCAAGAATTGAAAATGGAAATATCATTTTTATTCCTCTGTAGGCTGAAGTTGAACTTGTTTAATTACGTCCTTTAAAATAGTTGATATTCTGTATAGTGATGTAACTATTTCCCTAACAGTTACAAATGGTACCATAAATCCTGCTATATCATTTGAAAAAATAATAAAAATGAATTTTCTACTCTCAACTTTTTTCCTGATTTATTCATTAAACTGTAAATGAAAAAAGGTCCTGTATTCCTCCTATATATAAGGTTTTAAAGGACAATTTCTGATCCTGTATATTATCTTAACCAGTGGTCATTCCCTGGTTTGTATCAGTTTTACCATTCACATTGGAATCGATTATCTGATTACTACCTCATCTTCTGGCATCTGAAGCAGTCCAGTACTTTTCTGGAAGTTTCCCTGATTCTCAGGAATGGTTTTTTTCTGGATTTCAAGGGTCTACAATAGTAATGTTGTTGAGAGAGCCCCCTTACTCAAGATGATTCATGGATCAAAATAAATTCATACCATATTTACTTGAATCAAATGCACTGTCAAATCTAATGCCCACCCCAATTTTAAAAAGCTTGAGATAAAAAATGTTACTGGCGTTTGTAAGGTGCAGCTGCAAAGCATGTGTAAAACTTCCTTTTACTGCATACAACAAGTTATACGATAATAATGTCACAATAGGTTTATGTTATGATTTTTTCCTTAATTGTACTGCTCCGTATAATAAAGCATTTATTTTTATGACAATGGGTCATTTTTATGACAATATAGTAATCTGTTAAACAGTGATGAGTTAGTAAACTGTAAAACTAAATACTGATCTGAAATACTGATCTGAAAAAATACAGTATTTACTTGAATCTAATACACCACTGCATCTAATGCACACCATAATTTTGGAGACTAAATTTTGCTGGAAAGGTGCACGTTAGATTCAACTAAATAAGGTAGTAATTATGAGAAGAAGGGAAAAGAAAGGGGAAGCCCTTCCATTTGATTTCTACATAAATAATTCTCTCCCTTCCCCATGTAGAGGCAGGTGTGGGATTTGAATTGATTAAATCTTGAACTTCTACAACAGCTAACACAAAAGCGAGGATCAGTAATACTAGTGCTTAGAGATTAGTCTCAATATTGTATGTCTGATTCTGC
Organism: Cryptoblepharus egeriae; assembly: GCA_030015325.1. Taxonomy (NCBI): domain Eukaryota; kingdom Metazoa; phylum Chordata; class Lepidosauria; order Squamata; family Scincidae; genus Cryptoblepharus; species Cryptoblepharus egeriae. Next base: position 23,666,671 of record JAREYC010000005.1, on the reverse strand, counting down.
CTTCTTACCTAGAAGTGTCTACGACGTAGAAGCTGAATTCCTCTGGGGAATGAAACCCATATAGGTTTCATTTGTGCTTATGGTTGTGGGATTGAGCTATTGCTGTGTGCTTGTGACTGTGTATGCTTGTGAATGAAGTATAAGTTCTTAACAGGGATCTGCAATGCAATGAGTTCTGGACTTCAGTATACTGTAAAATATTACTATTAGGAATACTTGTCTAAAATACTGGCTATTGTAGTTTTCACTTGTATGGTCTTGTAATCCCTTCCCAGTCAAACCAAGAACCGTGCCCTCGCTGGAGGCTTTCTGGCAGGATCTAAACACTTTTCTTTTTCAATTAGCTTTTTCATGCTTTGTTTTATATATGGTTTATTTTTGGATGTTACTATTTTTAGATGTTCGCTGCTGCAGCATTTTATGTTTCTTGCCCCTTTTGAAATGTGTGTTTTTGTGAAATCTACTGCCTTTTATTCTTTTTTTCTATTTTATTATGGTGAAGTAATCCAAACTTCTATACCCTGATTGATACCAAGAGAAGTGTAGGATGTAGAATAAAATCATTTGGATACTTGGAAAAGAACTTAAAACTAATTGACATTTGACCTTTGATGACTAACTTGATCCTTTTTCACCTACTGTAAATGTGATCCAGTTGAGGCTTGGTTTGACAGCTGCTTTTCAGAAAAACAAGACCTACAATTACAAGGCATGTATTTTAAACTTCTTATCTATTTTTGGCCATTATACACTGGCAGCCCAATCCTGAGCTGCCTGTGGCACCAAAATGGCTCCTGTGGTATCCAGAAGGCCAGTAGACTACTGCCTCCTCCTCCTCAGAAGAAAGGGATGTTCCTCCCCTTCCCCAAGTAAGTGGAGTAGACTTATAAGAAGGCTTGGTATTTTTGCACCAGCTTTGGGGCTGGTGTGGAATTAAGAACCTCCATGTAATGTTGGAAAGCTGTTCATGGAGGCTGTGGATCCCAACCTCCTCCCTGCCCTCTTCCTTCCTTCCCACACTCCAGAATGCTACCTTCCCCATTCCTTCTCCATTCTCTGCCACCCAGTAGTGTGCACTACTTCCAAACTGCCAAGAACTGATGCTGGCTGGACACTAGTGCAATGATGGAAGTGATGAGCTAGCTTTGTGGCCAGACTAGTATTGGGGCTTGCAGACTTGCCTTAGGGCACTTTTTGATACCCACTGCTGGCAAAGTGCCGGCGGTGTTACTGGATTAGGCTCCTTAGTCTTGACTACATTGGTTAAAAAATTCATAGTTTAAAATGGCTTAGGATGTAGATTTGGTAGAAATTGTGTAGATCTCCCTTCTCCAATTTCAGTGTTAGGTCTACAAATAGAAGTAAAGTTTTTATGCGGGTTATATATAATTAAGAAACTAAACATCGTCCAATATCTCATCACTAACAAAAGTGTGAAGGAAAAGTTTGCCACAGCTCTCTAATATAAATTTAGGGTGCTAGCCTAAGAAATTTAGGGCACAATCCAGAGTAACTACGGGGAGTCCTTGCTCCAGTGTAAGAACAATTTACTCTGGATTGCAATATGAATTTCCTATAGTTTTTCATTAGGTGGTGCAGTAACTATGGGTGCACGTAGTGTCTCTTATGTGCTCCCATAGTTACTCTGGATTGTAGGGTATGGCTGGCCTAACTCACCTGCCCTATCTTTCCACAATGGTGTGGGAAGGTTGACATATGCCTGTACATTGAGCTTACCCCCTGGGAATGGGGGACAAGTGCACTTTTTGTGACACCCACAGGTTAGCACATGACTTTGTTGGGGCTTAGATTATCCTAAGTGGAGGTTAGGATTTCAGCCTTTATGTATATCCAGTCAATGGAAGGATTTTCATAAGAGTGATCTTCTAGGTTACAATGTAACTGTTTTCAGCCTCCAGGCTTACTCAACATAAGAAGCACTAGGGTTGTATATTGCATTTGAAATTAAATTTATAAGCATGCTAACTAAGAAGATTCTGGACAAATGATTTCATTAAATTATAGTCTCTAGTAAGAACTTACGTGATGCAGATATAGTTCTAAAATGAAAGTGACAAGTACATCCCTTCCAGAAATTACTTGCTAGAAAATCTTTACAGAAGATTACCAATATCTCCTTAATCTTGTAGGAATGTGAAAGAAAATCATTGTAAAATATTATTGATGGTACCTAATCCATCAAAGCAAAGTATGAAGGAACAAGGATGAAAACTCTAGATATGTGGCCAGTGAAAGCCAGACTTTTGACGGTGAAATAAATAAAGGGATAATGTGCGTGATGTGGAAAGTTTATATATAACCTGACTTTCTGTGATGATCTTCCCTGCAATGCTTTCAGTATTTTGGATTTTTGAATGTACAGATTCATTAAGATAGTTTAGTATGGAATCTTTTAATGACTGTTTATGTACTCATCATCTTCTATATATATAAAAGAGAAAAGTCACTCAGTCACTTACTCATTAACGCCCATCCAAAACTGCTGGGCCTAGAAGTGTGAAATTTGGGGTGGGTGTTCCTTCCGTGATGGAGGGAGTCACTAAGAACCAATTTTTAGAAATTCCAACCGGAAGGGTGTGTAATGGGGTGCAGTGTCTTTTCCTCCCTATACTTTGCATTGAAGAATCGGTGACAGAGGGATGCTCTGCCCCAATCCCTGGACCTAGAAGCATGAAATTCTCAGAGGGTGTTCCTTATGTCACATGAACATCCACCAAGAACAAATGTGGAGAAATTTAACCCTTAAGCAGCTGAAAAGGTGCAACGTGTTTTTGTCCTATACCTAGACTGACCAAAATCCAGCCAATTTGGTGCCCGGTGTCTGGTGGACCTGGGGAGATGTTGTTCGGAGGGAGGGGTTGTACTGGGGAGGATGATGTGCATTGAGGGGATGATGTGCCATGGGGGGATGATGTATGGGAGAATTTTACTCCTGCAAAAAGCATACCTCCCGCAGGTATGCTTTTCGCTAGTGGCTTCTAAATGGTACAAACCTCTGTCAGCAAATGTCTATTTGAAAAGTGCTGAAATGATGAGATCCAGGGCTTTTTTCTGGAGGTACTCACTGGTACTCAGTACCAGCACCTTTTTACCCACCAGAATACTCCTGAGTAGACTCCTCCTATGTTTAGGAGTCTTCATGGTAAATACGGGCATCTTTTTTCATGGGGAAAAACTGTCTACTAACATTTGGGAAAAAAATTGGTCACCCTGTATTAACTATATATGAAAATAAGGTGTAAAATAGCTGCCATGATGGGTTTATTCCTAATCTCTTACTCTGTTCTGCTTTATGACTAGACTCTCCTGTAGATAGAAATCATGCTTTCACTCTGAGAAGGATTGTTTCTGATAACGAAACTCTTTCCGTTCATGTAAGAAAGAGCTCATGTAACTCTGCAGGATGAAAAGGTCAGGGAGTTCTGCATCATGAAAGACGAGGAAACATTTGTTCTCAGGAGAGGGCGTCGTGATGTCATTCCAATAACGGGTCTTTCAGTTCCTGGCCAACCTCCGGAACTCTCAGAGGTTGACCAGGAACTGAAAGACCCGTTATTGGAATGACATCACTCCTTCTCCTGGAACTTGGGATTCACGGTAAGGAATCCATCATTTTAGAAACACATTTTTGTTTCTTTACTAATGTTAGTTACTACTGATTCCATTTGGTGTATGCATATTATTCTGATTAATTTTACCTAAAATAATTTTATGTGAGTCTTTTTTTTTTAACCTCCATATGTGTGGCTGAGGGTCGAACCAAAGAGAGATTCAAATAATCATTGGACTGCCATTGCTTCCCAATATTATGTTCTTCTTTCTTTGAGAGACGCTGTGGGTGTAGCTAAGTGTGTGTGCTCTGGTGGTAGAATTAGAAGTGTATATACAACCTAATCCATTCTTAATATGGTTTGCACGTCTAATCCTGCAGGACTGAATTTTAAAGAAGAAATGACATGATTGGATTTGTGCTCAAATATTATATTCAAATACCGGTAGCTTTGATGCCATTAGTTTGACAGATGAGATATATGCCGTAGCAAGTCGAAACAGAATATTGTTTAGGGATTTATAGTGTTCCTGTCATCATTCTTTTACAAACATTTAATAAAATAATATGGCATTGCCACACTTGGAAAAAGAAGGGATTTACAGAAATCCATAAAAAGTAGTTTGCCTGAATCAAACCCCATATTCCAGAAGACCTAAAGGGTCATAAGGACTTGGCTATGTTAAGGACCATTTATTTCCCTTATTGTATAATCAAAACAGCAGCCGCTTTCAACCACTGTGCTTTGGCACACTGGCGTGCTGAGAATTGTCCGCAGGTGTGCCATGGGAGTTTGGGGAAGATCATTTATTAGTAGGGCCATCTGGGAACGTAAGCCCCTCACCAACAACATGGTGTTTCCTATCAGCTGCAAAAAAATTGATGGTGTGAGTTTACATGATCTGTGAGATGAAAAAGGTTGAAAAATCACTGCTCAGAGAACAGCCTCTGAGTTCTGCTCTCATTCCTGTTTTGGACTGATATTGGTGCGAGGGTGTCAGCAAATACTTGCATGCACTTTGAGTTATTTCACTAACGTATTTTGTTTTTTTAAGTATATTTTTTAAAGGAAGTGGCAAAGGGAATCTATATAACTTACTTTGTAAGTGGTTCTGGAAAATGCTTATGTCTTATGGTGAACTTGTGTGATTATTTTCCTGTGACAGTGCTGTTTTGGAGATACATTCTTGCCAAAATGGAACAAAAACTGATACTTTACTGAAAATGTTAAGACTCCTTAATAAGACATAACATTTCTAGCCTGCACTATAAATCACAGACCGTCTTAACTAATGGATGGGTATAGTGGTCTGGCACAGGCTCAGTCCATCCATTCTGGTGCTAAGCTGGCAAAAACAAATTTTCAGACAGACCTCCAGAATGAAACCCGAACATAATTTGGGGATTTGGTATTGTTTAGTGGTGGTGGTAGAGGTAGTGGTGATGATGATGATATAGAAGGTACAGGTTGAGCCTATTTATCTTCAGACTTGGCACCTGTGAATTGGGCTCAAAGGGAGCCGTCTGGGCTTCAGCCCACATTAAAGCCTCCAAAAGTGACTGGAGCTGTGTTCCACGCAGCCTCCATGGGTCCCTCAAATGGCCTTCAGAGGTTGTAAAGAAAACTGTGAAGTGCCTTTCTCGAACCTTTGGATGCCTTTCTGTGGCCTGCGTGCAGCCGCCATGGGTCTCAGAGCTTCCAGAAGTGAAAGGCACAGCTCCATTCCCCTCTGAAGAAGTGACCTTTGAAGTTTTTGGAAGCCTTTCTGAGGCCCGTGGAGGCTGAGTACCGTAAAATCTTACAATATATTCGTATAAACAATATTTTGATATAATAGGTGTTCTCTGTATCCATGGGCATTCTTTTCCAAAACTACCTGGGGTTAAGTGAAACTGCAACCCCGCACCCTTTGGAGGGTCTTCTGAGCCCGTCTGAAGCTGTGGGTGACGGTTGCCCTGCCAGGTTCAGAATGACACATGCAGTGAGAAAAATAACTAAAAAACCAAAAGTGATGTTTTTAAAGCTTTATAATGCATTAGGAAACCAAAAAAGGCTGCAGTGGCTTCCCTGGCCTACCTCTTTCAAGGTATTAAAAATGGCACTTCCATTTTTTTAGTTACTTTTTCTCACTGTGTTTATGGTAGAGGTCGTGGGCAGATGAATGTGGCTGCTGGTGGGTTCAGAAAACCCTCTGGAGGCAAGGCAAGTGGAGTTTCCCTCACCTCCAGAAGGGGAACTCGTGGAGATGCCCCCACAGAACCAATTCGCAGATAAATGAAATCGCACATATAGGCCTCCATACTGTTGTTCCAGTTTGCACAGAGGAAAGTCTCCCCTCCAAGCAGGTTTCTATAGAATAAATCAGAATTAACATGGACAAAACGAGTTGGTTTTTGTGTTGTAAAGCGAATTTTTATATAAGACTGCAGTGTGTTATGTCATATTTTTAATCTATTCATTGCACTCAGGTTTTGTACATGATTAACAGTTGGTTTGGGTGGGGAAGTTGCAAGCTTATGTGTAGAGAGGGAAACAGTGGTGGGTGTGAAACCTCTAAGCCTCCCTTTAATTTTGGTGAACTGCTGTCTTAGATGTTTCCATGCGTGTGTATTAGCATGTAGGAAGTAGAGTGCTTCTTGTTATGAATTAATAGATTGGAAGATAATGAATTATGCTATATGTAGAGATTAATTACTGAATTGAATGCTCAAGAAAAACTTAAGAAAAATGATTTATCCTTTCTCCTCTAATCCCAAATGTAGAGCACAATCCTAACCATGTCTACTCAGAAGTAAGCCTCATTGTATCCAATGGGTCTTACTCCCAGGAAAGTGTCTTTAGGATTGCTGCCTTAGTCTGAAGGGATGAGGGACATATCCATTCTCCCCCACGTGTCAGATCATTTATTTATTTAAAGGGCAAATCAGCGTTTTCCTCCTCCCATTTAAATATGAAACATTCAGAGAGGAAGTCTCTTGCATTTCTATTCTCACCACCTATTTTGAATTTCCAGAGCAGTTGGTTGTGATTATCAATAACAACACATTCTTTATCCAAAAATGAACATACAAGTAAAAACAAAAATAATGTTATGAATACTGGTGGGCCCTTTGTATCTATGGGATTCCCTTCCTAGAATTCCTACAGATGACCAAAATCTGCAAACAATGATATTTCCTAACCATGTCTACTCAAAAGTAAGCCCCATTGTGTTCAATGAGTCTTACTCCCAGGAAAGTGTCTTTAGGATTGTAGCAGATGTCTGTGGATTTGAGCACCTTAAATCCTCTTTATGTGGTTGGACAACTTTCTGAGAGCTGTGGATGCCTCCCTACTCTTCATAAGGTTTTCTTACCTTACAATCCAGAGTAACTACGGGAAGATATAAGAGGCACTTACTCTGGATTGCTCTATACATTTCTCATAGCTTTTCCATAGGTGGCACTGTAACTATGTTGGTGCAAAAGGTCCCATAGTTACTCTGGATTGTGTCCTAAGGGGTAATGCACACCGTGAAGTTGTTTTTTAGGGGGTGCCACAGCACACATTCCCACTGCGCAACACCCCACCCCCAGAGCATCACCCGGTGTGGGCCGCACCATCCTAGTGATGCCAGTGGCTTGATCAGAACAAGTTTGTTGGACAAATATATTAAGGTTTTAATTAGAAATGTCTTCGTGTTTGTTTCAGAATCTTTGTGCAAGCATAACTTTACTCAAGAGTTTCAGTGTCTGGATCCTGGACTGTGCCAAAGGTAAGCCTTTATCTGGTTAAAAAAATTGGATTGCATTACATCATTACAAGATCACCCAGTAATGATATGTTGCAATGGATTTCCGGTATATGGAGAATGAGGAAAAAGAAAACAATAGTTCAGGGAATGCTATCTACTGCACTTGCGTGTTGTCAGTTAAAATGACACTGACAAGCACCTGCAGATTCCTACTAGCTCATAAATTTAGTATTCGCTAATTATTATAGAGCTCCCAAAATCAAAATCTTAGAAGTATGAAGCAATATTTATAAGATTATCATAGTTGAATAAAGTTTGTATTCATTAAACCGGGAGGGGGTTTGAAGCGTTGTTATACCTCTGAGGTGGTTTGAATAGTTTTTATTTAAATGAAATGTATTTACATTTTGATAAAATGGTGGCTCCATCATAGCCATTAGTTGAGAAATGTAATCGTGAACTTTTCACCGTGAGCAATGCAGTCACATCTGCTTAGTGTGATATCTTAAAATTAGCACATGGTGCTAATGGATTTGCCAAAGTGTTTTTGATACTGCAGTCACCTGGATTTTAAACAATGCAGAATAACGGCAAACACTTTCTGGCAGTTCTGTTTCTTTGATTGTACATTTGTACCATAACACACAGTTTATCTGTCAGTAGATTCATGAACTGGCTTGACCTCAGGTCTTAAAATGTGCCAGAATTAATGTCTGCTGTAAATATCATGCTTCAGTATTTTCCAAGTAAATTCTCTAGATACTACATACGTTATTGAGTGGCAGTGAGATAGGAGGTGTGTATATATAAAAATGTACTGTCAACTGATAAAGTAGAATTCCATGCCCTTTAGTGAGATGATTTTGTTTAAGATAGGCTTCAACGTTCAGGATCTAGGGCCTATTAAATTTGGAATTTTAAAAGAGGTTTGGGTGAAAATAGCCATATGCTCTCCTAAACGTTGCTATAATTCTCCACCTAATCTTCTTTGGATAATAGAGATTTACTGTGATAAAAAAGAACTATATTGTAGCATTCATGTGAAGCAAACTGGAAATATGAATTCTCTTCGTGACAGGAATGACTCAAACAATCTGACCAGAACAAAAGTAAGTCACAAGCTCCTTTAGCTGTTTGACTGATATGGGCCAAAGCATGTCAGTTTCACAGAGCAAAAAAACTAATGTGAAAATTGGCATTTTAAAATTATTTTTATAAACCCTCTGAAAGCTATAGTGAAAGGGTAGCATATAAACCAGACATTAGTGGAGATGGGGTGACAGTTAATTTTCATGGTAATATCTACCCCTTCTAACAAAGTCCTGAATCTGATTATGTCCATCAATAGTCCCATATCATCTTTCCCTCCTGATACAGAGAATTGTCAATCACAACTTTTTTTCACTCTTATGTTCTCATATTATAAGGAAAATAAGCAAAATATTTTATTCTGTTACATTAAATAAAGAGGAGACTCCCTAGAACAGTGGTACTCAAAGTGGGTATTAGGACCCATGGGGGGGGGGGTTGCAGCTCACATTGGGGGATCATGAGAAGGTGGGATCTTGGAATCTGGCACTGAGCCTTCCTGTGAATAGTGCTGCAATCCTAAAGACACTTTCCTGGGAGTAAGACCCATTGAACACAATGGGGCTTTCGTTTGAGTAGACATGGTTAGGATTGTGTTCTAGGTCTCATTGAAGTAGACATGGAGGAGCTCTGGCATTAGACAGATTTTTAAGTTTGAAAGAGGGTCCTGGACTGAAATGCCCGAGGACCATTGCCTTAGAAGTCACAATTGGTGAAATACTGATTCTAAAACAAATAGTATTAAGCTCTGATTATTCTGGGAGATTATATCCAGGGGAGGAGCTGGAAAAACTGCAGTTCTTTCATTACCTGAGTTCTGCTGGTTCCTGGTTTAGTTAGGAGCCTGGTGATGAACAGGGCTAACCCACCAAGGATAAAAGATGAAGTCATCTCCTCAGGTGGCAGATTGGCAGGAAGCAGCAGATGGATAGTGGGATTCCCCCGCTCCATCTGCTGTCCTGATTTTAAAAAGTCAGAGGTTGAGGGAACAGAAGAGTAAGAGTGAAAAGCAGGAAGGGAGTGAACTAGAATAGCTACTTAAACAGTATTTTAGAAGCGCTACCACCCTGGTTTTCTCATTCCTCCTTAACTGCTCTCTCAGCATCTTTTAAAACAAATTACGGTATGAAGTTCGCATCTCAGTGCCTGATACCGAGCAATTGGCAAGGCCTTTCCTAAAGACTGACATGAAGGGAAACAAGAACAGTGTTCTTTCCCCAGCTTAGAAGGGGGTAAGGTTCCTGTTCATCTGTTGTGGGTGTGATGGAGTTTCTGTACATTTCTGACTCAAAGGAGGAGGACTGTTCTAAACAAGCATGTGCTGAGATCAAGATCTGGCAGAACTTTCCCAAGGCTGTAGGGAAAAAGTTCTTAGTGCAAGTGACAGTGTAGCCTGGGATTTTTTTTATTCTTTTCTAATTCTGTTCTCAAATTGATTACTAATAAGGGGGAATAAAAGAAACACGTAGATGCATCTGTGTATCTTTAAATCTTGTGTATTCTCTTAAGGAGAATCAGGAAACTACGTATATCAGTTCTGAAGGTCATTATTTAAAATCAGTAGATGTAGGCTGATAGTGGTGATAGGGATGTGGAAAAGAATTTTTTTTAAAATCCTTCCAGTAATTGCAAGTTGTGTCATCATCCTACTCCCTTTATACACAGTCATGAAGTTTCTCTTCCATGTACCAATTCAGTCCTTTCCTCCCACTAGGAGGCTAGTTTGTCATCACTTTTATTTATGTTCATTACCCCAAGGAATTATGCTCCTCCTTAAACATCCCTCATTTTACAACATCAATCAATCAACCCACAGTGTTTATTAACTGCTTTTATGTACTTCACTGGCTCCCACCCAGGAAAGCACCTTTTCTAGCTCAACACTTTTAATGTACTCCTATACTGTAGGTAGTGGTGGGCTTCAGGGGGTTCTCACAGGTTCTATGGAACCCTTTGCTAATGAGTGCCTCGTTCTGAGAACCGGTTACTAATGGGACAGAGGACCTGTTGTTGATTTAGGTTATTAGGACATAGAACCTGTTGTTAATTTATTTGAATCCCACCACTGACTGTAGGTACTTTCTAATCCACTCCTCCTTCACTATTATTTGGAGCCTTTGGAATGGATGAATCTATCCAGAATAAATCAATACCACTAAGCTTGGGGATTTGTTCAGTTGTGCACCTGCTGAATTCTGCCCCTATCGTTAAAATATACAGCAGAAAGTAAATGCTTGGAAAGTAAATGCTGCCTTTTGGTGAACCTCTCCAGGCAGTGCCCTTTGTTAAGCCATTTAAAATGATAGCTGTTCTGTGAAATTAAGAGAGAGAGATATTTAGGGTAGTTTTCCAGGTGGAAATAAGAAGGCTTGCTTAGGAATAAAGTACTGTGTTTAGTTCTCAGCTTTATTCCATTGCACTACTGGCAGCTGAATCTGCTGTTTGTTTCAGCAGTTCCAGGAAGGAATCTTCCTAGGTAGCCTTACCCTACAATCCAGAGTAACTATGGGAGCACGTAAGAGACATTACGTGTATCTGTAGTTACTGCACCACCTGGTGAAAACCTATGGGAAATTCATTTTGCAATCCAGAGCAGATTGTTCTTATACCGGAGCAAGGACTCCCTGTAGTTACTTTGGATTGCACCCTTAATATTTTTTTTAATAATTAATAATTAATATTTTATGTTAATATTGTGCAAGTGGTTTATTTTGCTTTTTGAATACTATTAATGACACTGTTTTAAATATGTGGAATATTTTTTTCCGGATACTGTACATAGTGTGTGTCTTCTCCCTAACATTCTCTTTAAAAAGAAAAAAAAAAACAGCCACCACTACAAATTATGGTTGTCTAGTTATATTTTCTGGGCTTCAGTCCTTTCTTCCCCCTTGTTTCAAAAGGACTGCATGTACTCTGTTATCACCACTATACTAGACTTCTCAACTATTGACTTTTTCTATTAGGCATTTCCAGGCGCGTTGTGCATGCTGCCATCCGCTTTCATGGTAGACAGCAGTCATCAGCTTTAGCCTTTTATACTTTTAAAGGTCATAGCAGGTTGGGTTATTTATATACTGAAACAAAGTCTTAGTAGGTTTTTCTGCTGCTTCTGAGGGACTTTCCTTGCTGCAGAAAAATTTTAGGTTTCTACTCCCGTTGAAAGTTTCAAAGCTTCTTCATGTAAAGAGAGTCTGAATATTTAGATTTTTGTTATATCAATGTTTCCCCCCCAACAAAAATTGTCACAACTTTACCTAACATCATTGATTAAATTGATGTCAACATTATATGATGATGTCACACCACAAGACATTCATGAGCCTGCCCCAGCTCCTGCACAATCTCAGGGGAGGTTTTGGACTCTTGGGGAGGCTGGTACTTGGGGGTACTGACAGCTCTGCCTCCCCTATGATTGCTCAACCACTCAAAAACTGACTGGACCACATCCACGATCATGGGGAAGCTGAGCTGTTGCTGCAATCTCTAGTTTCTCCCTGTAGCTGAGGTTATTTAAACTGGAGGCATGTGAGATTCAGAGGTATTTTCATTGGAACAGGATGATATAGGGTAGTCTCTGCCTCTTCTGACTGCTTGTCTTTGGTGTGTCATAGGAATTTGCCAATGTATTTGTGTTTAGCTGCTGTTACATGATGTTAAATTCTGAAAGCATTTTTTATTAGAGCAGTGATTTTCAACCTTTTTCATCTCATGGCACATTTACCCTACAATCCAGAGCAACTACGGGAGCACGTAAGAGACATTACGTGTACCCGTAGTTACTACACCACCTAGTTAAAACCTATGGGAAATTCATATTGGAATCCAGAGCAAATTGTTCTTACACCAGAGCAAGGACTCCCCGTAGTTACTCTGGATTGCACCCTTAGTAAGGCATTGAAATTGTCAAGGCACACCATCAATTGTTTTTACCATTGACAAGGCACACCAGATTGTTCAAACCCCTCAATTTTCCTATTACTGAATGTCAATCCCCAAATTCCCGTGGCATACCTGAGAGTCCGCAGCACACCAGTGTGCCAGAGCACACTGATAGAAAATCACTGTATTAGAGGGTGGAAACTGCTTCTTAAGATGAGGTTTCCTTGCTTGCAGTTCTTCACACAAGCCTGTTCTGAGAAAATCAAACTGGATCAAGGTTATGATTTTCAGCAGTTACAATCTATGAATGTTTCTTAGATCTGTGTTCCTAAATCCACATCACTAAGATACTGAAATAATGGCCTTCTGTTCCATATTCTATATCTATAAAAGAGAAAAGTCACTTACTGACTCACTCACTGACTGACTGATCACAGCCCTGCTAAAACCACTGGGCCTAGAAGCGTGAAATTCAAAGAGGGTGTTCCTTCTGTCACATGAACACCCACCAAGAACCCACATGGAGAAAGTTAACCCTTAAGGGGCTGAAAAGGGGTGCAAAGTGTTTTTGTCCTATACTTAACATGGAAGACTGACCAACATCCAGCCAATTTGGTGCTCGGTGCCTGGTGCACTGGGGGGATATTGTTCGCAGGAAGAGGTTGTGCATGGGGGGGACTGATGTGTATGGGGGGATGTTGATTTTGATGTGCATGGGGGATGTTGATGCGCATGGGGGACTGATGCGTACGGGGGGATGTTACGCACGGGAGAAAGTTGCGCAAGGGGGACTGATGTGCATGGGGGGAGCTGCGCATGGGGTGTTGATTCGCCATAAGGGGATGGCATATGGGGAAATGTTACTCCCACAACGCGAGTACGCTTTTTGCTAGTAGTCATATAAAAACTTAATTTGATAATATAGGTTGAACATATTTATCAGCGGATTTTTCATCCATGATCTGGCTTAGCTTGAACCCCATCCCATCCCTCACCCTCAAAGGGTGCCAGCACTCTGCTCTGGTCACTGCCAGAGAGTATTCTGCAGCCTACAGAGGCTGCACTTATCCACCTGCAGTTTGAAAAGGTTTCAGAATGCCCACCAAGGATGAAAAATATCTCTACATGTTTTTGGCTGAGGGTAGAGCTCTGGTTTTTGTTATCTATTAATATCACTGCATAGGATTATGCTGCTAGAGTTATATTCTTTTGGAAGCTGGCTAAATTTTAAACTTACAGAACCATCCTAACTTTTTATTCACTTTGGGTGCAATCCAGAGTAACTACGGGGGGTCCTTGCTCCGGTGTAAGAACAATTTGCTCTGGATTGCAATATGAATCTCCCATAGGTTTTCACTCGGTGGTGCAGTAACTACGGGTACACGTAATGTCTCTTATGTGCTCCCGTAGTTACTCTGGATTGTAGGGTTTGTTTAATATTAATAGTTCAATATTTGATAGCTATTGTTAAACCTGTACTGTGTTAAAATGTCCACAAAATTTAATATTTATCACTAGCTCTATTTAATTACTTGCTCTAGATGCAAAATATCTCAGAGAACTAGAAAAGTGTGTGTGGTGATTGTACAGCAGCTAATTTAAGACTTTTTAATGCTTTTCCTAATACTTTAATTTCTTAACACTTCTCAGTTTTAATATTTAGTTTTAATTCTATCCTACGAAATCAGATTTGTTAAATAAACAGGAAAAGCACTTATCCATATGATGCTACTCAAATGGCATACTGTTAAATGTTCTTCTGTTTATACCACCAGCTGTACCTTAAATAGCCAGTCAATAAAATTGTAAACATAGCCATTTGTCAGGCTTTCCATGACAGAAAGATAAAGACTTCCTGCAATTCAGAATATTATTTTCATTTTAAAACAAATAATCTCCATATACACATTGAAGAAAATGTCATGCTATGAGAGTGACTATGTGTATCCTCTCTGGATTTAGAATTTCTTTTTGTCTTTATTTCCTTTTTCTTATTTCCTTTTTAATTCTGTGCATCTGAGGCTGCAATCCTAATCTCCAGTTGGATTGGCATAAATCCCAGTACAAGTCTTGTGCCGGCCTGGGGTGTCACAAAAGTGTCGTAAGTGGCAGACATGTGCCTTTCTCCCCATAGCACCATGGAAATGGGGAGACAGGTGAATTATGTCGGCCTTTATTGGTTAGGATTGAGACACTTAAAAAAGTATTACAATAGATTAAAAGTCAGTTTCTGTCAAGGCAAAATAATCTTGACCCAATGGCCCCTGCTAACTGAGCCCTGTTAACTGAACAAGAGGTACTCTTTCAAGTGGGTGTTCCTCCTTTATTTAGCAGGGGGAGAGTAACTGGCCCTACACACCCCACCAATGCCTGTTCAAGTGGCTTCTGCTGGTGTTCTTTTTTGCATTTCAGATTGTGAGCCCTTTTGGGACAGGGACCCATTAGCTTTTAATTAGCTAGTATTATTTTTTGATTTTCTTTGTAAACTGCTTTGTGAACTTCTTAGTTGAAAAGCGGTATATAAATACTGTAGATAGATAGATAGATAGATAGATAGATAGATAGATAGATAGATAGATAGATAGATAGATAGATAGATAGATAGATAGATAGATAGATTGATTGATTGATTGATTGATTGATTGATTGATTTGGACCAGGAAACACAAGTTCAGAATTTCTATTTACCCATCATACTTTGTGACCATAGAAAATTTTTATATCTCATGTAATTGAGTGGATCAGATAAGATTCTTCAATATTTGCAGCTCATATCTCTTTGAAAGAAGAAATGATACAAGACTGAGACTACTCTGGGATAAAATAGCTTTAGAAAATCATTTTCCCTTAAAGATTAAACTGATATTTAATTAAACTGATATTTAAACTGATATTTAATTTAAACTGATATTTAAACGAAGTTTTTAACAAAAAGGAATGGTATCTCTTATCATTACAAACGATATAAACCTTGGTATTTAGCTTTCAGTTTGAGTATAATGTTAGTGTCGACATGATTAATGGGTATTTAATTAAATTGTGGTATCCTCATTCATTTAAACTTGAGGATAAGTAGTTTCAAGATAAGAGCATATCTTTTCTGATTCAGATAAACTGTAGAAACTACTGATATCAATTTTTTGGTATTTTTTTAAAGCTTTAAAGAGAAGATACTAGGATGATACTAGGATGTAGAGGATTGTTTCTTAGGCTGCAATCCTAAAGACACTTTCCTGGGAGTAAGACCCATTGAACACAATGGGGCTTACATTTGTGTAGACATGCTTAGGATTGCACCCTTAAACTAACAGCTATTGGGAGATTGATATTGCATTATTTTTAATTCTGATAATTTTGCAAATAAAATCTACTTAATTCATAATCTGTAGTGTATTTTATCTAATGCTCACGTATAAACATTCAGCTAGCCTACCATAAGTAGTAACAATCTGGAGCCTCCACTGCTGATAAGGCTTCCTCTCCTAGTAAAAAGAGATAGAACTGCCTCCCTACAATTTTTGTAATAATAGCATGTTTAATAGAGGGTGGTACCATGAAAGCCGCATGTTTGGTCTTCTTTGGTGAAATATTTCTATTCTCTTTTGGACTGATATGGACTGCTGCTCTTCCACAAATCTGCACTCAGAATAACTTACAAAGGTTATAAGTTATTCTTATAACTCTCTGCGTCTGTCTGTCTGTAACGCTAGAAGAGAGAGTGGGCAGGGGCCTATCTTTATAACTTTTATAGTGCTGCCCTGTTTTAACATGTTTACATCTAACCTCAAAGACAGACAACTAAGAGAGTCTAGGAAGGAAAAGAGTTGCTGGTAGCTGTTGCTTCAATAGCATGAATTTTGAGAGGTAAGAGTAAGGACCGATGGAAGTGTGTGTGTAGCAACCTCTGAGTAATCATTGTCGATCCTTGATCTTTAAAGGCTTTAAAAATTCTTAATAATATTTTTCACAGAAAAAGATTGTTGCAGTATACAGTGGTGCCTCACATAACAAGTTTAATTTGTTCAGGAAGCATGCTTGTTATGTGAAACGTTCTTTCTGTGAAGCGGATTTTCCCATAGGAAATAAAGGAAACTTAGGCAGTTGGTTCCACAACCTCCAAAATAGTCATACAAAAATATTAACTGTATGTTAAAATGATGACAAAACACTGTAATTGAATTCAGAACATGCCTTCAATATGCATGATCCTATGAAGTCTATTTAGGCTGCAATCCTAAAGACACTTTCCTGGGAGTAGGACCCATTTAACACAATGGGGCTTCTCAGTAGACATACTTAGGAGGCTGCAATACTAAAGACACTTTCCTGGGCGTAAGCCCCATTGAACACAGTGGGGCTTCCTTCTGCGTAGACATGGTTAGGAGGTTGCACGGAGGATTGGTGGGGTTTACCTGGGCTGCTGCTGGAGGCTGGTGGAGGCACTTGGGGGCAGTTAGAGGCAGGAGCACACTGGCCAGCAGCCCTTTAAAACAGGCTCCGCGCTGAGTGTCAGAGCAGAGCAATTTGGGGGGCAGTTGCCTGGGACTTGTTAAGTGAAGCAGGCTTGTTAAGCGGAGCACACTCCCAATGGGAATTTGTGCTTGTTATGTGAATTACTCTTTATGTGGGGCACTTGTTATGCGAGGTGCCACTATATAGTGCATGCCAATGGCCACTCTGGAGATGTGCTACATAATAAGCTTCTCTCATTCTTTTTTCCCCACTTCTTGATGGGAGCCTTGTGTTTGAAACTCACCACTGTTTTATGCTATATATGTTATTAAAATTATGTTAAAATGTTGAAGGACCTTTTGTAAAACACTGATTAATCATAGACACAGTTTGAAGATGAACTCAGAAGTAAACATAGGAAGTAAGTATTCATTTCTATGATGCATCTGATGCAGGCATTCATCAGAGTTAGTGAAAGAATATTATGAGCAACCCACTTCCACTTGTGCATGCTGATCTTCTTTATCTAGGAATTGGCAGGCTTAAATCTACATAGCCCTCTGGCACTTGCACAACAGGTGTTTAACAATCTTTACATCAATGCCCAATGAAAAGCTAAATGGGCTGCGACATGCCCAGATACAGGCAGCTACATAGATTCACAATACATAGATGCATACATACATACACAAAAAATGTATGTGTATGTATGTTTTTGATCTATCTTACCAGCATTGGTCAACTCTGAACAGGATCCATACCCAACACAGTGTGTGCCGGGACTCACTTTTTAAATGTGGACTAGCATTGCCCTTCAGTGTATATGTTGTACTCCTTGACAAACTGTCAGTCTGTACACCGCACTGTCAGTCTGTACACCGAGAGCTTATACTGGCCTATTGTCTGATTTTTTTCAGTATATACCACTCTCTCCTTGATTGACAGGGTGCACTGGATATTAACAACTGATAATAAGTGATATTAACTAATAATAATTGATATTAACAACTGATAACTGATAAGTCCACAAATAGTATGCATACACTAAATAATATGTGCTGGGGTATGAGATATTGGATGCATTTCTGGATGCTTTTGTAGTGCCATGTATATAAACTGTCATGCCATTAGTATTTATTTTATTTTATTTATTGGATTTATATCCCGCCTTTCCTCCCCAACAAAAGGGAGCTCAAGGCAGCTAACAGCAATTAAAAGAACAATATAACACCATTAAAAATAGGTCATAAATACAGATTAATACATGCAACAGACTTTGCCATATTTAGGAACTGCACCTTGTTACAGTAACTTATTTTTGTGATAACTTGAGGTTTCCTGTAAACAGTTCTGTGTATTAAAGAATATGCAAGTTCTTTGGCAAGGCTGGCTTTTTGTCTTTATCAGATGTAGTGCAAACTTGGATAGAAGTGCAGGTGTTGATTAAAATTGAGATTAACAATAATTTTAGAAAAAAACAACATCTGCATTTCAGAGAAACAGTACAAAGGTAGAATATTTGAAAGAGTTCATTGGAGTACATCTCTATAAAATGTGATAATATGAAGTATAAGATCCGCTATAATAAATGATAGTAAAGATGAGAGATAATACACTTCTTCCATAAATTTTATCTGCTGTAATTACAGAAAAAGACCTCTGTAAGTTTGTACAGTAATGGAGAACAAATAAAGTTAATATTCTACTATAAATTATTGTCAAAATGGAAGCTGTGTCATGGTACATCTGTTAATGGAGGGATACATCTTCTATATACAGTGGTACCTTGAGTAAAGAGGGACTTGAATAAACAACATTTTGGGTAAAGAGCAAAATTTTCTCAGAAATTTTGACTTGTGTAAAGAGCACTTCTGAGGAAGTTTGGAACAGGCTTCCATGGCAAGGGAACTCATAGGCAAGACGAGGGGACTAGCTTGAGCTACAGTGGGGCCCTGGGCAAAGTTTGGAATAGGCTTCCATGGCCAGGGAACTCATGGGGGGGATCCAGGGGAGCAGCCTGAGCCAGGTTTGTATGTAGGATCTGTGTGTGGCAGCATGGAGGGTGTGCCTTATCAATGTTCTCGTGCTGCTCCCCATCAGCTTGGGAATGTTCAAGCTGTCCAAAAAGATAAAGATTCCATTGAGCCAATGGATAGCAGTGACTCCATTAGTGATTGTGAAAGAGCACAATCCTAACCATGTCTACTCAGACATAAGCCCCATTGCATCCAATGGGTCTTACTCCCAGGACAGTGTCTTTAGAATTGGAGCCAAAATCATCCACCTCTCTGTAACCCTCACACCAGCCATGAAGGTTTTCAAAAGTACAATACAATTGAATACTGTACAGTATTTTCTTTATTGCAGTGTTGTGTATTGCTGTATATTACAGTGTTTTATAATCATTTTTACATCCAGTTAATATTTTTAAATGGGTTATATTTTTTGGGTTGTGGAACCAATTGTCTGAGTTTCCATTATTTCCTATGGGAAAATCCGCTTCACATAAGAGCGTTTCACGTAACAAGCATGCCTCCAGACGTGAGGCGCCAATATATAAAACTGAAAAGTCACTGACTGACTCATCAACACTCCGTCAAAAACACCAGGTCTAGAAGTGTGAAATTTGGGGTCGATGTTCCTTCCATGGCAGAGGCACCTATTAAGAACCAATTTTTGGAAATTTCAACCAGAAGAGGGTGAAAAGGGGCGCAACACATTTTCCTCCCTATACTTTACATTAAAGAATCCCTGACTGATGTATGTTCTGCCCAAACCCCTGACCTAGAAGCATGAAATTTGGGGAGGGTGTTCCTTAACGTTACATCAACTCTCACTAAGAACCAATGTTGAGAAACTTAACCCTTAACGGCTAAAAAAAGGGTGCAACACATTTTCGGCCTATACTTAATATTGAAGACTGAACAACACCCACCTGCAAATCCTGCAGTGGCCCAGAAGGGATGCCGGATTGTTGAGGGATGTGTGAGGGGTGGGAGGGTTGATGTGCATGGGGGAATGTTGCACAGTCAGGATTGATGCACATGGGGGTGTCTTATGCGTAGGGGGGGGGATGGCATACTTGGGTATTTTCCTCCTGCAACGCGGGTACATTTCGCTAGTACTGTACTAAATATTTGTAACACATTTCAGCATTTGAATCTGGAATGCAAAGTGGTTTATTTGTGTCTCTTTTCACCAACTTCTTTTCCCACTTGCATCTTAAATGATTTCACATCAAAGGTTTCTCATGATAATGCAGCAGTGTACCCGCAGGTATATTACACAGGAGGAGACTTTACAGTTGTAACTTTGAGCACAATCTAACCATGACTACTCAGAAGTAAGCTCCATTGTATTCAGTGGGTCTTACTCCCAGGAAAGTATGTTTAGGATTGCAGTGTAAGTGAAAAATGGAGGCTAGGAATGATAAACACACATGCATCCTTGTCATGCAGACTGTGATGATGATTTTAGACATATGCAACTCATTTTTTTCACTTATAGTCCTTTTCTATGCTACAGTGTCTTCCACCACATACAGAAACTACTAAAGTTAGAGCTGCCAGTGTTTATATATGGGAGTGTTGGGCCTGTGGAGTGAAAACATGTATTTATTAGTCTGGCTTCTAATTTTGTTAACCACAGTTAGCTAAAAGCTGATGGTACAGCTGTTTCAAGCGATAGTGATCCATTTACACAAACACTCTCCATTCCATCGGAAACGTGGTGTTCTGAATTTAAATAAAAATAATTTTATATGCAGGGATGAATAGTCACTTATTCAAGCATCTCTTCTAGAATTTAGGCATTTGACATAATATAAGAATATTGGATATTCTCCTTTTTCCTAGTCACTCTTTATTATAGGCTGTGGGTGGCGCAAGTGGTTAAGACGCTGTGCCTGTTAACCAGCAGGCCAGGGTTCGAGACCCGGGTCGGCCCCACAAGACAGAATTAGCTCCTGTCCTTAGCCCAACTCTGCGACGCCAGCTGGATCCAATCGTATTGGCTCTGCCTTTCCATTGGACTAATTCAGTGGCGTGGAGAGGGGGGGTTTGCTGCTTGGGTAACAGCCTAACCCCCATAACAATCTAACCCAGGCTTTCGTGCTTCCCATGCAGCGTATGCAGCACCGAGCACGATACCATAGTCTTTCAAGACTGACCGAGGCCTACTTTATTACTCTTACGAAGTATAGAGGGCACAAAGCAGTCAGGCATTCACAAATAATATACTGTTTTAGTAGGAATAGTTTTGTTTCTGTACTTTTCTTTTTTGTGGAGTTCAGTCATTCTGGTATACTCAGTTGAATATGTAGAATGAATATCATTAAAGATAACTTGATTGATTTAGAGTGTAGTAGCAGTAGCGTGAGTTATTTGATACATGACTTATTTTGAGTTGTCTATTGGACTGTCACACATGATCTGAGTGTTTCCAGAACTCAGAATAACACAGAGAAGATCCCACCTCTCTCTGTTAGGGAAAGGAGTTTTTTTAAAGGCTACTAAAACAATACTTATGGACTTGTATGTAAAAGTGGTTTTGTTTTATGAAGCATTTAAATTACCAGTAAAATGCTTTTAATATATAGGCTGAACCTATGTGTTCGGTTGTGATGGTCATACCTTCAGTTAATTTAAATTAATTTAAATGTTTATTGACCGTGACATGATTTAGAACAGTATAGCTGTATACTTCCTTTGGCTAGATTATGTTATTGATTTGTGATTTATCTGTTTTGTGATTGCGGTGTGTTAGCTGTATTAGCTTTTGTTCAGAAATTGTGTTTTGCCCTTGGATAACTCATAGAAGAAACCTTTAAAAAGTAGACCAGTTGGTTTAGAATATGATACTGCTATTTATCCATTGTTTCCCAACCTGTTTATTCTCAGAACAGACGGTTTGGTTGGTTGTGTTTACAAAAAAATAAAGTGGTGCTTGTGGAGAAAGAAACAAATGTTGCTGGGCTAGGCTGGTTGTTAAACTGCAGTTGTACTAATATTAGCAAAGCCAGATTTTTAACTCTAGAGCATCAGTAAAGTCAAATGGAGTGGTGGTAATTCAAAGATCGGTGGGTGAAAACCCCTGTCCCGGCAAAAGCACCCCCTCTCCTGGCAAAATCCACTGCTTTAAATGGTAGGAAAATATTTTTGATTGATTTTGACAAGTTTGAAAGATTGCTTATTTCTTTGATACTGTTGCTTTTGGATTTATTTTCCTATTGGATGAACATAATTGCCTGAAATCTTTTAGTACAGTACAGTATGTTTATTTATCTGGCTGTGGCAGTGACCTTATTAGCCCAGTAACTACATGCCGTGCATTAATGCACAAGTTGCTTCATTACTCCAACCATCTCTGCCACCAGTTAGGTAACTTCATTCCCTTTTGGGGAGAAATTGTGCTATTTTAGGGGTGTTTGAGATTTTTTTTAACCACCTCCCTCCCTGGTTTGATTATCACAACTTTATTAAAGGCAATAGGTACAGAAGAAGCCTCTTTATTGGTGCAGGTTCACTGGGAAATAAGTGGTCATTCCTGTGTTCAGTTGTCATCTTTGGTGATAATGGTGGTATTTTCAGAAAGAAGGGGGGGAAAATGTTGAAAAGCCCTGACCTATATGAACTTGTAGCATGGCTGTATAAGACACCTTCATATATTCATTCCTTATGGTAAACATGGGAATGTTCATGGGATATGGGGACTACAACACATTACCATGCTTTTGATTGTGCAGGAAAGGAGCGGGGAGAGTCCTTGTACACTGTAGTATATACAGTGGTGCCTTGTGAGATGAACTCAGTTCATTCCGGAAGAATGTTTGTCTTACAAAGTGTTCTTTATACGAAGCGGATTTTCCCATAGGAAGTAATGGAAAGACAATTGGTTCTACAACCCAAAAATATTTATATAAAAATATTAACTGTATGTAAAATGGTGAGGAAACACTGTAATATTATACAGAATACAATTACTGTAATATAAATAAAACACTGTAGTATTGTAAAACAGAAAAGAAAAATCTTTATGGCCAAGGATGACTGATTTTCACTAAAAGAGTCACTGGTGTCTTTGAGCAACTTTGACAAGGAACCTTCTAATGACACTTGCTTTTGTCACCTGAGGATTTCACGGAAATGTGACATTGCATTATCATGAAACAGATTCATCACTCGCACTGCTACAGCCGTATTTGGGTAGTGCTTTTCTACAAAATTTTGCACACCAGTGTTTACAAATGTCCTTAATCTCATTTGATGTGAGGGATTCCTCCTCCTTATTCTCCTCCTCTGCAATTGAGGTCTCCATTACCTCTTGCTGTTACTCAAGATGCAATTCCATCAATTGGTTCGTTTTACATGGAATTTTCATTGTAAAACTGTTTGTCTTACAAGGCAGAATTTCTTAGAAATTGTAGTTGGTCTTACAAAGTGTTTGTCTTACAAGGTACCACTGTACTTTGATTTACTTTTGTATATAAAATGGTTATTTTTTAAGTCTATGTTTCCATGCTTTAATGTTAAAATGCTTGTTGAAAAGCATCAACAGTGTGTCAATGAATGTATTTGTTTTATGACAGAGGGACTCCATGAAAGATGACAGAAGAAGTTATTGTTATAGCAAAGTGGGATTACACTGCACAACAGGACCAAGAACTTGACATAAAGAAGAACGAACGCCTCTGGCTTCTAGATGATTCCAAAACATGGTGGAGGGTAAGAAATGCAGCCAACAAAACAGGATATGTGCCATCCAATTACGTTGAACGAAAAAACAGCTTGAAGAAGGGCTCCTTGGTTAAAAACCTGAAAGACACTTTGGGTAAGTCCTTATTGGAAGATTTTTTTTGTCCCCCAAAACAGCTTTTGTTTCAACAGTTTCAGAATGGGCATTTTATCTGCCTTGAACATGAAAAAGAATGAATGTTGTTAGTTCAATAAATCAATTTCACCCAAGTTATTTTTATATACCTTTTATTTTCAGTAGAGAGAGAATGATTATTATTTTCTTTTGTTCTTATCCTAACATTTTAATAAGAATCCATGTGGTTTTTTCTGTAAACACACTTGTAAATAGTTCTTGAGTTGCATTTTGTGAAAATGTGCAGCGACTGGTCTTGTGGTTGTGAATTCATTATGAACGTCACCACTTTCTTGTTAATAAATAAACCAGATCTTTTAATTTTTATGTGGATTTAACATGCTGAATTAAATTGGCTAGTAAGCCTGATTCTGTTCTTCCCCCTACCAGTGACATTTATCTTGGTTTATTTATGAAGAATAATTTGAAACTGTCCAATCCAATGTTTCCTTTGTGTTATTTGTTAACTTCGTTCTTTTTTTGTTGTCATGTTTTTCCCAGACTTTGTGCACTCACTACAAGATTGGGAATAGCTTAATTTTGAAATATTTTTCAAATTCAGCAGTTTGAACAAATTGGAGAAATTCCTACTGTTTCTTTATGTTTTTATTTGGATCATAAACAGTATCTTCTATTTAACTGATGTGATCATCAAGAATTTAATCAGACTTTACAGTCTGGAGAATAATTCTTATTTGTGTTTTCAGTTATGTCTGTTTTGTCCCGATCCTCACTGTCTCATTTGTCTAAACCTCGTGTGTCCTTTCCTACTCCACGCTTGTTTAGCCTAATATAGTCCAGAACTTAAACCAACAAAAGCAGGGAAAGAAAACCTAACTCAGCAAACAAATTTATGTATTAAACAGGTGAGACCACTGCTATGATCAAGTCTGATATGTAGCTGCAATCTGAAATGCACCCTTTAATGTGTAAAGGGCTTTGCATTTTTTCTTTCATTCCCATATGACACAAACTTGCAGAAAGCTTCTCTAAAAGTAAACACAGTGAAGAAAAGGGCATGTTTACTTCAGGTGTCACAGGCTAGAAAATCTATGAACTTCAGATATCATTTCTTTCAGTAGTTTCTGTGTCTAGTCCAGGATAGGAATATATATTCCAGTTGTAACAGACATGCAGCTGACAGTGCAAGTGAGATCTGGGTCAATATTACAGTTTGGATGGCTGCCATATGTGAATTTAAATCAGAGCAGAGACTTGCTTTGGTATGTAAAGTTAGGGCAGCCTAGTTGTTGGTTTAAGATGTCAGACATCTATTGAGTTAGGGTAATCCTGCGTATACTGGAGTGTCAAATTGTTAGCAAGGTCAAGCTCTCCACAAGTTATGCTTTGTTATAATGAAAATGAGACTGTGTAGCATGCGGTGTGATTCTGAAAAGATGTTAGACTGTGGTTATTTAGAGTTGCTTAATAGGTCTCTGCCTGAGGTAGGTCTGCATTTACCCCAGTGGAAACTATAACTGCCATGCTTGTTAATTTTAATAGAATTAGACATAAGGTTATCTGGTCACAGCTTTAAAAGTGCAGGGGGAAAGGCTCTTGCAGGCAGTAGCCATAGCTGTAGAAGACCTATTGGAGGGGTGGGGCACCCCTTCCTTTACTTGTGAGGGGACCAAGCCCTGACTGGGAAGGTAGGGGGGAAAAAGATGAAGAGAGGATGTTGAGGAGAGAGGCAGGACTGGTCTGGGATGTCCTCTACTGCAGGTCAGGCATTTCCCCTTCCTATTGTCAAAACAACAAATTCTCAGATAAGAAATTCCTGTTTTTTCCACCTTTACTTGCCAATGAATTTAGCATGATATTTACTGTTTAAAACCCCCAAATTCACTTTCAGTCTTAATTTAAATGTAATAAATTATTAGATTCATTGAATCATAAAATTGGAAGGAACCTTGCAAATCATCTAGTCCAGCTGCCTGCTTCTCTTAGGTAACTACAGCATCCATAATGGCCATTCAGCCTTTGCTTGACAATCTCCAGTGAGAGAAAGCTCACAACTCTATTGAGGCAGACAGCTCTTATAATTTAGAAATTCTTCTTCATGTCTAACCTCAATCTGTTTCCCTGTTGTTTCAATTTACTGGTTTTAGTTCTGCCCAAGGGAACTACAGAGAGTAAGTCCTTCCCTTATCTGTGAGAGCCCTCAATGTACTTGAAGATGGCTATAAGATCTCCCCTTAGATGAAAAACAGCCTGTACTTCCAAGGTATTATTTTTAACTTTTAGGGAAAAGGATTTCACAATTGTAGATCAGATAGGAAATGTATATTTGCCGCTTAGGTGTTGTTGGTCATAATTGGCATCAGGAATTGTGGATAGAAAAGTGAAGAAAGATGAGGTAGATTGTGGAGTTCCTATTTAATATGCTGACTGAGATCTACGCAGTTAGAAGGCCACCACATCCATCATTAGCTTCAGCCTTCAAATACTCAATGACAGCTCTGCACAGCATGCATTTCTTGCTTTGAGGTCATGAAGGCATGAATGACAATCTCCTGGGGTGAACTGGACAGAAAAGATCACAGCAGAGTTTTCTCCAGGTGGGGCTGGTGAAAGTGCTCCGGACTCCGAGCTTAGTGTGACAGTAGGTATTGCCAAATGAGACCGTGAAGGATTCATAATCCCTGGAATGTTTAAGGAACATTTTTTTGGTATTTGCTTCTAATTGTTGTTAGGAAGTCATCCTGAATTTGTTGATACCAGCTTTTTAACAGCCTTTTTATGCATTGGTGCACTAATGGAGTGTGGTAACTATTTCAAATTCAAATATTGCTGAGGATAGTAGCACAAATGTTCATGGTATTTGTTTTACAGTTTTCCGTTTGAGGTTAAACATGTATGTCTGTGCACTGTTGCTTGCCTTTTCATTCCTTTTTGTACTTTACTTCCTGTTTGTTTGAAAGTGCAGTAGAAATCTATTTCCTTTATTTTTTCAAAGCTGCCAAGTTTGTTAGCAATCCTGGCTCTTTAGATGCCATCTTCTCGCACTACTGTTTACCACCAAAGGAAATGAAGCATATGTTGAGACGATGTTGTTTGAGGGATTTCACCGTTTAAAGCCTTTGTTATTTGGTACAGCTCAATAGGTTTTCTACTACTCCTACAGTGTTTCTTTGGCTTGCATGGTCTCTCTGATGTTTCTGATGAGATTGACACATCAGTTGTGTTGTTTGATGTGAACGCTCAGGCCTTGCAGGTTCAACTGCCCAGGTTTTTAGTTGCGGTACATTAGCACAGTTATCTTCATGAGATCAAACTTACCTATTTTTATTTTCTTTCAGGTAGGATTTCAAGAAGGATTTCTTGGAAAATTCTTAGCTTATATCTGGAACTGTGTGAAAGTGATTCAAAATGTTGCTTAATTTTCTGTTGAAACAGAGGGATGCTTTATTCCCATGTGCACATGTGTTGATCCTTTCAAATACTGCAACTCTAGAGATTACTTGCAGGTGTGAGGCACCCACTGAAGATTGCACAGAACAGATTACACTGAGTGGTCATACTATCTAGCGTAATCCCAAATAATCACACAGTGATGTTCAGTTGATACTGCTTAAACATCCTTAGGTTCTATCCCAGAAAAAAGAATACAGTAGTACCCAACTTATTTATATCCCAATTTACAAACAGTTGCTCTGTCCTTTTGTGCCTTTGCAGTAGCATCGTTCCAACTCACATCAGTTCCAACTTTTTCAACAGTTCCACCATTCCAACTTGTATCAGTTCACACAGAAATCTGAATCAGAGCCAGAAAATAAGTTAGGGACTACTCCTAGTTAGATTGTATGATACAGAACAGATTCTTAACTAGGGATATCCATGCCCCTTGGGAACCAAATGATAGAAGTACAGGCACCCTCCCACACTTATTTGACAGGTTAGGGACTGGAGCTATGGTGAAAAGCAGAAATGGTTGAAAGAACCCAGTCTTTTTTAGCTTACAAATGTCTTTTTGATTCTTTTTTATCCAATGGATTGCAAATCTTACAGGTCACACAAAGATTTCTGTAAATGGATTCTCATTAACTCCATTGGGAATGGAAGTAAACCAGGAGCTGAAGTGGCCATGCATCTCTTTCATATGTCATCTGTATACCTACTTTTGCACTCACCTCCCTGTATATTATATCAGGATACCTATTTCTTTGCTTGAAGCAACTCTTGCGTTTCATGGTGGCGAAGGATTGGAGCTGTAAAGGTGAAGATGTAAATCCTTCAATCATGAAATGGAATATTGATTTATTTGCAATATATATTTGGGAATATTTGGGAATTAAATATTATTTGGGTATTCCCAAATATTAAATATTCCGAATTTATATTTGGGTATTCCTCACTTTCCGGTTGTTTTATTTATTTATTTAAACCGTCTTCTCAACACATATCAGTTTTACCTGGAAATAATTTATTCAATGCATGCACTGTTCTTTCAACCTTTCTCTGTTGCTCTAAAGCAGTGATTTTCAACCTTTTTCATCTCATGGTACACTAACAAGGCACTGAAATTTCAGTTTACACCATCAGTTGTTTTTACTATTGCATACCAGCCTATTTGAATTCTCCAGTTTTCCTATTAATGAAGGTCAATCCCCAAATTCCTGTGGCACACCTGAGGATTATCTGCGGCACACCAGTGTGCCACGGCATACTGGTTGAAAATCACTGTTGTAACAGCTAAAATAGCCACCCATGTTGATTGCATATGGCATGTTATTTGAAACTTGTTAGGTGTGTGTATGTGAGAGAGAGAGAGCATGTGCCAACTTGAGCTCTGGGGCTATTCCCATTTCCGAAGGATTAAATGAGAGTGCAGAAATCTTTTTTGTGCAAGATAAAAAGGATAAAAAGTGTGCTAGCTAAAAGAATTGGATTTACCATTTGTAAACTAAAAAAAGATTATGTTCTCCTTTTCAACTATTTTTGCTTTTCAGCACTGCTCTGGTCCCTAATGCGTCAAATAAGCAGAGGACTCCTATACCACCTGTAACACATAAACAGCCTATTTCCCAAGGTGTTTTACATCTTTACAATACAGTACAGTACATATGTAATAAAACTGTACGCAAACCTATAATAATAAAATGGCAAATGAAATCCACAGTAGCTTAAATAAATCTAAGAACAGCAGCTAAAACCATATATGAAAATAATTGTTGGTTTAACTGCTTGAGAGTGTACAGGAGCCAAAGTCAGGGGCTAAAAATCATTGATATTGCAGTTAATTCTCTTTATCTGAATAGCATATGGTACTGAGAAAGCAGAAATACAAGGTAGGTGCTCAGGAATTTGAAAGAGAAGGCAGTATTTTGTCCCTTTATCAAGTAACTGCACTGATCCCAACATGGCCATTAGCAATAGAGTTTCTCTCACTCTGATATTCTAATTTGAGTAGCACTTTTTCAGAGACCCCACTATGAAAATGAATTCCCAAGTGGAGCCTGCAGCTCAGAGTGCCTTTTCAGCAGCATCACTTGGTATACCTGGAAGGATGTATCTGGAAGGATCTGATCTTGCTGTGGGTATCTACATCTTGGTAACTTCTAGGTTACCACATAGACTTTGGAATGCCCTCGCCTGGAATATTAGATAGGTGTCTACATTATTATGTTTTCAGTGTCAATTAAAAATGTTATTGCCTGGGCCTATTCACTGCTTCTGAATGTTATTTAGTGCATTTTGGCTTCTGACATCCCCCCACTGTGCATCAACACCCCATGCGCATCAACCTCCTCCACTGTGTTTCATCCCCCCCATGCACAATGTTCTCCCATGCACTTCAACAACCTATTCGCACTACCACCCCCATGTGCACTACCACCCCCATGCACACCATCTTCCTCTTTGCACCCTCCCTCCCAGTGCATCAGCTGGATGTTGATCAGTTAGGGCACAATCCAGAGTAACTACGGGAGCACATAAGAGACATTACATGCACCTGTAGTTATTGCACCACCTAGTAAAACCTATGGGAAATTCATATTGCAATCCAGAGTAACTTATTCTTACTCCGGAGCAAGGACTCCCCGTAGTTACTCTGGATTTCACCCATAGTCTTCTATGTTAAGTATAGGCTGAAAATGTGTTGCACCCTTTTGAGACCCTTACGGGTTAAGTTTCTAGAAATCTGTTCATGGTGGTGTTCCAGTCACAGAAGGAATAACAGTCCACAAACTTCATGCTTCTAGGTTGGGACAGAGTGTCCCTCAGTCAGGGATTCTTCAATGTAAAGGATAGGGAGAAAAATGTGTTGTGCCCATTTTCACCCCCTTCCTGTTGGAATTTTAAAAAACTGGTTCTTATTGGGTGCCTCTGTCACGGATGGAACACCCTCCCCAAATTTCACACTTGTAGGCCTGGCGGTTTTGGCTGGCCATGGGTCAGTCAGTCAGTCGGAGAATCAGTCAGTCAGTGACTTCAATTTTATATATATAGATAAGACAACATCAGATCTTTGATCTATAAGTTATTTAGTTCATGCATAATTTCTTTGTGATAATAGATGGGCAGTCCAATGTTTTCTGGTGCCCAGGTCTGCAGTTGGGCTGAAATGTATCCTTGGGCTGTAGTAGAGCAATCCACAGTGCCTGCTATGCCAGAACAGGCTTCTTGCACAGACCCATGAGTGTTGCAAATGTGCCATAAAGCACCTTCATGTATATTTAAGAGCTGGGCATCCTCCCAGAGGCCAGCTCCAGATAGGGTAACTACTTGCCAGGAGGGTGGAAGAGGGACATTGTGGAATTGGGAATGGTGTACTGGGAGGCAGATTAGGCCCAGATGTAGGATGGGATCAGCCATGGCAGCACAGAACGAATCATAACCCCAACTCCCAGCCCCAATCAGCCCTATATGGAATGCTCAGATTTAGTCTAGCAAAACAGTTGATCCAGAATCCAGTAGTCCATAGTGGTGGCTGGGGCTTTACATAGAATATGGGAAGAAAACAAATAAAATAAACTTACAGGTAGACAGTCTGTGAAATGCAAAGAGCAGTATGGCTCTCAAGCCCTAAGACAGCTGAAATGGCAAAGATGAGTGCTAGCCTCTCAACAATTTTAAATCAGTCATTATAAAGCACTGTGATTAAAAAAATCAAGATTTTTTTTTGTTTTATGAGTTCTGGCAGCAGATAAAAATATCCAGATCTGTAGATATATGTGCCATTTTCTAATTACAGTTTGCAGTACTAAATCTGCAGCAAAGGCAAGTTTATACACTTAACATATGAATTTACCATGCCTTTACAAGTTCCTGCACATTGGATTATAGCATTTTAAACACCTTGCATCCTCTAGAAAAAAGAAATGCTAAAACATGTAGCCCTACTTTTAATCTATACCCTGCAGTACTTTAACTGCTATTTGTTTTCAACAGTGCTTAAAAAAATAGATTGGAAATTTTATTTTTCAGTCTTCATTGTTCTCTGGTCATAGCATATTTATAGCTAACTATACAGACAAGTGACATTTTTATTTAGAAAATAATTTACCAAGTATTATTTACAGACAGCCCAATGTGTATTCTGATATACAACATTTCAGAAAACTGGTTGAAAGGAAACCAGTATTAAAAGTCTGCTCCACTGATATGTTTGTAGAGATTTATAATCCACATTGCTTAAAACTCTAGCCATACAATCCAAAGTAACTATGAGAAAATGTAAGAGGCACTTACTCTGGATTGCTCTATGCATTTCCCAGAGGTGGCACTGTAACTACATCATATATAAGGTTCTGTAGTTACTCTGGATTGTAGCCTTTGGCTGCAATCCTAACTCCCAGTAAGTGACATAAGCCCCAGCACAAGTCATATTCTGGCCTGGGAATGTCATGTAAGTGTCACATGCCACTTCTGCACTACCCCTGGGGGAGGGTTAGGCCAGTGCATAAACATGCACTTGCCTTGCTATATCACCACAAGAACAGGAAGACAAATGTGTCGGCCTTGATTAGGATTTCACCCTATGTAGTTTAGATTTCACACATTGACAGTACTGTATTTCTATACTGTTTACAGAACAGGCATGCGTATTTATTGGTTGCTATCACGTTTGTGTGCGCACATGTGCGTGCATACTTATACAAACAGCTAAAAAGCAACATTTTTACTACTTAAGTACAAGTATGAAGTATAAGTATTTCTGGTCATGCATCTCTATTATAAAATGTATACCAGCTTAATGTATACCTGTTTCTGTTTGACTCCCTGTATATACCCCCTAAAGGTATCAAGCAAGATCATTTACTTGAAAACTATTTTCTGTAACAAGTACCAGTAGTTACCAGGTAGAACATTGTTCTTCTGATGTATGAAAAATACAGTATTCATGCAGTTTGGTTGACAGAGTAAAATATTCATAACTGAACAATAAGTAGAATTCAGAATCTACTGCATATTTATAATGTGCATCATTGCGAGTAAGATTTCTGTCCCTAGTACATTCCTTAATGTGGTTCTTTATATAGCTTTAGTTCTTTGATTATGATCCAGCAAAAGTGAAGCACCTTTAAAACCTTTTGACTTCAATAGGAGATATAAGCATGCTTGTTAATACACCCACCCTGCTTTTATAGAAAGGCAGGATCTCTGTGATACTCTCCAGGGCAAAACTATTCATCTCTGTTCCTTCGTGTGCAGCTAGAAAAAGATCCAAATTTTTAAACAGTCCCCATAATGGCGAACAATGGGACAAATGACCATACATTAATTTAATGGCAAGACTTCAGGAGCAAGAAATAAGTCAGTGTCCTTTGAAAAACTGGGGTCATTAGTTTAGCACTCATCCAAAAGCACACAGTACAGTCATTGCGGGTGCCTAAAAGCTTACCTGCTACATCTGATATTTGACAAAGATGCATTTAAAAGGGACATTATATCATGTGTGGGCTGTTCATTGAGAAACATCACATTTTCCTCCACTCCAATTATTTCCAAACTCTCATTGATATTCTCTCTTCTACATCTTCATTTCCACCATAATTAACAGGCACTTTGTTACTCTCATGATCAATAAACTGGAATTTGGGCTCTAAGCTTTTTTAAATTGCTGGATCTACCTTGACAGATTTAAAAAAGTGAATGAAATATGAACTTGGAATATAGGCCCTGTTGATGCCACCTCTCACACATTCTCAGTGTCAGCAGGGTGGGGAAGAATATACACACAAGGAAAAAAAAGTCATGCAGCTAAGCTGATGAAAACAAAGATAAGTCACAACTTAACTGTGGTTCTGTTTCTGTAATCAGACAGATTTAAATCAGTACAACATTTCACTTACCTAAAGCAAAAAAACTGTTGAGCACCTATAGAGTTCAGGCTCTGGCCCTATGTGGGATTAGGACAGAGATAGGACAAGCAGGCAGGTCCACAGGTATGCCAAACATTCAGAAAAAGGGCAAAAACTGTGTGTGGCCAAGGTTGTTTTCCTGGATTTGCTGCTTAGTAAGACACCTCTTCTTCTGGGTCAGAAAAGTGGTGCATTGCTGGAGAAGATTGCTGAACAGCTAAACATTTGTGAGCTTTGGCCACTTCATGTAGCTTCATCTTCCTCAGATGAGGGAAAAGACCTCCATCAAAGCCCTATGCTCTCTTTGCCCTTTTCCAGGGCTGTTATGGGAAAGTAGAGGACATCCTCCAGGATGTTGGAGGAAGAGAGGGAGCTAGACCTAAAATTGCAACTAAGCCCTTAGGATCCCACAATTTTTTTTACCACATAAGACCACATGGGTCCATTAGACCCCTACGACCCTATACTATAGCTAGGTACAAGTAGCTAGCTATATATAACTATATATATATAGCAATATATATATATATATATATATATAGCAATATATATATAGCAATATATATATATAGCAATATATATATATATATTATTATATATATATTATATATATAGCAATATATATATAGCAATATATATATAGCAATATATATATATATATATAAACTTATATATATAAGTAGCTAGCTGTATAGCTAGGTACAAGTAGGTACAAGTTAAGTTAGGTATTGCGTCAAGTTTTAGTATAATTATTTTTATTGTGAAATAGAAATATTGAATGACCATGAAATACAAAGAGAAATACAAATACATATTTTGAGCACCAACTGAGAAGAGTATTTTGTCATATTACTTAGTACATAAATTCACTAACTACGAGTATACAGTCCAGCATCCTGGCCAGAGCAGGTACAAGACACAAGGGACAAGACAGTGCTGAACAATGCAACTTACATTTTCAGCAACATAATTTCAGCAAACTTACATTTTTCAATCCAGCAAAAGACAAATGAAGTGGTCCTTCATTTGTCTGTTCACACTTCGTTTGAACTGTGTGAAATGTAGGTGATTATAGTTTTCCCAAGTTTTCCCAGGACAACAAAGAAAAGATATGCATATATGTAGATGGTCACAGCAAGTGGGTAGATGGTCACAGCAGGTGGTGTATTGCCCTAAGGTTTTCCCCATAAGACAGGAAGGAAGATAGGGAGTGGCATGTCAGGTCATGACAGAGAGAAACTTGCGAATCTTAGAGTTGAAAAGGAACCCTGGTGGTCATCTAGTCCAACCCCCAGCCTGTAACAGGAAATACATTGGACCCTGCAGTATAGTTTTAGTAAATTATTTTATACTAAATATTGTGAAGTTATGAATTATAATTATATTGTATTATATTATAATATATTATATTATAATTATATAATTATGTTAAAATATTGAATAACCAGTGAACGGCAAAATGGGTCTAATGGACCCATCCTGGGATGATATGTATAAATTGGAATTTACAGAAAAACCTGTAAATTCAAAAACTTTCTGCTTTTGGATTTGTAACTGTTTCATTAGCAGTAAAAAAACTCAGAAAGTCTTGTCAAGTAATAATAATAAATTCAGTAAAAAAAACACAACACAAACTTCCAATCGGGTCTAATAGACCCGGTTGGGATCCTATAAAACTGCTGCTATAAATACTGTACTGAAGCTTGTTGGGAACCAAAAGAGGACTTTGTTGTCTCTGTGCCTGTTAAGTATCCTCCTATTCAAATTCTTGGATAATGTGACTCTGTCCTCTTCCAAGAAGGGTAAGGCATACTGGAACCACTAGAGAATTTCATGTGTACCCCTTCTTTCCCCTCCAGTAATAATAATAAATTATTGCTGTGACCATCTTGCTGTGACCATCTAACCTGACCCCCAAAAGAAAATAGGGTTTAAGGGAGGAAATTAAAAGCACAGCAGTATTGACATTTTACTTTACAGAAACCAATAGCATAGCTAAAAGAGGAGCAAAAGGTTAACCCCCAAATCCAGAGCAATTACAGGAGCACGTAAGAGCCTTTACGTGCACCCATGGTTACTGCACCATCTAGTGAAAACCTATGGGAAATTCATATTGGAATCCAGAGTAAGTTGTTCTTACACCGGAGCAAGGACTCCCCGTAGTTACTCTGGATTTTACCCTAAATACCGTTATAGCTGTTACAGGATTGCAGATAATTTAAACTGTTGGGGCAACCCTATCCTAACCTGCACTGAAACAGAGACACAGGTTATCTCTCTCTCTCTCTCTCTCTCTCTCTCTCTCTCTCTCTCTCTAATCATCTACCTACCTACAGTATTTATATACCGCTTTTCAACTAACAAGTTCACAAAGCGGTTTACAAAGAAAATGGAAAAGTAATAATAGCTAATTAAAAGCTAATGGGTCCCTGTCCCAAAAGGGCTCACAATCTAAAATGCAAAAAAGAAGACCAGCAGAAGCCACTTGAACAGACATTGCTGGGGTGAGTAGGGCCAGTTACTCTCCCCCTGCTAAATAAAATAGGAGCACCCACTTGAAAGAGTGCCTCTTGCTCAGTTAGTAGGGGTAACAGGGTTAGAAGGGTTAGAAAGTCATCTTCAGGTAACGGGATATTTCCTGCTAACTGTATGTGGGATATTTCCTACTAGTGTTGATTGAAAAGTTGTCGTTTTTTTCTGTTTTTAGTGTAATTTTTAAGGTAACTTGTATTAGCTGGAATTTAATTGCATTCCTTTCTGTCTGACAGATTTCTTCTTTTGTGATACATAGGGGGTGAAGTTGGCCATGGAGGCAGAGAATGAAAGATTTATCAGTGTCATTTGAGCATAAGGACTTTTTCCTATACAATAATGTGCTGAAAGATGAATGGTATCGTATATTTTTTTGCTCTGATCTGATGAAATATAGCACAAAGTGTTCTGCCTGCCATTCTTAATAAATGGCATCTGTTGTTTGTCTGAGTAGGGGAGGGAAATATTTTGAAGTGTGGTTTACTATTGTTCATAGCTTAGCAAAAGAAGCACCCAAGTGTATTTTCTTCAGTGCAGGTCACTCGCTTAATTATGTCTGTGCTAAAGTTCCTGCATTCCTCCCCTCCCTGGAGCAGAGGTACACTGAAACTGGCAAAGCTTTGGGGTTTTATTTTTATGTTAGCCTCTTTCATTCATTGGTGGTTGACTGAATGTTCCCCATAAATGGGTCGTATTACACATTGTCTTTTCTATGCGTCTTTTCTATACAGTGGCGCCTCACGTAAAAAATTTAATTCATTCCGGAGGCATGTTTGTTACGTGAAACATTCTTTATGTGAAGCAGATTTTCCCATAGGAAATAATGAAAAGTCACACGATTGGTTCCACAACCCCAAAAATATTCATATAAAAATATTAACTGGATGTAAAAATGATGACAGAACACTCAAATTGAATTCAAAACATGCATTCAATGTGCATGATCCTATGAAGTTTACTTAGGCTGCAATCCAAGACACTTTTCCCATTTAACACAATGGGGCTTACTTCTGGGTAGACATGGTTAGGAGGCTGCAATCCAAGACACTTTCTTCTGTAATCAAAGACACTTTCAAAGTGTCTCCCCACTTTCTCCTTTTCTCCATCCGGAGCCTCTCTCCCCTGCTCCCTTCTGGCTAGCCCTGAGCTGCTTCCCTCTTCTCCACTGCTGTTCTCTCCCTCTGCCCAGCGGACAGGAGGAACAGCGCGGAAGTATTGCTTTCTCTATGGGCAGGCGTGCTAGGCAGCCCTGATGCTTTTTAGAAGGGCTGCTGGCCAGTGCGTCTCCCCCAACTGCCAACAAGTGTGTTTGTTACATGAAGCAGAATCCTAGAGAAATTTTTGTTTTTTACGTGAAACATACTTTACGTGAGGCATTTGTTACGTGAAGGCGCCCTTGATTATGCAAACTGCTATGTCCTTTTTGTCAACAATAGGGCTCAGCATTATTCATTTATTTAGCCATCTCTAAGAAGACTTTAGTTGTCATCACATACTCTGTATTCTAATCAGCATTAATACCATGGTGGTGCTTCTGTTAAAATTTAACATCACTTTTATAAATATGGAAATTTTGGGGAATATTTCATATAATAATTAAAATTATACATTTTAACAGCAGAGGACTTTATCCTTCTGTGTCAGTGACTTTCAGCCAGTGTGCCATGGCACACTGGTATGCCACAGAAAGTCCTCAGATGTGTCATCAGAATTTGGGGAGGGGAAATAATTAATAGGAAAATTGGGGGATTTGAACAGCATGGTATGCCTTGTCAATGGTAAAAACAACTGATGGTGTGCCTTGACAATTTCAGTGCCTAGCTAGTATGCCATGACATAAAAAGATTGAAAATCACTGTTCTATGTAATAAGCCAATACATTACTGAATGATAATTAAATTAAAGTGTGATTTTTAAAAATTGAAATAATAGTCATCAAGATTTGAAAGTGCAGATTTCTGAGAGGGGTTTCTCTTTATTTCTGAGAAATTGAATTCTCATAGGGGCAGGGCATGGAGAAAAATGAACACATGCATGCACGTCCCCTTTTCCCTATCCATGGACACAGTTCATTTGCAGAGCTAGAATTTTTTTTTGTCACCAGTCAGGTTTTAGCCAAACTCTGTTGGAGTCTTCTGCTTTACAA
Organism: Cryptoblepharus egeriae; assembly: GCA_030015325.1. Taxonomy (NCBI): domain Eukaryota; kingdom Metazoa; phylum Chordata; class Lepidosauria; order Squamata; family Scincidae; genus Cryptoblepharus; species Cryptoblepharus egeriae. The sequence continues at coordinate 23,629,093 of JAREYC010000005.1, read as the reverse complement.
AAAGCAAAGCAACTGTTTTCTGGTGATGGTGTCACGTAGCACAATAACCTGTTTTCTTTTTGTCACTTTGCCAAGGTGTATAACCACTGGCATTTTATATTGGGGAATCTTGATCCACAGACATAACTACAACAAAGAGAAGGTTTACTCCTCCCTCCCCTACATCCTGGTGACTTGTAATAGCGAGGCATAATAAGCACATTTGGTTACAGAAACAACAACACACCCATCCATAGAGAGATTTATTTTCTCGATAGGACAGTCCTTTACTAAGTACACAATTGCATCAACCACTACCATCCCATTTTCATTTTAAACCCTTTACAATTTTCGGTTAAGGATGTTAAAATGTTCCTTTTCCTTATATGTACTTGCTATTAGTGTTAACGGGGAGAGACCTTGTGTTTAAAAGTCATGGTTCTTCTTTAGATAATTTATATAATTTGGCCTGTATAAAGCCCTTCTTTCCCTGCATAGATATTAGCAGAGACTATTTCTCCTCTGGGTTTATCTGAATCTGAGTGTGTACCTGTATGTCTGTCCTTGTGTTTTGTATCCATGTTATTTAATCTTAAATGGAATCTCATTGATCCAGCAGCTTTTAGCAGATTCTTTCCTAGAAATGCTTAAATTGAAGTCTGCCGTCACTTGCATGTTCTGTCAGATAAGCTCTTTAGCAAGCCAAAGATGAAAACATAGTGTTTGAAGTGGTGTTGTACCTTAGCTTCTGGTGAAAATGTCATCTAAGCTGAATCTGGAATGTAGTCTGGCATCAAAGCACAAACAAAATGCAGTCCAACATGAAGGGGAAAAAATTTCCCAGTGTTTCCAAAAGGACAAATGCATTTTATTGTAGTTTCACTTGAAGTTGTTTGGTTTGGTTGAACCATCATAATGCTTGAGTGTGTGTGTGTGTGTGTTTTTTTATTTTGCCGCTTTGTTTCTTTCAATTTTTTAGTAGATTCTTATTTATGCTCTTTTGGTGAATAACCTGCCAGAATACATCAAGTTTGTTCGGCTGCCCTAGACAGGCATTTAAGTTGAATTGCTTTTGGTGTATAATTAAGCAAGCAGTGACGTAACTGAGCCAAATTGATACATGTGACACAGCATTGTTTAGGATTTATTTTTAAAATGGGCAGCAGTTTGTTTATTTTTGAGTCTGTACTTAGGTGTTTTTGTTTGGGAAGGTGGGTTCCCAACAGTCAAAAAGTCAAACTGCAAAATAAGCTTGTACTTTGCTTGTGTCCTGATGAAGTGATTAAAATGCCATATCAAGTTCATTGACTTCCAGTAGTATGTAACTGAGTAACGGTGACTGTGGTTGGAAGAACTGTTTCTGTATTATATCTTCATCATTATGTTTAGACTGAATATTGGTTGAAATGGTGAAGGTTATGTTTCTGGTTTATTGTCCCATCTGTTAATGTGTCATAGTATTCTCTTGTGAGTTTTTTGGAAAGTACTGAGCTTTAGGTTGTCACAGAATAATGTTCTTAGGTTGCAGTACTCTGCATGCATAGCTGGGAATAATTCCTATGGATCTCATTAGGGCTTACTTTTCAGATTCATTCAATTTGAATAAATCTCCCCTTTCTCCCCAGAGACACCCAAGGTGGAGAAGACAGACACACACTGTAAATGATTGTCAACATCATTTACCGCTATACTTCTGCACTGTTAAAAGCAAATAGAAGATTGTAAGATACAGATTGTAAGACACTGAACCAGTGCATGGCTGGCACAAAGGACTTGTCCTGACATTCTGGGTTTCATGCATGTGCCCATAAAACATGAAGGTGGGGAGAGGACAGAATGTGGGTGTTTTGGGGTGGGCAGTGAGTGGGCTGAGTGTTGAATTGGGCCTGTGGTGGTGGTGAGGAACTGGCTTCCAACACTTAGACCAGAGCTTAACTCCCCTCACAATTAGCCCAGTGTAACAAAGGGCTGCTTAGATTTATGCCAAATAGCCCCACTGTGGTGGCTGCCGTGCCACATAGGGTTATGGAAAATAAATACCCTTACTCCATATTGTATGGAATCCATTTCACTTGGCTGTTCTGCCCTTTCAAGCGCAGGTTAGAACTGAGCTGTGACAATCCTATCCCTCCATCAGAAAGACTGTAATAATGAATGCTCCAAGGCTGACATAACAACAAACTTTTATACAGAGATACCATCAGTTAACATCTCAGAACTTGATTATACACTGTCAATCATATAAGTCCATTGAATGTCACAATGCAACTTTTGTTCATATGACTAAAGGACTTCTCAGGCAAGCATCTTCTAAAATCTTTCTTCTAAAAGTATAAAACTTTCCAGTAGAATACACAAGTATTACTTCCTTATTAAAAATAATCCTTATAAGAATGGAATTGCTATTGGATTGGAATTGGATGTCAAAGGGAGCCTCATAATCCATAATAATACTGAGTTAAATATTAACTGTTCTTTACTTGCTTAATTAACATGAAATGTTAAGTGCTTCTTGACTTCTTTTGCAACAGTTAAATTTTTTTACTGGCTGAATGGTATTGTTAAGTAATGTGTTCTCACCATAAAGCTGTTGTTTCCTTTGCCATTTTTGCCTATTGTTCTGTACTGGTATTAAGTTTGAGTGACTTTCTAAAGGGATGCGCTGAAAGGGGACATCAAAGCTTTATTTAATAGTGGCTTTTCTGAGATGAAAAGAAGTTTATTAAGATTATTCCTCCTTTGTGCTTACATGTTTTCCTGCACGGTAGTTCCATTCTTTTATGTCTCCACTTGCTTGTTGACAGTTCTAGGCCACATCTGGAACATTTTCCAGTTCTGAAGAAGATAAACAGTTAAAAAAACATTAATTTGTTGTTGTTGTTTTTTAATATGAACAGGTTTGGGTAAAACAAAACGGAAGACAAGTGCCCGAGATGCTTCACCAACCCCTAGCACAGATGCAGAATACCCATCCAATGGTAGTAGTGCTGATAGGATTTATGATCTGAACATCCCTGCCTATGTTAAATTTGCCTACGTGGCCGAGAGGGAAGATGAACTGTCTCTGGTGAAAGGATCTCGCGTCATTGTTATGGAAAAATGCAGCGATGGTTGGTGGCGAGGGAGCTACAATGGACAGATTGGTTGGTTTCCATCAAACTACGTCGTAGAGGAAGTTGAGGAGGCAACCGCTGATTCACCAAGTTTTCTAAGTTTAAGGAAGGGAGCGTCTATGAGTAATGGCCAGACCATGAAGGTGCTTCACGTTGTTCAGACATTGTATCCATTCAGCTCTGTCACAGAAGAAGAGCTCAACTTTGAAAAAGGCGAAACCATGGAGGTGATAGAGAAACCAGAAAATGACCCAGAATGGTGGAAATGTAAAAATTCTCGAGGGCAAATTGGTCTTGTTCCCAAAAACTATGTAGTAATCCTAAGTGATGGCCCTACAATTAACACTTCCCATCCACCTCAGATAAGCTACACAGGGCCTGCTACTACAGGACGGTTTGCTGGAAGAGAATGGTATTATGGGAATGTTACTCGGCATCAGGCAGAATGTGCTCTAAATGAACGAGGAGTGGAAGGGGACTTCCTTGTCAGAGACAGTGAATCTTCGGTAAGTGGCCCTTGTTTCAGAATTGGAAACATTACAACCTGCTTGATTTTGGTTTGCGGGGAGGAATGTGAAATACCAAAGATTGCAGACATTATTTGCTTTTTATAAGGAGAGTGACTTTCATATCGCTAAGATCTATAACAATTCAGTGTATTAGTGTGTGAACTTAACATGGAGCAGCTTTTTCCATTTCTCATAAATCATTGCCTTGTTTTTAATATTTGGTATACCTTAAGGAAATAGTACAGGTTGAGTCTTGGCATCCGGGAACCTCCCTGGATATTGATTTTTGTGTTAAAATTACTGCAATTAAAAGGCAGCTTACCATGATAACAGGGCAGGCAGGAAATCAATCCACTGAGAGGCAGACCCCTCCCTCTTCCCTGGAGCACAGGAAAGAATGCAAAGTGATAATCACTTCCTAATTGCGTCTGTCAAATGCTCCAAGCAGAGGAGGGAAAGGATTTGCCTCCGAGCTGAAAACTGTTTTATGTCCTGGAGAGAAAGAGGGAGGTTGATCATTGCCTGCCTGTTGCATTACCATGGTAAGCAGGCTAAAAATTACTATTTTTAAACTTAAAAGGATGTTTATCTTTAAATTAAGTTGGCCAACCTCATTTGTTTTGACATGAAATCACAGGTGTAAAATTTGCTGATAATTATTTCACACCTGTAATGGATTTAGATTGAATCCATTTTACACCTGTAATATAATCATATAAGAATGTAGGAGAAATTTCTGTGGGGCTTTTAAAATGTTCTCTATAGAGATGAGAGTGCATACCTTAATTCCACGATTGGAAACTTGACTCAGACTCAAGTTGCAAAAACATGTGTTTTTGGCTGACTCTGCCACTTATGCATGTTGAAGATTGAAAAATGCTCCAGAGGCCTTTAACTCGGCACCCATCCCCTGCAGTGCAGAATTGAATCTGCCTTTTCTAGGTGTGTTTGCTTACTGTTTTCATGATATGAAAACCTCATGGAGCCATAATTCAGACTGGGCAAGCAGCAGGGGGTTCCTTCCACAAGGTAGGGAAGGGTTAATATTTGCTGCAGGGTCTTGCCTGTTTCTTATGGGAAGGAACCAATTATCAGTGGACAAATTCTCATTTCTTCATTGGCTGAGGGACGGCAGGAAGAAAAGCTAAGAGGGGTTCTTGCCTTATAATTGACTTGAGTAGCTTAGGGTAGAAGGCATTGAGACAGTTCATTATGATCATGCTTACCACCCCATGGAGAGAAAGAATCCTTATTGAATGACCAGTTGCAGTGGGACTACTTCTGAGTAGGGCTGCCACAGATTGGGTCATACTGGTAAGCTTCATAGCCACTGCTCATGACCCTTCTCCCTTTTTCCGCTTCCTCTGCACTCTTTTGTAGTCCTTCCCACCCCTCCTGCCCTGTACACAAATGGGATGGAGCAGCAGGAGAGCAGTTAAAGAGAGCTTTGATAGCCACACATGCACTACGGCAGCAGCCCTGTTTTTCCCCACGGTTGTATATTTAAAGGGGGCAGAACTGGCTCTGAATCCTATAGAATTGTGAAGTATAAATCCATGATTTGGAAAGTGCCCCCATTATGACTTTTAAAGTCTCAGGGTGACGCTAGACTCAAGTCAAGCGCTGCTGGATTTTCTCATTCCTACTTAAATTCATAAAATAGATTTTGGAGAGTTGATATAACTGGAAAAGATTAAACTTTTAAAATGAGTAGTTCTCGATTATTGTATTCTTTTTACCTGTAATCTTGTCAGTGTTGATCCCAGAGACATAACTCTGAATGCTGCAATTGGCGTTCCAAATCTTGCTCTCTGTATCTGTCAAGATACTACTCAGCAACAGTCCAAATTTGTTTTCTTCTTGCATGCATATGTGCATTCTCTGTTAAAGTTGTTCCTTTTGCATACCACAACTCTGAATAGCATCCAGAGGAACGACCCATATTAGTCTCTTGTGGCACTGACAACAAAGGCTCCAATCCTACGCATGCATACTGAAGAGTAATCCCACCAATATTCTAAGTATGCATAGTATTACAGCTAAAGACTCGTGGGCACCTTAAAGATTAATTTATCTCAACAGCAGCTGTTATTTGTTGCAGCTCAGTAACTTCCAATTCATCTCAAATAGATGCTCTTTGTTGTTACTTCCTTTAGGTTGCATGCTAGGTCTGTCCACAGCTTCCCCTTCAAAACAGGGTGACTGTTGTTGGGTTTGGCAGCCAGGATCCTGGGCAACAGTCTAGCTCTAAACCTTGCCTTTACCTTCTGTGGAAGGTATGTTTCTTAACTGTCTTCCAGACTGCAGTGGTATTCAAACTTAGGGAGAGATTTACGCTCTAGCTAAGTCTTTGCTGGGGAGGAGCTGGGGCAATGATGTGATCCTTTGGATTATGCCCCTGTAGGGGAATGAGGGAGAAATCCTGCCAGGTTGTGCAGGATCTGGATGGGGGGGGGGTCTAGGGAGCCCTTGGGGGTTCTGCAGATTGCTTGGCAGACCTCCCCAAGAGTAGAAAAAAGTGAAAGTTTTAGGCACAATTCAAGCTTCTGCTTGAATCGCAACAAAAACTTTCATTTTTAAAAATTTTTCACAACCTTCCTGGTTGCGTAGCACTACTCTGGAGGAAGGCCCATTAAGTGAGTGATGGGAAAAACGAATATCCACTTCAGTGGTCTCACATTTGAGTGTTCAGTTATGGTTTAACCACTTGAATCATCCTTCCAATGAACTGCCCTTGCAGGGCAAGTGACAATTTCTGCTGAGGAATTAGTTTGCTGGGTCTGCAGTATAGGTTACTCTGTAGTGCACATGCATGTGTGAGACAACTTGTAAAAATACTGGTGGTAGTTAACATTTGTGTGTAAAGCAGTTTAGTATTATACTAAACTTACTTTCTTGTTACTTCCTTTAGGTTGCATGCTAGTTTCTGCACATATATACTTTTGTTCTAATGGAGTTATTCTGTCGTTATCGATGAGCTTACCTATCAAAAGTTTTCCTTTATCAAAGTCTTCTTATTATAAGCCTCAACTTTTTAAGTCCTCAACCTTTTGAGGAACTAAACAAACATTTCCTGTACTCAAGCCTTTTATGTTATGCCTGCATGCTCTTCTTTCTCATTCATGCTCTTAGACACCATTTATATTTAAATTTTGCTGTTGCTGGTCCTGCATGATCTTATTTCTCTTCAACTCAATCTTCTGGATTCTAGTAAGGTTCCTTTGGCTGCTACCCTGAACCACTGCAACATTTCTGGTCATCCCTTAGACTTCTGGGAATGCTTCGTTCTAAGCTATATGGAGCTCCGCTTCCCAGGGATTTGAACTGTGCAGTCATGCAGCTTAAAATGAACAACATAATACATTTTAAGGATGTCATGATTACACCATGACTAGAATATGCCACATTCAGTGTTTTGGTTGTTCTAAAAAAGACTTTGTGCAATATCCTGTGTCTCCAAAATGAGGAAATGATTGATGCTTTTATTGATGAGAGCAATGAAGACCACAACTTCTTGAGAAGTAGTTTGCAGAACATTTGACCAGAATAAAGTTTCTGGTTACTCTAATCTGGATGATAAAGAAATGTAGGGTCTTGCCTCTGCCTGTTGCACAAAACTCTTGTATCCTATGAAGTCTTGAGTTGCCATGTTCTCTTTGTACGCCTGCAAAAATCTGCATATGTATGTAGTTATGAAAGGCAAAAATGAATCTTTTTTACATCTTTAGTACAATGGCATTTTGGATCATCTGTAAAATACATTTCTATTTCACAATACTAACAAAAGTTAGATTCTTTCTGATCATCCAAGTTCCTGTTTTTTTAATCTATGATCAAAAGCAACTTCAGAATATGCAGCCCTGCTTCTCAAACTGACTTTTTATGGGAAAATGGAAAATTACTAATTGCTTATAATAAAGAAGATAGAGTAACCCTGAAAATTACTAGTTGCTTATAATAAAGAAGATAGAGTAACCCTTCACATGTCAGGAGGCTGGGCTTGGGTGTGAATCGTTATTATGACTGAGAATGGTAGTTTCATAAGCCACCTTCATAAAGGTAGTTTCTTTGCTTCATAAAGCAGGATTCAGTAAAGTTAGAAAGACTTTCAACAGAAGTAGAGGACTTTCTGAATATGGAAAACTGTGTGGCAGAACTGAAGCAAAAAAGAAAAAAGTGTACAGTTGTTTCAAACATGCAGGTACATGATCTGGCTACCATAGATGGCATAGCAACTGTGGACTAGAAATGGGGATAAGATGGAAATGACATGTGAAAATCATGTCATTTATTTTGTTGCAAGCGATTCCTTTTTCAAATTTTCCAGTTTTGATTCAAAAAGACAGGAAGCCTATAAACTTTCTATCACGGATTAATACTTCCTCATCAATACTACTCAGGGCACAATCCTGACCAACTTTTCAGCACTGGTATAGTGTGCAAGTGGGACATGTGCTGCATCAGTAGTTGGGATCAGCACAGAGGCCATCAAACTTCCTTTATTTCCAGGATGGGGAACCATAATAATTGTCATCTTGTACAATTATGTTAAGTACAATCAAAGAGGAAGGGAGTAATCTGTTTGCCATAACACGGCACAGTGGCTTCACATAGCAGATGATGCATCTCAGCTGTGCATTACTGTGTAGTCAAGGCATTCAAGGTGCGGCTTTAGGTATTGACCCCTGGCAAATAAGTAGTTCAGACGTGCCCTGAAGTGCCTCTGAGCACTGTGTGTTGTTTCATAGGTCTAAGCCTGGGAAAGATTGCGTGTGAGCCATCCAGCTATCACAGCTTGGTCCAGTGGGATTAGGGCAGCAATATCTGCCAAGAGCTGAAGCAAAAAAGGCAAACAGAAACAAAATACAAAAATAAAAACTCCTGGAATGCATTCAAGGAGGACAGCGGGGAATAGTTTCAGTCTGCGTTTAACATCCATGCAGAATGTAAGATGGCAATGTTGAGGCTTAAAAAGCCTCCCTTTTTAAGACTTTAATTTTAGTTGAATATTTGCAGTGGGAAAAGACAAAAGTAAATAAGCCTAATGAAGTCCAGTTTTCTTGTTTCCTGTGTTGCTTAAAATATGAGCCTGCTGGGGTGGGGAGGAGGTTGGACATTTTTGCCACAGCTGTTCCAGATCTTCAGATCCTCATATTTGATAACGTTGCTTTAAAAAGAAGTAAATAGACCCTTTCCTCTTTACTGTACAAGGTCACTGAAAGGGTGTGCATTTTGTAGTGTGATGGAAGGAGAACTGACATGTGTTTCTACTTCATGTGTAAATCTAAAAAGTAAATCTTAGATCAGAAAATAATTGTTGTTTTGACTTCAGTTTTCCGGTAGGAATTGCCTTTTAAGTGTCAGTGGCAAGAATAACTGACAATAAATGGAAGAACCCTGTTCACTTTGATACCCTTTTTTGATATTTAGTCCGGGGGAGTTGCAAATCTCTAGCAAATATTGGGGCCTTCTTTATCCTTCCTTTCTCTAACCATTACTGGCTTAAAAAACAGCCATGGCGCTGGACTTGATTCTGATCTGGTTATCTTAGCCCTGAACTATAGAAATAGAGCACATCAGAAATGCAGACTCTTGAGCAGTACATGCTGCTTTCTGATTTTGATTCTTCCATCTACCATCTCTGAATATCAGTTCAGTATTTGGGGTGCCTGTAATACAGTAAATACACAGTTGGCCCCAGGGGCGACATTAGGGTTCATGTCACTTGGTGCAGGAGGCCAGCATGTCACCCGCACGCAGTGGGTGGGGGAACAACCTGAATGGTGGGTGTGGTTGTGTGCCATTGCCCCATCTCCGTTTGCTTTTTAGCCATGCATTTTAATAGAATAAAGAGATTTCAAAGTGGCTTGTTTCACTGCATTCTGCTGTAAATTACGCATCCAAAGGTCTATAATGGGTCTCCAAACCCCGACCCTGGGGCCAGTTGCGGCCCTTAACAAACCTTGCCTCCATCCGGCCATTGGGCAAGCCCTGTAATCCTCCAGAGCTGAAGGAAGCTCTGCTCTCCGCATCTTGGGAGGATATTTTGAGTGCTTGGGAGGATGCACACACCTCTTCTCTCTGTGTACGAAAGTGCTTATGGTTACAATCCAGAGTAACTATGGGATGTTTTACGCTGATGTAGTTATGGTGCCACCTATGGAAAACCTATGGGAAATGCTTAGAACAATACAGAGTAAGTGCCTCTTACATCTTCCTGTAGTTACTCTGGATTGTAGGGTATAAAGTGATTTGAAGATCACCCTCTTTCTGGGTATTGGAAAAGTTTATGAACTGATTTAAATTTATTTATTCAGTCATAAGTTCCATTGCTAATATATACATTTATGTAAATGTATTCAACTTTAAAATGTAAATCAACTTTTTTTTGCTTCTAGACCCTGACACAGAAAGACAATGAAAGTATCAGAAAGACAATGTGGCCCTCCTGCCAAAATGTTTAGAGACCCCTGGTCCTATAACTTAATGGGTGTAGTATGATTTTAGCCATTTCGGGCACAAGCCCCCCCCCCCCCCAAGCTGCCATCTTTCTGACATCTTTGATCAGGCCCATTTTGGAAGCCTTGTGTTTCACTGGACTGACCTTTCACATCAGCTAAGGCATACTTGCTTATTCACTAGTAAAAACAGCAATTTACATCCATGTTTAATTCCTTTTTTAGCATTTTGGCCATAACGTTTGATTGAAATGTGTTATTTCTAAACTGATTTTTGCATTAGATACTGCTCTTCAATACAAATCCAACGGTATATGACATAATAGGGTTTAACATACCACCACAAAGTTGCAGTTTGGGGAGTCCGCAGTACGCTTCACCCTCACTGGGCATGTTACCTGGTTTGGGCTGCACTCCCCACACCCCTTAACAACCCCTTGGTTAGCCCCAAAGCCAACCATATTTTCTGCTCTTGACTTCCATCTTGTAAATATCAAGTTTTTCTTAAAAAGGTCTTTCCGTAGGGACTTTGACTCTTTGCTTTGTTTAGGCATTGATCAGGCTTTTCTGCATCTGCTACTCACATTTTAAAAAATTCAGATCCAAATGATGTAATTAACACCACTGCTAATTTGACTGAAAGGAACTTGTTTTCTTCTGGAATGTGGCAGAATTATGTAGGCTGACTTGCAGTTTAGGAATATGAGTTGGAGGTAGAAGATAAAATGGAGGTAGAAGATAAAAAGTGACTGAGAGCTAAGGTCTTCTAAGTCATTGGCATTACTAGACTGCCTGGGTAGTATAGTGAAAACCTCACATGAAAAGACTGTTATCCAGAATAAATGTCAGTGCATATTATATCACTGCTTTTATTTAGGAGCTGTTTATAGGCTAACTGAGAAGGTGGAGATTAAAAGCTGAGAAATTGCATGTGGAAGTATAAATGAGTACTGCAGTGATGGTAAAAAATTATTGCTATAGACACAAGCATTGAAGTGGTATGCGTGTGCACATGTGTGTGAATATCTGTTCCAAATGGGCATACTAGTTTGTTAATCATGTCGTTTTTTTCTCTTCAGCAACCTACAAATAAGTATTTTTTTGTTAACGTTCAAAATGTTTTATACTAATAATTCATATGACTTAAGCCCCTGAATTGACTGCAAGTCAATAGGTAGCATTGGAGGAAAGCCAGAGTGCATAATACTGGGATCACCGAAGTAGGGAGAACTTCCATTAAAACTCTTCATCATGCAAAAGTATGGGGCAGGATCAGAAAAGGATGCATGACGAATGTCCGAGTGGTGTCCCAATGCATGTGGCAAGTGTCCCAATTTAGTGAAATCTAAAGGTGAGGTTTTGGATTGGCCGCTGATAGATTCAGGATGCTTTCACTGCATACGAAGGACTGAAATCGGAAAGGGCGATGTGTAACTGAAACCATTTGCTGGAAATGTAAGATTAGGGAGATTTTAATATCTCCTCACATTTAACTTCATATTGCAGATCCTGTGGCGTGCCGGTAAGCCAAATAGGATGAATTCTAAAAGCCTTCTCTATATAATAGGTGAGAGGTGCTGCCTTTTCATCTCAAGGCAAGAAATGCCCCCTTGTGGACATGATCTTCAACATCATGCTAATATAGTTCTTTTTCTACACACCTTCATGCAGCACTATTGTTTAAAACAGAAACTGCAGAGTTTCTGAATGCTTTTTTGACTGCTTCTGATTCCGCCAATAATGGCTGTTATTAGGTAAACTCCATTACAACCATATATACTTCTGTAACTGTTTATAGTGTTATTGAGAGGTGTTAGTTCAACTCGGATACTGATGATTAGGTTAGTACTTTGCTCTTTAACAGACAAGGGAAAGCTAATAGGGAGATGGCCTAGCCAGTTTGCGTTGTAGCAGACTTAACAAGTACAATCCTATTCGTCTCTGCTCAGAAGTAAGTTCCATTGAGTTCAGTGGGGCTTACTCCCAGGAAAGTGCCCTTAGGATTGCCACCTTAATCTTGCGTGTTTGTATATTGTCTTTCAATATTTTTTTTCTTTTTTATTTCCAGCCCAGTGACTTTTCAGTATCACTAAAGGCATCAGGGAAGAACAAACATTTCAAGGTGCAGCTGGTGGACAGTGTCTATTGCATTGGGCAACGCCGGTTTAATACCATGGATGAGTTGGTGGAACACTACAAAAAGGCTCCCATCTTCACCAGCGAACATGGGGAAAAGTTATATCTAGTCAAAGCACTTCAGTGACGTTGAAGATGGACTAGGCCTGACGGGTCTTTTGCAACTTACAAGCCTTAGGTCCCAAATTCACTTTTATAGAGCAGAGCAGTCTGAGACAGTCTTCGGAGAACAGCCTCTTTCTAAATGAGTTGCTCTGTTACATTCTCTTTCAATCACCCTATTTTTGTTGCCTACTTTGTCTTTTTAAAAAATTGAGTTTTTTCACATCCCCTCAGGTTGAAAATTTCACCGATGTGACCATTGCAAGCACTCGTTTTCTTCCTTGGGTTCCAAGGAGCTTCCTCTTCTGTGTACGTTTACATAGCTAGCTCACATAAAATGCGGGGTGTTCTCGATTCAAAACAGTGTTAAATTGTTCCGATAGCTCACGCTGGCAGAATGCTGGCAGAACTCATCACTAAGAGACTGGGCACAGTTTGAATGCACAGAACATGCAGCTAATTAAGTGAAATATAGTAGACATAACAGTTGTGGCTGTGAGTTCTGTAGCTATTTTGCTTACCAAGTAGTATATTCCAGAAATTCCTAGTTTCTAGATGCACCCTTTACACTCTCTACTCAACTATTACATTGCCTCCTTGACTCTTTGTGAAGAGTACACTAAACTAAAGCATTTTGTAATAGTACTTCTTAAACTACTACGGTAAGATTGTAGTACAAGAAAACTATCTAGTGTATTTTGACATGTAATTGCAACAGAGACATTTCATTGCAAGTTGATTACTTAGAGAATCATTGAATTGTAATGGTTGAATGTTTTGGTAATCTACAACCAAATGTGCCATCAACATAATGCTTTCTCTTCTTGCCCTTCTGCTTGTTTGAATTAAACAATTATGTATTTAATTCTTAAAGTAATATGTATCTGTAGCTGATTGACACTAATACAGAAGTTTAATAAACATAACTAATTATGGGTGGGTGGGGCTTCCAACACATACGTGCATACATATAAATATATATACATATATATATATATATTTGCATTACAGAAAAAATTCAGGGTTTACAAAAGGTGGAGCGATTAGTAGACACACAGAATGTTATATGAAGAAAATGCATTTTTTTTCCTTTACGTTTAATTTTCTTTATGGTTTTTAGTATAGTCTTGATGGCACATTCCTGAACATTGAAAAAGGACCTTGACGGTCCCAGAATCTTGCATACCAGTTTTTTGGATATTGTAATAAAAAAATATCATGTGAAGACGGAGTTTTGAATTTATCCTTGGGTAGTGGCCGTGAGGTTGGAATAGCATGATGAAGTATGGTTTAGAAAAAGAACGTTATTTTTGAAGTGTTGAATTTGAGTGGTTTGACCTTACAATCTGTAAAAACAGCTGAAGTTTTATTTTGTGACTTCATGAGCATTTAGAATTTTAAGGCATATGGCCAGTTTATTTTATTACTTTTAAAACATTGAAATCCAGTGCTGTGTGAACTCTGTAGTAATGGGTATACCTGCTGCCGCACCTATACTGAACCCAACCCTTCTTAGAAGTTCTTTTTATTTATGTCAGCAGCGGTGATCTTTGCGCTGCATGTAAGTATGACCATGTGAACGTGACACTTTCTAAAACTTAATTTTTTTGGAGTGGCACTGACTTTAAAAGACTGAGATGCCTTTACAGTGGAATTGGACCTAGTCTTCAGGAATGTTTCTGTCTATGGCTACATGGCACCTCCATGTTCAGAAGGAATGTATTTTTTTGAATGGTATTTACTGGGAAGGATTTAGCAAGGGCAAGTTACTGCCTTCTTGTCCTGCTTGTGGGTTTTCCAGAGGTGTCTTGTTGAGTTTTCCAGCGGCATCTCGTTGATCTGGAAAGAGCATGCTGGATGAGATGGCCCTCCTTGGTCTAATCAAGCAGACATCAAAACCTAGCCCACATGCTGGATCTGACACCTGGAAAAAGCCTTCCCTGCCATGCGTGGCACTTACCAGTCCTCATGGCTGCCTCTTTTGAGCTGATCTTGTCACCATGTCGCACTGAGCAGCTGCTTCTGCTGCCCATTGCCCAGCAGATTGTGTGCCCCAATTCTGGAGTGGAAATGGCTGCCCAGAGTGACCTTCTAACAAGACAGGCACAAAATAAATGCAAAATAAATAGCTTTTGTTTTGCAAAATAGATTTATTTTGCAGGCACAAAAGAGCACAGAATGGTAAGCATTATGCAGAATGGGGATGGCTTTTTCACAACACAGCAATCCATGGTTAGGATACAGCTGATCTAATCCAAAAGGGCTGCCTTTATGGGCTCTTCAGATGTGTAAAATGCATCATGACATGAAGATACAACTTGAAATAAGACCCAGAATTTGTGTGTGAAAACATATTTAGGCTGTAGTCATTTACTTGAAGCACTTTCATTGATGTTGGAGAAATTACTCTGCAGTAAAAAGGTTACGGCTTGCAGCCTTAGTCTTCAGTGGTGCTAAATAGTCTAAAGTTAAATATATATACTCAACTGATGTGCCATAGCTGTCACTGTGATCTATTGTTTTGAAATTAAACCAGGAAGTTTTCCTTTTATTTTGGTATCTTGATAGAAGTTGGCAAAAGGCTATTAGAATCAAGTTGTCAAGAGACACTTTTGTCCATAAGGCAAGTTGCATCTCAGCCTTGATCATATAGCGACTGGCTTCAACCCCACATGCATGAAAGCTTTATTTAAAATGCGTTGAGACCATCTGATGTAACTTTGGGTCATTTCTACTATGAATGTCTAGTAAATGTTGAATCTTGTCAGGTTCCTGGCCTTAGTACGGTGAGAGATCCTTGGAAGTAATCATTCACATTCTGTGTGCATTTATTCATGTAAACCATTTTTCCCATTTTAAATTGTATTGGTTTTAGTTTACTCAATGTCTTTATTATTTTTATGAGGATCAGTAGGTGTACATGACACATGCTTCTGGCATGCTATTTTGCCATACTTATTTCTCTAGTAGCTTTTCCAGTTGAAAATATTTTACTACAGAAATGGGGTACATCACCAAAATGTTTTCCTTCAGAACTCCTGTTGAAATTCAATTCAGTGGTGCTTCTGTAAGAATTTTTTTAAATAAATTGTACTTAACTCTTTTTTTTTACGAAATTAAAATCCCTTTAAAGATTAGGCAAGCAAACCCTATCATTTATTTTGAGTTGAAAGTTTGCAGTAAGTTTTGTATAATAAAGTTAAATTCGCCATGTTGCTTTTTCTTCGAAAATCTATTTGCCTTCACTGTTAATAATGTGTTGATTGAGCTCTTGATGGTGAGATGTGAATCTTTTTCTTGAATAATTGATAGCTGATTTTATCACACCTCAAATGCAAAATAAATAGCTCAAGTTATTCCTTTCATGGGTACAAGCTTGACTTTGTCAGTACTGAATTCAATTATTGAGTTGCACATTTAGCAACCATGATTGTTTTGGAGTTTACACCATTGTGGGTGTATCAATCTCAAAAGTGTGTTTGAGTCAAAATAAAGCAAAATTTTCCTTTAAAAATGAGGATAATAGTATTTGTAGGTGTATTATGTCCAAAAGTTTAGTCCACAATGTGGCGTAGTGCTTTTGTGGATCTGTACAACCATTTCAACCATGTCATGATGTGGATCTGTACAACCATGTGTTATTGAAAAGCCATATGACATCTTGCAGCAATACAGGTTTTTACAGTAGATGCATTTGGGTATGAAATAGGTGAACATGAAAATGGAAGTGGTAACCATCACAAGGGAACATTCCTAAACTTTGGAACTGCCTTACAATCTTATGCTTTTCTTCATTACCTTTTGCTTGCCGCTGGGGTGTGTGTATAGGTGTGTGTGTTTTCTGGATCATGCTATAGTTTTAAAAAAAGGTCATTATAGCTATGCACCATGTACTGGAGAGAGTCATCTGGCCGTTTGCAATCCTTAGAAATGAAAGGGGCTTTCTTTTGCCTGCTTTCAAAACAACTGACAAGGTTGGACAGACTTGGGAACTGCTGCAAGATAGTTGTGTTGAAAAATGCAATCGCTGGCAGGTTGATGGGCAAAAATGGAGACGGCTTTTCCTGTTCCTTTAAAGCTGTGGTGTCCAAACATTTTGGCTGGTGGCCACATCATCTCTCTGACACTGTGTTGGGGGCCAGAAAAATTTACATTTCAAATTAGAACAAATTTACATAAATGTACATATAAAAATGTATTAGAGACAGATCTGGGGGATTACAAGGATTGCCCAAGGGCCAGATGAAAGGGTCTTGCTAAGGGCTACACTAAGGCTTGCTGTGGGCCACATCTGTCTCCCAAGCTGGGGTTTGGACACCCCTACTTTAAAGTATCTGTAATGGAATGGTTACTGTTGTATCCAAAGTGCAGGTAAAAGAAACGCCCTTTTTATGTGTGAGTTCCCTTAGTATGTGAATCATTTTGCAATGCTTAGGTTGAATTAAATTTTGTTCTTTTATTTCATTTTTACTTGAAATGGTTAGCTATGATAATATGGAGAGATTTTTAAGAAAAACATTTGCAACAAAACGATACAATGAATAAACTGTCATTAGGTCCTCTACTCATTGTGTTTTGGCACAGCTTTATGCTTTGATGTAATCCAGAATCAGCATTTATGAGAAGCAATAATTAAAAGTGCAAAGGATCTGATAAATGTTTTTGCAATGTAATGTTTTAAGCTGAAAGTAAAAAAAACCTCATGTTATTACCTGTTTGTTGCCTTTTAATGCCAGACTGGAAGGTACATCCGGGAGTGCCCAACTCATGCTAGCAGCAGGTCGCATAGACAAATTGAAATGGTGCAGGTATCCTGTTTCTTTAATGAATTTCTGTGCTATTTTCCAGCTACAGTGTGGCAAGTCCGCTGTTTTAAAAACCTCTTTGCTCCCTGGCAGCAATACAGTTGTACTGATTGCACGGTTGCCACATCCCTTAAGGGGGTAGCACCAGAATTTCCCTGGCTGGGGCATCAAAACATCCCAGTTTAGTACCCTCTGGTTTAAAGGAGGTAGAAGTGTTTATTTCCAGCGAGTAAGAGGATTGGAGTCTAAGTCATACCAAATACAATTACTTCGGAGTGAAATACATGCCATATTTTTCAAACACCTCTACACATAAATTATGAAGACTTATAGTGTGCAGGATTTCCCTTGAAGGCATTTGGAAACTACATTCAGTAACCATATATTATGGGACATGTGTAACATGGCCTGGACTAATAGTTTCACAGTGCATGGGAAAGAAGGCAGTAATGCGAGATAAAATCCTGGATTGCCGCCTTCTTTGCTCCTAGCATCGTCCTGATCCCAAATATTTGTGTCACTGGGAAAGCTACTTTAAGTTGGAATAAAGGTTCCCATTAAAAGTTAAGGTGACTTTTTCATATTTAAAATAGTTGGGAGGGGAGATCAGAAACTTAATGGGAGTTAAAGTCTAAGTTTCCCCACCTCACCACTGTTCTAATTCCTGCCATTTATTTGGTAATATTACCAGAGTATGAATAACTGGCTAGGCTTCTAGAAAGCTCTGCACAATAGAACCAGTTGCAAATTTTAATTAAATCAAGAATGTGAAATGTGTTACTTTGGCCTGTTTTCTGTTTCTCCTCTAAGGTTATGTTTCTCGTTTCATTTCTACCCTTCCTTCCTGCCATGTGTCTGTGACCGGGGTTGTCCTAACTATTAGGTGAAGTAATATGGGCCACCTCCTC
Organism: Cryptoblepharus egeriae; assembly: GCA_030015325.1. Taxonomy (NCBI): domain Eukaryota; kingdom Metazoa; phylum Chordata; class Lepidosauria; order Squamata; family Scincidae; genus Cryptoblepharus; species Cryptoblepharus egeriae. The sequence goes on along the minus strand of JAREYC010000005.1, from coordinate 23,611,083 downwards.
AGCAGATTGGGGGCCTCCACTGTCTCACCCCTGCCTTTCGCAGATCCAGACTGCACTGATCTGCTTTCCGTCTACAGAAAGTGACGCACCCTTGCTGCTGTTGGGATTTCTTCAAATGTGGAAGTGTTGGGAATTCTTGTTTGAATTACAGACCATGAAAATGAAGTTCCTAAATTCCTTCATTCCCAGTCCCTTTGAATCAGACTGGAATTCTTGCACTTCCGCAACTGGACGCAACCATGTGAGGAGTGTGGCAAGTGGCTCTTTTTCTTTTATAAGTGGTAATGTGGCAGTGGAGCCGAAGTGGCATCAGACAGCATTCTGGATCTTGCCACCTCACCTATGACAGAATTGCAACAACGATGAGCCATGTTGGAAATTGGCCTTTGTATCTCTGTTTTCTCCAAGTATTGTAATTCAGCTGTTGGAACATCCTAAAAGAAATTTTTAAGTTTCATATGCAGTATGTATGCAACAAAAAGCACAACTGATAGAATTATGAATTTATGTAGAATTATGTTTTGACTACTCTTCAAACAGCAATAACAATCTTGAAAGGACTTTGAAGTTGGATGTGTTTTAGAAAACTTATAGCTTTTTGTACCAAAATGAGCAAATCAGAATGTCTCAAAACATCTTGTTGTGAAAATCGTGAGACTCTTCATGGATTCAGAGTCTAGTAACTGAATTCAAGACAACTGTGTCACTTTTCTATTTCAGTTAATTAAAAGGTATAAGTGTCTATTTTTCCACACAATTTGTTACTGACACTGGCCAATATGTATGAAATTTTAAATTGTAACTTAAAATATAATGTCCTTGTCTTTCCCTGAATCACTTGCCTGTTGTCCTGCTTTTTCAGTTTCGTAAACTGGTATTTGGATTGCACCTGCAATTAATTGTTTACTATTGATGGTATTTAACATGATTAGAGTCCACAGTATTGGTGTGTGTACCTTATAAGGTCGAAAGTTGCATCATAGATGGTAAACGGTCTCTTTATGATTTTCCATTCTCATAAAATCTGTAAAGGCAATAAAGCAGGAAGGATATGGAAATGTGCTATACTTTATTTTAAAAATGAATTTCTTTCAAACTAAAAGTTGAGAACAGACATAGCTTGAAGTACTCAACTAATTTCTATGGATTGTTAACTAAATAACCACAAATGGATTACGAAATCAATGTTACCGAGATAGAAGGTAAGTCTGAATGGAGACAAGACATGAAGGACTTTTGTGTGTAAAATTGTTTCCTTTTATGTTTTATTATGGGAACTCTTACAACCTGCTAATAATTTTATAAAGATCAGCTTGTTCCCTGTACGTCATTGTTTTATCTAATCTTAAATCATGTGGTTCCCAAAATGTGCCATGGTCCCCAAGGGTATCACTGTATCCTTACAGGAGTGCTGTGCAATCTCTTCCCAGATTGCTGGTGCCTGCTGGTGCCACAGCCTAATGGTGCCCAGTAGAAACGCCTGGTTCCCACCAATGCCTGTTGCTGCCTTCCAGTGCCCCTGATACCCTTTGGTGCCTGGTGCCTGTCGATGCCCAGTGCCTCCTGGTGCCAGTTCCAGTGCTCAGTGGTGCCCAACTGTTCCTGGAACCCAGAAATATTCTGAAAATTTTACTCTTGCAACAAGCGGGTTCATTCTGCTAGCAGTTAATATGGATGATATTTTTAAGCCAATCAGGGCAGAATCCGAACCAATTTAGGCTGGCACAACTCACCTGCTCCTACTTATCAAACTAGTGGGGAGGTTGTTACATCACGGTGCACTGGGGGTTGCACGGGGGAGGATGTTGTGCATGGGGGGTGTTGCGCATGGGGAGATGATGCACATGGGGGTGATGCACGTATGGGGGTGATGTGCATGGGGGCTTGCTGAGCATAGGAGATGTTGCGCATGGGGGGACTGATGCGCATGGGGGGTTGAACCCAAATGACAAAATGTCAAAAAAGATAAGGAATCACATGGGTTAAGCAGGTAAGTGTCACCTACTTGTTAAAGCTGAACCAAGTGCATAGCACATCTGAGTTGTCTCAATGGGCAGTAATTGTACAAGCATTTATAGCCTCAGGAGGTGTAGTCAGGCATGAGTCACTGCAGCTAAACCCAGGCTAAAGCTAGGTTTCAAGAGATCACTTATTGTGAGAGGCTTAAGTGCATGTTTGCCTGAGCAGTAGAAACTAGAGATAGAAATGTTTAAAGCAGAAGTATAGACTTGTTGAGTTTCAAGTAGATCCACTTCTTTGCTCCCAAAGGAACCTATGAGGCCTTGAGTTCTCAGTGGAATCTAATTCAGCTTCGTTAAGGTGCGTCTTAACTAAGTCATCTAGGATAACAAGTTTGTAAGGGATGTTTGCATGCCTCTTAAAGATAATTGCCACAGCAGGAATTGTGAGGCAATGTCAAATAATGTATTTTAAGATACTCATGGATGACAGTATTGTCTGGTGAACAGGGATCAATCAGATTCCTGTCTGATTCATGATCAGACTGAAATCAGTCCAGCCTGATCAATGGTGATGTTTTGTAGATTAAGGTGTAGATTTTGTAGATGTTTTGTAGACTTCGTAGAATTAAAAGTAGCTGGTGAAGAATCCTGCATTCCATTAGTTGCAAAGTATTGTGACATGTGGATAAGTTTTTTATAGTGGAAAATCTATATACTGTAGTGGAAATAGTGGAAAATTTCCCCCAGAGTCCCACACATTTTTTCAAAAGTGGAAACTTCTCAAAAACGAGAAGCTTTTTTAAAAGGGCAAGAGAGATTTGACTCTTTTGGAAGTTATTGAAAACTATATTAAATATACTGTATTTACTCAAATCTACCACTCACTCTTTTCAGCCAAATTAAATCACCAAAATCAGGGTGTGCATTAGATTTGATGGTTAGATTTGAGTAAATACAGTCTTTTGATTATAAGTATAGGATGTACTTTGGATTCAATGGCATATTAGAGTCGAGTAAATACGTTATGTTCTCAGAGTTTAAATATATTCACTTGCTTACTGAATTTTCACTGTATCTAGTTTTATCACAGATCGGAAATGGCAAAAAATAAACCTGAGAAGATGCTAGTATGATTAGTGAGCCAAATCAAGAAAACCATAGAAGTCTATAGTTCTTTCTTTTGAAAGTGGAAATCCAAACGAAGAAGAATAAGAAGGGCCCAAATGCTGGCAAAATAAAGGTCAGTGTAAAAAGCATTTGAGATACATTATACTACACACATGATGATCATGAAAAATTATTCAAATATGTTAAAAGCAGGAAACGAGTCAAAGGAACAGTTACACAATTGTACTACAAAACCGTGGAAAGAATTACTCGAAGGAAGATAAAGACTGAAGAGAAGTTTAATAATTTGCTATAATTCTTTGCATCAGTCCTGCAGGAAATATTGGGCAAGTGCCCACACTTGGGGCATTTTGGGAGAAGGCATTTAAAGGAACTGAGCAAGTAAAGGTGATGAGATGCATAAGACACAGTGACCATATGACCTGAAGTTCCCGGATTTGTCTTTTTAGCCTTAGCCTTCCGCGTGTCCTCCAAAAAGGCTTCATTGTTCTCCATTTTGGAACTTTGTGATGGTGCACATTACCCCACCTTGTCATATGTTGTTGGGTGTGTACTGAAGAGCAGAATCCAATGCAAAAATCCATTTTGAAATAGCCTCTTTCTATCAAAGTTTATGGCCTAAAAACTACCAAATATTTTGGATTATATTTGGAAACTGGATTATATTTGGAAATGCATACTAGGAAACAAACTCTTTTAAAATGTAACTCTTGTATGCCAATGTAACCAATGTAACTTTTCTCATAGCCAAATGAATAAATGGATCAGTTGACTGGATATATATCAATGAGTGCTTTTCCAAAGATAACTGTCTTAACTCAGGGTGCACTATATATATTACCTGAGAATAAGTCCGAAGTCAACCTTACTTCTGAGTATTGTGTTCTCCTTTTTTGTCTCCTGTAAGCAGACACATTAAAAGGTTGATCAGAATCTGAAGTCATCCAGTGCCACTTTACTTCCCTTTTAGTAGATTAGAGGATTATTGATTCATTTGTCTTTAACAGCTCTGGATAATAAACTGTGCAAATAATTGCTATTGTCTCAAGGATGCAGAAGTAGGCAATATGATTCAGTGCAAACACACAAGAATATGAACCTAAAACCTGTATGAATTCTCAGTCCACGCCAACAGGAACTGAGTTAGATAACTCCTGATTGCATAAATAATCCAATGAGGAAAAATTATTCCCTCTTCCCTTCTAACAATGACAGTACTATTACAAGTGTTATTCATGTAGCTGTAAGTGTAAGTGTTATTCATGTAGCTGTCATGTGTTATTCTTATAGCTGTAAGTAGAGGCCCTGACATTTCTGAGTACTAGTAATCTATTTCCCACTAATTCTGCATTTCTAATTCTTCAAAATAAATCATTGTCTTCAAAGTTTTAAATGCAGAATGACTGTGAGAGGAGAATTTGTGTCAATGACAAGTCAGTAGGTTTGGCAAATTTATTTATTTACTTACTAGCAAAATGTACCCACATTGCAGGAGTAAAATACCCCTCATACACCATCCATCATTGCGTAACACCCCCATTGCGCAACACCCTCCCATGCACAACATCACCCCATGCGCAGCACCCCTCATGAGCAACATCCCCATGTGCACCAGTGCACCCACCCTCCCAGTGCATCGGGCACCAAGCTCAAATATTAATGGTGTGCCTTGACAGTTTTAGCACCTGACTGGTATACCCTGAGACAATAAAATTTGAAAATCACTGGGTTAGATAACTTTGTGCCAAATGCTTGTGGATGGGCTCACTTGAGTTGTCTGGAATTTTTTCATTATGTTTGTCAATGCACCACTGATAACAATATAATAACTATAACTGTTGCCTTTTCCTGCCAGTATTCCTGCTCTTTTAAAAACTGCATAACATAAAATGAAATGCAACAGGTGACATTTTCCATCACTGCATTCTTTTTCCTGCATGAATTTTTGTCATGTATCTGTTAGACCAAACTTTCTTGCATGGAGGAGGCCTGTTTTTATAAGACAGAACAATCCTAACTATGGCTGCAATCCTAAAGACACTTTCCTGGGAGTAAGACCCATTGAACATAATGAATCTTACTTTTGAGTAGACATGCTTAGGATTGTGCTCTAAGTCTACTCGGAAATAAGCCTCATTGTGTTAAATGGGTCTTACTCCCAGGAAAGTGTCTTGAAGATTGTAGCCTTTGGCTGCAATCCTCAAGACACTTCCTTGGGAGTAAGACCCTTTGAACACAGTGGAGCTTTCTTTGAGCAGACATGGTTAGGATTGTTCTCTAAGTAGAAAAGATTTTTTTGATTGAGGAAAAAAGGAGGTGCATGTTAATAGCACACTCCTGTTCCTGTTTATATAAATTAAAGTACGGCTGTGTTCAGTAAGGCTTATTCTTAAGGAAGGATACATACAGTTGCCGTCTTCAACTACAACTAAAATAAAAAAAATAAGCAGAATATAACCTTCCATCAGACTCAGAAGCTGCAATAACATTGGTTAAAATTAGTGTACAGGTTGTCCCATTATTCACTAGGTTTCTTTTTCAGAACCCCCGGTGGATTAAAAAGAAAATCACTGGCTTTAAAAAAAAAAAGTGGAAAATAGATTTAAAGACTTCCAGGTTTCTTGGTCCTCCATTAAAGGTGCCTTGATATAAGCAGGGATTTGATACTGGGAAAAGTGTTAAATAAAAGCAGTTCAAAAATAAAAAGTCTGCTCCTTTATAACTTTTAAAAAACAGCTTTACTTAGTAGTAGAGAGGCGGTCAACAATTTGGAAATGCAAAGGACCTCCTGCCTTTGTCTGGCTCAGCTGAAGAATGGAATTATTGTTTGCAAGACTGTCTCTCTACAATAGTAGAAAAGTTGTTTTTTAACTTGTGATTTTTGAGAAATGCATTTTTCCCTTTCTGGGATTGGTGTGTTCCTTTTTATTTGCAGTGGCCCTTTGCGTTGAATAAGATTTGGTTGGAGCTTGTTGGTCCAATTTTGGTTGGACCTAGATATGTCTAGGGTTGCAGTTGTCTAGGGTTGAAACTAAACAGCTTTGGGGAAGGTTTAATATGTGAAGTTCAACTTGCCCTCATAATTATGTGGAAAAGCCTCTTTTTAAGAGCTCTTTTTCTAGGTTGAAAAGAAAGCTGTATCAGTTTTTATGCATATGGAATTGCCAGCAAATGATTGTTCCGTAAAAGGGATTAAATAACCTGCTTTCTATATCTGTAAAAGAGGAGACAAAATACCAAAACTTGCTTGAGAAGACCAGGAATTGTGTGATCTGTTAGTGTGCCTAAGAAAACATCTCCTCCTAAATCTTTCCAGAAATACTTTTTAAAAATGCTACACTATTTATAGGCATAAGAGTATGAACCCTGAGACATTGAGTTGTATTTTATAATAATTCTCCTCTGGGTTGAGAGAAATATTTTTGCTTCGTTCTTGGCCATACAGATTGAATGATACTGTCTGATTTGCTGCTCAGTTTCATAGCAATGAATGTGGGTGCATCTCCGTTCCATTCTGTTGTCCCTACACAGTCACATGGAGATGAATCATGCCAACTCCAAATGGCACATATGTCCTCATTTTCCAGGACATGTCCTCTTTTTTAACCTTGTGTCTGGAAAAAAATCTTCATTGTTCTCCTTTTCCTTGTGAGTAGGCAAAATGGAGTCTCTTTGGAATTAATAGATTATCCCCCAATCCAGAGTAACTACGGGAGTACGTAAGAGATTTTACGTACACCCATAGTTACTGCACCACCTAGTGAAAACCTATGGGAAATTCATATTGGAATCCAGAGTAACTTGTTCTTACATCAGAGCAAGGACTCCCCATAGTTACTCTGGATTTTGCCCTACATGTAATTAATTATATGTAATAGTTTTGTACTGGTCAGCAACCGCAATAAAGATTTTGATTTGATATATGTAATAGTTTTAAATTTAATTAATAATAGGTAATAACGTGTTTAAATTTAAAACCTGAAAGTACTATAGATGAGTGATTTTAGCTTTTATTTTGTTGTGTCCTACATTTTTGGGGGGTGTCCTATATTTTGGGACATCCTTGTCCACTTTTTGAGTTATGACATCTGGTCAACCTGAGGCAGTGGGGATGACCCAAGACCGAATCTTACTTCTAGAAGAGCACACTCAGAAGAAAGCCCCATTGTGTTCAATGGGCCTTACTCACAGAAAAATGTTTTTAGGATTGCAATTTGCAGCCTATATTTACTAGTGGTTTTAAGCACTATTCTTTTGGCCTAGGTGCCACCTCTAATATGAGGAAAATAATAATATTGGCCCATCTTATAGGACTTTTGCTGAAATCCTGTATTCAGTGGCTTTGAACTCTCAAGAAAAATGCAGCATCAGTGCCAAGTGCTATTTCATTGACCTTCCACCACACCTTCTCAATGTGTTTCAGCTCTGTTTTTCCCACCACTGGAACACAGATCTTCTTATTCATTTTGTTAAAACAGTGAGTCATCTGTCTCCCTATATACTAAACAAAGCCATCCTTCCTGCGTCTGTGTCACACCACCGGAACTGGATCTTCTTTCGAGCAAAGTACTAGAAATGAAATCCTGCTTTCTACTTTGTGTGGAAAGACTCCACATAACTCCAAATGCTCCAAAGATTGTGAATTAGCTGGCACCCTCTGTTGTTACTTAAACCCCTCAAGTGTGAAAACCAATTTTCCATTGCAACCCGTAAATGTTTTGTTCGTAAAGTTTTGTGTAACAAGACCTTGATAGGAAATTATATAATTTTATTGGGATTCTGAATTTTTTTCACCCTCTCCTCCCCCCCTTGCTCCCCCTTGCAGCAACTGGAATGCATGACCTCATCTGCTTTATTAATTTGGACCTTGGGAATGCTGGCTTTCTATCAAAACCTACTAAAATGTGCTGAGCAAACAGCAGCGGAAGTGAGCTATACTGGAGCTTACATTTACAGCCCCTTGATATGCAAGCAAAGCTTCCCATGAGCTTCCTTTTTATGAAACCATCTTTAATGATACAGCTTTGTTGTCTTTTACTAATTGGATTAGACAAAGAGGGCACCACTAAGGCTCAAATAAATACTTTTAAACAACAGACCTTTTTAGAGACGTGCACTGCAAAAGCTCATTTTTTTAAATGGCAGTTTTGCAGCCATTAACTCTGACAGTGATTGTTTCTGTCCTTGGATGTCATTCAACTTGGATTCCCAGGAGATTTACTAGCGAGATCCAGGCAAAGAGGAAAACAGATGCCTCTTCAGTTGACATATACTTTCTTTACTTCACTACTATAACTGCCAGTGTTTGTGTGTGTACATAATTTCCATAGATCATCATTGTTGTGTGTCTAACATATGTCCTTGAATAGCCAAAAATTGCCTTCTCCTTAACCCATCCTCCAGCTCTGATTTTCTAATGAAGAAACCAGTAAGGCCAGAGATTATTTTTATCTGCTGACTGCTCTCATTATTTTAGCATACGTTGATAAAAATGTTGGGATAAAACACAAAAATCAATAAAACACCATTGTCCTATAATCTTACAAGACACTATAACTTACGAAAATGCATATGCATAACTAATTTTTGTGGAAGCAGATGAAACTTTTCCCCAAGTAACAGTTTGTAACACATTGCCAAAAAGTTTATTCCTTATTGTATAAGAGTACCATTCATGAGACATGGGACTACACATGAAAGAGGCAAGCGTCTGTTTAGCTAGTGAGCCAATGTATAGATGAGAGGTAAAAATGAAAATTTGTCTTCAGTCTTGCACCGTCTCTTTTTAATAAAATTAGCTTTTACCCATCATCCAAGGCAATGATTTTCATCCTGTGTGCCATGGCAAGCAGGCAGCACTAGGCAGTGGGTACTGGACATGCCTGGGCACTGAGTACCAGGCACCATTGTGCAGGAAGCACCACCTGGCAGGACTGCACAGTGGATAGCAGGCACTGGGCACCCCTACTGGCAACCACCAGCCATGAAAATACTTTGGGAATGCCTGCAAAGTTATCAGTTATATGGGGTTTTCTATGCAGTATTTGCTCCCAAAAGAACACTAAATGATTGATTTGGTTCCATAATATGCTAGTTGTTAATCAGTGGTGGTGATCACACATGCCATAGCGGGCATTCAATCAATGAATCAATCATAGAATCATAAGTGACCCAGTGGATCGTCTAGTCCAACCCTCTGCCTGTAGCAGGAAATCCTCATCTTGTGAGGACCTGGTTCTCAAACCCTGGCCTGCTGGTTAACAGGCACAGTGTCTTAACCATTTGCACCACCAGAGGAGACATTCAGAGCCCTCTCTGCTGGTACATGGCCATAGCACCCCAGTGTGCATGCCCAGCCCTATTATCCAGCTGTCTGGTGTGCATCCCTGGAACTCTGGGCATGCACAATAAGCTCAGGGCACTCCTGGCCCAATAGGCATGTCCGGAGTTCCAGGCATATGCATTGAGCCGTCACCCAGTGCCTAAAAGTTTAGCCATAACTGCCCTAGAAGGGGTGTGACAACAATTATACATAAAAATCTATGCTTCTAGAATGGAAATAGTCACATGATACACTCTTATCCTGCTCAATGAGGCACTTTCCACAGTGCAAAATTAATCCTAGAAAATTATATCTCGTCATCTTTGAAAAGGAAAAAAAGCGATTTGTGTGTTTAAAGGCCTTTTGAACACTTCTTTCCACTGTACTGCAGAGCAAGGATCGCTGCCCGAAATGCTAAATGCTTGGAAATTCCTGTACAAAGAGATACTGTTTAAATAGCCTTATTTAGCAGCACTGAAGTACATTGCCAATAGGAAGAAGAGGAGGGACAAGGAAAACGGAGGCTCAGATATGTTTACAAAGGTCAAAAGAAATTTTCCTGAAGTAAGGCCAACTCTGATATGAGCCATTGAAACCAATGAGGTTATGTAAACCTTCTGAATTGGTTTTTACTAAATGATTGTACTAAAGTTCGAACCACTGTTATTTCTGCATAGGCCTTCTTTAAAAATCTTGCAATTAAATATTTCCTGTGGAGGATCCTAGGGTCTCACTTTGGATTATGTTTAATTAACAAAATGTCAATAAATACTGAAAATGCAATGGATCAGGAACACTTAGCGATGCATGCTAGCATGGCCTAAAATGCTATGGGAGCTGCTGCTGCCCTGGGGAGGGTCCGAGGTAGCCCTCCATGAATGCGGGGCAGGTCCGTGGGCCACATAGTCCACTATCTATAGATTTGGCATTAGCGTAAAAGGGATCTGCATGAACATACAGCACCTCTGTAATAAGAAATGTGGACTTTTAGTTGTGTGGAAAGGTATGTTTTTACACCAAAAAAACAAACACATGGACTTTGTGGGCATGATTAATGTGTGCATTGTGGAATGGCAAAAGGTAGGTGTTGTCCTCATTCAGCCCACATGTTCCAAGGCAAGGGGGTTAGGGTTTAAATGCCTACATCTACATTTATGAGGTAGGTAAGCCCCTTATGAATTAGTTATTGAAAAGACGGTTGAACCCAGGACATCACAGCTTAGATTCAGTTGTCAAGCTCCAATTATTCCTAATACCGTGTAATATTTTTCGTTGTTATGGTACTTGCACAGAAACGCCTCTCGAAGTAGAAGGTCTTTTCCATTCCAAGCACGGACAGTGAAAAGAGTTCTGTGTGTAGCAAGTGAACAGTTGCTGGCGAAAACACTGAGCTGAGCGCAAGGTGAAGCCCAGCCAAAGCAACAGTAAATATTTTTGCTGATGGAGACGCGTCAGGAAGTGGAGTGAGGAGCACCTGGGGGATTCGGAAGAGCCGCTTCAGGCCCTGGCACCATTTGGAGGATTTAGGGATACAGACGTCTCTTTCAAGAACAGCCGCAAGTGACAGAGGCGGTCACAAGACCACCAGGCATTGAATAAAACAATGTACAACACGCGAGCACATAATGCTTTATAACTGGGAAGGGCTTTGTTTGGCAGGCAATGGCGGGACTGCACATTTCCTTGGAAGCACTGCTGAAAATAATGAGTGCACACAGATGAGAAGGACATAAATGCCAGATTTTCTGAAAAGCAATCTGTTGTACAAGTACTTTAGCCTGGGCTATTGTCAGATGGGAAATCGGCAAAAGGAAATTGATGTACTTATATTTTGCACAGAGCTGACTGGCCAAAGTTAAGCTGAAACAAAAGGCCATTTTTGTCCACATCTTCCAAACAGAGCTAGTCTCTTTAAAGACAACGGGGAGCCCAGAAATGGAGAAGGCCTCCTGTCTCATTTCCTTGCATTGTTGCCATATGAGAGAGAGTTCTCTCTCTCTCTCTCTCTCTCTCTCTCTCTCTCTCTCTCTCTCTCTCTCTCTGTGTGTGTGTGTGTGAGCGAGAGAGAGACTATATGGTCCACTTCTTCTATGGCTGGAAGCCAAAAACTGATTCAAGGTTTTCCCAAAAACATGCACATGCTCCTTACAATTTTTTTCCTTTGAACATTAAGGGCCCCCATCCTAATATCCTATATGAACATGATGTTTTCAAATATTCCCTCAGTTTAACTTGTGGTGGGGGCTGCTGCTTGAGAAGAAAAAGCAGATCTCCTTTTGTGGAAGTCACAAAATAAGATCTGATTATTATGATTATTACTAACCTTTTGATCTCGGGCTGTGGAGGCGCAGTGTTTTTAAGATGCTGAGCTTGTCAACCAGAAAGTCAGCTATCCGAGACCCAAGTACTGCACAACAAACCAAGCTCCTTTTACTTGCCCAGTGCTTTTAAACCTAGCAGTTCGAAAGCATGTAAATGCAGGTAGGTAAATAGGTATCACTTCAGTGGGAAGGTAGCAGCATTCCATGCACATTTGGCATTTAGTCATGCTGGCCACATGACCGTGGATACGTCTTTGACCAATACTGGCTCTTTAACCTTGCAATGGGGATGATATCATTCCTTAGTCACAAATAGAAGGAATGCCGGTGACTCCTTTAATTTTTTTACTTTGGATCTACTCCCTGAGACATGTCAATTTATCTTAATCTTATCAACAATTAAACATCATGTACAATATACAGTACAGTGAAGCTGCCTTGAGTCTTTTCGTGGTATAAAGGGGCATGTAAATAAAGTTAATAATAATATAGAAGACATGGGGGGAACAATCCTAAAACCCATTGCAGTAAAAAAATGTAGGAAAAGAACAAGAAGAGAATTGGGATGGTATCTAATGGAGATAGAGGGCATGTACAGCCCAGAGGCACACTGTCCCTTGCATGTCTGTCACTTGAAGCGGTCTCTTCATGTGCCAGTTCATGAGCAAATTGTGTCTACTTCAAGTAACACTTGGGTCAACTTCCAGTGAATAGCGTTCTTGGGCAGAATGGGAAGAAATCATTCTGAAGAAACGCTGGTTCCAGGCCCCTTTTTGGTTTTTAAAAGTCAGTGTTGGAACTTTGACTTGAGTCCAGAAGCAAAATGATAGCTGTTGAGATTGGAAATCATCAGTGAACCTTGTGTAGGATGGAGTCTATAGAAGTGGAGGAATGGCTGAGAAAATTTTTTTAAATAAATATGATCTGAAGACTACTCAACTATTTGGCCACCACCTCTGGGAGTTGAACCTGAGGCTTCCGCGTATAAGTCTTTGATTTCAAGCCTGCATTTCCATTGTTTAGTTCAACATCACTGAAAAATGTACGGGCAGTATGAAAAGTAAAGAAATTAATTTCCTAGCCTGACATTTTGTGGGATAATCATGTAGGTCAGGTTTTCCACATGTTGTATAGATTAATATTGCACATACCCCAATCAAGACGACCCATTGACAACATTGGTTTCATCATACCAACAGACTTCCTGTCCCTGAAATAGAACTGGTCCCTAAGGTTGCTGTGTCCAAACAATTTACAATCTAAAACCAAGGCAGTCCGGGGGAGACTATAAAGAGCAAGAAAGAGTAAAGTATACACTACAGTTATCTCACTGCAGGTTGAGTGGAAAAACAGTACAATTTCTTTTCCAATTGCACTAAAGTGGAAGTTGCAAATTTCAGGGAAAAGATTTGAAAAGATGATATATAGGATATAAATTGCAGGTAAATAACATAACTTTTCTCTATACTAATTTTCCTCCTCCCAGGAAGCATATGTTTTATGTAGAATGGTGGTCTAATTTCCCTTTCTGATCTTTAGCCCAAGATACAAAATGTACTTGCTTCACATTTTTACTATTTGTTAATTTGCCTGTTTTCCATCCCCAACTTTGGGCAAAATCCTAAGAGATTTAGACTGGCCTAACTTACCTGGCCTATTTTTCCATAATGGTGTGGGGAGGTCAGCCTAACTCCCCCCCAAGAGTGAAACAGAAGAGTAACACTACACTTCTGTGATACTCCCAAGTTAGCACAGGACTTATGCCAGGGCTTACACCGGCCTAAATGGAGATTAGGATTGCAGCCTTTGTCTTTTTCTTATAATCCTAAACTGAACAAAAATTATGATGGTGCCACTTGAGCAAATCACCTTAAATAGGGCCATAATCCAGTTGTCTATCCCAGCCCTCCATGACTGACGGCTAAGAATAATCTTCAGATACAAGTTGACCATCCTATCACTTAGGTCTGCTTTGAATGTATACATTTGCTACACAAAAAAGAAACAAACCATACCACACATTGGTGCAGGAAGTAAAGCATAGAAACTACACCAAGTGCAACTATTGCACTGAATTGCACAGGAAGGTTCCAGGAAATCATGTTTGGCCATGATTTCCCACTTCATCCCCACTGCGCATATAAACTGATATTGAGTGGGCAATGGACATTATGGCCTCAACTTTCCATTGGTCCAAGAAAGTGGTTTTTGTACAGAGAAAAAAATATAATTTTGAAACAGGCAGCTTTGAAGTTCCCAAGGAAAGTCTATTTCCTCATCACCTTGGAATGTGGAGCACAGCTGTAGGCAAATGTCTTTGTTGCGAACAGGGTCATGGGAAGAAATGAAAAATACTGAAGCAGATGCACACTCTATCTATATCCTAGCAATCGTATCTTATTAATATAAGAAAACATATATTAGTGTTGTTCCTGTTCCATGGCGGGGTTCACTTTGATGATTGATACAACATGGGGAAATCTGGCTGGCCTGTTGTAGGGGTCTGTTGTCAGGATGTTGTTTTTTTTCTCCCCACCGAAGTGGTATCTATTTATCTACCTGCATTTGCATGCTTTCAAACGGCTAGATTGACAGAAGCTGGGAGAAGTGATGCGAGTTCACTCCATCATGCAGCACCCGGCTCTCAAACTACTGACCTGCCAATCTTCAAATCGGCAGGCAGAATGCCTTTAACCACTGAGCTACTGCAATCCCTTATAAGAAAGCCATATATCTAATCATCTCCATCTAGATTCCTGGCCAGAAAATTATCAGAATTCAAAAAAATCCTCTGATCTATAGATAATAACACATTTACTGCAAAAATGTAATTTGCATTTTTCATATTGGAATATGTCTCCCTTCTGCCTCGTTTGTGGTGATCCCAAGGATAATACCTTCTTCTAAAGACTTGTTAAGATACTACAAATTGCATCTAGAAAGGATTCTTTCCTTGGTTGAAAGAAGCTTCTAACTGAGCAAAGACTCAATCGAGGAACCTGTGGATGTAACCCAGAGGAATGTTCTCCAAGAAGCCCTTATAAAAAGGAGAGACTATCCCCCAAATCCAGAGTAACTACAGGAGCACGTAAGAGACTTTAAGTGCACTTGTAGTTACTGCACCACCTAGTGAAAACCTATGGGAAATTCATATTGGAATCCAGAGTAACTTGTTCTTACAAGGACTTGCAAGGGGAGTCTTGCAAGGACTCCCATAGTTACTCTGGATTTTGCCCTATGTTGATAAGTGGATGTCTGATGTTTCCTAATACTCCAGACATGTTCTTTTCCCTCCAGTAAAAGTGTGTTCTCCAGAACTCAGAAGAGGCAGCTTTAGCATATTCCATCCCGATATTTAGCATCCCGATTTTTGGAGGACAGCAAAGTAACATTTAACCTGTTGAGAAAGCTTCAGAAAGTACAGGTATGGAAAAACCATTTGTCCCGTTTTCTTAAAGCATGTGGCAGATTGGGGATGTCATTGGGCAGCAGAACACCCTGGGGTTATCCCTAGGGACTTTACTAATGCAGCAATGGGCTTTCTGAGAGATCAGTGTTAAATCCCTCTAAGGTTTGGGTTCATTCTGTGGTCTTCATCAAGCTGACTTTATCTCCGGAATGAATGGGGTGGGGGGAAATGGATTACTGACATTGGAATTGAAAACCACTGTAAGAGATGGTCAAACCCAAAGTCGGGTTTCTCAAATGTACAATTTCATGAAGTTTCAGTGTGTTGCCTGTACCATGAAGTACCCTTTAGTTTGCATATTAGCCTAGTCCAGTGGCTCTCAAAGTAAGGGTCGGGAACCTCTAGTCATGACCATTTCGGGGGGAGTCACATGAAAAGCTGGGTGCCACCATCTGAAATGTGGCACTGGATGCTGCCATCCTGGTATGGGGCACTCAGTACTTTCATGTAAGTACTTCAATCCGTATTTTCTTGCAGTAAGTCTTACTTAACACAATGGAGTTTACTTTTGAGTAGACATGGAGAAGCTCTGCCATCGTTGTGATATCAGTTACTGTTTGATGTTACTTCTGGCCATGACATTACTTCCAGGTTGAGGACATCTCTTTCACGCCCAGGTTGCAGACATCACTTCCAGGATGTCCTGGATAGATTGTCTTTTTCAAAAGGTAGCCCCAGGCTGAAATGCTTGAGAACTACTGGCCTAGTATTTCCTGATTTAATACTTGTAGAGCTCTTCACATGTATTGACATTGTTTTTAATGGCTGTATGGCCAGCCTTATTGACCCCATATTGCTGCTGGAGAGCTGGGGTTTGGCTAAGGTGACTAGTGTGCTCATGGATGAACGCTTCAATCCAGAGTAACTATAGGAGCATCTAAGAGACATTACATGCACCTGTAGTTATGGCACCACCTAGTGAAAACCTATGGGAAATTCATATTGCAATCCAGAGTAAATTGTTCTTATACTGGAGCAAGGCTTCCATGTAGTTACTCTGGATTGCACCGAAGTAAGCTTTCAAGTAGCACCATAGTTGCCTAACTGGGACTGTAAACTGGAGTATGAGTGATTGTTACACTTTAGGCACATCCATCCCTCCATCCCTCCATCCCTCCATCTATCTATCTATCTATCTATCTATCTATCTATCTATCGTATTTATATACCTCTTTTCAACTAATAGGTTCACATAGCAGTTTACAAAAGAAATGAAAAAGTTATGGTTCATGGGTTCCCCACACCCTAGAGGAGGCTGACAAGAGCTCCCTCATTGCTCCTCAGGAGCTTGATCCTAGGGATCCCATTGCTACTTTCCCTCTCCCCCCACCCTTAAAGCAGTGGTGTCCAACCTTTTAATTTCATGGCTCCTGAACCATTAACAAGCTTGTAAAAGAGGGAATTTCAGCAGGTGTACCTTGTGATCTGTGAGATGAAAAGCTGTACCTGCTGAAATTTCCTCTGCATACTTGTTAAAGGTCCTGGAGCCCTGAAGTTGAAAGGTTGGACATCCCTGCCTTAAAGACAGCAGGAGACATGTACACGGACTGGGAGGTTGTGACCTCCCCAGTTTGAATAGCACTTTGCTAGTGAATTGTTGTCTGTGTGCATGCATACATGTGCATATGCATACATGCATGTGCAAGTATGTACTGCTTAACTCACTGTGCTGGAGAAGAAGGGAGCTGCTCAGAAAGTACTTTTTAAAAACCTGTTGGGTCCATGTTATTTTTTTCATGTTCCATCAGGGGAGGCTATGCCTCCCCTGACTACATGTCCCCCAAATCTTTGTCATTATACTTACATTTGATGTGCTGGAAACACAATTGGGGTCTCGTACTGATCACACAGAAGAGGAGACCTTCAATAAAACAGATTTCACTTCCTTTGATTATTTGATTATTTGCTTCCAAAAATAAGTTTGTACAGGGAAGAGTTTGTCGTTTTGAAATGAAAAGATCTGCCACATTTATACTGCAAGGCTGTTGGCACATTCTAAAAGGTACATTTGGTCTGGGCCATAGGAATATCTAATTGTTTGCTGTTAATAGGTTTTCTTCCTTCCTTTGTTGCCTTTGGAAATTTGCTTTTCAAAGCTGCTTCATTGTAATAATAGCAGAGGTTGGAGATCACTGTATT
The DNA here is from genome assembly GCA_030015325.1 of Cryptoblepharus egeriae. Lineage (NCBI taxonomy): Eukaryota > Metazoa > Chordata > Lepidosauria > Squamata > Scincidae > Cryptoblepharus > Cryptoblepharus egeriae. Next base: position 23,593,743 of record JAREYC010000005.1, on the reverse strand, counting down.
TTGCCCACAGGGTTAGCAATGTTGAATCCACGGGATACACAAACCAGCCCTCTAAAGGGATCAACAGATGCATGCTGCCCTCTACATGCTGCAATGGGAGGACTTGTTTTCTTTCCCTGCGTGTGCTGTATTCTTTTCTCTGTATGGGATGGATCCACATTAGAAAGCAGCCCGTTCTCTCCTGCGGTGTCAAAAGTAAGCTGTTCATCCACATTCGCAGTGGGAATGAGAAACCTTTCTTTGACAGAGATGTGCGTGCATCACATTTTGAGTCTTGAATTGCCCAGAGAAAACTTAATCCATTCCAATACTTGCACAGAATAAACACAAGAGGTGCTCTGACTTTCATCCATTTCTTCATTCCTTTTCATCCACCATTTCATTCACCCATTTCATCCCCCTCTCATTCCTCCAGAGTCAGCCCAACTGATGCTGTCAACTCAGGCAGCAGACTGTTAAGGGTTATCCTTCTCTGTCTGCCTTTTTGCCTCCACTTCTGCTCTTTCTCCTTCTGCTTCTTGGAATGGAAAAGGAAGAGGGTGACACAGAGGGGAAGAAAAGAAGGGCCCTGAGCTAGAATACTTGAGAGTGGGAAGAGCTCCCATATCATTGGAAAGGGTGGGCAGCATTTGATGTGCTGCTTCAGGTATCAGCAGTGCAGTGGTATAGCTAGGTCATTTGGCATACAGGGCTCACAATTTTTTTGACACACCCATACATCATATTTATTTAATTATTATCAGAACAGTGTTGATTAATACAATTAATTATATATTAATGAATATTTTAATATTTAAAAATCACATTACCCAATTAAGCCAACCTTATTGATCTTGTTTTATTCTTTTTTAGGAGGGGATATTGCTGCCTTCTGCAGCACTTGTTGAACTTCACTTTCACTGGATTGGGACCATTCTGTTGGCCTTGGCTTCCTCTGTTCCATGATCCAAACCACGTTTGCTTACTCATGAGTAAGCGCAGCTGTCTAGCTCAATTCCACATTCCATAGAGCTCAATGCAATTATCAGGGACTTTCTTCTGGGTTTATTTGTGAGAGCTTCATTCATTAGATCAGGACCATTATGGGGGTGTTGGAGTCTTCTCTGCCTGTCCTTTCCAAGGCTATGAAATGTTTTCCTACCCAAGAGTAAAAGCATGATATGGCTCAGTTTCACTTTCCATAGGGCTCCATGCATTTTAATTTTTTTTTAGTTTTTTGGCCATACCTTTTGAACGGAAGGAGATATTTCAAAGCTTCTTTTTTGCATTGGATTCTGTTGGAAAATACACATCCAATGGTATATGACTTGATGGGGTTTTTCTGAACAATTTTAGCAATTTTGGACACCCTTCCCCAGTGTGTCACACACCCCTGAGGGTGGTACCTGGGGTCCAGGCCCATCTTAGCCCCCTAGGGATCCCACTGCAGTAGTGGCATTGATAAAGAGGTGCAAAGGGTGCAGACTGTACTTAGTGATACACGGGGGGAGAGGGGGGGTTGACACCACTAGCAGCCAAAATCTTGGGTTTTTCAAATGCAACCATCACATATAGAGAATACAGACTGCAATGAAACAAACCTCATTGAAATATCTGTATTCTGTCCAAGTTGTGGATAAATAACCAGAAAAGGGAAGCAAAACTGACTTATTTAATAAAAAGTGTATTTCTTTAACTTAAAATGAATTCATGAGACTGATTATTCTGACAGCCAATGAGGTGTTATTAAGACATAGCAGGGAATCAATAAGGAGTTTGTATGAATCAGCTCTTATTTTTGTATATCAGAGCTAATACTAGAAATTTTGTTGTGCTAGTACCATCAATTTGGCAGAGGGTTTTTTTTGGGGGGGGAGGGAAACGGGGGTTGTTCATTTGCTTGTTGAAATGTTCTATATTTAAATAAAGTTAGGTGCTACAGCTGTACTTGGATTGTAACTGATGTAATTTATTCTGTATGGTCTTGTATGAAAGGAGGTTTATCATGGGGGAAGCAGGGGTGAGGTGAGCTTTCAAACTGGGTGACGCAAACCCTAATGACATCTCAGGACTACCTGTAGCTCTTGGGCAGCCTTGCATTCTTCTGTATGAGACGTGTATAGTTCTAACAGGGGCTGTGGTGAGCAGACCCTGGAAGCCGAAGGGAGGTTGTCCTAACTGGTGGATGATGTCAAGGCCAAGGTGAGAGTGGATGGAAAGTTCAGAGGGCCTCATGGAAGGACTGTTGGAAGAATTGGGCAGTTGGAAATGTTCATTTGGAGAGTTCAGTTGAGGGGAAGTAGATACGAAGGGCTCAGCAGTGGCTGATCTCCTTCAGTGCGGGGAGGGGCACAACTTGTTTTTTATCTGTTATGCGATGTGTCTCCTATAAAGGAAGAAAGAAACACTGGTAAAAGTTGTTCTTGCTGTATACTTTCTTATCTCATGACTAATTCATCTGAATAGCCTGAGTGGGAGGGCTGATGGATGACAAATGGTTGGAGCAAGGTCCCCATGGGGGGAAGAAGACCTCATCAAGGACAGGAGGAATCACTTTACAATGTAGTTTTATCTCCCTTGCTAGGATTTTTCTTTGATCGGGGCCCTGTTTTTCCAAATCATCAGTCATTGAAACCATTGTCTGTGGTATCTCTTGGAAAACTCATTTAGGTTGGGAACCATCTAGGATTGGGGATTTGGAACTCAATGTTAATGCTAAAAAGTCTGTCAAGACTTCATGCTTTTTATACTTTGGTTATGCTTAGTTGCTGGATGAGTTGTTGGCTGTCTGGCCACTTTCCTGACATTTGTTGGTAAACATATTCTATTTTATCCCTGCCTTTTCTATGCAAAGGATACCTAAAAAAATTGAAACTTGACACAGTGATCAAAATGGACCAAAAATACTCAGATCAGAAATGCAACAGGACAGCATTATCAGTTCCTAGGGAGTAACCCCATGAAATAAGTGTTCCTTGCACTCATTTTTGCCTCTGATTATTATCTTAGCAAAGGGTTCAGTCAGTGTAAAGCGAGCCAGTACTACAGAGGATTCTCGTATAAGTAACCAGGTTGACTTCCAATACAATCCTAAACATATCTTTTCAGATGTAAGCCCTGTGGAATTCAATGGAACATATTCTCATTTTAACTGTACAGGATTGCAGTCTTGGAGTCTTTGAAATTGCAAACCTCACCCATCATGAAATCCCATTAAAATTCTGTTCAGGAATCTCTTTTGTGCAAACAGCAAAGTGAATGATAGGTAGTGAGGGCTGTGTGTCTGTGTGAGAGAGAAAGAGAGAGAGAGAGAGAGTGAGGAGGGAGAAGGATTCATACACTTCACTTCTCTTCACCGCCCATACTTTGTGGGGAAGAGGCAGGGAAGGTAAAGCCGCAAAACATGAAATTATATGGGCTACGAAATATGAGACTGTAATTAAAATGGAGATTGTTGTTATGTTTTGCTTAGCAAAGTCTTTAAGAAATGGTTTGATTAGAAAGGTGAAGATATGAAGGAGGTGCATATTTGTCCACACAGAGGAAGTAATTATTTTTCGTCTGCGGAGCTATAGTGGCCTCTGTTTTTGAGATCAAAATGCTGGTTAGAGAGAATTGATCGAAAAGAGCCACTTGTGGTGAAGGTCAAGTGGGAAGTCACTTTTGTTTCTAGAAATAAAAATAAAAATAACTGCAGATATAGGATAAAATTTCCAGGGAATAAAGACTTTAATCCTACTTCACTCTACTGAATGACAGGTTTCAATAGGATAATTCTGTGCAAGGCTGCCATGGGTAGACAATCCTAACCAATGTAGGCCAGCACAATTCAGGCATCTCCCTGATTTCTGCAGAGGAAGCTGACACATGTGTGTGCACCTGAGTGATCAGATGCCCAAACCTCAAAAGAGGACAAGGTCTTGGATTCCTCTCAGCCTGGCCTTGCTGGCAGAAAATGGCACATTTGCCTACTCAAGAGTAAAGCTGCAATATTGGGCACTTTCACTTTCCCATATAGCTCAATGCATTTTTTTTATTTTTAGTTTTTTGGCCATAGCTTTTGATAGAAAGGAGATATTTCAAATCTGATTTTTTGCATTGGATTCTGCTCTTCAATATGAATCCAACAACATATGACATGATGGGGTACAGCACATCATTGCAAAGTTCCCAATGAAGCCAGAATGGAGGACAACAAAGCCCTTTTGAAGGACACTCAGACAGGAGACTAAAAAAGAGGACAAATCCAGAAATTTCTGGTCATATGGTCACCCTGCTGTGTACTGGCTTTCTCTGCACAGCCTGCACTTTGGGTCTTCTCTTGTGTGGTAAATCCCTGCTTCTATGGATCTGGTACTTAGTGCCTGTTCTTGTGCTGCCATGAGGGCTTCAGTGCTATCTCTTGAAGCCAGCTCTTTCCAGCCACTGATAGGATTTCCCAGTATCAGCTTATCCCAGTATCAGCTTATCCCAGTATCGGTTATCTGGCGATGGTACATCCCATGCAGGGTCTTCTCTTGCCAGGACACTTCCTCAGTTTGATCTTCCTTCCGTATTTGCTGTTGCTGTTGTTGCTGGAGACATTCTCTCATCAGCTCATCTTTGGGTGCCATCTCACTGATGTATTCCTGGATATTCTGGGTTTCATCCAGGATAGTACTTTTAACGCTCATCAGACGCCAGCTGCCCTCTTTCCGACGAGTGTATAGTCTCTGATTGTTAGACTTGGGGTGGAAACCCTGATACTTTGGGAGGAGCTTTCGGGTCTTCACATCAGCCGCCTCCATTTCTTTCTGTGGCCAGCTTACTATTCCAGCAGGGTATCTGATGACTGGCAGTGCATATGTATTGATGGCATGTATCTTATTTTTCCCATTGAGCTGGATTTTCAGGATCTGTCGTATTCTTTGATGGTACTTGGATATTGCTGTCTTCCTTGCCTCCTCTTCATGATTTCCATGGGATTGTGGGATACCTAGGTACTTATAGGTGGTCTCTACATCTGTTATGTACCCTGTTGGTAGTTCTACCCCACTGATCTTAACCACTTTTCCTCTCTTTACTATCATTTGGCCGCATTTATCCAGGCCAAATAACATCCCAATATCCTCACTGTAGATCCTTGTCAGATGTATCAATGAGTCGATGTCTCGTTCATTCTTTGCATACAGCTTGATGTCATCCATATAGAGGAGGTAGCTGATGGTAGTTCTACTCTTGAACTTGTACCCATATCCAGTCTTTGCAATTCCTTGGCTTAGGGGATTCAGGCCTATGCAGAACAGCAGGGGAGACAGTGCATCTCCTTGATATATGCCATGCTTGATAGATTCTTGTTCTATTTCTTTTGTGTTGACTTCCAATGTTGTTTTCCATCGCCCCATGGAGTTCTTAATGAAAGTCATTAGGGTCTTATTTACTTTATATAATGCCAGGCATTCACAGATCCACGTATGTGGCATTGAGTCGTAGGCTTTCCTGTAGTCAGTCCAAGCTGTGCACAGATTAGTCTGTCTGGTTCTTGAGTCTTGGGCTACAGTACTATCTATGAGAAGTTGATGTTTTGAGCCCCTGGTATACTTCCCAATGCCCTTTTGAGCTGTGCTCATATTGGCTTATATGCTTTTGCAATTTAGTGGCTATGATGCCTGATAGGACTTTCCATGTTGTAGAGAGGCAGGTTATAGGCAGATATTTGGATGGTGTTGTTCCTTTTTTGTGGGTCTTTCTGAATCAGTACTGTCCTCCCTTGTGTATCCTGCTGCTAGCAGCTGGTTCATTTGCTCTGCTAGTCGTTCATGCAGTGCTGTGAACCTCTTTAGCCAGTAAGTTTGGATCATGTCTGGCCCTGGTGCTGCCCAGCTCTTCATATTCCTGATTTGTTGCAGGACATCTTCAGTTGCGATGGTGACGGGCTCTTGTTTTTAGTTCCTTTAGCCATTTTGCACTGGTGTTATGAGTTATTTCGTTTTCTCATATGTTCTTCCAGTACTGTTCAGTTTCTACCTCTGGGGGTTCTGTTCTTACTTTGTTGCTACACGGCAGTTGAGAGTATACCTTGGATGGTTCTTTGGAGAACAGGGCGTTTATCCTTCTAGCCTCTGCTTCTCTGGTATATCTCTTTAATCTTGCAGCCAGGGCTGTGAGCCTTTGTTTTGCAGTCTCGAGAGCTTCAGGTACTGTCAGGCCCTTATATTTTCTAAGTATCTGAGACTTGTTTTTGATCTTCACCCCCTTCTGTAGTTCCACCAATTGGCTGACTTCTCTTCGAGATGTCTTGATGTTAGCTTCTAGCCTCATTTTCCAAGGGGATGTTATTTCCCTGCCATGGGCTATGGGTGGCACAAGCGGTTAAGACGCTGTGCCTGTTAACCAGCAGGCCAGGGTTTGAGACCCAGGTCGGCCCCACAAGACAGGGTGAGCTCCTGTCCTTAGTCCAGCTCTGAGGCGCAAGCTGGATCCAATCGTATTGGCTCTGCCTTTCCATTGGACTAATTCAGTGGCATGGAGAGGGGGGATTTGCTGCTTGGGGAACAGCCTATCCTCCATAACAATCTAACCCAGGCTTTCGTGCTTCGCATGCAGCGTATGCAGCGCAGAGCACGATACCATAGTCTTTCAAGACTGACGGAGGCCTGCTTTTTTAATTGAATAGCCAAGCATTTCTAGTATTACAACTGTTGTGGCATATATTACTTTGTTGATTTGGGTTATGTTAGTGGTGGGGATCGTCATAAGGGCCTTATTGGCATCCTTCAGCATACTGTCTGGTGGTAATTCTTTGCTAAGTCTTGGTAATCTAACCCTGGTGTTAATTGTGGCTAATTTGGGCATGATCTTATTTCTCATATCCACTGATGAACTCTATAAAAACCCTTTGGATTTAAAAGTGGAAAAATAGATTTAAAGACCCTTTAAATCTATTTCTTGCTTCTCCTTTGCTCCTCATGGAAGAAAGTTGTGCCTCAACAGCTGCCTAGGATTGATTCTGAAACTCCCTGCTAATACAAAAAATATGTTAAATAAATAAAATAAGTTTTAAAAGGGGTGTCCCTTTACAATAGAAAAACAGCTTTTCTTACTGTTGTAGAGAGGTAGTCAGCAATGAGAAATGCAAAGGATCCCATCTTTGGCTTAGCTGAAAAATGAAATGATTGCTTGTATGACTCTCGACAACAGTCGAAGAGCAGTTTTTAAAACTGTAATTTGCAGTGGCAATTCATGTTGAGTTGAATCCACCCATGTACAAAACTCCATGTATAACTAGGTTGGACCTTAATTGTAGAAGAGAATAACTTTGATTAAGAAAAGCTAATTTAGAATACTAAACATTAAATTCATTCTAACGTAGCATGTTTTAATTAAGAAGATCACAGTGATATCCTGATGAAATCATATAATGTAACCCTTAGATGACCAACCGGATTTTTTGTCCGGCAATTATAATTTATGCAAATTAGGCTATTTTTAGATGGTCATCTAAATGGAAAGGGAAAAAAGAGAAAAAAGGTATGTTGCCTATTGTTTCCATAAGCAATCCAACATTTTCCACTATTGATTTTTCCTTCCGGCTAAGTGAACAGAACCAGATTTCCATCATTAACTTATTCATCCAGCCTCTGGATTTTAAACTAACACACACCACCTATTATGATCTGTGGCGAGTAGAAGACAAATGAACTTCTATTATAAAATAAAACTCTGGACCTCTATCATAAAATAAAACTCCGGTGTTAATTGTTGAACTTATTTTGGAAATACATTTACTCTGTTTTGAGATATCTGCTCCTTAAGGAAAAAAACAAAAACACAACCATAGTATTCTCCCTTTGGCTGCTAGTTCCGAATATTTGCATATGCCCAAGATACTTTTATTTTCTGCTGAATTTGCCTTTTCCTGTGGCTGCTTCTCTTCCTGAAATTTTAATACTTTAATGCCACATAGATTGCCTCCAAGAATAATAATTATTCCTGCAGACGTTAAGGAAGCAGCCCGAACAACCTCAGTGAATGAATAAAAGCCAGTGATCACGTGATTTGTAGCATTTGGGGTTTGCACTCCATGAAAGAATGAGAAAAAGCATATTGAGAGAGAAAGAAAAAATAGTAAGGTGATACTTTTCTATTGTTTATAGAAATATTCACAGGGGATAAACTGTGAAGGCTTCAATCCAGATTTTCAAAAGGATTCCAGATTTCGTTTTTAAAGAAAAATTCCACTGCTGAAATTAATTGTTCACTGGAAAAGTGTAAACGGAGCAATTTATGAAGGCAGATACAAAATACCCTGCAGCTAAACAAAGTACAATTCCAACCACAATAAAAGGCTATGGAACTTTGTTAGTTCTGTGTATTGAAAAAGAAGCTGTGTAAAAATCTTGAAAGACTGCAATCTAATACAGTTACATATTTAGGAATAAGCTCCTTTGAATTTAGTGAAACTGACTTCCAAGTATCCCTAAATGAAACTTTCCCACTATTCCAGGAGTAAAATGGTTGCTAATGAAGCAAATCAGAAGTTACCCTATTATTCACCTAAAGTTGAAGCATGTGTTAAGATTTGGCTGTACACATAAAATATGGAACTACTGTGATCCAGGCTCTCCCAACTCTTCACAGATGTCCTCTCAAGCTTCAGATGAAACCTGAGCATAGTATGTTTTGCCAGCATTCCATTAAATACACATGGCAATGTACATACTTCTCACACGGAACAATTTGTTCTTCATCTAAAGCTAAAAGCTGCGCTTTGCAGCATGTGTCTCTCCCCTGAAACTAATGGGGTGGGGGATACTATGCACATCTTCATGACAGGCAAAGAATACGTGGTGTTGAAGAAATCATTAAAATCAGAGGTGGTTTTTTTTTAGGTGAATGCTTGTTGTTCTCTAGTGCTCTTCAAATGGAACATATTGACATTTTAGAATGCAGAAATCCATTTATTTTGTTAAGTATTCTGCTTGTCATGTATGTGCTGCAGGGGACAGGAAGATGGCTGTAGAAGAAGCTTGATAAAAGATGGTACAAGGAGCTTTGAGTTAGCGTCAAGTGATATATTCGGCGCCAAGGAGGCCTCCAGCCTCGAAAAACTCACAAGTGTTTCATTCTAAATACTGTAAATGGGGTAAGCAGGCTGAAATCCTCAACTGTGTACCACCACTTCCTACATTCCTGTGTATGGTTATGTTCTTCAGAACTCTTATGACTAATCCTGAAGGATCTGGTATACATGATTTATAATTCATGAATTATTGTTATTCTCAGTAGCATGGTTGATATTATTGCACAACTGCCAAAAACCCTCTGAAGTCCTTGAGAGGCCTTAAAATCAAGACTCAAAAATGTGAAATTGGGCCTGTAAAATGTGAATTGGAGCATTTTATCACAAGAGTAAATACCACTCAGTTAACAAAATAATGCCACCACGTGCATCTGTGGTGCTTCTACTGATCATCCTGAGTGCTTCTGACTGTATTTCTACGTAACTCTTACTCTAACCTTTAACTCAATACACTACTCTGTGGCTGTACAATCTTCTGAACATGCTCAGAAACTGCCAAGAAAAACACATGGAGCCTTATCAAAGGAGAAACTGAGTCACAGTGCACAGTAGATGCACTGAAAGATGAAATATACATGGATGCAACATGAATATTGTGGAATATATTATTTGATGTGTTGGTAAGTATGTACCTGCAATCAGGGTGTACGCAGGCCACAAAATGTCATCCAAAAGTGCCCTATTGTGAAATATGTGTTGTAGTGAAATGAAACCCATGAAAAGACACACATTTGCATTTTCTCACAAATAAGCAAGTGTTTCATGGTTCCTTGTTCTGTTTCTTCCTTGCATTTTTAAACAAGTTTATCTCTATAGCAATTAAATGCTAATGTTCACTTTTGTTAGTTCAAGTTGCTATCTTCTCAATGTTTTAATTTATTGAAGTTGTTCATACAAGTAACATGCAAGTCTTAAACAGCTCCTGTTAGTTTAATCCAAGCGGTTGACAGTGTGTTTTTGCATACCTGCATATGTATGTGTGTGTGTATGTGTGTTTGTCTGTGTGTGTGTGTGAGAGAGAGAGAGAGAGTGTGTGTGTGTGTGTGTGTGTGTGTGTGTGAGAGAGAGAGAGAGAGAGAGAGAGAGAGATTTATGCCTGCTTTATTCCTGTGGCTATGCTGGTGACTTAAAATACATATATATACAGTACCACCAATATGAACGCACTCTATATAGTGATTATATGATTACATGCTTAGTGATTACACTCAATAAAATGATCTAAAATCGATTAAAATATTCATTTGGAATAAAAACACCTAACACTGTTTTCAGTTCTGCCATCCATGAATGAATGAATGAATGAATGAATAAATAAATAAATAAATAAATAAATAAATGTTTCTACTCGTTGTTTGAAAGTTTATGTAAATTGCTTTGGTAGTATTATAGGGCAGGGATGGCAATTACCCAACTCCTGAAGTTTTTTTTAAAAGACAGAGCTCTTTTGGTAGTTTTGGAACCTATTAAACCCAGTTGCTGCACACAGCTGAACACAATAGGAATTAACTCAAGGTAAATGTGCAGAAGATAGTGCTGTTAGGAACTACACAAGAGAAAAAGCCACTGTTCTAACATGGAATATCTAGTATATGACACAATAGATGAGTTCCAGCAAGACTACATGGTTAACAAATATTTACAGCGCATGGGAATGGTTGCAGGCATTCTGACAAGAAACTGTAAAATGTAGAGCCAAGGAAAATAAATATGGGAGTCTGGTAGTAATACATACTCAAATAGATGTGGGCAGAAATGTAATGTTGTGTTGGTGATAACAGATTCAGATGTCAGTTAACCTGGTGTTTACCTACTTATTTTTGTATCACCTATTACTTCCAGGGTCCAATGGACCCTGTACTATAGTTTGGCACATATAATGAATAAATGTTGCATCACGTTTTAGTACAAGTATAATTATTTTATACTAATTTTAATTGTGAAATATTGTGAAATTATGAACTTTGATTATAATTTTAGCTAGCAAAATACTGAATAACCAGTCAAGAGCAACGTGGGTCCGATGGACCCTGCCAGTATTCGATGCTATAATTTGAATTTACAAGGAAAAAATGTGAATTCAAAACATTCATGCTTTTGGATTTATAAATTTATATACTATCTAATTAGCAGTAAAAAAAGTCATATGCTCTTATATAATAATAATAATAATAATAATAATAATAATAATAATAATAATAATAATAATAATAATAATAAATTCCATTAAAAACACAACAGTAACTTCCAGCAGTGTCCCAGGAACCCTGTTGGTATGCATCAGGTTAATTCATCTCCAAACCAGATTTACTGCAGCAGATGTTTTGAACAGCATGAAAGGAAAGGCAAGTCTTGTTATGTCAGATCATGGAAGGGAAACCTGTTTAGCATTGTAAACAATACCTGGAAATACAGTATTATGAGCACATGACTAAACTTTGAAATCAAGAAAAGTTACTTATTTAAAAGCTTGGATGTTCAGTTATCATGCAATTTGTGGTCCTGTTTGCACTCCACCAAGTCTTTCAGTAAAAGATCCCTGAGTGTTATGTGACTCCTGAGCATGGTGCAACCTTCTCGTTTTATAAGTATGCTACCTCTGAAGGCCAGTTGCAAGGGAGTGGTGCCAGGATGCTAGTCTCTTGTATGCTCCTAGAGCATTTGGTGGACCACTGTGACATACAGAAAGCAGGACTAGATGGGCCTTTGACCTGATCCAGCAGCAGGGCTCTAGTACGTATGTCCAGAAAGGCTCTTGTGCAAGTATATGTTCATATGCATACGTACATTGTAATACAGTGGTAACTTGGGTAACGAATGCCCTGGGTAAAGTATGTTCTAAGTAAATAACATACTGTTCCCCTGGGCTTCTGACTTGGACAGTGAAGCTGATTTGGGTAACGAAGGCCGGCTGGCAACTCTTTAAAGTTTAAAGAGCTGCGAGCCTGCACTTGTTACCTGAAGGAACAGGTCAGGTAACGCAGGTCCATTCTTCTGGGGGTGGGTGGGAAGGTGCTTGGAGGGACTGAGGGGTCTTCTGGGGGTGTGGAAGGGTGTTTGGGGACAGTGGGGGGAGATATAGGCAGCGGGGGAGATAATAGTGGCTGCCACTTTAAAAGCCTGCATTCCAACCCCAGGCTCCCTGCGGAGCTTTTGAAAAGATTGGAGAGCAGTGCTCCTCCCTCCAGCCGGCTCTGCAGGGAGCCAGGATTTTAAAGTGGCAGCCACTACTCCCAACTGCCTGAATCTCCCCCCAATGTCTCCAAACACCCCCCAAACCCCCCCAGTGCCCCCAATGGGGCTTACTCCCAGGAGTAAGGGAACTTACTCCTAGTTCAACAGGCCTTACTCCCAGGAAAGTGTCTAGGATTGCTAATTCCTAACCATGCCTACTCAGAAGTAAGCCCCATTGTGTTCAACAGGTCTTACTCCCAGGAAAGTGTCTAGGATTGCTAATTCCTAACCATGCCTACTCAGAAGTAAGCCCCATTGTCTTCAATAGGTCTTACTCCCAGGAAAGTGTCTTAAGGATTGCAGCCTCCTAAGTGTCTTTAGGATTGTTCCTTTAGGATTGCAGCCTAAGTAGACTTCATAGGATCATGCACATTGAATGCATGTTTTGAAATCAATTCCAGTGTTTTGTCATCATTTTTACATACATTAATATTTTTATATGAATATTTTTTGGGTTGTGGAACCAATCATCTGAGTTTCTATTATTTCCTACGGGAAAATCCACTTCACTTAAAGAATGTTTCACGTAACAAACATGCCTCCGGAATGGATTAAATTTGTTACGTGAGGCGCCACTGTACATGGAAAGTTGCGTCTGTTCTGGATACTTCTTGGACCAGCTTTAAACATAGTGCTTGCTTTTGGGACTGGGTGCCATTATTTCATTATTCTGACTGTTTTGCCAATTGTTTGGAAAGGGAACAAAAAAAACATTGTACCTTCTAATAAAATTCCTCTCAGAAAATTTGATCCCACACATACAGCCAGGTTGTGATTGTATGCATGATGTTGACATCATCTCAAGATGGGGAGAAGAATCAGATTTCTTATAGGGGAATGTGGACTTTGACACTACCAGAGTTTGCCACAATTCCAAATACAAAGAGACAATCAGGATTCGATCCTGTGGCTATGTTCGTCTTTACTGGAAGGAAAAATGTTAATAGTGGTGGGGAAATAGGACACTTTCTCAGATTGTTCCTTTGCCAGTGTGCACTTAACCACAGTGTGCATCTCACTATTTTTTGTGTGAGGCTTACTCCCAAATCCTGAGTAACTACGGGAGCACATAAGAGACTTTAAGTGCACCCATACCTAGTGAAAACCTATAGGAAATTTATATTGGAATCCAGAGTAAGTTGTTCTTACACCGGAGCAAGGATTCCCCATAGTTACTCTGGATTTTGCCTTAGGCAATTAATTTTCACTGAGAGTAAGATGGCTTACAAACAACCTTCAACAGGCTTAACTTTTAAAATAAACTTTTGTTCCGATTTATTGTTTGCTTTGAATTGTGATGGATGAAGGCTGCTTAGAAGCCACTTTGTTTTCTGTGTTAGGTGTAAAGACACCATCTGAGCACCTCGTTTGAAAATCTGTTTACCAGAGACGACAGAGGGATAAGTGAGCATACCACAGGTACCACTGCCTCTACCATAACATCTTAAATTTGCTGGAGGAAAAAATATAATCTGGCTGCAACCTGACCTCTGCTGAAGTGATTCACACCCACGCTGTCCCACAAAGCAGACATTCATCATCTCACTGTGCCTGTATAAGTGTTGGAGCCACGCAAATATGAAGCCTCGTATATGCTAGCTTTAAATTACTGGTACCAAAGCTGTGAAGTTCCCTTGTGTAAACAGGAATGCAAGGAGGCCCAGGGATGGAGAGTCAAAGAAAATTGATGGAGAGTCCAAGAAAACAGGAAGACTTTCCCACCCCAAATCTCTCCTGGCCTTAACTAGCTCAGTCACTGCAGGGCATTAAAAATGCAGGGTTTGTATATGAATAGCATGGAAGGCAAGGTATGAACAAAAGAGTGAAAATTAGAATTTCTATTTGATGCTGGCTAAAAGTTTGAGTAATGAACATTCACATGTTTTGTGCATATCTACTTAGAAGTCAGCCTATTTGGTTTCATTGGGACTTACTCCCAGGTAAGTGTGTATAGGTTTGGAGGTTTTAATCCCCAATCCATATGTACCATATATACTCGAGTATAAGCCAACCCGTGGATAAGCCGAGACACCTAATTTTACCACAGAAATCCACTTCTTTGCCCATCTTATGACAAGTATAAGCTGACCCGAGTATAAGCCGAGGGGGGCTTTTTCAGCATAAAAAAATGTGCTGAAAAGCTAGGCTTATACACGAGTATATACAGTACTTATCAGGGAGTAAACCCTGCTGTGCTCAGTGACTTCTGATTAGACATGGAGAGGATTGTGATTAGTATACATAGTGCCAATGTATCTCACAATGCAGGTTTGGGGGACTTTTTATGATTTGGTGCTGTTAATTAGTTACAGGCTACAGTTATAGCCTCTTTGCCAACAATTTATTTAGTGACAAAAATATCTTACCATAAAAAAAATCAAAAATGGACTTTTACAAAAATTTCATTGAAATGGAAGAAAAACAAAAGACTTTAAAGGCATTTTAACTTTGACATAAGATTAAGAACAGTCCTTCCATAATCAGGGCCACTGAGAGCTAGCATTGGGTCCTTGGCAAGATGTCCGATTGCCTAATCTTATTCAAAGTGGGGGTTTGGTCTGCTGTGACCTTGAAGGGCATGAGGGTGTGTGAGATTCCCACCATCTGGGAATCTGGCACTGAGCTTTTCTGTGAGTAACCCTACAACCCAGAGTAACTACAGGAGCACATAAGATACATTATGTGCACCCGTAGTTACTGCACCACCTAGTGAAAACCTATGGGAAATTCATACTGCAATCCAGAGTAAATTGTTCTTACACCGGAGCAAAGACTCCCCCTAGTTACTCTGGATTGTACCCCTAGTCTTATTGAAAACAATGGGACTCCTGAACGGATATGGAGGTAAGTTTGACAGGACAGATTGTTAAGTTTGAATGGGGGTCTCAGACTGAAATGGCCGAATAGCGCTGCCTAACCCATTCCTAAATGGGTGTTTAGTTTGCTTTGTCATGATCTGGGCCACCTGTAAGCCTGGGTCCTGAGGACTTTATCCCTTCTCATCCCTGGCCTGCCTATATGTTAGTATGTTGACTTATTGATGTGTCCTGTGACTGGGTATGTGCCATGAGAGAGAAGACATGCACAGCAGGAGTAGATTAACTATTTACTGTATTTACAACAGAGAGCAGTCAAACACAATTCCGGGGTCATACAAATTTATACAAGTCTTTCAATCTATACGTCTCAGAGCTAAACAGTAACTTATCCAGAGCTTCAGACCCCCAACAGTTCTCCAACTGTCACCAACCAACTGGCAGATGTTCAAATCTGAACTTAGCTTACCTGAACCATCTGTTAGATTCATAATTCTAACATCACATAAGCTAAGAAATAACACACGAACTTCTGACTAAATTGTGCACTGCATTACTAAATTGTGCACTGCACATCCCACACACTTCTGACTAAATTGTGCACTGCATTACTTTTGAAACACCTCTTCTCCAGTGAAATTCCCTATTTCTCTCCTTTCCCCTGGGCTCTTCAACTCAAGTTGCTAGAACTTAATACAACTCCCTTTATTTAAAAATCAGGGGTAATCATTCCACACAATGTAAGCACCAGAATATGGCATGCAAAAACAACTTCCCAAACCCCGAAGAAAAATTGTCACAGTTCTTCCAGCACTTCCAAGTGTTAACCTCAGAACAGTTGTTGAAGGGTTGTGCTTCTGGCTGAGAGCATAGAAGCTAACATTATACTGAGACTAGTTTTTTGGGTGATTATAGCACATTATTTAGTATGTGTAGAGAGACACACATGCACATATACACACAGGCATACACATGAAGACAGCCCTTACTAATCCCAGCGGTACTAATGTGTCTTTAGCCTTTGCCATTTTTTAAAGGAAGAACAAATGTGACATGGACAAATATTCTCCCAACCTCAGCAGGGTGTCTGAGAAGTCTTGTGAACCTGACAAGATTTGTGGACTTCTTAAGACTCACTTCAGCAATGTAGGAAAATCCTACCAGTTTTAGTGATACTTAAACTATGCACCAATGCCGATTCATGCACATGAATAGTATTGCTGAAATGAAATTTTCCTGCATTTTTCAGCAGGTCTAGGAAGAGGAAATATTCTGATGCAGCAAAATATTTTGTCCTGCCAAAATATGCTTGTCAGCATCATCTGTAAGACATTTCAGGTACATTAAAATACACTGAAATCTGTTGTTCATCAACTGCCTACACACGTGCATGCGTGTGTATGTGCACACATTCCTTTGAGATGAGAATATAAAGTATACATCTGCTTGCAATCATCCCTTTTTCCCCTTTTGAAATGCTGTCCTACTGATTGAGCAGAAATGGCATTCTTTTCAGTTCATCCATAAAGTGCTTACTACAGCTTTTCTAAAGTGGTGGATTCCTGTGAAATGAAATAAACATATCCTTCATGCATTTGTTCCAAAAAGAAAAAAAAAGTTGTAATAAAATTTCCTCCTTTGCTCGGTTACTCCTGCTTCACTTCCAGAAGTCAAGATGTGCATAAAGAGCAACTTGTTTCAGTAAGAGGAAAAAGCATTTCTTCTGGCCTAACGCAAAGAAAGGAAGCAGATTTCTTGAAAGGTAACTTTTTATAATATGTGTTTCTATAAGACTGGGTGTTTTTTTAAAATCAATAATTCTAATTTAGAAAATAATGATAAAAACCAAGTTCATTCCTCTACACCAAAAAGTCAAATGTAGATAGTAGAGATTTTTAAAAGTCATGAAGGATGCAATCCAGAGTAACTACAGGGAGTCCTTGCTCCGGTGTAAAAACAATTTGCTCTGGATTGCAATATGAATTTCCCAAAGGTTTTCACTAGGTGGTGCAGTAACCACGGGTGCACGTAATGTCTCTTACGTGGATTGTAGGGATACTGTAATATTCTTTTGTATGTGCAGGGAAATGCAGCTGTAGGAAAATGTTTCTTTCCATTCATTCTGTATAAATAAGTAGTTGAGGAAGTCCATAATCTTCTCCATATTGGTGAAGAATTAAGACCCATTCAGTGAGGCAGATCAAATCTATTTGGCACAAGTACCGAGATTAGCTTCTGAAGCATGTCTGCATATCATATACTAGCAAACTTACTTTTTAGGACAGAAAGTTAAAATCTAAATCTAGCTGCAGGTTGTCTAAACCATCATGAAATCTAAATTTGGTTGCAGTATAATTTAAATAATATTGTTTACAATGGTGTCTAGAATATTGCCTTCCTATCTATTACAGTGCTTGAGCACATCCAATAGGAACTGATTAAAAGGAAATTCCACAAGAACGCTAACCTTCTTTGTGCAAACCTCATAAATTTCAGAGTGGTTTTTGTTTTGTATTTTAGGTGCATTTTACCTTTAAAGTACCTGTTCTTAATATTCAATGGTAAAGATGGTTTGTCATTTAAGCCAAAGATTGTGGGACACAATTCTTTTAAAATTAAAAATATTGATTATTAATTGGATTTTTTAAACATTTGATAGTATTTTATACTATAAATCCATCTGATATCTGAGGAATACATCTGATATAAACACATCTGATATAGTATATTTGTAGTATTTTACTGCTTTCAACTGCTTACCATAAAATTTTGCATGTGACCAAAGAATTATTTTGTAAATAACTGTGAGATAACCAATAATGCATGAGACCAGAACTCTAACAATCCCGTTCAGGTTTCAGCTTTGGTCAACAAATGATCAGTTTGCTTTCTTATAAGACTCAATGAAATGGAAATACTGTTGTACAGGTTTATCTGTTTTAACTTGTATGTTTTCAGCAATTTCAAATGCAGTATTTTGCTCCCAAGGCTAACTTGCCAAGGCAGGAAGCATCTCAGGATAAATGTTCTGTTATATAGACTGGATGATTGAGTTGACTGATGGAATGGTGAGAAATAGGATTCTGTGGAAATTTACTGTGAAATGATTCAAATGTTCATATGTTTGATAAAAACCCTCTCTTGTCATTAAAATGTATTATTTGTGTGCATAAATTCATGTTCTTGTACCTTTTTCATTTTGAAACTGTTTTCCTATATATTATATTACCTAGGAGTAACACTCATTACTCCTATTACCTGGGAGTTAAAACTCACTCCGTGTGTGTGTGTGTGTAAGATCTTTCCAGCAACTAGTACCTGTATTCCGCTTACTAACACAAGCTGATCCACATCTAGTTTAGCCCATGATTTGCCTGTGTCAATTCAAGCTCTGAGGCTGCAATCCTAAACACGTTTCCTGGGAGTGAGCCCCACTGACCACAATGAATGTTACAGTGGTACCTTGGTTTACGAGCATAATGCATTCCAGAAGCATGCTGGTAATCCAAAATGCTTGTATATCAAAGTGAATGTTACCATAAAGAAATAATAAAAAACTCAGACTATTCCACAACCAAAAAAAAATTCATATCGAAAATGATTATAATACTGTAATACAATACAAAATAATAAAAAATACAAAATATAAAGAAAATTCAAACAAACTAACTTGTACTTGTCTCTCAGGTTGCCCCCTTACCCAGGCATGAGCCCCACTATTAGAATAGGGCTTTTATTAGAGCAGATATGCAAGGCTAGTCCTACAATCCAGAGTAACTATGAGAAGACATAAGAGGCACTCACTCTGGATTGCTCTATGCATTTCCCATAAGTTTCCCATAGATGGCACCGTAACTATGTCAGTGTAAAAGGTCCCGTAGTTACTCTGGATTGTAGCCTAGGTCTCTCAGGAGAGACTGAGTAAGTGCTTGCAGGGTGCCGAAATCAGTTGTATCCCAGCTGGGACTATTTTTTGCTTATTTATCAAGACATCACTAGTACATCAAGTTAAAATTTATTAGAAATGTTTGTCTTGGAAAACATTATCAACAAGTTACCCTTAATCCAGGGTTTTACTGTACTTCTCACTGTACTTCTCACAATACATAGGATTGTGCTGTCAGTTATGGGAAATTATGTGACAATGCAGCTTTGGAGGATGTGGAAGAGGGAGTGGAGAGGGGAGCATTAGCAGAGCTGTGGAGAAAATGATTTATTTACAGTGGACCCAAATTACACTGGCTTAAAATCTGCAAGATGAAACAAGGAAAGCAACTGCTCACGGTTGTCTAGGCAGGCAGACATAAAACACAAGACACGAAGAAAACGCTAATGAGAAGTCTAATCAAAGCAGGAGAGAGAAATCCACAAGATTTTAACTCGGAACTAAATAAGTAATGCCAAATGACTCCCTATCCAAATAGGGATGAATACACATATGCATACCCACTGTCACTTGCCAGCTCACATGATGCATCTGAATGGCTGCCTTGATTTTCCTGCCTCTGCCTCAAGCCCATCTGTATTTCCTAAAAATAAATGTTTGGCTGTAGGAATATTTAGTGTCCAATATACAGACTCTGTCCAGATTGCTCATATAATAGCTTCATGAGGACTACAATTTGACTGGTAGGTTAATGGGATATTCTCTGCAGAGAATGAGTGCTTTGTGCTTGCCTGATTTTCTCTTCAAGTCAAAAAGAGGCTTTTGAGCCTTGCATTCTATTGCCCTCAATTTACAAGTGATTACTCGCTCCAAATTACACTGCACGTCACACATGCTGTCACACACTTGACATGAAAATATGTGCTAATCATCATTGGAAGATAGTTCTTGAAAAGCATGCATCCTTTAGAATAAGGCCCTGGCCCAACTCGAAAACATCATCTTCTCTTGGAGCCTTTCTTTGCATTATTTCCATGCAATCATTACTGGTGCTGATTCTTTGTATGTTGAAATAAACCCTGCAACTCTGTCTTTCAGCGGGATAGTGCTTCGGATAGGCAAAGCTATCATTTTCCAGACAATTGCCTTAGTCCAGACCTTTGTTGCCATTAGACGTTAAGCTTAATGCTGCTTCACAAATGCCTTATTAAGAAGAGATTGATGTTTATCAGGTGACGATGCTTCTAAAGAGAAATGTGGGTTGTTTGGTGCAAGGATGCAGAATTAAAATATTAGTGTGGAGACCATTAATGTGTTCATGAAAGCTTGCCTCTCTCCTGCTTCACTAAACCAGAAATTAGCAAAGTTCCCCAAAAGTAATCAGCAGTGTGGTACATAAGAATACTATACAGGTATCCCTCATTATTCACTAGGGTTCCATTCCAGAACTTCCCGTCACATGGATAAAAAAATATGTGGATAAAAAACAATGGAAAAATAGGTTTAAAGACTTATTTCCAGGTTTCTTGCTCCTCCATTGTTCTTAAAGGAATAAGGTAGTGCCTCTGTAACTGTAGGAGTTTGGTTTTGGGACTAAAGAATGGAATGATTGGTACAACAGTAGAAAAGTGGTTTTTTAAAAACTGTGATTTGCAGTGGCCATTCATGTTGAGTCAAATCCGTGTATAAAAAATCTGTGTTTAACAAGGTTGGATCTATATAAGAACCTTACGACGGATGGATAACTTCCATATGTGGAGCAAATTTGTTCATGACAAGATGAAAAATTGGCATGCCAAACCTAATGTAATGGATGAATACAAAAATGTATTTGCATCACCATTTTCATCATGTTGTTATTGGGGAGCTACTAAAAATTGTTCAATTATTCAATTGATTATTCAGTAATTAGTTACTGTATTTTATTTTCTCTCTCTGCAAACTGCTTTGGGAAATTTTAGTTGAAAGCAGTGTATAGGTACAGTACCGTTACAACAATAACAATTTTCAAACTTGGAGGCTGGTTAAAGGATAGAGGGGCATCTGTATTAAGCACCTTTTCCTTACTGTCTTTCTAAGACAGATGAGACACTTTCTGAGGTATAATACTCAGATTCATTTACAACTGCTAACCTTGCCCCCTCAGAGCTTTCTAATCATATCTCTTTTGCCCACACTGATGGCGTAACTCAAGAAATTTGGAACATTATTGTATATTACAGTGGTTATACAAAGTGGGGACAAGGTTATACAGTGGTTATACAAAGTGCGGGCTGTGAGTCCACTTTAGGGGGGGTCATGAAAGGTTTTGACACCACCATCTTTGATTTTGCCCCCACTTGGTCTTCTCTACGACCATATAGAGAAGGAAAGAGAATAGCCAAAATGGTGGCACCCAGCTTGGCTGCTTTCTCCTTCTCTGTATGCTCACTGAGGAGACAGAGCAGGAGTGTCCAAGATGGTGGTGCAACTCTCCCTGGGCCATTGTGCCCATGCCACAATAGGAAAAGGATGATGGGAGGAGATGGTATGTGCCCTCTCCTTTGGCGATCCTGGCTCCCACAGTGGCAGGGGTGACCAAAGCAGAAGACATGCACTGTTTTCATCCTCTCTGGGGATCCTCAGGAGTGGGAGTGGAACCATAGGATACACACCGTCTGCTTTGGCCTCCCTGGATCTTGGGGTCCTCTGCTTCCCTTTACTTGGAAGTAGTCTCCTTATGCTCAATTGGGGCTTACTCCCAAGAGAGTGTGGACAGGATTACAACCTCAGAGTCCCATTCCAACTGGGTAGGATGGCCTCCGTGGTTGTAATCCTGTCCACTCTCTCTTGAGAATAAGTCCCATTGCGCATAAGGCGATTAACTTTTAAATAGACATGGGAAGATGTGGCACAGGCTGCAATCCATACTGTCCTGGGAGGAAGTCTCACTGAACACAATGGGATGTATTTCCAATTAGACATGGAGGTCTGACATCATAGTGATGTTAATTCCAGTCATCACTTCCAAGTTGATGGTATCACTGCCCTGGCAGGTTGGCACTCTCTGAAGGGGTTCCTGGGCAGTGATGGGCATCAAAGAAATTAAGAACCGGTTCTCTGTCCATCTGGCAGCCACTTTTAAATGGCTATTTTTAAACTTTATATGTACTATCTCTTGTTAACAACCGGTTCTATAGAGTAGGTGCGAACCTGCTGGAGCCCACCACTGTTCCTGGGCTAAAATGCCCTGCTTGTACATACAGGGTGATCATATAGAATGAAGGACAGCATGCCTCTGCCTTTAACCATTGCATAGAAGAGGGAATAGAGGAAGTTTTAGCTCGTCATAGAAGGGTTTAAGAAGAAGCACCTACTTGAATTTCCTTTTCAATGCAATGATTAAAGGTAGAGGCACTCTGTTCTCCATTCTATATGGTCGCCCTGGGTATATAAGAAGCCGTAGATGTAAATGTCATGCTTAAATATATTTTCTCCCCAAAGACCAAGTGTAAGTCTCTTATACACTGTCTCAACAAAAACAAAATGCTCCCTTCAATAAGATGAAAGTCAAAATACTTAAGAGCAGAGTTGACTGATGGCTTTAATGTTACTGTTATTTGGAAGAAACTCATCACCTCCGGCAGTTTACTTGAACTAACTTTAGACATCAATTTGCAAAACCAAGAGCATTTAACTTGTGACCTATAGAGACATTTCCATTAGAGTAATACATGAAAACTCATTAAATGAAATTAATGGCATCATCATTTTGTGCTCATTAATATGCAACTACAAGTTCTGGCTCCTTGTAAGTTATTCAAAAGCCATCTCTCTGAACTGCATAAAACTGAAAGTGTTGCCCTATACTTGTGAATTCCACTTTTATGGCAGGTGCAAAGTGTAGTCCATTGATTACTTTCTGGTTTCTAATGATTTGTTCAGCTGGCTGGAAAGCCTGCTTCTCCCTGATTTAGACAGTGGCCACTTACCCCTTCTCCTGCGAATGGCCCTTTCATCTCAATCAGTCCATCTTGAAGACTCATTCAAACCATTCCTTAAGCCCTCGAAGCGGGAGGGATGCCGCATCGAGTGAAATTCTCATTTAGACTTTTTCTGGCCAATAAGAACATCGCAGCCTGCCACAAAGGTATTATAAACAATTCCAGGGAAAATGATTACTTGCTATTCTACGAGTCAATCATCCAGGGACTAAAATCCTTATTAGCACAGGAAACTAGTCCTCAAGCTAATCAAGTACAAAGGAACTCCAAAAGATGGTTCGATGGTGAATGCTTGAATGCTAAGCGGGCACTTAATTCTGCCTACTAAGCATACAGAACAGAACCCGGACAGGACTCCCCATTATTCCATCAACATATTTTAACATTAAATCCTATAAAAATTTAGTGGCTAGGAAGAAGAAGGCATGTAAGGTGGTCTTGTAAGACAAACTTAATTCATTCCGGAAGCATTCCTTAAAGCATTCTTCTTACAAAGTGGATTTTTCCATAGGAAACAGTGGAAACTCAGACCATTGGTTCCACAACACAAAATTATTCATATAAAAATATTAACTGTATGTAAAAGTGATGACAAAACACTGTAATCAAATTCAAAACTCTATAATATAATACAGAACACAATTACTATAATGAAACACTGTAATATGGTGTAGAGTAAAACAGAAAAGAAAAACCTTTATGGCCAAGGATGACCCATTTTCACTAAAAGAGTCACTGGTGTCTTTCTGAGCAACTTGAACAAGGAACGTCTCTCTCTCTCTCTCTCTCTCTCTCTCTCTCTCTCTCTGTGTGTGTGTGTGTTTCCAAGTTCATAGCAGGAGCAGCACCAATTGTCTGATGCAAATGAGCAAGATCCTATGCTGTCTACTCAGAAGCAAGTCCCATTGTATCAAGTGGGGCTTACTCACAGGAAAGTGGGGTGGAGAGGGGTCCAGGCAGGGAAGGTGGAGGGAGAAGAAGGGTATTTGCAGTGGGGTCCAGGCAGGGAGGGAGTTTCCTTGTAGGAAGGAGTTTCTATTGAGGGGGTCCTTGAGGGGAAGGGGTTTCTATTGAGGGGCTCCAGAAGGGGGTTTCCCTCCTACCTGACGGTGGCTTGCTGTCTGCATGAGGCTTAGGAGGCTCCACATGCTTGCTTGCCTGAGGCTGGGTGCTTGCCTGAGGCTGGGTGCAGGTACTTCAGGAAGAAGGAGAGGTCCCACCTCAACCACCCAGCCCAGCCAATGGGGATTCGTCTTACAGAGCACTTTCATCTTGCAAAGCAGAATCCCATAGAAATTTTAATTCGTTTTACAAAGCATTCATCTTATAGGGCATTCGTCTTACAAGATAGCACTGTATAATGAACTCATGGGAGTACCTAATTCAAGCAGCTAAAGATAAAAATTCAACCAAATTTTGGAAATTAATTTCCAGATACTCAATCAAGGACAGTTCACCATTAGACTCTCACATTCCAGCAAGTACCTACTTTCTGCAATTATATGCTGATTCATTTTGTCAGACTCCCCTACCATGTCTGGACAAATTACCCCAATAGCCTCCAGTTTCAGTTAATGAAGTGACATATCTAATTGCAAAGCTTAAGAACAGTAACATTCCTGGCATTGATAATATCCCACCAGAGCTGATTAAAAATTATGAGATTGGTGGGCCCCTCTCCTAGCTTCTCTCTTTACCAACATCGACTCAACAGGGCACATCCCAGCTGACAGGGGACAGGCAGTCATTGTTCCTCTCTTCAAAAAAGGTAGGAGAGATGTCCCTGCCTGTTATAGGCCGATAAGTATTGTTATTGTTGAGTATTATCAGTATTGTTGAGTATTATCAGTAAACCTTATGCAGGACAACTTTTAAATAAACTGAAACAATGGGTTGAGAAAGAAAACCTAATTGCAGATGAGCAAGCTGGGTTCAGGGAAGGTAGGCCACATCATGATAATGCAGCATCTGATAGAAAAGTACACCATGGTTAATCCAGGTTCCTTGTATGCAGCATTTATTGATTTAAAGTCTGCATTCGATTCTATATCCAGGACTAACAGGATTCTGTATCCAGGGATGAACTTGAGGGACTGTCCTTGAAACTTAGGCAGTTCTTTTTGATACAAACCCTACACTCAAATACCGCCTTTACAGTGAGATGTTCTAAGAACAGACATCACCTACTTCTCACTTCTTGAGTTCCCTGATCACTGGAGAGCCTTCTTTCTGGCTAAATGGAGAGCATTCCCCTCGGCATTTATCGAGGACTGTTATTGAAAGATTCCTGTCCAAGGGTGTGCCCCATAGCTTGGGTGAGGTGGAATCAATTAAACATGTTCTGTTCTACTGTTCATTTTACCAGGCGATTTGTGCCAGGTTTATCACCCCTCTGGTACAGAAATTTTCAGGTATGCCTGAAACAGAGATTACAAACACACTTCTTTTGGGAACCAGCCCCCCACTTACCATTCAGAGTGCAAACTTCTTGGCAGCAGCTTGCAAAACCCATAAGAGCATTGTTAGTCATGCGGTTAAATCTTAACTGTTACATATCTGTTGCTACTACAGTGTTGTGTTCTTGTTTGCTACGATTTTATCTTTTTAAAGTTCTCCTTTTAAAGTTTTATCTATGGTTTGTACCATCTTCTGGAATTTGTTTATGCTGGTCAATGGTCGTAGTAATAAAATTGACTTGACTTGATATGCATCTCTAGTCTAGTGAGTCAGTTCATAGATCCTTCAAACACAGTATTTCCTATTTGGGCACCGGCGCCCATACTTAACCCTCAGGAGAAGTGTATGTATCAAGCCTCTTCTCCACTTCACAGGTACAATATGTGGTTAGAGGAGAAACTTTTGGTAACTAACCCTACAATCCAGAGTAACTACGGATGCACGTAAGAGACATTACGTGCACCCGTAGTTACTGGACCACCTAGTGAAAACCTATGGGAAATTCATATAGCAATCCTGAGTAAATTGTTCTTACACCGGAGCAAGGACTCCACGTAGTTACTCTGGATTGCACCCTAAGGAGTCCAAAGCTTGACCCTAGGACTTCTGCATGAAAAACATGAATTACACCAATAAGCTATGGCTTCTGCAACAACACAGTGTTATAAAGTTAAACAGCATACATACCGTTATGACAAGTTTCCATAATAGCTATTTACTGCCGTGCCAAATAGACAAAAAAATTTCCTCATTGGATAATTATAGAGGCTGTGAGCAAAAGCATGCAACACATTTTCTTTCAAGCTTCTGTCATATGTTTTTGCAAGTCATAGCTTGGCATATTTGTTGAAATGAATATTTCTCATCTCATGGATTTGTGTTTAAGTTTTTTAAAGAGTTCCTAAGATAAATAAAAATTGTCAGAGTGCACTTTTAAAAGTTTCAGAACTTGCTTTGAATGTTATTATTGCTAAGCGTAGTAATTTGTAAGGTTAAGTTAATTCCACTGTAATTTCCTTGAGAGAATAGCCTGCTTCTTTTCCATTCTGGATCAAGCTACATCACAACATTCATGTTTGTGCAGTTAGGTTAGTATACAGTCTTATAAATAAAGATGTTTTTAGGTCACATTCACCAACAGGGAGAGCAAGGTGACAGAGACTGGTGGGAGCTCAGTGCCCCTGCTGCTACAAGACTCAGCCTGGCCACCTACCATGGAGTCACCATATATTCCTTCTCACTGCTTGTGCCCTCTCATGAATAGTGACAACCTGTTTGGGTTGCATTAGCCTTCTATTAAATCTTTGCAGTCATACTACCCATGTAAAACTGATGCTGATCATCCACTAGTACAGGGTCTCCAAACTTTTAACTTCAAGTGTCCTGAACCTCAAGTATGTAGAAGAGGGAATTTCAGCTTGTGATCTGTGAGATGAGAAGCTGCATGTGCTGAAATTCCCTCCTTTAAAAGTCCAGGAGGCCTGAAATTAAAAGTTTGGAGACCCCTGCACTAGCACATGAGATGTCCAAACCACACTTGTTTTCTATATCCACCACAGCATCAAAACTTTAGTGATGACCAGCAATTTTTCTTAAATCATATAACTATACAAATGTATTCAGATGTAAGAAGTACTATACTGGTTTACTTCCCAAAAATGTGTATACTAGAATAGTGGCCTTAGTTACAATGCCTTGAGTCTGAAATCTAACCCCCAGCAGTTCACTTCATATTAACCCAAAGACTTACTGACCTCAGCATCCCAGTGCCTTGTGTTGCTTATTTTAAAACTGTTCTCACCTTTCTTCTTGATTTTACCAAGAGTATGGCTATTGCTCCTTTCTGTGTCTGTTGCTGAATTTCAATGTATTTTAATGTGTATCCTATGCACATGTATGCATGTCATCTTGGAGACTTTTAATGTCCTTGATGCTTATATTTAAATGCTTTAAGAAAGACAGATCAGTACATCTTTTATTTCTTACTGCCTTTGTTTTTTTAGCACTGGGGGTTCTACAACTTACAGCTGCACTCCCTTCTTTGAAATTTATTTCAAAGCCTCCTTTTTTCTTGGTACTTCAATGTAGGACTGACGAAGGAAGTCCCATAGTGTTCATTGGAGCTTACTCCCAAAAGTGTGTATAGGACTGCAGCCAGTATCACGGTTATTAGATTGGTCTTCATTCATTAGAATTTCAATGCCTGAAACATTTTCACTCATATTTTGATTAGGTTATCTTCTAAAACCATGTTTTCTCTGCTAAAAAATAGCAAAACCCAAAACCTTGACCAGAGCGCAATCCTAAACACATCTACCCCAGTGTGACTAGATGTAATAAAAGGACCAGGCAACCCAAAATGTAGGACACCTAACAAAAATGTAGGACACAACAAAATAAAAGTCAACACCTGTATACTGATTTCATGACACTATAAATTAAAGACTATCCCTACAATCCAGAATAACTACGGGAGCACGTAAGAGACATTACGTGTACCCGTAGTTACTGCACCACCTAGTGAAAACCTGTGGGAAATTCATATTGCAATCCAGAGCAAGTTGTTCTTACACCAGAGCAAGGACTCCCCGTAGTTACTCTGGATTGCGCCCTAAGTTACATATAGTTATAGATTATTACATGTAATTTATTAGTTTCAAAAAGACTGTGCTGCCTGCAGGGGCTCATGCACTGAGAAAGGGAGGACATTACAGTTGTTTTCCAGGACATCAGGCTAAAAAAAGAGGACATGTCCTGGGAAAAGGGGACATCTGGTCATTTTGGAAAAGGACAATGAAGATTTTTTTTCTCCAGGCTACAAAAGAGGACATGTCCTAGAGAAGGAGGACATATGGGCAGCCTGGAAAAGGAGATTTTTTTCCAGGCTCCAAAAGAGGACATGTCTTGGAAAAAGAGGACATATGATCACCCTGGGAAAGGAGGGCAATGAAGACTTTTTCCAGGCTGAAAAAGAGGGCATGTCCTGGAAAAAGGGGACATCTGGCCACTTTGGAAAAGGAGGACAATGGAGACTTTTTCCAGGCTACAAAGAGGACATGTCCTGGGAAAAAAGAGGACATAGAAAAGGAGATTTTTTTCCCCAGACTACAAAAGAGGACATGTCCTGAGAAAAGAGGACATGTGGTCACCCTGAGTTGCCTGATCCACTGACTGAGGCTGGAGCAGTCAGTGCTGGTTCCCTCCCCTTCTCCAACCCAGACTTTGGAGTGGCTGGTCTGGTGGTCAGCGGTGGGGCGAGGGCAGGGCAGGGCGGGCAACCCAAAGACCTCCTTCCCACCCTGGCTGATGCTTTCTTCCCTCCCAGGTGCTTCCCTCCGAGATGCAGCCCCTCTGCAGCTGGCCCGCCCGGGGGTCGCTCCCCTTGGCTGCCCTGGTGATGCTCCTGGTCCTCTGCCTCTCTCCAGGTGAGTGGCTGGGATGGAATGGGCTTTCTGCTCCAAGGGAATGCAGGGCTGGAGAGGGGCAGGGAGTGGGAAGGGAGACCCTCTTTCTTCCCGCCAAAAACATGCTTGAGGGAGGCAGGGGGGAGAGCAGCCCCCACCCCTTTGCTACCTAAGCAGCCACAACCCCCCAAGTCTCCTTTCTATGGGCCATTTCAGAGCCACCACAAATGCCACAGGTGAACTTTTTTTCCCTAGGATGGAGAGGCAGGGTTGGGCAGGATGACCAGATGTCATAATCACAAAAAGAGGACAAGGCTCCCAAAAATGTAGGACACGACAAAATAAAAGCTCTCTCTCACACACACACATGTGGTTAAACACTACATCTGTATATCTTATTATTAAATTTAAAGCTATTCTATATCATTTGTTACTTACAATTTATGAATTTCAAGACGGTGATATGCCGACAGTGACAAGAAAAAAGGACAGTGAATATTTTTTTTCTTCCCAGGACTAAAAAATCGTCTTTAAAAAAGCTAGACAAGACTAAAAAAGAAGACACGTCCTGGAAAAAGAGAACATATGGTCACTCTGAGAAATGGGGCTTCACCTGAGCTCTCTTCAAAGGCACAGGGACTCCTGCTAGGGAAGGAAAGTTGGCCAAACACATTCAGGACCCACAAGCAGTGGTGGGATTTAAATAAATTAACAACAGGTTCTATGTCCTAATAACCTAAATCAACAACAGGTTCTATTTCCCATTAGTAACCGGTTCTCAGAACCAGGCACTCATTAGCAAAGGGATCTATAGAAACTGTGAGAACCCCCTGAAGCCCACCACTGCCCCCACAAGCAGTATTCCTTCCCCCCCCAAACAGATATCTGAAGCACCTCTTCCTTTGCCCATCCGCTATCCTCCCCAAGCTGCTATAGGAACTTTAGTTTTGGCCCACAGCTGGGGAGGGAGGAGGACCAACTGCAACTTCATCTCTTTCTGCTTCACATCTTTTAAAAGCAGGCTGTAAAATTCAGATGAGTTGGGGGTTTCCAAGTTTTCCATGTAGCACATATCCATAATTCATAATATCAAAAGCATTTTTAAATCGGGTATGTATTCGTTTGAAAAAAATTCATTTTTTTTGGGTGGGGCAGGAATGTTAATCTGTGTGAAAATTGTATTGTGTGCCAGTAACCAGTATTTTCAAGCTACATTATGATCTACCAGTGCCACTGATAGCGAGCAATTCAGATTGGTCTAGTGAACGTGGTTGAATGTGCATTCTTAGCCAGAGTAACTTCTGAAATCATGCTTGTATATCTGTATCATATCTTCAATCTATAACATTTGGAATAGAAATGCAACATCCAACAATTTTCAATTTACTCATTGTGAACCAATATAGTTCAGCAGTGTGAACCTACAAAAAAGCCCAGTTTAATATTCAATGCCCAGTCTAATATTGCTCTCAAGCACTAAAGCAAGGACAGGTAAGTCTATATTCTTCCCTAAAATAAACAGAGAAGGGGAACTTCATTGGTCTATAGGGGCATCTTGGTTTCCTTGCAGGCTTCCTGTCACCATACAGATGAACAGCCACGTTTCCTCATTAAGAAAGTGGTATTTTCTAGATTGCATTGCCAATTTTTCTGAATCATTTTACTCCCTATATATACACTATTTTAAATTCATCATTTATCTTGATTATGCTTTCACTCAGGTGTTTCACGAGGAAATAAACTTAAGCTAATGCTTCAGAAACGAGAGGGTAAGTTGGTTCTCTCCCAGCTGTCATATCCTCCCTGAAGAATGACGTTTTGACTTATTGAACCATGAGAAACACATGTTCTGTCAACACCATCTTCTTTTTCTCCTATGCGAAGTGATATTGAGAAGTGGTAATTTGCAGAGAAGTGGCGTGCAGGAGGACTAATACTTGGCCTTTCTCCTCACCAATTTCCTCACTGCAAGACCCAACCTTTTCTCAGCCAGGTTTTGATTCAGGTTTGTTTTGGAAACACAATTCTGGAATGTCAGACTTATGACAGAGGGTGACAGAAAGAAAATGGCAAGTGGAAGAAGTTTCTAAGTACGATAGTCCTTTTCCAGCTGCTTAGCCCTTCTTTATTCGGCTTCCAAATTCACTTTTCCTGGGAGAAGCTGTGGTCAGTCTGAAGACAGGTAGAAAGTATAAATACACATGTGTTTCAGACCCATAAGTTATGATGACAGCTGTAATTGGAATTGGATGTTGCCCTGTGTTGTTTTGCTAGCACAATATCTAGTTATAGTTTGCCATAATAGTGTAACAATCATAATGCTGACTTTTCACATACAGTACTTAAAAAATATGGAAGGAAGGGGAGGGACAGAAGGTGAATCTATAAGTATCAAATATAACTTGTAAATCAGATAGAACTTGGGCATATGCTCTTTTTGTATTTAGTAATGCCAAATTCAACATGAAAATTGGATGGATCTCATCAAATTTACCAGAATTTGGATCCCATTAAAGGCCATTCTGACATTCAGAATCACCCAGAATCATATACAATTAACACTTGTATAGCACTTTCAAAGCTCCACCGAGTACTGCATTCATTACCCTAGTAAACCATCTAGCAGATCTAAAAGAGAGGTCAGTATTATTTTCCAAAAGAGCACAAGCCACTCTGCAAACAAATTCACTTCTAGAAAACAACAGGATACAACATCCTAACAAATAAAATTGCAAAGTTGTTCTGTAAGATAGTTTCCAATTGCCTTATCAATTTGACAAGTATGCACTGCCACATATGCACTGCCACATATGCAATGAAGTTTTAACTTTTAAACTATAACTTTTGTTCTTGCTGGATAATCTACAGGTTCTCTGTTGGTATTCTGCTTTAGAAACTCCAGTGGAGGAAGGGGGAATTAGTAATTGGCAAATTAGTAGATACCAGATTGTATCTTGCATAGTGAAAAAATAGCTCTAAAGACCTTCTGGTACTTCCAGGTTTCTTGCTCCTCTATTTGCTCCTAAGCAGACATGCCTTGGATTGTGCTATAAGACTGCAATCCTATATGTGCTTATTTGGAAGCAAGCTGCCCTGAACATTGTAAGAGTTACATCTGAATAGACATAGGATTGTGGAAAGTACAGTATTTATAGTACTGTATGTAATTAATGGAAGTCTTGAAAGCAGCAGTATCTATAGCAAGAAATCTTTGGACCAATTAACCTTGTTTTCTGGATCTCTCATTTTAGCCACTGTTCCAGTGAAGGCAGAGGTGTCAGTCAACGAAGATAAGGCAAAGGAATTTTTAAACAGCCTGAAACGCTATAAACGCCAGCTTTGGGACAGGAGTAGGCCTGATGTACAACAGTGGTACCAACAATTCCTCTACTTGGGATTTGATGAAGTTGTAAGTGGCTCCTATTTCTGTTTAAACGTTCTGACATCCTATGCCTCTTCATTGGTTTTATCTGTCTTCATGGGTCTATTTGGAGTTGCACCAGCAAAATCACTAGTACAGGTCTGAATAGACACATTCAGACAGCAAAGACATACAAATCTGGGCCCTTAGGCACCTAGTTTCACAAATGGAACAGGACTTCTGCTATTAACTTTAACAATTTTACAGCAGTGGCAGCATAGTAAAATCCCTGGTTTTCCCCAATGTTGGACCCTAGTCCCAGGGAGGATGCTGGGATAAGCATCCTGGAAGAGTTGCTTGCGTTTCTGCTGCTCCTGCTGTTCTACTAAACAAATATGGCTTTGAGGTGGCTCATTGGACCACGAAGTCCACCCTGTTCCTCAAAGCAGAAAAGTCAAATGACTCTAAGAGCACAATCCTAACTATGTCTACTCAAAAGTAAGCACCATTGTGTTCAATAGGTCTTACTCCCAGGAAAGTGTCTTTAGGATTGCAGCCTCTGTAGCCAATCCCTCAGAACTGCCAGAGGGTACAAAAAAGCAGGGCTACATGGCTCCTTTGGTATATTTGTCCAGTTCTCTCCTCCAGAATATTAGGTGCTGGGATGTCACATATCTGTCTGGCTAGGTGCAGGTATAAAGATCAAGATCCTGGACAAATGAAGATATCTACAGTAGGGGAAGAGTCCAGAACTATGTATTTTCTACTTATTTTTTAAACTCTTTGTGCACTTTTCTTCCAAATCCTCCCACCATTCTGTCACTTTATCCTTATAAACGCCTTGTTTCTGTCCTTTGCCTTCTCCTAATTTTTTTCCTCCTGTTTCAATCCTTTAATAACATTCCTTTACTATGTTTACCCACCTGGTCTCACCTGGTTGCCCAAGCTTAATATGCCTTCCTTCATCTGTCTGGTTTCAAGGAATCTCCTGGATTTTGTATTTCCCTTCTAACCTGGAAATAATGTTTTCCTAGGCATCCTCCTTCTTTCTTGATCATCATAGCTTTGAATAGAGGCAGCAACAAAATGTCACAATGAAACACCAGTCTACATACCATGAAGTTACTATAAACACAGAAGCAGAGTTGTGGTGCTGGTTTCCTAACCATTGCCTTCCTACTACAAGCAGCCTTTAATATGGCAGGGAATTTTTAAAAAGCATTCTATAGTTAACATTATATGCACTGAGTAGCCATTCTCTTAATAGCAGTCTTCTCAGGAATTAAATGTAACTATTGCATAGGCCCTAAGATGACAGCTTTTATATCATATGGACCACACTACTCCGATTCTGGAAGTGTTGGCAGAGATTCTCCTTTTCAAAAGAAAAGTTAACAAGTCCCTATTGAAAAAGGTTTGAGGTTGTTTTCTTATAAATATTGCCATGGAACAGAGATGCGATTCATAAGGATTTTCCTATAAGGATTACATGAGAAACTACCAACTCCTTTTAAAGTGAAGTACATCACCTGGACATCTGCTGGAAGGCCAAGGAAAAATCCATGTTATGTGGAACTTGTGTAGTTTGGATATGAATTTTTAGAGTCATAAAAATTTTTTGCTATTAGTTTTAGTTGCACGTAATGATATATATAAATATATATATAAATGAAAAGTCACTCACTGACTCACTCATCAATGCCCTGCTAAAACCGCTGGGCCTAGAAGCGTGAAATTTGGGGTGGGTGTTCCTTCCATGACAGAGGGATGCACTAGGAACCGGCTTTCAGAAATTCCTACCAGAAGGGGGTGAAAAGGGGCGCAAAACGTTTTCCTCCCTATACTTTGCATTGAAAAATTGGTGACCGAGGGTTGTTCCGACCCAACCCTCAGACCTAGAAGCATGAAATTCGGGGAGAGTGTTTCTTTTGTCACATGAACACCCACCAAGAACCGATGTGGAGAAATTTAACCCTTAAGAGGCTGAAAAGGGGTGCAATGTGTTTTTGTCCTATACTTAACATGGAAGACTTACCTCCAGCCAATTGGATGTTTGGTACATGGTGCAATGAGGGGAATGTTGTTCGGAGGGAGGGGTTGCACTGGGGAGGATGCCTGCTTATGGGGGTGTTGCGCATGAGATGTGCATGTGGGGTTGGTGCGCATAGGGGATGTTGCGCATGGGGGGTTGATGCGCATGGGCGATGTTGTGTATGGGGGTTGATGCGCAAGGCGGGTTGATATGCATGGGGATGTTGTGCATGGGGGCTTTATGCGCATGGGGAATGTTGCGCATGGAGGTTGATATGCATAGGGGGGATGATGAACATGGGGGATGTTGCATATGGGGGTGGATGCGCATGGGGAGTCTATGCGCAGTGGGGGGATGGTGTATGGGCAAATTTTACTCCCACAACGCGGGTATGCTTTTTGCTAGTTTTGTATAAAAGGTTGCATATACCGGGGGGGGGGGTGGTGGTGTATTATTCATGGTTTAATAACCTGCTAATTTGACTCAGCCCAGGTTCTAAACACATGTTGGAGGTCCCACTTGAATTCCCAGATGCAACTGGAATGGCATCCTGCTTGCTTCTGGGAGACTTTCCAAAGCCTGTGTATAATGAGGGTGAACTGTATTTAAAAATGATTTAGGTGAAGGTATGATGGGCAACAAAAAAGAGCCTTACTACTATAATCTAGTCTATAAACACTACACTGTATTTTTAATTAATTGCTATCAATTATTTTTTCTCATATGCAGAAATTTGAAGATGATGTCTCTTATTGGTCAAATCTAGGTCGTAGCGGCCATGAATATTATGGCGGTTATTACCAGCACCATTATGATGAAGATGCACCTATTGGCCCACGCAACCCATACACCTTCCGACATGGAGCCGGTGTTAACTATGATGATTATTAAACTTATCTTTTCTTTCCTGTGCAAGGCCACCAGGAAGATTGATAACCCCTAATAAAAAATTTTTTTAAAGGGGGATAATGTAAAATTAGCTTGTTAGCAACAATAAGAAAAATGTCATTATAACCTGTTTTTGTATTAATTCAGTAGCACATAATGTATAAGTGATAGAATTAAAGCTTCTTAATAAAACATTTATTCAACTACTAGAGAAAAGCTGTTTTTATTTCTTCCTTTAAAATGATTACATATTGAAGGACATTCTTGTTATCCACTCTGAGCCAATTTCACATGGCTTTGGCAAAGTTTGAAACAACACACTCAATTACCTACTACAGTTTCTGTTTCCGAAACAGTAGCTTGTTCTGCAATGATGTGTTAAAGAGCATAGTGCGTTCTCTTTAATTCTCACCTCATAGCTCACCTCAAACAAATGTTAGATTGTCAAAAGACTAACATTTTTGCAACTACATCTTGTACCGGTTGTACCCTCCAGCTGTAGCAAATCTCATTCCCCAATAGAAGTAGGCCGAAAGGCCACATGTACACAAGAAAAATAATGGATAAAGTTTTATATGTAAGCACTTAACTCTACCAATAAATGTGGATGGAGCCTGGAACTCCATTTGACATGCTTAGGAAAAGTATTCTGAATGAAACCTTCACTCTTTAGAAATACTAGATAGTCAATGACTGAAATAAAGAATGCAAATACAATTCAGGCATTAAGGATTCCTAGTTGTATTTTAGTGCTTGATTATACAATATGCACAAGGCAAGCACACACTGCATCATAACCAGTGGATTGTTTTATTGAAAAACACCATAAGTTCCAATATTTTATTAAAATAGCATATTCAACCACTGGTAACCAATAATACATTAACTTCACCCTCCCGCCATGTATGCACAACACAGTAGTGATTTAAAATAGCATTTATCCTTGATAGTCAGTGAAAATATTCAAATTCAAGTGTACAACTAGAACTAAACATTTGAAAAAAAACATTTAAAAGTATAAGTAAAGCTCTCATACAGAATTTTTTATAATCCTATAATACTAAATGCCAGTGTTTAGTCACCTGACAATACTGCTAGCTTTTTCTTCTTTATGCATAGTATCTCTCATTTAAAGTACCCATTTTATAAATAAATTGGCATTTTCCCGTCTCATCTGCAGCTTCACAAAGAAACCAGTAAATAAAACTGTCGAGGACAGTCACAACAAAATGATCTCACAGCAAGATATAAAAACTTGAAGATACTCAAAAAAGATGCTTCTATCCCATTTTACATAAAAAGACAGATTTTTAAAAAGTGCAAGGCAAAGATTGCAGTTTTCTTATTTAGGCACATCCACTTCTTTAAAGCAAGCTTCAGAGTGAAATTCCAGGTTGGTTGGTTTTCACGATACCTGTTTCTGAAGTCTTTAAAAATAAAAACAAATGGCAAACTACATCTTCTCAAATGCAAGGTAAGGAATTTTTATTCCCCATCCAATGTAAAGAGTTTCAGTTATGTCTGGTTCTTCCTTTTTTTATCCTGGCAGGTTTTGGCTTAGGAATATATTGATTGTTTGCTTGATATTCCAGTTCTTTGCGAAAGTAATGGATTGCTTTATTTAAGCCTTCTTCCAAGGGCACCTGTTTCCAAAGAGGTAGCACATAACCAGCTTTTAGAATGCAGCAATACTGATATGATGAAAATGCTTACCTGATCCTCAAGATCTTTGTTACTGTCATAATTATAGTTTCATTTACCTTGCCAAATTATTTGCAAATGTTCTTCATCCTCAGAATGCTGAGAAAATGGAGGGCTAACTTGTTGATACCTGAAGACTGTTGATACCCCAAAATGTAGCTACTCCCAACATCCTTCTCTGTCAACCCAACTGTTTTTCTCTACATGATTAGAAACAGATTTTGGACATGTCTGCACACTCCTAGCATAATTTTACCCTTCCCCATTGTTTGAAACATTTCTTCATTTCAGAGAACAGATGAAAACCCCTGAAGGGGGAAGGAAGCCTATTTTTAGAATCAAATGAGGCGCTGTCGGTGCCTGGGATGTGTAGGCAGCGTTGTGGAGTGCATGCAGGCTTCTAAATAGTGAAAGTTGCAATTGCGGGTAAGTTGGAAAAGGAATTTCGGGCACAATCCAGAGTAACTACGGGAGCATGTAAGAGACATGTGCACCCGTAGTTACTGCACCACCTAGTGAAAACCTATGGGAAATTCATACTGCAATCCAGAGTAACTTGTTCTTACTCTGGAGCAAGGACTCCCCGTAGTTACTCTGGATTTTGCCCTAAATTTCTTAGGCTAGCACCCTAAGTTTATATTAGAGAGCTGATATATTGTTCATCCATTTGCTACTGTTCATCCACCCCCCCTCTACACAACTATTTGTATGAATTGTGTCTACCCAGCAAAGGGATTTTCATCAGCTGTCACACTACTCGTATCAAACTTGTACCTACCTCTTAAATCACTTTTGCTTTTAGTAGACCCTGCCAACTTACAAAGCATTTATTTAAATGATTTGTTTCCCACTTTTCCCTCCAAATAAATGGACTGCTCAACTAACTTAAGTGTAAGGATACCAAATATAAACCTCCCTGGGGGGCCATTTTCTATTAGCAGAAGCATTGAGAATTTTTTTTCTGTGATCATACCCAGCTTCCTGCTAATCCAAAGAGGAAGTAGCACAGCACAGAAGTAATTTAATTATGCCTGTAATGGATAGCAAGGAGGCTCTGGAAACTATTCAGTAGCTAATGCTGTTACATTTTGGAAGTATCCACCAAAGTGAGCCCAGTTATTTTAGCAGTACATACCACGGGTTCCCAACCAAGTAGTAACTTTGCTTTTTTGATGTCAGGTTTTCTTTTCTGAGGGTCATCTTGAGCTTCTGAGAGAAACTGGATTTCACTACCACTGCCTGTAGTAAGCATAAAAAAACTATGTTGCAGAATTATGTTTAAATTTCGGTTTATTATGCATACTATTGAAAGATCTATATGGTCCTGTATAATAATAGAACTTCCCAGGGATGCAATGTATACAGTCAATACATTACACAGGTCCAAGTTTCTAGCTGCAGTTAGATCAAAAGTGCTCAGTTTGAATTAGAATACTTCCCCATGTCGTTTTCTCCAAGTAGTTTTTCCTTCATCATTTTCACCACTTAGATCTGCATTACACTTGCATCAAGCATAGTCTTAAATCAGAGTTTGAAACTTTTCAACTGACCGCAGTCGGAAAACGTTTGCAATGTATACAGTTTTTTTAGGAAGTAAGTGTACTTTTTTACTTACCAACCAGTTTTTTAATTAACTGTGCAAATTCTAAGATGGTATGCTCTTCTGGGTTGCCCTACAAATACAATGAATGCTAGTTAAAAGAGCATTTTATTTTATAAAATCAGTAGCTCAACATGTAAAAATGTTGTTTCTCTCAGAGATATGTAAGAACCAACAAATACTACTCAAAGAAATGATAGTTAAATTGTCTATTCTCAGATTGTTTATTCTGATGTCAAAACCACAAGAGATGCCTTTTGGAGGGGAAAGCCAGTGTGTGTGTGTTACACACTATAACAGACAAGAAAAATTATATACTTTTGCCAGTAAAGCGTTCCTTCATTTGTTTATTCTCTTCTGCCCTTGCCCACATTTGTGTTTGAAAAGACTTTCTGAGAGATCTGCAGTACTAACTGCCTTTTGTTTATTGTTTCATCCTGCATATTACCATAAGAATTGTGGCCAACACTGATTTTAGCTTAGTTTGGATGCTAGTTCCCCTCTCCTTTCATTTAGTCCCTGTGCAGAACATTCCTTGCTTACCAAATTAACAGGACTGCTGACATTGCTGTTCATTAAAGCCACCAACCCATTTACCAGGTCACTGCAAAAAGAAGACAAGAATTACTTCCTTACACATGTAGTATCTGACCCTCCAAGGTCCCAATTCTTGTACAGTGACAAAAAAACCAGTGTGATATCAGCCATAAATACTGGCTGTACCAGTAAGCAAACTATCGCATCTTTCATGGATTGCAGTACGTTAAGCAGTACATGTATTCAATATGTACTTTAAGTTTAGTTACTTATGAATAAGGAAGATAGTTATGGCTAGACCCATCAAAACAACTTAGGATACATTCCTCTGACTTTTTCACATTTTTATACTACTTGTATACTACTACTTTTATACTATTTTATACTATTTTTATACTACTGCTTGGCTCAGCAGTGCTGCCCTCTGGCAGGTAATGACAGCACTGCAGCCGAAGCTTGGGGAAGTACAAGGGGGGATTGCATCTACATGTGCAGCAGGATGTGGCATTATTTTGGTGCTCAAAATCTTTTGGATTATGGAGTGTTCTGTATTTCTGATTTAGGAATGTTCAATCTATATACCTATGAAGTATCATTTGTGAACAGTAAACATACATTTAAATGGCTGAACCTCTCTATACAACACAAGTAGTGACTGGGAAAGGCATATTTGAATTTGAGTGCAGGAGCCAAAAGGATATATTTATTATGGCGTGACTTTTTGTTGATTTCTTCACGTCACATAGAAGCATTTTCATATGCATTATCAGGTGGGGAGATCAAGAATTCAAATTCTCTTTACAAATAAAAACTGCAAATCCAGCCTATAAACACAAGATGGCAGAAGTGAATTGAGAAAGATATGATTCCCAACTTTGTTTGTCAAGGCTAGAATTCTCAATAACCAGCTTTTTAAAACCTAATTTCGTACTTTTAAATTCAGATAAGCTAAGAATTAAGGATTTTATTTCCTACTTAATTAACAAACAGAACAACTTCTGTTAACAAACACAAACAATGTTAACAAACATTAACTTCTATTTATCATTACTGATATGTTAGGTGCTGACTGGACAAGTCTATAGACTGGATGAGTCTATATTTAATGGAATAATCGATAATAAAAATCTCATGGAAATACCTGCTTTCAACAAAAAAGCTGTTGGAATATAATAAATATTTTGGAAGTGACTTTCAGTGTTGCAACACATTCCAT
Organism: Cryptoblepharus egeriae; assembly: GCA_030015325.1. Lineage (NCBI taxonomy): Eukaryota > Metazoa > Chordata > Lepidosauria > Squamata > Scincidae > Cryptoblepharus > Cryptoblepharus egeriae. The sequence goes on along the minus strand of JAREYC010000005.1, from coordinate 23,553,588 downwards.
GGGACACTCCAATTCTGGATAAGATTAAGCTTGCAAGTCAACCCCCTCTCCCGCCAATGGGTGATAGGGAAGACATAGGGCAATGATTTATTTATGTGAAATTTATCCTAACTTTGGTTATCCAACACCACCCAAATAATTCTCAACTAGTAGGTGATGCAGATTTTAAAGGATTGCAAGAAAAATCAACAGGAAGCAACAGTAATCTGCGGGGAAGGGAAGGAGAATTACAGCAGGAAGCACATGGATTAATTTCAGTGTTAAAAGTTCAACGAATTAATGTGGAAGGTAGGTGAATATACTGTGTTGGGGAAGAGGGATCCCCTCGGAATGGGAACAATCCATTCAATTCTGACACCTTGCTCAGTAATATTCTGGGAGTTGATTTGGATGCTACACTGGAACCTGCAAGAACACTATTAGTCTGCACATGCAGGTGGTCTACTTATGTGAGCAGCATGATATGGAAGCAGCAGACTTATGTGGGATTGCCTAGTCTCCTGTGAAATGAAAAACATTCAGCGCTTTCATGTTTTTGCACAAATCGTCCTTTAATCTAAGCCGGAATAGATGGAGCGGCAGTTAAGTTCTATAGCTAGCTAAGCAGTTGGTTAGCAAATGTATAGCAGCTAAGCTTTATTAGCAGTGTAATCCTATGCATGTCTACGTAGAAGTAAATTCCACTGGATTAGATAGGATTTACTCCCAGGTAAATATATGATTGCGGCACAAGAGCTTCAGCAGTGATTTGACTATGGATTTCATCATGAACGTTTCAGACGTTAGCAGAACAACCTAATGTTAGGCTACAATACTATACATTTTTGCCTGTTAGCAAGCCTCCAACACAATTTACCTCCATCATGTATTGGTCTTTCAGCTAGTTTGCGGTTTTTTCTCTTGCAAATTATAAGGTTTTGCTCACTGTTACAATATGTGGGCAGATGTTTTAAGTATTAGTTTATTAAGAGTTGGTAAATTAATAGGAAACATCTGAATGTTGCCTAATTTTTTAGGTAAGGCAATTGCTGTGTTTTCAAGCGTTTGATTAGCCCTACAATCCAGAGTAACTACAGGAGCATGTAAGAGACATTTACGTCAACGTAGTTACTGCACCATCTAGTGAAAACCTACGGACAATTCATATTGCAATCTGGAGTAAATTGTTCTTATGTCGGAGCAAGGACTCCCCGTAGTTACTCCGCATTGCGCCCTAAGACTACAAACCAAGAAAGAAGGTTAAAAAAACCAATGAAACACTGACTGAAGGAATGAGTGAAAAATGTCATAAAAGTGAATCAAATACTGAACAAACATAATTACTAACAAAAAGAGATTAGAACTGTGTACTGACACCACTATGTGGGCAAGGATAAACATTCATTTAATTTTCATTTCATATTTGTGTTATTTTGTTTAGTGACAATCTTAAAGTGTATGCATAAGAAGAGGATTTAAAAAAAATATTATACCTGACATACTGAAACGCTCTGGTTTGAGTTCCAGGCCCATATACCTTGGAAAAACATTACAATCACATTAGTGATCATTATTAGAATCAACATTACTGATAAGCCTAAGTGACAGTTGTCAACAATTATGATCATATTACTTTGATACAATCGATGCCTATTATTACATTTGTGACAGTGAATTTAAAGTACTATCTACCTTAATCCATCACATTTGTAACTGATCATGGGCCAAATTCTATCAGCTTTCCCACGTTGATGCAATCCTACAGTTCAGACCTTAGGTAAAAGATAAAATCTTCCCTAATCTTGTGGGAGAATCCATAACTGCCCATAACCACACCACAGGATGCACTGTATGTCCCACTGGCATGGCTGTATCACCACTGGAAAACTGGGTATAATTGGACACTATTTGTAGTTAGGTAGTCAGCAAAAACAAGACAAGCATATTTTATTTATCATATATTTATCACATATTTTATTTATCACAGAGTGCATCAATTGGCATAAATGGGATCTCCAAGGCATCTTGCATCCAGTTTTTGGTTAGAACCAGGCTGTACCAGAAATTTCATTAAAATCAGCATTTCTCAACAGTTATTGCCTGCTATACCATTTTGCAATGCCTACCTATTGGAAGTAACTGGCAATGATGTCATCACCAATTACTTCTGCAATACATATGCAGATCCATATGCAATGTAATAAATACTGTAATAGTAAGAGGCTCAGGGCAGAGGGGAAGCCTTTTCTGAGCACACAAGAAGCATATGCAGGAGCCTGCCAAGCTAAGCCTTCTACCGTTGCTTGTTGTGCTGCATTGACGATCTTGCTGCCAGACGATCTTGTTGGGGGGTCCTGCTAGTACCCAAACAAACACCATCTCTAGCACCACTGGTGGTATGGGTACCACTGGGTGAGAAACATTGAGTTATATCTTGAATGGGTCCCACATATCTAATTCTTCCTTGTCTACTAGACTCTCTTTTTGCAGCACCTCTGTACTATTCTAATTTCTTTTGTCCAAGTAGTCAGCATTTTTAATGCAACACCTACAAAGGTTAATGAAAAAACATTCCACCAAAAACATGGCCAGGCATTTTTTTCCACCTAAAATCAGTACAGAATTTACTTTTGCAAGTGAAAATAAAAGAAACGTAGTCAGGATTGCAGCATGGTATTCCCAGTGCCTTTCCTGATAACCGAGTTTACTGAATTCAAGAACTAGTGCCAGCTTCCTCTTCCTCACACAACTAGTGAGACTGGTCCTATCATGTGCTCTAGCAACAGTCTTGTCAACAGACTAAAAGCTGTGCTGGTATATAGTTGTTTGCCAAAAAAAAAAGCACTTCAATCCTCTGCAGCTCTCTCGGGTACACCTCGTGAGTTTTTACTTTTCTTCAAAATGAGTGCAGTATATCAAAATACAGTATCTTTTTTGAGAGCCCATCTTAAAAGCAAAGATTTTCTTTCTATTTTTTATACAGCTTAACAGTTCTTCCTCATGATTTCAAGTATCAGTGTAACCAGTTTTTCTTGGTGTTTTTCCCTATCAGTGAGGCTTCAAAACCTTAAATAGGAAATGTTTCATTATTTTTATAGGTTTGTCAATGCAAGGAGAGTATAGAAGCAGATGACTAATGCTCTCTGAACAGACTCACTGCATCCCATAACTTGTTTTGCATATGTAGAACAATATGGGAACCTCCCCTGAAGGCAAGCAAAATGTTCCTTGCCTTGAAAATCCATTTAAATTCCTATTAAGAAGCTTGTATTGCTTAAAAAAAGCAATTTGTTGATTAGCACAAGTTAAGATTATTTTAAGGGGCAATTAGGAATGGGTTTCCAATTGAGTAGGTGCTGTACAACATAGATTTCTTAATTGAGAGGATATTTATGCCTCTAAAAAACATTTCAATATACTCAACTACAGTACCTATTAAGGAAATGAAAGTCAAGGAAATCCTAATTGGAATAATTTCAAACGGATAACATCCTTGCTTTATATTATCAGAACTACTTCGTCAATAAAACTAGATTTTCTAGCCTAGTTCCACTATTTTAATGTGGAAATACCGAACCAGGATCTTCCAGGCTCAGAATTCATGCTTGTAATATAAGGTACAATCTCTGTAGGTGATGTCTCAAAGTGGCAGGCTTTGCTCAAGAAACTATTAAAGCCACCTGCTAATTTCTCCTCTGTACACCCAATGAATGGTAAGTCCACAGAGTCACTAGAAGGTTAATACGTACAGTTAAAGGTTCTCCCTGAAGAGCTTGCAGGATAAAATTACTGACAACTCTGCCATCATTCATGTGCATCCGAGGACCAAATGTATTGAATATTCTTGCGACTCGTACTTCTACCCCTTCCTGAAAGCATAAGATAAAGCATTGGTTATCACAATCTTCACAATGCTTTCTGTTGTACTAGGCTAGGCCCATTACGTTGCACTGTCCTGACATAATGATTCTCAGCTGGGGAAAATCTAGCAAAATTATTTAATTATTCAAAAATTAAATAATTTGAATTATGGTGCTGGAGAAGACTCTTGAGAATCCTTTGGACTGCAAGGAGATAAACTCAGTTCATCCTCCAGGAAATCAATCCTGACTATTCACTGGAAGGACAGATACTGAAGCTGAAGCTCAAATATCTTGGCCACATCATGAGAAGGGAGGACTTCTTGAAAAAGATCCTGATGCTGGGAAAAACTGAAGGCAAAAGGAGAAGGGAATGGCCAAGAATGAGGTGGTTAGTGTCACCGAGGCAATGAACATGACTTTGGACTTCGGAAGCTAGTGGCGTACGGAGTGGTCTAGCGTGCAGCTGTCCATGGGGTCATGAAGACTCAGACACAACGACTAAACAACAAAGAAGCAAAATTTTGGTATATCCATAACAAATTAGTCATACGTACAATTCAATGCATTTTTACTTATAAGTTCTTTATGTTCACTGGTTCTTTTTCATAGGCAAGTGTGTGCAGAATTGTAGCCTTAATACAGTACACGAGCTTAATGTCTACTGACTGACAGCACTTTCAAGCTTTTATACCAAGAAATCCATAAATTTGCTTTAAAAGAATCTGTTTTCATATGCATTTTTCTAGTACAAACATTTGGCATTTTATAATCAATACCTGCTTCATATAAGCATAGCACATTGTTTCTGCAACTCTCTTTCCTTCATCATAACAAGCTCTGGGTCCTATGGGATTCACATGACCCCAATAATCTTCATTTTGTGGGTGAACTTCAGGATCTTAAGAGAGAGAGAGAGAGATAGACAGACAGAGGGAGACAAAGGGAATGAGGGAGAGAGAGCCATCATTAGTTTTGCCCTCAAAACTTTTCTGCAAACCAGAAAAGATACATATTAACACCTTCTCTACAGTATGGTCCAGGGGTGTCCAAACCCTGGCCTGGGGGTCAAATGCAGCCTGTGGCAAGAGGCATGGGGGGGGGGCTCTGCTCCCCATACCTCTGGAGGATGTTCTGAGGGCTAGGAAGACTGCTAGGAAGAGGGCTAGGAAGACTAACCTCCTCTGTTAGAAATTGTTTATGAATTCATTCTTCCAAGTCCAATCTCTAATATATTCATGTATGTAAATGTATGTATGTTGAGATAGCATTAGATACAACCTTTATTTTTGTAAAAACACACACTGAATCTGTGTCTCAGCACTAGATAATATCGTAAAATTATGCACAAAAGGATTGTTTTATTGCTTGTAATGAAGTGTTACTTCTTCTCACTCCTTTTTTTACTTCTCCTGACTGTTGTGGAAAAAAATGGAAGAGATTTTCATGCACTAGATCCTAGTGATGCTTAATCAACCTGATGAATTTATAAAAGTTACTCCAAGCTCATTTTATTTAGTTTGAAAGATCTGTCTTCTAGAACATGTCCTTTTCTACTACAATTACACCATGTCCTTAGTGATAAGTGTTGTGTGATCCAGAAATTGTAGAGCACCTGCTGAATTAAAAAGAGGCAATGAAAAACTGCCAACAAACACAGCCCCCATGCCTTCCAAAATGGCAAACCAAGTTCACGTCTTACCTCCATATACTTCTGACGTGGATGCAAGAAGAAGTCGTGCCCCAACACGTTTTGCTAAACCTTCAACAAAGAATAAATAACATTTTTGTTTCAACAGAATAGACATGCATTTCCTTCCCTTTATTTGGACCAGTCCTACTTAGTGGCTGAATTTCAATAGTGATTTTCCAGACTAGTTTCTAATTTCTAAATTAGGAATCATCATGTATGCATTGAAATAGCTTTGTGCAATGATAATATTGGTACAGACCTCCTGTGAATGTATTTGGCTTAATCACTTCACTATCCAGGATTAAACAGAAGAGCTTCCTCTCATCCCACTGTTCGCAAACCAAATGAAGGACAGATGAAAACAGAGAATCACCCCATCCTGCAGGCAATTTCCTACTATTGCTACAATTTCCTACCCCTGCTAACTGGACAAGAGGCACTCTTTCAATTGGGTGTTCCTCATTTATTTAGCAGGGGGAGAGTAACGAGCCCTACATATCCCAGCAATGTCTGTTCCAGTGGCTTCTGCTGGTGTTCTTTTGCATTTTAGATTGTGAGCCCTTTTGGGACAGGCACCCATTAGCTATTAATTTTTTCATTTTCTTGTAAACCGCTTTGTGAACTTTTCAGTTGAGAAGTGGTATATAAATACTGTAGATAGATATTGTGTTTGAGATCACATGGATCATCATCATGCTGTCCTGAAAGGTTTTTTTGCTACTTTCCTTGATGCTCTTAATGCAAAGAAAAGGTAATCCAATCACTTGTTAAAGTTGCTCAAAAAGACACCAGAAACTCTTTTAGTGAAAATTAGTCATCCTTGGCCATAAAGGTTTTTCTTTTCTGTTTTACTGTACATTATATTACAGTGTCTTATTCTGTATCACATTACAGTGTTTTGAATCTGATTACAGTGTTTTGTCATCATTTTTACACACAGTTAATGTTTTTATAGGAATATTTTTGAGTTGTGGAACCAATCATCTGAGTTTCCATTATTTCCGATGGGAATATCTACTTTATAAGAAGAACGCTTTGTAAGACAAGCATGCTTCCAGAACAAATTATGTTTGTTTTACAAGGCACCACTGTAGTTATACTTAAGGACTTACCCAACATATTCAATGTCCCAATTGTGTTGGTCTTTAATGTCTTGATAGGATTATACATATAATTCGGAGGAGAAGCTGGAGATGCTAGATGATAAATCTGGTCCACTATGAAACAATGACAAAGAGAGAATACATGCACATATTTTTACCAGGGTGGAAAACTGGAAATAATAATTTGATGCAGTAAAAATGTTATGTAACTTGCCCTGCCTGATGCAACCATGTATAGTGCTCAAGAGCCACGTATAGGCTGTTTAGCAGGATTTTGGCTTTCAAGGATAAGCAAAATTTGGGTGGGGAATAAATTGAGAAACTATTGGCTGAATCACTCAACCCCTGACTACTCTTGAGGATCCACAGCTGAATACATGAAGAAGCTTCACTGCAGAGCTCAACACCCAGGTGGGGATAAAAAATAAAGTGCCAAGGGTACAGTTTCTTCCAACTGAAACCAAAAGGGAGCCCAGAATTTCACTTGTTAAGTTTCAACTACACTCGATGCTGTAGATGTCAAGCAGACCATGCGCAAGTATTATAGGAGAGCAGTACTACAAGTACTACAGAAAGGAGGACAGATGGATGTGAAAGTGGTCACAAATCCAACAAAATCAATAAAAATTCTAATTCACTATGGTTAAGAAAGCTATGAAAAACACTTTACTTGTTTAAAAATTTATAGCTTGCTTTATCTCCTTCTTGGGCATTCAAAACAGCACTATAACATACAAGTTATACAAAATAAATCTAGTTGCACTCCTCATATTTTCATTAAGTTTATTTAATATCTTACTAAGGATCTAAGATGCATTAGACTAGACCTCAGAAACAACCAAATATTTGTTTAAAAGATCTGGTTTTCTTAGCACTTTCCTGCTCCCTGGCAGGGTCACTTCAATGACTGATGCGACAGGAAAAGCCTGTCATAGGGGCCTGTTGCCAGGATGTTGCTTTTTTCCCCACTGAAGTGGTACCTATTTATCTACTTGCATTTGCATACTTTTGAACTGCTAGGTTGGCAGGAATTGGGAACGAGTAATGGGAGCTCACTCCATCATGTCGTACTCGGATCTCAAACCACTGACCTGCTGATCTTCAGGCCGACAAGCACAGTGCCTTTAACCACAGAGCCCCTGAAGTTCCTTTAACCACAGAGCCACTGAAGCCCCTTGAGTATACATCAGAGCAAATCCCACCTTACCTAACTTTAGCTAGCTATATCATTCACTTCTATCACTATCAATCTTGCTTTAGGTATTAAAAATAGGTTCAGGGAAAACTGTTTAAAACCAATGGAGCATGGGGCGGTCCAGCAGGGAAGGGGTGAACTATGTACCCTTCCCCCTAACACTATTTAGCATAGAAGGTAGGTTCCCACCTCTCACTTACTTATACGAAAGTGGGACAAAAACTGGCGAATCAACTGGTTCGATATTTCCAGTGCACCAACATATTTGCAAAGCAACATTATATGGAAATGTTTGCCTTGAGTTTGGGAAGTTTATGCATTTTTCCCTTGCCACAGACATACAGCAGACACTTTGAACTGTGAAGTATTCTTTTGTTAATAGAGTCACTCTGGAATTGCCTTTCATTACATGCAACAAAAAGAAACTACATAATACATAAGGAGTCACGGCTGAAATCTGGTAGTAAAAACAGGCAACTGGTTTAATAATGTCCCACTGGTATTATTTAACCAAAAGTTCCCAATTGTATACTGAAGGAGCTGCAGGCCATTAACTAATTCCTACTGTGCAGCTAAACCTCCATAATCCAAAAGCAATGTAGTTGGGGGATCCAATTAAGGTGGTGTAAGAGAGCGGGTAGAGAAATCTTCATAACCGCTTTTAACAATGACATGCAACATATTCTTATTTTTCCAGAAACTATGCATGCCTTCTTTACACATAACTAACACGTGGGATATTCCGTAGTCTCATAAATACCAGAATAAACATTCACCCAAATAATCACTCTGATTTTAAGGTATGCTTAATTATTGTCAGAGTATCTGGTATGTTTCACACAGAAATCCTATCTGTGCAAAACAACAGATCCATAATCATAAGTCCCACATGTGGCCTTGGGATATGAATATCCTTTCCCGTACACAGAGAGTGAGAACATATATTAATATTAATCCTTAAAATTGGATAATAAAATCTTGTACATATTCAGATAATGCCCCTTAGGGAAGTGTTTATTTGTAACCTTTAGAGCTGATGACACCACATGGAGGTGGACTGGACCCCATCTGTTACCAACAATGGGAAATCTGTCAGCAGGTCCCAAGAGAAAAATTACAGTTATAAAGGAAAAGCAGCAGAGGGTCATTTTAAAAGCAGGATAAATAGCCTCTCTCCATAGAATAGCGAGATGCTGAAACCTGCTTGCACAACGAAGAACTCTGGATATTTTCCATGACTTAAGTTAATCATACTAAAAACAAAAATAGCATTATGTGCCACCTTCCAACGAACAATTTGGTATGGCTTTGATTAAATTTGGAGAATGACTGATAATCGTTCTTACGTTATGTAATCCATAGTTCTCATGTTAAATCAAATTAAAATTGTAAAAGTGTAAAATTGGTAAGCAAACTGAAGTGAACTCCAGAGGTCACCAAAATTCACCCTGAGCACAAATCCTTCTTACTGCCATGCCAATGCTGTCTCTGTAGTTGCCCAATTCTCATGATAACAGTGGTATTGTTGACATGCTTGCAGGCTCGCACAAAAAAGATCTCAGAAAGTTGTGGACATTTTCCCAGCTACACAGCAGTGGTAGTTTGAGAAAACAAGAGGCCATCAAAATTCACACATAGCTTGGGCCATCACAGGCTACTCACCTTCAATATAGAGGGGCTCAACGACATCGTGATTAATCAGTTCAAAGTTCTCGTGGCCAATCCAATGTTCCACGTTTCTTTTCCTGCCCGTAAAGAAGTTGTCCACAACTGTAACTTCATGGCCATCCATCATTAGTTTGTCAGTAAGATGAGAACCCACAAACCCTGCTCCTCCAGTTATCTGCATTAGGACAGTTTGCATATAAATTTTTCTTCTCTTTTACAGAAAAACACCAGACAAAAAGTCCACAAACATGAAATGAATGGCAGCTTTTTAGAATTTTGCTTATATCGCTCGTATTCTACTTATATCAAGTAACCACAGGCACTGCAGAACTCAACATTGTTAGTGTGAGGTCAATAATAAGACTATTTTAAAGATTATGTCCCATGGATGTCTTATCTGTTGAGAGACCAGCACTCAACAGAATGCAAAAGGAAAGGTTGCTTTCATTTGCCAGATTAGAAACAGGAAGTTTGAAGAGAGAAGCACAAGATTTCATCCTGATTGAGCAAAATGTTTGTGCCTCTTCAATAAATTTTTGCAAACCTGATCTCCCACTAGAGCAAACAAAACAGTGTGACTTGTGCATCTTGTGCAAATACGGGGCAAGTCATAATAATCTCCAGGATTTTGGAGAGCCTTAACCCTCCATATGGGAGTGCAAGAATGGGCAAAAATGGATTACAGGGTAGACATTTACCATGTCACAAAGGGTGGATACATCCAACAATTGTAAGGTCTGTAACTTCAAGCGTTCTCTTTCCATTACCATTAACTATGTTAATCCTATTCCTTTGCAGCATGATGTAGCAGTACTCTCAAATCCTGGAGACTATTATGACTCAGCCTATATTAGTAGCAGAATGCATCAAGAACGACTGTCCAGAAAATAAAAATAACACCGACTGCATGCTTCACTTACTCTCATCTAAAAACATTCTCTGTGCGCAAAAAAACATTCATATTAGACTCAGAGAAAACTTTGTCATCTTCTGCCAGCTTTCCCATGCACAAAGAAGTTTGCCATGGGGGAAAAAAACTTCCCACAGAAAACTCTGCCACCTGCAATCTGAAATGATATAGTCCAGGAAGGAGCACACCACAAATAATTTCTGCACATCTATTGTGAACATCTCTCTGATATGTTTCAGTACTGTGTAGGTTAAACCACTGCATCCGAGTTTTGCAATATGCTTATTTGCTACCTTTTAGGACTTTAACGCTGCAACCCTAACCCCCAGGTATGTCGGCATAAGTCCTGGCACAAGTCCTGTGTTGGCTGGGGGTTGTTGCAATAGTGGGGTAAGACACTTCTGTGCCACTCCTTGGGGGAAGGGGTTAAGCCAGTGCACAGATTTGTACCGGCCTCCAAACACCATAGGAATGGGGAGTAGTTAAGTTGTTTTTAAATGGTTAGGATTGTGCTCTAAATATTTTAATGAAAGAGAAACATGATTTTAAAAAAATCCTCGTTTCCCTTACTCCTTGGTGTCTCTCCTGTTGGTTTCTCTCAGTAATCCTCTCCACAGATAATATCAAAAACTATAGTGGCCACTTGGCTCAATATACAAGGCTCCATAGCTGATTTAATACAGGAGTGTCAAAAATAAGATCCAAGTGTGGTCCACATAAACTAATCATTCAGCTCCCATTATAACCATGCTCTCCCGGTTTGATTATTGTGATCTCTCATAACTTGAAATTATGAATATTTGCACATTTTCTCTTCTGTCTTTTGCAGCTAATAAGTTTCTCTATAAGAATAAAAGTGCTTATTTCAGGCTATCATCTGCTTAACGATGTAACTTTGTTTAATGACATTAGATCCAGTCCTCATCGGGCAATATAAATGCTAACTTTGGCCCTCTGTATAAAATGAGTTTGATATTCCCTGGTGTACAACTTCTCACTTTGCACAACATTTCAAAGGGCAACTGAGCATCACTGAACTGCTGCAGCAAACAAATGGGCTTCAGTCTGATGTGGCAGCTTTCTATGGGTCAATTATGTACCAGTAACAGCCAAATTTGCTAAATTAATCCAAATAACAGCTGTGAGATAACAAGCGATTACTGATATACTAGACAACTAACAGTGGAAGACTTTTGTCACTGAAGAAGGGTGCAGATCCTCGACAATGCGGTAATTTGTTTTATTTGTATCATATTTTCAAACTAGTACTAATGCATGTCTGATAATGAGCATATGTCCATACAAAAGAAAAATCAGGAAACAGTTTTCCTTACTTGCCTCTGACATACCAAACAATTTAACTTTCCTTCTGTTATTTAATTAAAACATCTGACATGTTATTAAGAATATTTATAGACCACTCTTCAGCAGTAGTAGTTCTCAAAGCAGTTCACACAGTAAAACAAAAGGACAATTGATCTCTCCCTGCTTGTAAGAGGTGCACTACTTCAAATATAAAACTATTTAACTTGGGGCTCAATATCATCCAACTTTCCAACACTGATGCAACCCCAAAATAAGGGAACAAACATTTCTTTTCCTTAAGGACCAATGCAGGATGCAACACGGTTTCAGTTGTCATGGCTGTATCAGTACTGGAAAGTTGGATAGGACTGCGGCCTTAATGAATTATAAAGTATGCAATTAGGTATAAAGTATGCAATTAGGTAAAAATAGTAACAAACCCAATATTATTCATGTCATATTATTACCATATAACTCAGTCGTGTTCAGAAAAATTAAATTTTGCACCTACTTTGCAGCTGCGCATTGCAATAGCCAGAAAACGTTTTTAAATCTCAAGCCTTTTAAAATAAGGGATGCACACTGGATTTGATGGTGCATGAGCTTCAAGTAAATACAGTGATGCCTCACGTAACAAATTTAATTCGTTCTGTAGGCATGTTTATGACGTGAAATGTTCTTTACGTGAAGCGGATTTTCCCATAGGAAATAATGGAAACTCAGACGATTGGTTCCACAACCCAAAAAATATTCATATAAAATATTAACTGGATGTAAAAACAATGACAAAACACTGGAATTGAATTCAAAACATGCATTCAGTGTGCATGATCCTATGAAGTCTACTTAGGCTGCAATCCTAAAGACACTTTCCTGGGAGTAAGACCCATTGAACACAATGGGGCTTACTTCTGAGTAGACATGCTTAGGAGGCTACAATCAGAGACACTTTCTTCTGCACTTTCTCCCCACTTTCTCCTTCTCTCCATCCTGAGCCTCTCTCTCCCCTGCTCCCTTCTGGCTGGCCCTGAGCTGCTTCCCTCTTCTCCACTGCTCTTCTCTCCCTCTGCCCAGTGGACACCCAGCCACAGGAGGAACAGCGTGGAAGTGTTGCTTTCACTATGTGCAGGTGTGCTAGGCAGCCCTGACGCTTTTTAAACAGGCTGCCAGACAGCGCGTCTGCCCCAACTGCCAACGAATGTGTTCTTTACGTGAAGCACAGTTTGTTAGGTGAAGCAGAATCCTAGAGAAATTTTTGTTTGTTATGTGAAACATACTTTATGTGAGGCACCACTGTATTGGTATTTGATCTTGTGTCCCATTAAACTAACTAAAATCCCCAACAATACGAGCTTTCACATCTAGAGCTGTGATCATTATGAAAAGCTGCTTTCCATACAGGAATTAAGTCCTTGGGGGAACAATCCTAACCTATTTAGGCCAATGCAACTCATCTGTTGCCCCATTCCTGCAGTGGTGTGTGGAGGCCCCTGCATTCCTGTACACTGGCCCAACCCGGTGCAGAAGTGCCCTACAGAACTTTTGCAACACCCCCAGACCAGCATGGGACTTGTGCCATCTAACTAGGGGTTAAGATTGTACTTTGGGTTGGATCCAGAGATTCGCTTGTGCAGGCAGAGGAAACACCTGATCCTGCAAGCCCCCCACTAATGTTCCAATCATCAGCTCTATTTGCACCCCATGTCACATTTTGCACCATTGCTGAAGGTCATCCAACCTTCAGAAGCAGCTTTTAGTGAAGCAGAGAGTGTATGATAGGAAGAAGGCGAGAAAAAGCCCTATAACAGTGGTCAGGGAACATGGGTAAATTACCCCAAATGGGTAAAAATGAAATTCCTGGGGGTAATGGAACAATATAGGGGAAGCATGGAACACTAGGTAAGGGATGGATGCAGGGTTTGGTGGGGGTAATGTCGGTGTTTCAAGGGGATAACGTCGGCATATCTAAATATATTTGGGGGTAAAAGGCAAAAAAGTTCCCTGACCCCTTCCCTATAACATGAGTCTACCTGCAGTTCTTAGAACTCAGGGTGCAATCCGAACTGCTCCCTAGGCTGGAATGAGACCCCTGATTAGCAGTCCCCATCATGTAAAGATGGGCATCAAGATCTTCAATGCAACTGAATCTCAACCCTTCAATTCTCCAGACAGTTGATGCAGCACTTAAGACACTAGATGGCTAATGGTGGCTTTGACACAGGTTTTTTATTTTGATGTAAATTTTCCTGCAGATCTTTTTATAAATATTTTAAGTAAAAATCAATCAGAAAATGAGAGTGGCTTGAAAAAAAATGACAGACTGCGGATATATAAAAGCACCAAAGGCTGATAAATCAAGTACATTTCACAAGATGCAAAGTTAATGGAAGCTAAAGGCTACATTTATCTCAATTATTTGAACAAATACAAAATAAAATACCCAACAGAATTTCTAACAAGAGTTTATGATGCTTAATCAAGTTAATTTCAACTTGAAAGGGGGGAATATACCAGACCATAGAAAACTGCATACATGTTTGTCTCTAACACTACTACTGCGCAAGTGGCTTATCCCGATTTAAATTTTAAAAGCGTTTCAGGGCCTATCAAAAATTCATTCAGGGAAGGTAGATCAAAGTCTCCATTCTGCTGAAGATAATATTTTGGGAATGATACACCAGCACTAAATGTTTTGTTTTCATTTACTCTGTGCTTTTCCTCCAGGGAGTTCAGTGTGATGCATGTAGGGCTTCCACATGGCCTGATATCAGATCCGTGGAAGCATTAGAAGCATCATGTACCTTCACGCTCTCTGGCTAATCTGCACTTTGCGCAATTCTGCTTCCCTTGAGTACATCAGGTCTAACTACTCCAAACCACTATATATTTAAAAGGCTGACTATAGTAAGAGACTAAAAAAGCAAGCACACTTTTGCTAAGTGGACTTGGCAAGAAGGGTTGCGAAGATCAGTATGAGAAATTAGCATGTGAAAGGGTTGAGGATTCGAATGCCAAAGATTTCTAAAAGTCTCACAACAATCTTGAATCTGTATGCATATGTTACTTGATCACTGAAGACTTCAAAGCTTCAGTTCTATCAAACACAGAGTGAATACATCAAAATGATAAATGCTAGCCAAAAGCTTTAATCCAAATCCAATTCTGCTCTCATAGACATCAATGGTTTGTTTGATTTACAGCTTCAACAAAAGGCTCATGACCAACACATAGCTTTTTGTTACGGATCAGTTAGTTTTCATGTCATTTAATGGCAAAGTATATTTTATATTGACACTTGAATTCTGCAGCTTCAAAATACAATCTGGAGACCTTCGACCTATTCTACTAAAATCATTATTTTAGTAAAACTTTTTGCAAGGTTTCCCTTTAAGTTTTATACTGAATTATTCTGTCCAACTCAGTGTCCAACTCAGTTCCTTTTTTAAAGTGCAGTTTTTTAAAGTTTAAATGTTTTGATCTTGACTCTCCTCTTAACTTTTACCATCTAAAAATAGCCTAATTTGCATACATTATAAATGCAGGTCTAATGGACCAGGATGGTCACCTAAGGGTTAATAAGAACAAAAATATCCAAATTATCTAGCAAATATCTTTGCTCCAGCACTGAAACAATTTGAATATCACACATTGTTAGCATATAATTGATTTCCTTTTTCAATACAGCATTTTAAGAATTAAAGGATTGGATGTAGAATGACATTTTTCCTGTGGGAGATACTGCAGAAATAATGTTTCTGCAAAAAAATACACAATAACTCATATATGGAAGTATAAACAAAACCCTGTAAACCTAGTTTCCAAGGGCTACATTGCACAAGATTTCCTAGACAGAAATCACATTAATGCAAGGTAGTTTGTCATGTACACAAAAGCACAACTGTTGCTGAGCACACATAATGTACATACATAAACGTGTAAACAATATGTACAGTTTTTGCAACCTCCTACATGGAAATTTCAGCCCACAGACGCCAAAAACCGTGGATAGTTAAATTTGCTTTTAAAATAAGTTTCTTTAAATTGCTTTTAAAACCATTTTCTTATGCTTACAGTGCTGCAGAATGGTAGGAAGGTGGTCTCAGGGATCAGGAATGGCTTTTGAGGGGTTGTCTCCTTCCTGTGGCCTTGGTGTTTGTATTACATTCTGGGGCAACCAACAGAAGGGGCTGCAATCTGAGCACAACCCAGAAATACCCTCTTCACTTGTATCTAATACTTTTCCAGCCAAATTTAGTCTCCATAATTGGGGTGCACATAAGATTTGATGGTGCGTTAGATTCAAATAAATACAGTATTTTGATTGTAAGTATAGGCCAGTATTAAATTTAACAGAGTACTATATTGAAATAAAAAATACATAAACCCATTGATATACGGGTTTTACTACCTGGTGCATTTAGGTAAAAATCCTAACATCAACCCATTGTCATATTGTTGTCATACAATATGTCATACAATAACTCATTGTTATATGCAGTAAAATTAAATGTTGCACTAGGTTTGCAGTTGCACATTACACTAGCCAGTAAAAAAATTTTGTATATCAAGATTTTAAAAATTGGGGTGCACATTAGATTCGATGGTGCAATAGATTCAAGTAAATACAGTAGTTGTACTCCCGATACTGCCTGTTTTTTGCTCTGATGTGTTACAATGATCAGAAAAGCAGTTTAAAACAATTTAAAGGGACACTTTTTCTAAGGTACCAGAAACCCTATAGCCACTAGTTTGGAATCTGCATTGATTCAAATCCATGGGTTCTTTGGATGAAAAGGACCCACTGTTATTCTGTGTATACAAAGAATACAAGTGCTCTGTTATTGAGTGCTCTGCTTTGAGAGCCCAGTAATCTATGATCCATGCACTGCTCAATCTACACTTGTTTAGCTTCCAAACTACTACAATATCAAGTGCTTGCAGATAAGCACTTTTGGTCTCTCTTTCAAATGGAGCTTCCTTCTGCTGTCTGTCAGAGATCGAACACTGCAATTCTTACTTATTTCACCAATTATATACTACATGTATGCTATTACATATACTGTATGTGTTCCCTACCATACGGGGAAGGGAAAAATGGAGCTGCAGTCCAAATATTTACATTCAGAATGTGTTTTCAAAATTTATGCCTTGTTGCAAGAGAAAGCATTTGCACCTCTCATGAGCTTTCTCCTAATCAATCCTATGCATAAACCGAGAACATTAACATGATATCTGAACAAGTTGCCAACTTACCAGAATTCTTTTCCGATCCTTTTCTGATAGGAACTTCACTGGGGGATATTTCTGCGTAAAACTATGAAACATTTGAAAATAGTGGCATAAACGAAGTTTAAAGTTGCCTCTGAGCATGAAAATAATCATTTCTGTGTATTCATACCCTATAATGCATGATAAAAGTAACTTGAATTCTAGGACAATGCCATGCCACAAACTTTTGAAGGCAAACACTTATTAATATGGGTTTACGACATTAGATAGACAGAACCATCTATTCAAAACACTGACACGTGTTAGAAATTCCAGCATATGTGCATGCTTCATACATACATGCAACCAGAAATGGATTTTTACAAATGTTCTCTTTACTTTTACAGTATGAAATTTTAAAAAATTTGCAACTATACAAAAAGTATAGACAAGCTTGATTAAACTTGATTCCTAATATTCAATACAAAATTTCCTTCCAGATACTCTGGAAATTCTATGTTTAAAATAACAATAACCTTACAATGAAAAAGCGGACTTTCACAGCTGCTGTTGGACTTATTAGCCAATTTGTGATTTGCGATACTTAATATTCTTGAAGAAAATAAGAGAGCCTGTTCAATAAAGTTCAGGAACTTTCACTGATGTTCTAATTCCAGAACATCCATTTCAAAATAACAGAGCTTTACAGCTAAATACTGTTAAGACTTCCTCATTAACCAATGTATCCTAAGTTATTCAAAAGGTACAAGCCTCCAGTATTTGCCATGTAAATAGAAACCGAATGTTGCAAAACAGTACACAAAGATTTGGTTCTTCACTCTAATTGAGTATAGACTAAATAATCACACATCAGGCAGATACCAAAATAAGCATACCTTTTCTCTAATTCTCTAATCTTCTCCCTTAATGGTGCAACAACCTAAAGGCAAAATTAAAAGTAAATACTGTGTTTTCCCATGCATACAACAGTCAATCACAAAAAGGACACATCATTAGACTGATTATCAAAAACAAATATTGTGTAACTATATTAGGTTAAAAGAGCAGAATCTACTATGAGCACAATCCTAACCATGTCTACTCAAAAGTAAGCTGCATTGTTTTCAATGGATCTTACTCCCAGGAAAGTGTCTTTAGGATTGCAGCCTAAGGGCACAATCCAGAGTAACCAATTGGAAATACGGGGAGTCCTTGCTCCGGAGTAAGAAAACTTTACTCTGAATTACAATATGAATTTCCAATTGGTTTTCACTAGGTGGTGCAGTAACTATGGGTACACGTATAATCTCTTACGTGCTCCCGTAGTTACTCTGGATTGCAGCCTAATTCTCCATTTTGATCATGCACTCAAGTTACACATGTTGTAGCTCCTTATACATTTTCAGTACCATATGTTCTTAGCTGCTGGGTAATGGTTGACTACTGTAAACTCTAGAAGCATTTGCATTCATTTAAATATTGACCAATGTATCAAAGATAAATACAGTGGCCCATGAAATATTGACATTTCAGCATGTTATAGTTAAGAAGTCTATAAAGATTTCAACAATACCCTCACATGGCCTATGTCAGTGATGTCATATATGGAGTCTACAAATACACAATTAGTGGCTGTGATTAAGTGGAAATTTTCTGGAAGATTAAAACGTTTTATATTTCTATCCGGTGTTACCTAAACTCCTAGGGTAGGTAAACACCAATGTTGATTTATGTGTTACACATCTTAAGAGTCTGCGAGACTAGGTTGGGCATTCCATAAATAATATGGTAGAAAATATCAGTTTGTTGAAAATATTGTTTGTTTCAAACAAACAAAAATATCTCCCTGTATGAATTTTAAAAAGCAATAATCTGAGCATATTTGCATACTGGGGTGAAAATGATAACTGTAACTGCAGAAATGTTTTAGGGAAAGAAATAAAAGGAGGCAGATCCATTAAGACGCTCCTCTATGTAATGAAAATGAAGTATGTCGACTCTGCAAATTGAATACAATAATAGAGAAAAAGCAAAAAGTAATAAAGCCTCTACCATACTGACCTCTTCAATTTTATTATCCACTTTCTGATCACCATTATCTTGGATAGACCTGGCAGGTGAAAAGCCATGAGAGATACATTCAGAATTGCCCACAGGAAATTTTCAGTACAGTAACAGCTTGCCTGATTTCTATGGAAAGCTCTCAAGCAGGATATGAGGACATCAGCCACCCCCCAGATGTTAGTTCTAGAACAGAGATTTTTAACCTTTTTCATCTCATGGCACACTGACAAGGCATTAAAATTTTAAAGGCACAACAGAAAGTTTGGGTCAATCGATAAGGCACATACTCCATAGTCAGTGATGGGATTCAAAGAAATTAAGAACCGGTTCTCTGCCCATCTGGCAGCCAGTTTTAAATGGCTATTTTTAAACTTTATATGTCCATCAACAACCTGTTCTATCGAGTAGGTGCAAACCTGCTGGAGCCCACCACTGTCCATAGTCCTGTGGCATACCTGCAGACCATTCACTGAATACCAATGTGCTGCGGGTTGGTTGAAAATCTCTGCTCTAGAATCCGAATGACTCCAAGTGTACAATCCTAACCAATTTAGGCCAGCAGAACTCACCCATCTCGC
The DNA here is from genome assembly GCA_030015325.1 of Cryptoblepharus egeriae. Lineage (NCBI taxonomy): Eukaryota > Metazoa > Chordata > Lepidosauria > Squamata > Scincidae > Cryptoblepharus > Cryptoblepharus egeriae. The sequence goes on along the minus strand of JAREYC010000005.1, from coordinate 23,534,025 downwards.
TGCTCTCACTGTGCTGTGAAGAGGTCAGTGCACTGGTCTAACCAGGACATTTTTGCAACAGCCCCCCCCCCCCCCCCACAGCCAGCACAGCCTAACCTGGGGTTAGGATTGCACTGTGAATAGAAACATTTCCATTCTTAATTGTTATGCCTAACAACCACTGATGTGCCCGTCGTTTATGGATATGCAATTATTCCGTAAGCTGATTTTGATCAGGTGGGGGAAGGACCAGCACAATTCACTTAATACATATGATGTTAGGTTTTAAAACATTTCCCCAGCACCATGGGATGAAGCCACAAAAGAGCAGTGCCCATGTCACTGACGTCATGTAGTGAAGGCCTTTGCACCCACTGTTCCCTTAAGGACTAGGACATCCACTTACTTCTGCCACTCCTTAAAAAATATTTTTATATAAAATTTCTCTCCATTAAAAAAATGTGATAAGACAGGTGAAGACAGAAAAAAACCTGTTATTCCTAATTGTCTGCAAATGTGAACTGATGTGTGATCTGAACCTTGAAGAGGGTTACAAATTTATACTTCGGACCATGCAACATCCTGGAGGCAGTAGGGAAATACGGCTGCAAATTAAATCTGTGTCCCTATCACATGGCGGACTTACTCCAAGAAGCCTTGAATACTAGTCTTTTGTCAGGAAAGAGTGTGGAACTGGGTTCTGTATCTCAAGTGACACCTGTAAAAAGGCTTGTTGGGTGAAATCATATCCTTCCCTGAACTCGATTAAATGTATGGGTTTCAAGTGCCGATAGGGAAGCTGAGCCTAAGCAACACAAACAATTGTGTTGGGTAGTGCAAAACCCAGCTCATTTTCAGCTCTGCCACCTCCGCAAGATTAGCACAAGGAAACATTTATTTTTATCACTACAGTAATCCAATCTGACTTTCCAACATACGACAGAAAGCAAGGGAAGCACTTTATTTGAAAGGATAATTTTCGCACAGCTTTTACAGAAGTACAATTTTATTATTAAAATTTTATTATTAGTAGTATTAAAGCACAGCACAGATTCATTTTTTAAAAAGTATTCCACGGGCAAAATTTATTTTGTTTCAGTGTGTTCTGTAATGAGAACAGTTTTTATTTTTTTAGGGCACAGTATATTGGAACTGGGTCTGTAAAGATGACAGAATCCATCAACTTACTTTTATGGGTTATAAGGAAGACTCAATGAACGAAACCAAAATACAGGCCATAAAGGAGGTTGCATGTGATTTTGTCCAAGGACAAAGACAGGTTGCAGCTACTCTGCAAGGTTTCCAAGGTCAAGACTTATACTGCCTACCAGGATAGTGAAATGTAGGTATGGGTTGTGATACTGAGGGATCTCTGCAGATCAGATAATAGCAAGTTATCCAAAAGCAGGTGTCCTCCTTCATAGGTGGATTTACAAAATTCAACATATAGTCCGTAGTTCTATCAGGGTGCTCTAGAACTGAATCAGGGTTTTTGAGCCAGACTTACTGTCTGCCGCCAAAACTCAGTGACAGCTGATGACATCATCGGCCATGACATCATCTATATATATAAAAGAGAAAAGTCACTGACTGACTGACTGACTGACTGACTGACTCATCACCGCCCTGCCAAAATTGCCCGCCCTAGTGTGAAATTTGGGGTGGGTGTTCCTTCCGTGACTGAGGGGTGCACTAAGAACCGGTTTTCGGAAATTCCAACCAGAAGGGGGTGAAAAGGGGTGCAACGCGTTTTCCTCCCTATACTTTGCATTGGAGAATTGATGACTCCTCAACATTCCTCCCCAACTGCTGGGCCTGAAGCATGGAATTCTGGGAGTTCCTTCTGTCACCTGAACTCCCACCAAGAACCATCTGGAGAAATTTAACCCTTCAGGGGCTGAAAAGGGGGCAACGTGTTTTCTTTTTCTGTCCTATAATTAACATGGGAGACTGAACAACATCCAGCCAGTTTGGTGCTCAGTGCCTGGTGCAGTGGGAATGTTGTTCGGAGGAAGAGGTTGCACTGGCGAGGATGCTGCACATGGGGGGAAGTTGCGCATGGGAGGATGATGCACATGGGGGAAGTTGTGCATGGAGGAAGTTTCGCATGGGGGACTGATGCACATGGGGAAAGTTGCGCATGGGAGGAAAGTCGCACATGGGGGAAAGTTGCGCATGGGAGGATGCTGCGCATGGGGGAAGTTGTGCATGGAGGAAGTTTCGCATGGGGGACTGATGCACATGGGGAAATTTGCGCATGGGAGGAAAGTCGCACATGGAGGAAAGTTGCACATGGGAGGATGCTGCGCATGGGGGGAAGTTGTGCATGGAGGAAGTTTTGCATGGGGGACTGATGCACATGGGGAAAGTTGCGCATGGGGGGATGATGCGCATGGGGGGAAGTTGCGCATGAGGGGACACTGCGCATGGGGAAAGTTGCGCATGGGGAAAGTTGCGCATGGGGAAAGTTGCGCATGGGGAAAGTTGCGCATGGGGGGATGATGCGCATGGGGGGATGATGCGCATGGGGGGATGATGCGCATGGGGGGGATGATGCGCATGGGGGGGATGATGCGCATGGGGGGGATGATGCGCATGGGGGGGATGATGCGCATGGGGGGGATGATGCGCATGGGGGGGATGATGCGCATGGAGGAAAGTTGCACATCGGCGGATGATGTGCATGGGGAAAGTTGCACATGAGGGGATGATGCGCATGGGGGAAAGTTGCGCATGGGGGAAGATGCACATGGGGGTTGATGCACATGGGGGAAAGTTGCGCATGGGGGTTGACGCGCATGGGGGAAAGTTGCGCATAGGGGATGATGCGCACGGGGGAAGTTGTGCACGGGGGAAGTTGTGCATTGGAGATGATGCGCACGGGGGAAAGTTGCGCACGGGGGAAAGTTGCGCATTGGCAGATAATGCGCTTGGGGAAAGTTGCGCATGAGGGGAAGTTGCGCATGGGTGGATGATGCGTATCGGGGGATGATGCGCACGGGGGTAATGTGCATGGGGGAAGTTGCACATGGGGGAAGTTGCGCATTGGCAGATGATGCGCTTGGGGAAAGTTGCGCGCGGGGGGGGCGCGATGCGCGTGGGGGGCCGACGCGCACGGGGGGGACGATGCACGGGGTGTTTCTGCGCCATGGGGGGATGGCATAGGGGGAAATGTTACACCCGCAACACGGCTACGCTTTTCGCTAGTTGTACATGATAGACATCATGACATCTCACCACATTCCAGCTGAACAGCAGCAGCTAAGGCTGCTCAGGTGCTACAACTTAGCAGCACAGATTTAAAATATCTTTAGCAAATATTTGCTTAAAATGACTCTTGCAGAAAAGTATTGCAAGAAAATCAAGCCTACAAAATGAGCCGCTATTAACTGCATACTTTCATTCCCTTTGAGCAATTTCGCATATATTTAACCTGACTTATCTTTTTAACAGCTTTTAAAAACAAAAACAAAGAACTGTTTTATATGCTTAGTACCCTAGGAGTTTTGCAAGAGAATGTAGTGCAGAAATGTAGCTCTTTCAAGTAAAACAAGATTGCTTTACTAGGGACATCAAGTACTACACCTACACCAACAGAAGGGTCTTTGTTAACTAGATACACATAATCTATGAAGTTAGAAATCAGCGGAGAGTTGTTCTCATGCTTCATTCCAAAACTGGGTTACAACTGGATTTAGGCAAGTGTCCCATAAAATCCCATTGATGAGACTTTTGTTTTGTGACATTCTCGCTTTCAGCAGTCTTTCCATGAACACAAACCCACAAAAATTAGGAACAAAAAAAATGGTTTCTGTAAAAAAATGGTTTCCACTGGGAATCGGAACAGACACTCATTATTCCATGAGAGAAGCCATTATTTAAGGTCAGAAGTCATCTTTTGACCTTATGATGAATCATTAGGGAAAAGTTTAGGGGAGGCAACAGAGTGGTTCTGAAGGATGTCAAAGACATAAGTTCATTATGGGGGGAAAAAATGCTTCACCTTGAATGCCATGGAAAGAGTTTGAACATCCCTTTGCTTTTGAAAAAACGGAGATGGGAACTCTCTGACCTTGTAATTATTACAGGAATCTCAAATCTTGCATTATTACAAGAAGTGAGAAAACTAATATGACATAGTGATGATCTTAGGCTACCTGGTTTCAAATCTTTCTCAGCTGTAAAACTCTCCAAGGGCTTGATTCCAGTGGTGGGCTTCAGGGGGTTCTCACAGGTTCTGTAGAACCCTTTGCTAATGAGCGCCTGGTTCTGAGAACCGGTCACTAATGGGACATAAAACCTGTTGTTAATTATTAGGACACAGAACCTAAGAGAACCACAGAACCTATTAGGACACAGAACCTTGATCTTAACTTCAGCCACACCACTTTTATATGTGCTGCCATGGCAAGATTGCTGTATGTCCCGGAAAACTGGGACTGTCCCTGTTTTCAGAGGTTGCGTTCACACACTTGCAAGTTTTACAGGGGGTCCTATCCCAGTTTTGTGGAAGAGAATTATGGCAACCCTATGCCACGGAGATGGTCATTCTAAAAGTGCTACAAAGCACTTCAGAGCAGCCACTGAAGAGGGAAACACTGCTACAGATGCCATTATGAGGTGTCCCCTCTAGCTGCCTTCCTGCCTGTGGGGGATACAGAGGTATAGGTTGGTTGTTTGCATAGGCCTGTGACTTCAGCCTCGTCATTAACTTTCACCCTAAACTGGTTCAGTGTTGTTTTAGAAAACAATGGAAAATTTTACATACATGCCTCCAAGCTGAAAGGAGAAGAAGATAGTAATGTGGTAAACACCTGGAAGCCAACTAAGGCCCATCAAAAGCAATGGTCACCACAAAGCATTCATTTGATGGGATGTATTCTTATAGACACTGTACATTCTAGAAGCTTTAATAGTAAGAAGAGGAAAAAAATAATAGCTGGATCAGCTGTAGGGAAGCAGAACTGATGTGCATTTATCTGCACAATATTACTAAGGGCTGTGGGTGGCACAAGCGGTTAAGACGCTGTGCCTGTTAACCAGCAGGCCAGGGTTCGAGACCCGGGTCGGCCCCACAAGACAGGGTGAGCTCCTGTCCTTAGCCCAGCTCTGCGACGCCAGCTGGATCCAATTGTATTGGCTCTGCCTTTCCATTGGACTAATTCAGTGGTGTGGAGAGGGGGGATTTGCTGCTTGGGGAACAGCCTATCCTCCATAATAATCCAACCCAGGCTTTTGTGCTTCGCATGCAGCGTATGCAGCGCAGAGCACGATACCTTAGTCTTTCAAAACTGACGGAGGCCTGCTATTACTAAGGAATTGCAGAACTAGCAATCCACACTACTTTAATCCACACCAAATACTTTAAATTATCCAACAAATACTTGGAAGCTCTGCTCCACTTAATATTTGCTACTGATATATCATCTCTTACCTATTCCAAGAGGCTATGGAGCTTCTTGATCTTTATGAGTAAAGATACCCATTTGCTATTTATAAAACAATGGCCAACATTTGTGTCTGTTTATTTCCCCACCCCACAAACCCCCTAAATGTGTCATCAACTACTTTTAACCAGAGGCACCGATCCCCTCCATGCACCTTCTTTATGAGGATTTGAGCAAAGGATCCTAGAAGATGCATTTCTTTTTCTGATGTAAAATAAACTACTTTTTTTCTTTCCGTAGCTTTACATTAAAAAACTGAACATTACCTTATATTGAGTACATTTCCCCAAACGGCTGCAAAGAAAAACCAACAGAGAAATGAATTAGCTTTGCATCATTTCAGAGTGTATTAAATCCAGATACTCATTTATCTACTGAAAACGGCTATTCAAAAAAGAGTCATATTGTAAATACCACATTAGGAAACAGTTGAAATAAATTAAAACAAATAAAAATAATTAAGTCCTCTGACAGAGGTGAAATCAATTGCATCAATGAAAAAGTATTCGATACAACTGGCAAAAAGTTTCCAACAGAACCTGAAATGTAGTTCATAACAATGTCTAATGCCTAGTAATTCGTGCTCCTTAGGACAGTCACATTAAATATTCCTTACAGAAAGCCTATCCATGTAGGAACAGTGTTCTAGTCATGCTATAAATTTACACCACCTTTACTTCATTATACAAGTGATCAGGACTTCCATCATACAATTATGACTTTCCAACATGCATGTACACAATAAATTAACCATGCACAATAATATAGCACACAGGATACATATTATTTTCTACATGCAAGAATCTTTAATCTATACACAAGAATATAATATAAATTTCAAAAAATGCGAGTAGCCTTTTAAGTTCCAGTCACAATTTAACCTGTAAATGAATTTCCACAATACCATTTAAGTCCCAATGAACCCCCAGCACATGTGAAAAGGAGAAATATGCCCCAAAATATGCTGCCAGCTATCTTTGTGATCATATCTGAACTGCAATTTCCTCAGCAACTACAATAATGGCTATACGTGCCAAGTGTTTATGTGGATCATCTGGTTTGCACCAATTCCTCTCTAAGGTGTTAAATATTAGTGTGTAAAATTTAGCAGCATCAACTGGTCCTTTCAAACTTTTTACTATAAAGGGTAGGAGTATATGAGTGTGCATTTACACATACTTCCTAAGTATAAACTATGACAATCAGCAAGACCAGAACTGATTCCTTACCAATTCCACTACACTCGTTCTGTAATTCTAAATCTAGAAATTCTACAACTACAAGTTCATTCTACAAGAGTTGTACACGTGCAAGTGAAGTATTATTTGGATCACTCCCATGTTCCTTCCCTCTACTCTGTCTACAAATTAACAAGAATATCAAGTACATTCTAAATTGTTTAGGCTGTGGGTGGCGCAAGCGGTAAAGACGCTGTGCCTGTTAACCAGCAGGCGAGGGTTTGAGACGTGGGTCGGCCCCACAAGACAGGGTGAGCGCCTGTCCTTAGCCCAGCTCTGCGACGCCAGCTGGATCCAATCGTATTGGCTCTGCCTTTCCATTGGGCTATTTCAGTGGTGTGGAGAGGGGAGATTTGCTGCTTGAGTAATAGCCTATCCTCCATAACAATCCAACCCAGGCTTTCGTGCTTCGCATGCAGCGTATGCAGCACCAAGCACGATACCATAGTCTATCAAGACTGACGGAGGCCTGCTTTTTTTCTAAATTGTCTAATCACCTTTAACATAATGGGTTGCCTTTCACTACCTGAATATTTGTTTTCTATTCAATTCCATTTTTAGTGTAAGAAAATAAATGAAAAAGTGACAGAAAGAACAATCTTGAAATTGAACACATTTTAGTCATGATGACAAAAACACTACAAAATAGTTGTCTAAAGCTGCAATCGTATAGGTGTCCCATGTTATCCACTAGGGTTCCATTCCAGAACCTCTTATGGAAGAAAAAAAACAGTGAAAAATAGATTTAAAGACCCACTTTCAGGTTTCTTGCTCCTCCATTGCTGCTAATGGAATAAAGTTGTGCCTCAGTATAGGCAGGGGTTTGATTCTGGGACTCACTGCTGATTCCAAAAAATGTGTTAAATAAATAAAAGCCATTTGAAAAATAAAAAGGATGTCCCTTTACAATTGTTTAGAAACAACTTTTCTTACTGTTGTAGAGAGGCAGTCAGCAATTAGAAATGGAAAGCGTCCCTTGCCTTTGCCTGGCTCATCTGAAATGGAATGACTGCTTGCATGACTGCCTCTCTACAACAGTAGAAAAGCAGTTTTTAAAACTGTGATTTGAAGTGGCCACTTGTGTTGAGTCAATTCCGTATATAAAAAAATCTATGTATAACAAGGTTGGACCTGCATCTACATTTACCTTGCAGTAAATCCCACTCATCACAATGGGGCTTATTTTTGAGTAGACATGCATAGGACTGTTGTCTAAAATGAACAAGCTTCCTATGGTAAGTGAAACAATCCAATTCGCTCTTTAATACACCTTTTCAAAACAGAGCTTGCAGCTCAAATTTGGATCTTGGAATAAACTTGTTTCAACGGGATGGTCAAATGCATATGACACAAGATTGGAATGCCACAGCTTTCATTTGCCTTAAGTCTCTTTTCCATATGGTCCACATATAAAGTGGCTCCACGTTCCCAGAGTATAGACCACACAAGCTAAACTTAAACAAGACCTACTTAACCAGCTTCTTAAGAACAATGGAGTACATATATAAATAAACCTGCCCCAGATTTTAAAGCAACTGAGCGTCGATCATTTACAGAAACCAAACATTCAGTACTTTATATGCTTCACAGAAACTCCGGTAGTTGTCATCAAGAACAGGACAAGTGTGGAGGATTCCAACAGTGCCTTTTTATATTAAATCAATGCTACATAAATCCCAGGCACTTCCTTGTGATATTTAAAAATGTTTATTACTGCTACTATTACCTATAGTGTACTGCCTCCCCTGGGTTGCAGAGAAACATGCACCCAATGAAAGGCATCACACACCACAGTTTCATTGACAGATCTCTCTCAGCCACAGCCAACTAATGTACTCTACTGATTGACCTATGAAGGGGACAGATTTTTCTCTGCAAGGTCTGCCTTAAAGAAGCTCTTCCTGCATCCAGTGCTTGTCACTGCATGTGCACTGAGTGTGCACACATGAGCAGAAGGGGATGCCAATGCAATGTGATCTCAGGTGTCCTCCACACAATCTTGAACACAGATATTCTAGGACTGAAGAAGGCTAAAAAGGGGAGATGAAGAAGATATACGCCATGATTGAGCTATAGGATTATGTATCCAGCAGAATTGGCAAGGATGAGAACAGGACATTATTATTTTTGGCTATCATGACATTCATTCGTAGGAAACTTACCACAATTATAATATAATTATAATTATAATATAATTATATGCAGAACACTACAAAAAGTAGTCTATTATCATTTCTGACTCTCATTAATTTACGTACTAGAAAAATACCGCTTCATTTTGGAGCAAGACACAAAAATGTCAATTCTCATTTCACCTTGGCTTTTAAACATCACTTACAGGTTACCACTAATCTACTACTTGGCATCCATCAGTCTTGAAAGACATCCATGGATTTCTACTTGGCATCCATCAGTCTATGGTATTTTGATTGATGCTGCATGCGAAGCACAAAGTCCTGGGTAGATTGATACGGAGGATAGGCTGTTACCCAAGCAGCTAATCCCCCCTCTCCACGCCACTGAAATAGTCCAATGGAACAGCAGAGCTGATACGTCACAGAGCAGGGCTAAGGACAGGAGCCCACCCTGTCTTGTGGGGATCCAGGTCTTGAACCCTGGCCTGCTGGTTAATAAGCACAGTGTCTTAGCCACTTGCGCCACCCACAGCCCACACCACTGATCTAACATGCTAACAAAAAAACTTCATAAACTTTTTCTAAAGGTGGATTAGATTATACATTAACCCATTAGGAAGCCCAGATTTGCTTAAATTCTACCCCTCTCATTTTCATGGGCAATACGCTTGAAGTGAATTGCATGGGATGGGGAATGAACAGATTATCATTTCAGTTTCATCAGGCACAATTATATTGCCATTATTGTGGATTGGAAAGCTAGCCAGTGCAGTCATCACCTAATAGCACTTTTTCACACTAAAAGAGCCAAAAATAGTACATTAGAAATAACATGCATCAGGCCAAAAAACACTTCCTGTACCTAGTGATTTGATTTCGGCTAATTAGCAAGACTGATTTTGCAGTCGGAAAAGAAGGAAACGGTTGCTAAATAGGAAATGGGCAAATCAATGATAACTGGGCAAATGTGAAAGCATGAAAAATAAGTTAAATCACCTTCTTATACTGCCTCAGGTCAGGGGGAGCAGTACTATTTAAATTGCCTTGTTCCAATTTCTCCATACTGACAAAATAAATGTGTACTGCTGCACAGAAAACAGTAGAAACAAAGCGCAAATGAATGGGCGGTGGAAGTTTTCTTCTGATCAGGATGATATTTAGTCCCAAAAACCTTATCAGGTTCCATAAACAAAAGGCAATTTTTGATTAATATCTAGAAACTCCCTGGCTGTACAGACCCACTTTAGTAGGAAGTCTAGAAGCCATTAACTGTTTGTTTCCATTGACTCTCGGTAGACAATGCACCAATTGTTTCTGTTCCTATTAAATTACCAAAAAATAAAGTTAAACAAACATTGCCGTGCTAAGTCACAACGCACTGACATTTAAGTGAGAATGTCTGTCAAATCGACCCACCGTGAAAGCCAAGATCGAGTTTGTCTTTTTCCCTATATACACAAATATTATTAGTTGCAAATTCTATTCTAATATCTTATGCTACATAGAAGTCTAGTTGCTAACACTATCAAAGAATAAATTTTGCCTCTCAAATGTGTCCCAGACTGTGTCATAATCACCCCTCCAAATCCACGTCTAATCCAAGTTCAGTCTTAAAGAATATGTGCATTTCATAAACAAAACTAGCCCAAAAGATTTTTTCTTAAACTGAGCCCATGTTAACAAAAACTAATTGTTTTACATATAAATTGGTCTTCACATCATGACCAATGAAGATGAGTTTAGTAACTATTTAGGAACTATTACAGCTAATTACACATTTTTAGGAGAACTCTAGGTTTCTGACAATCTATTGTCAGACCCATTAGCTATTAATTAGCTATTAATTTTTTTTCATTTTCTTGTAAACCGCTTTGTGAACTTTTCAGTTGAAAAGCAGTATATAAATACTGTAGATGTAGATGTATTGTGGAAAAGCAGCTCACATCTTATCAGATATGCTCAATCAAAAATATTTATACTCAACATAACTTCACAAAGTGGTTTATTGAAAAAATGAATAACACTATACTATGATTCAACAGATTTACACAGCACGGTAGATTTTTACAACAGAGGTAAACATCTCAGGATGTACCCTATCCTGCTAGGATGTACCCTGGCATCAAGAGTAATAGCTGCTATGATGGACAACAATTTTTGTCAGACAAGGGAAAAGCAGCTCACATCTTATCAGATATGCTCAATCAAAAATATTTATACTCAACATAACTTCACAAAGTGGTTTATTGAAAAAATGAATAACACTATACTATGATTCAACAGATTTACACAGCACGGTAGATTTTTACAACAGAGGTAAACATCTCAGGATGTACCCTATCCTGCTAGGATGTACCCTGGCATCAAGAGTAATAGCTGCTATGATGGACAACAATTTTTGTCAGACAAGGGATTTGCAAATTTTGGCCAGCCAAATCTATGTGCTTGTCATGACCATATCACTGCCATCCTGGCATATATACCAGGAAGGATGGGGACACTGGGTTCACTGATCCCAAAGAAAATGTCCATAGGATTATAGTTTGATGGCACTATCACCTGCAATGTGCATGCTGGCGTAGTATGTGCACCACAATGTCGCTCCCTGTCTGCCATGAAAGTACAGTAAATAATGTTGCAATGACATTCAGAATTATTAATAACAGCAATTTCCAGAACTGTTGCAAAGGCCACACATTGACAGAAAGATCAGTGCACTCCATTGATGGCATGTTCCAGGTTGAGAAACATGTAGGTGGAATGGAATGTGGGAGGACGGAGACTGGGAGGGGGAGGATTGGGCCCCAAAGTGGGAGTAATTGGTAGTAGCTGTGCACATTGTACCCTCTTCTCCTTCCTAGGTCAGATCTGCTGGCATGGAATCAATCTGACAAACACCAGCTTTCTAACTCACACAAGCCTGAATGTGGCAGCTGGGACTTTCCACAGGACAGTGGGACAAACGTCTCCAGCTTTCCAACATAGTGTGGCTCGCTGCATTAAGTGTGGGATGGGTGGGCAGGACTGGGCTGCCCATCCTGACTTTCTGCTACACTTCTGCACAAGGAGTGGGACAATCCCAGGCTCCCACCCCTAGTCCCACGTTTAGAATTATGGAAGGAGTGGTGATAACCCCTACAACCACACTGGGATTTGGAGGGCTACAGGGGAGCTGGAAACTATTTGGACATTGGACAAATGAAGCGCACTAAATCCCTACATTGTCCAGCATGTCCATTTTCAGCCTGGATCCAGAGCGATACCCAGATTTCATTTTGGTGCTTGGTGGCTGAGGAAGTCAGTGAGTCTACCAGTCTTCATCTAAGAAGACCTTTCCTTCCTTTTCCGCGTGGACCTGGAGGCTCCGTAATGGTACTGCACCCTCTATTATTTATTAGACTTACTGTATTTACTCGACTTTAATGCATCATTGAATCTAATGCACTCCCTATACTTATAATCAAAATACTGCATTTACTCAAATATAATCACAGAATCTAATGCACACCCTGATTTTGGAGACTGAATTCAGCTGAAGGTGAGCATTATATTTGAGTAAATATATTTCCACCTTTCTTCCTAGGAAGGATACCCAAGGTGGCTTGTCATGATACCTCTATGTGCTTGTCATGACCATACCCCTTGCAATCTGGGCATATATATTAGGAAGTATAGGGACACTGGATCTAAAGAGTCTGATCCCACTGGATCAACTGGGGAGAACAGCCTCTTCAGATAAAAGATGGACCCCTCTAATCACTCTTGCCAGAAAACTACAGAACACTCAACCATGAAAAAAGTGAGAACTGAACCAAACTGGTCAAAAAGGTTTTGAGATCCATTAATTTTGCAAGCGCAATCAAACGATGGATACCAGTCTTATTTTCTCAGTACCTGTAGTATAACATATACGGTCACGTATATAAACAACAGTCTAGATAAAAAGTATCCATTCCTTGGGTTCTCGCATACTTGCCTTGTACAAACTCTGTTTAGAGCATTTGTTCAGGATGGCAGTGTTAATATTTTACCATATTACAAGTATGATTCACCAGAATTCTGTGCCAAATGGTCTTGCTCAGAAGAAGCTGATCAGAGATAGCCACTAAAACACTTAATCATTTCATAAGAGAGCACTCAACATACATTGCTGGCACATCCACCTGCAGTAGTGGATCAATCTTCCTGGCTATTAAAAGCTACTGCACTTTACCATCATCCGGCTTCTAACGAGTATTGAGGCAGACCAGCAACAACTTCTAGAAGTGCAGGATAACACAAAGATTTGTTATGTACAGAGAAAATAATGGCAAGAGAGGGAATCAAGTTCTCTCAGGAAATGATCTTTCATTGAAACCCAGTTCTGTCTCACAAGGTGTAATCGTAACCAATTTAGGCCAGCAGAACTCACCTGTCATCCTATTTCCGTGTCTGTGTGCAGAGGCAGGCACATGTCTGTGCATTGGCCTAACTCCCACCAGGAATGGCACAGAAGTGTTGGCTCTTATGGCATTTTTATTATTTATTTTAAAAATTTGTACCCCGCCTTTCTCGGATCATAGCCCGACTCAAGGCGGCTGCAACACCCTAGGCCAGCACAGGATGTGCTGGTCTAACCGGAGATTAGGATTGCAACTACAGTCAAAAACATGGCAGAGCCACCATTTTTGTCTAGTATAGGTTTTTTTTAAGAGTAGAAAAAGCCAAGAGATGCAAAAAGCCTAACATAACAAAATTAAAATGCCTGGAGCAAGCTCCAAGTAACAAAATACACACTGCTACAGCAGAGCTTGCACACTGGCGTGCAAGAAAAGAACCCAAACCATTTGTAGAAAACATCAAACCTATGTGCTTGTCATAACCACATCCCTTGCAATCCCGGCATGTATACTAGGAATCATGGAGACACTGGATTCACTGATCCCACTGAAATGTTCGTCGGGTTATAGTCAGATGGCGCAATTACCTTTCTGGTTGCTACCAGGGCAGTGTCATGTACTCAGCACATTATGCATGGGCTCTCTTCTCCTAGACTACTAGCTTGGTTTCTCTTTAAGCAATGGTGCACATTAGGGTGCAACACCTTCTTTACCTTGAATTATGAGATTCCCCCACCCCCAAACTTACAAAGTCAGTCTTTGTCAGTGGTGCAGGGAGGTTGCCAAGCATGTGCACCAAGTACATGGGGTTTCCTGTGTGCAGCATAGGAAGTGAATGTGTCTACCTGGGAGTGATGGAAGGAGGTCCTGGCTTCAAGGAGAGGCTTGCTCTTCCCTCCCCATCCTCAACCCGTCCTCGGAGTCTCACTGAACACAATGGGACTTACTTTCAAGTAGACATCCAGAGGATTGGCACAACCAGGCTGCAATGGATACTTTCAAGCGAATCAGTGTCATTGAAAGCAAGTAGACTTACTTCCAAGTAGACATGGAGAAGCTCTGACACCACACTGATGTCACTTCCTATTTAATGTCACTTCTGGCCATGACATCACTTCCAAGATGAAGACTTCACTTCTAGGGGGGTCTCTTGTAACGGGTATGAGCACCACCTCAAGTCATGACTAGCAGGGAAAAATGAAGAGGACCCCCTTACCTTTCCCACTTATTCCTTGCTAGTGAGGGATTCTAAGTTGTAGGGCTTATTCTCACATAACAATAGCATGATTTCAATATCTCGAGGAAGGAAATGCTGAAGGAAATACACAGGGGATGCAATGAGTGCTGCGTCACCCCACAGCACTTGTTAAATTGTAGCTGTTCCATGTTAGCATTCAAGTTTAACATGTGTAAGGGCAATGGAAAATTACCACAAGCCAGTAAAGAACCTCTATGGTGATTCTCTTCGTTCTTTGTATCAACACAACAGGACACAGAGAGAATTGGCAAAAGGACAAAAATGCTGCAGGAGTTGGGAGTTTGATGCCGTTAAGGAGTTCAGGAACAGAAACAAGAATATTAGACTTTGTGGCAATATTTCTCCAAAGGTGGGCAGCCATTACAAACTCCATTAGTTTCATTTTGCAAGCAACACCCCCACTTTTCAATGGTTTTCACTTCTGGATGGTGCTCCAGTCCCCAACCCGTTCAATAAGTGAGGAACGCCTGTAACTTCCTTTATAGCAGTATGAACTACACATTGATAATAACACAACTGGGAGGGACTCATAAGTGACCCAAAGATCAAAACAGTAAGAAGTGGCATAATCCTGGATTAAATCCTTGGTCTCCAATGGGCCAGAGACTGAATTGGGGTCCCTGAAGGGCACAAATGGTCCCAGGCCGGGGTTTGCCTACCCTGCTGTAGGAAATTCCTACAGATTATTGAGCATGGTTCCTAACACAAAGAATGGATATATATAATCAGTGGCACCTTGGTTTACAAGCATAATTTATTCCTGAAGTACTCTTGTAATCCAAAACGCTTGTATATCAAAGCAAATTTTCCCATAAGAAATAATGGAAACTTGATTTGTTCCATAACCCAAAAATATTCACAGAAAAATTATTACAGTACTATCGTATACTAACATAAGAAGAGCTTCCACTTGATCAGGCCAAAGACCCATCTAGTCCAGCTTCCTTAAAAATATAAAGAAAAATAAAACAAATTAACCTGCACTTAGCCTCTCAGGGTGCAATCACCCCCCCTTACATAGGAGTGAACCCCACTGATTATACTAGGGCTTACTTTAAAGTAGACATGCAAGGCTAGGTTTCTCAAACTCCTTTACATTGTTTCCCTTACACAGGAGTGAGCCCCACTGACTGTGATAGGCTGACTTCAGAAAAGACATGCAGAAGCTGGTCTCTCAAGAGAGGCTGAGCAGGTGCTGGCAGAGCACTAAAACCGGCAATATTGTAGCCAGGATTATTTTTTTGCTTGTACTGCAAGACAAAATTTATTAGAAAGGTTTGCTTGTCTTGCAAAATGCTCTCAATCCCAGGTTTTACTGTACAGTTTTTACACTGCACTAATGCGCTGAAGGATAAGACAAAGAATGAGGACAAAGCTTTGGTGCCAGCTTAGTGTTTCTCAGAATTTTCTTGTACCATACCACTTTGCATGGCCCATCTACTTGAAGTACCACTGGAAGTAACTGGTGATTAAATCACCACCCATGCACCTTGAGCCTTTTACTGGTGTTGCATCTGATCTCCCAATACACTAGATTGGGAGATCAGATGCAACACCAGTAAAAGGCTCAAGGTGCATGGGGATACTTTTTTGAGCACTTGAAAAGCATAAAACTTTCCCACCCAGATTCCAACAGTTCTTGTCGCATTTGTGAGTCTTGCTACTAGGCAGCAGGGGTCTGCAGGTCCCATACATACCACCGGATTAGGGTTGCCATAATTTCCTTTAAAAAAATTGGGACATGACCCTCACAAGATGTGAACACAATCCCCCAAAATCGGGATTTTCCCTGTTTTGGGGGACATATAGCAACCCTATGCCAGATGCTACCAAATACTACCTCAAGTACCACTGGTTGAGAAACGTTGCTGTAAGCCAACTGTTTATACCTCCTCAGGTGCAATTACATCATACCTTCAGATCTTCTCTTCTCAAAGACTGGAAGGTGGCATGGCTTAGGAGAATGCAATTGCCTTGAGGACCACTGCTTTGATCTGTGTTGCTCTTTGCCATGCTACATATGCTTTCCACTCTCCTCCATTTGATTTTGGCCAAAATGCATCTAGCACTAGTTCAAAAAGCAGGTATTACCCAAAGGAAAAAAAAAAACGTACATAGGTACTCTGAAGTAACCAAGCACCATTTAAGAAAAATAATCTTAAAGATAATATGAGGGGATGACCAGTTCACCAAGGCTTTCCTACACATTTTCAAACTAAACATATAAACCAAACCTTGTTTACTACAATGAAGAGACAAAACCAGGTTTAATAGACTTGCGGCCACCACATTAACAAATGCTTTCTTAGCCACACCTCAAATGTACGTCTGCATCAATGCAAGATTTGTGGCATTCCTATTCAAATCCAAAATATATACGCAACTTCTTCAGGTCTATCGGTCGCTGAAGACTCAGCAACCCAACTCAGTCTATTGCTGGGCATCACCCAACATGTGCATAATTTGGAAAAGATGTAGCTCAGTGCTAGACCCTATAGAAGAGATCCCAGCTTTGAACTTCACCTGGTCAGAGAAAGACATCTGGAAACAAGGGAAGCTACATCCAAACAAGACAGAGAAGACTGACTTATATGGGCCAACAGTAGGGTGCTGGGGGAGAAAGAGGAGGTACCCAGACCAGAGAGAGCTTATAATATCTTCTCAAAAAATAAAAATAAACACAACCGATCTGAAAAATATTACTACTGTACTATACTTTTACAGTGTTGTAAATGGGGCCTCTGCAGAAGCAGAAAGGTGGATGTAAATAAACGTTAACATAAATTAAATAGAAAACATAAATGTAAATAAACGTAAGTGTCTTAAGAAATGTAAATAAGGTTGTTTTTCTAACCAGCTATATTCCACTGTTGTGTATTTATTCCTGGGTTTTTTAGCCATTGAAAACCATTGAAGAAAATGGCTAGAAATCCCAGGAATAAATATGTAACAGCGTAAATAAGGTTGCTTTGTACGTTGTTTGAACATGGTTGAAAACACTAGAACGCTGCTGAGCCAACCGGTTTGTTTGTTTTAAAGTGAAACGTTGCTTGGGGAGATGGAGGGACATGACCGGCTTAGAATAATTCTAGGCATCCTCTCTGTCACAGAGAAGAAGAAAACCAGCCACGTGTAGACTGGTTGTCTGAACTAGTTTAGAGAACCTGCAACAGGATTCCCATGCTATTTATGTCCTTAAAGAAACACTTTATTTACACAGACCGGTTATAAATACATGGCAGTGTTAACTGCTTGCTGGATGCATAAGGGAATGGAGAAGCTCTCCTCCCACACAAATGCACACTGTCAACACACAGATTAAGGCTGCAATCCTATCCACACATACGTGGAAGTAGGTCCCCTTGACTCAAATGGGGCTGACTTTTGAGAAGACATGCACAGGATTGGGCTGCAATTCTCATGTGCGTTCTGATCATTCGTGGCCTAACCAAGTACCAGGTCAAGGAGTGCAGGGGGGGATTTTGCTTTTTAGATTTTCCTAATCTAAAACCATAAGGGTGTGATCAAGAAGCAAAGATCCCATTTCTCTCTCTCACACACACACACACACACTCACATTCCACACATGGGTTGAGATCTGCAAACTTCCCTAGAAACTCTCATCCCTGTCCTAACCCTGAGTCCCTTTGCAAGCTCCAGGGATTGCCACCCACTCTGGAGGTCCTCCTCTTCCTCTTCTCTTCCTCTTCTCTGCAAAGCAGAGTGACCATATGTCATAACCAGAAAAGAGGACAAGGGCCCCCAAAATGTAGGACACCCAAGACAAATATAGCACATGACAAAATAAAAGCTAAATACACTCATATGCATTGCTTTCAGGTGGATAATTTAAACACTATGCTACTTATTATTGCATCGAAAAACCTATTAATTTAAACACTATGCTACTTATCATTGCATTGAAAAACTATTAATTTAAACACTATGCTACTTATTATTGCATTTAAAACTATTACGTACAATTTCTGGATTCCAAGAAAGCTCACAAGAAAAATTGGGACAATGAAGATTTTGTTTTTTTCCAGTTCACAAGCCCCCCAAAACATATGATAGAGGACAAATGATCACCCTGGATTGCACTGATATAATTTATTAATTATAAGAAGTCTCTATGCTGCCTGTTCACAAAGAAAAAGAGGACAAGGAAGATTTTTTTTTAAGGGCACCATGTTAAAAAAAAAGAGGACATGACTTGGAAAAAAAGAAATATGATCAACCTGGATTGCACTGATAATTGCACTGATAATTTATTAATTATATTTAGAGTATATGCTGCCTGCATGTATGTTTAGAGCGTATGCTGTCATAAAGAAAAGGAGGACAAGGAAGATGTTTTTTCTAGGACCCAATGCTAAAAAAAAAAAAAGAGGACAAGTCCTAGAAAAAGTGTACATGTGCTGCAACAGTAGTGGAGCAAGAAAAGCAGCATGCATCCCAAATTTGGGGCTCCTTTCCAAGCAGGCTGAATGAATGCAGGTGCAACCTTGCCCACCCTTACCTGGGAGTAAGCCCTCGTTGAGTGCACGGGGTTTACTTCCGAGTAGACCTACCATCCACCCACCCCTGTGTTTGCAAAAATTGCACTTACAGGCGACATAGGCGACCAGGGCGAGCCCCATGAGCAGCTTCATCCTCCTCCTGCGGTTGACTGCGGTCAGCAAGCGCTGCAGCGTCCCCTTGCTCAGCATCCCCAGCTGCAGGGGCCAAGAAGAGGCAGCAGCACCAGCAGCAGCGGGACCAGCAAATGCAGCGCGCGCCGCAAAAGCATCTGCACCCCGGGAATCGCTCAGCCCGCCGCGCGCGCCACCAGCGGCGGCAACAGCGCAGCCCAGTTCTAAGCACCACTGCGCATGCGCCGGGTTCAGCCCGGGCTGTCTTCGACAGGGAAGGAGATGCAAAGCGGCGGAAGGAGAAGGCTTGGCAGAGGGGAGGGGGGAGCAGAGGGCAGGCATGAGGTCAGGATTTCTCACTGCGCATGCGTGACTTTAGAACGTTCATACTTTCACTGGCAGAGCATCTTTGTCAGTGGGGACAATGAAGGCTGGTCCTTTTTGTGGGTCAGGGTTCTTTATGGAGTCTCATGAGTAGGGGACCTCTTTCTCCAGGACATGTCCTCTTTTTTAAGCCTTGTGTCCTGGAAAAATTTTTTTTTCCATTATCCTCCTTTTCCATGTGAGCAGGCAGCATGCAACCTTATAATTAATTATCAATGCAATCCATGCTCCTCTTTTTCAGGGCATGTCCTCTTTTTTTTAGGCTTATGTCCTAATAAAAACAAAACTTTATTGTCCTCCTTTTCCTTGTGAGCAGGAAGCATCCAGTCTTCTTGTAATTAACAAATTCTATGTAATAGTTTTAAATTTTAAATAATAAGTAATATACTTCTTACATTAATCACCTGAAAGCAACCTATAGTAAAACCTATAGTAAAGTAACCTATAGTAAAAGTAATCTATAGTAAAAGTATAGTATCACCATATAGTAAAAGTATATTTATGGTGTGTATGTATGTGTGTGTGTATATGTATATGTAATATATATGTAATATACTGCTTACATTAATCTCCTGAAAGCAACCTATAGTAAAAGTATAGTAACCTATAGTAAAACCTATAGTATAGTAAAAGTAATCTATAGTATAGTATCACCATATAGTAAAAGTATAATCACGGTATGTATGTATGTATGTGTGTGTGTGTGTGTGTGTGTGTGTGTGTGTGTGTATATACACTATATATATATATATATATATACTGCTTACATTAATCACCTGAAAGCAACCTATAGTAAAAGTATAGTATCACCACATAGTAAAAGTATATTTATGGTGTGTGTGTGTGTGTATATATGTATGTATATGTATAGGTATATATATGTATATGTGATATACTGCTTACATTAAGCACCTGAAAGCAACACATATACACAGGGTGGTACCTTGTAAGACAAATACTTTGTAAAACAAGATAAAATTTCTAAGGAATTCTACCTTGTAAGACAAACTTTTTTCCGACAAAAAATTTGTTGTAAAACAATCTATGGATCTGCATCTTGAGCAACAGCAAGAGGTTCTGGAGGAGATCTCTGCAGAGGAGGAAGAGAATAAGAAGGAGGAAGATAAGATGAAGTATATTTGTAAACTTTGTGCAAAATTTTCTAGAAAAGCACCACCCAAATAAGGCTGTAGCAGTGAGAGAGATTAATCTATCTAATGACAATGCAATGTCGTATCTCTGTGAAATCCTCAAAAGGAAACAAAACCAAGTGTCATTAGAAGGTTCCTTGTTAAAGCTGCTCCAAAAGACACCAGTGACTGTTTTAGTGAAAATTGGCCCTAGGGCTGGGGTTTGGAGACCCCTGCTCTAGGACAGTGGTACTCAGGACCCCCTTGTTTGGTTGCAACTTCATTCAGGGGGTTGTAAAAAGCTGGGTGTCGCCATCTTGGAATGGGACACTTAGGCTGGGGAGTAAATCTCATTGAACACATGGGAGTAAATGGAACTCTTTTTGCACTTTAGATTGTGAGCCCTTTTGGGACAGGGACCCATTAGCTATTAATTAGCTATAATTTTTTTCATTTTCTTGTAAACTGCTTTGTGAACTTTTCAGTTGAAAAGCGGTATATAAATACTGTAGATAGATAGACAGGGACACTTTCCTGGGAGTAAATCTCATTGAACACTATGGGACTTACTTTCAAGTCGACTTGGAGGAACTCTGGCATCTCACTGATGTCATTTCCTGTTTGATGTCACTTCCAGCCACAAAATCACTTTCAGGTTGATGACATATTTCCAGGGGGTCCTAGACAGACTGACATTCTCAGAAGGGGGTTCCAGCCTAAAAAGTTTGAGAACCACTGCATCACCATTTGCTATAAAGCACATGATATCACCAAAATGTGCATTACAGTGATGCAGTGGCTCAACTGGATCATTTGTCTATTGCATTTTTTCTTGATTTGCTATCCTTTTTATTGCATCCTCACCATAAATATTACAGTGTTGTGATTACAGGTGATTCTGAATCATCCACATATTTTTATCCAGTTATCTTCCCATATTTCCTTTGTTCTACTTTGCTCAAGTTCTGTGTTATTTTCTATAGTGTACATACGGACATAGGAAAGAAATGGTCAGGTTCAAATAACCCTTCATCAAACAACCCAGCAACAAGGGTTGCTCTTACAATATTGTGTTGTACTATCTGCAAAATAGGTATGCAGTGTGGTTGAACCATGTGCAATCTGTGCACAAAAGAATGGAGAAGAACGTGACAGATGAGGAAGAAGTTTGTCTTTAGATTAAATTGCATAATACGGAAGTACTGTAACCACAGCAGCTGTCTATTCTCTGAAGTGCTAATTGTAATGGTATACCGTATTTATGTGTGGGAATAGGCATGTGGTATATCATGCATTCATGTCAAGCAGCTGTACTTTACAGGTCTACTGGTATTCAAGGCAGAGTGTAAACCTGGCACAATGCTTGGAGATCCCCTTGGAGAGACTTGGTCAATCAGGGATTTTAATGCTGGATGCAGCTGCTTAGAGATTTCCCCATGAAGGAGACCAGATCTACCAGGCAATTGACGGGCCTGGCGCCCCTTTATGGCACCCCACACAGAATCAGCTCAGGAGCAACTCTCAAAAGCAGTGGCATCAGGGTTGGGTCCAGAGGTGGGTTCAGGTTGGGTATGATGGGAAGAAAAGAGACAACACCAACCTGCACATGTCAGAAGGGGGCAATGAACCACCCTCTGCCCTGACTGATCTCTCTACCTGTCCCCTCTCAGTGACCATTGCAGAGGAAGTGTGCTTGGACCCTCTTCCTCTTCCCCTCTCTCTTTTTTCCTTTCTCTAGATGTGAGCACATGGCTCTCCACCAGTCTGCAAACCCACATGCAAGCAGGGGCAGCATTAGAGCCACTGGTCTGAATTAAGTCGTAGGAACTCTGATGATAATCAGATGCTGTAAATCTGAGCCTTCATGATATATAAGTAAACCTGTTCTAAAGTTTGATTCTGGTCTCAGTCTTGATTTTTTTGCATGTGCCTAAGCACCAGCATGGAGGGAAAGGCTTCTGAACGACAGAAGGGGATGCTCTGTGGTCATCACTCTGTGGAGTTGATTCACCTTTCCATTAGGGTACAGGGGTGTGGCTCACGCCACGTGACATCCCTGGGAGATGATATGCATGGGATGGGAGTGCAACACCCCCAAAATTGCAAAAATTGTGGAAGATAGTTGTAATGATTGTGCTATATACCATTGGATGTGTACGTTACAGCATAAGGCAGTGCAAAAAAAATCAGAATGAAATATCTCCTTTCTATCAGAAGTTATGGCCAAAAAACCAGACTGCACAGACATGCACTTGCCTTCCTACCTCACCACAGGACCAGGAAGACCGATGAGTTAAGTCAGCCTAGGTTAGGATAGCACCCAAAATAACATAGAAAACATGCTGGATTTAAAACTGATTTCATCCCAAATCACACTGAACTGGTTTAAATATGAGAACTTAAATTGAACTGTGCATTAGATAGGATTTAAAATCTTTTTGATTTTTTTTTTTTGGAGGGTGGAGGGGGTGGATTAAGTTTATTCACTTGGTTTACTTTAATATATTTACAGTTATTTAATTAAATTTGTCTGATGATGCCACATTTAGCCATGACATCACTTCTGGTGGACAATCCTCTACTCTAAAAAGTAGGTGCTGAGTTAAAATGTTTGAGAACCAGTGTAGTAAGGTCTTAGTAAGATGTCATCCTCAATGGAAGTGTCAAATCAAAATTGCTAAAATTGTGATTTTTTTTTTTTTAGGAATAATGCCATCATGTTATTGTTTGCATAATTCTCAGCCCAATGCCAAAGCACAAATCACTTTGAAATATCTTTATTCTAGGTATGGCAGGGTCAGGGTGATGATATATCACCACATCCTTCATCCAAGGTTGAGACACAGCTTCAGTCTTGCAGTCCCAGAACACCTCCTCAGCATCAGTTATACTGCCAGCCTCTGCCTCCAACTGGACTGTTGAGTATTGCTGCTGCTGCTGTATTGGTGGTGGTGAACCTGATGTCGATGGCCTCTTTTCTGCTTCTCTGCATGGCATATGTACCCTTGCCACTCCTGCTGCAAGGAAAGTTGGATCTGGTCAGAAGGGCCCCTTATATCTGGTATCTTTCTGGCTGCATTCACCTCCATGCTTTATCTGACAACTCTCATTAACTTTGAAAGGGTCATCCTCCACTCCTCTCATCAACTGGGATGACTCATCATACCAGCAACAACAGCTCTCAGATGTTTTCGGTAGTCTTGACATGTGTTCCCAGATGTTCTTCAGGCATTGTAGGCAGTGATGGGCTTCAAAAAAATTTAAGAACCGGTTTTCTGCCCATCTGGCAGCCACTTTTAAATGGCTATTTTTAAACTTTATATGTCCTATCTCTTGTTAAGAACCGGTTCTATAGAGTAGGTGCGAACCTGCTAGAGCCCACCACTGATTGTAGGTGACATCTCTTACCACCAAGCCAGACCTCTTACCAGGGCTGGATTTAGGATTGATGAGGCCCTAAGCTATTGAAGGTAATGGGGCCCTTTATGTGTCTGGCTGTCCTTTGTCAACAACAAATTGTTGCTGGGGTTTTCTTGTGTTGAATATATGGTAATTTATGGACATACACAACACAAAACACTGTTGCTGTATGTAGGTTTTATTATATTTTATATTTTGGAAATGTACATCCAGGTTTTTTTTCCTTTAAATTTTTTGGGGCCCTCAAAGAGAGTGGGGACCTAAGCTATAGCTTGTTTAGCTTAAACATAAATCTGGCACTGCCTCCTACCCTTTATTTTATCCTGTACTTTTCCACTCATTACCAATTACAGTACTTGGAAATATTTCACACCAATTTGATAAAATATTGAATTGTATTTCATGTAGCCAGTAATTTATTTCACATATTCGTCAGAGCAAAATCTTAACCATTTCTACTCAAAAGTATGCCCCATTGTGTTAAATGGATCTTACTTCCGGGAAAGTGTGTTTATGATTGCAGCCTTCAGCTACAGTCCAGAGTAACTACAGGACCTTTTACACCGACGTAGTTACGGTGCCACCAATGGGAAACCTATGGGAAATGCATTGAGCAATCCAGAGTAAGTGCATCTTACGTCTTCCCATAGTTACTCTGGATTCTAGAGACTGTGTCTTAAATGATATCAATTAAGACTGTGTCTTAAATGATATCAATATGATGTTCTGTTTGAAACATAACTTAAATCTGCACTATGTTCCATAATGATTTACAATGAAATTTACATGTTTTCTTTTTGATCAACAACTTGGTGAAATTAGTTACAGCAACTGAATAGAGTTACCTGAACTGAATAGAGTTAATAACTGAATAGAGTTAATAACAAAATACCTGTCATCAATTGCAGCCATTACAGTTAATGCTGCAATTCTTCTTAAGTTTATAATTCTCTAAATCTATTATAGTGTGTAATGATATGAAGGCATACAGCGTGTTTAGTAAGACCTTTTCATTAAAAGGGTAAAGTTAAATGTAAAGACCCAAAATGTTAGCATAATAAGATTTTTCTGGCAGCACACCTTACCACATTCTGCTCCTTCCAGCCCCTTCCTTCAAATGTGATGGCATCTTCTTCTTGCTGTCACTTACCAATCATTGTCCACAAGCTGTTGTAATATATTTGTGTATATAATATCTATGATGCTATTTCCATTATGGGTTGAGAAAAGTTCAAGCAAAGAATTTTTTGTATTATACTGAAGCTTCATTTGACTGGAATGCGTATGGTTCAAGGGTCAAGTATGTTGAGGCCAGGTTAGTGCACAGTTGTTTATGAAAGGCATTTCTGTTTCTGCTGGCAATGCTATAGAAAAATGGATGGGACACAGTGGTGGGCTTCAGGGGGTTCTCACGGGTTCTATAGAACCCTTTACTAATGAGTACCTGAGAACTGGTTACTAATGGGACATAGAAAAGCAGTTAAATATAAAGTGTGTTCCTATACAGTTGTTTAAAAACAGTTTTTCTTTCTGTTGTAGAGGAACAGTCAACAGTTAAAAATGCAAAGGACCCCCTGCACACGAAAAAAATGCTTGCATGACTGCCTTGCTACAATCGGAAGAAAAGTCCTTGATCCCCTTCCCCTTGTCCTGCCTGTTCCTCTAGTATGCACATGCCAGCCTGACATGCACATGACATGCATGCAGATTTTCCTCAGCTCAGCATCAGAATGCTTGGCTCGGCACTGAGATGAGGGTCTGTCTACTGCAGATGCGCCAGCCCGGCATCAGTGGTGGGCTCCAGCAGGTTCGCACCTACTCTATAGAACCGGTTTTTAACAAGAGATAGGACATATAAAGTTTAAAAATAGCCATTTAAAAGTGGCTGCCAGAAGGGCAGAGAACCGGTTCTTAATTTTTTTGGAGCCCATCACTGCCCGGCATGCATCCCCCATGTAGCATCTCCCCAGACACCATTCCACCGTTCTCTCCATATCTGTTCTTAGCAGGTTCTTACATCACAGAATGAAAACATTCCCCAAATTTCATGCTTCTCAGACCAGGGGTTGGGTCAAAGTGTTGATCAGTCAACAATTCTTCAATGGAAAGTATAGGGATGAAAATGTGTTGCGCCCCTTTTCACCCCCTTACCGTTTGAATTTCCGAAAACTGGTTCTTACTGGGTGCCTCCATTCTGGAAGGAATACTCTCTCCAAATTTCACACTTCTAGGTCCAGTGATTTTGTCTGGGCGTTGATGAGTCAGTCAGTCAGTGAATGACCTTTCCATTTTATATATATTGATTTTTGTGTTTTGTTATATTGATATATTGATTGAACAGCCTTGGGCATCTTAACTCTTAAAGAAGAAATACAAGTTTTTAAATATTTTAATAAATCAGAAAGTTCACCAAAAAATCAATCCCAAGTGTTATGACACCTGCCTTCAGTTTTGGGGAATGAAGCCGAAATGTGAGTATAGCATTGGCAGCAGGTAAAAGTACAAACAATTTTAACTATTTAAATTTTAGCAAAGGATGTTGTAAGGTTGTTGTTGGTGTTTATTAGTGTATGGCAAATACATTGACTTATAATAAATAAGATGTTAATGTTTAATCCACCTAGCCATTCAAGAAGAGAGTGTTATATATTGAAAAAAATAAGACTCGGGGCCGGCATAAGTTCTTGATGGACACCTGGACACAATGTGATGAATATTTTATCGAGGAGCACCACAGTCACACTGAGGTGTAGATGCAAGACCCCACTTAAACAGTGAATCCTGGCAGACAGAGTGTTGGGTGCGGATCCTGTTCCGAGTTGACCACTGCTGGTGAGGTAAGTCAAAACCTGTACCTTTCATGCAGGATCATTTATGTAACTGCCAGTCAATGTTAAATGAGCTTTTAGTACTACAACAGGAAAGAGATGAATATATTATTTCAACTGTGTGGTTTTTTGTTTTTACTAAACTACAAAGCAGCAGGTGCTCCAGACAATGTTTGCAGAGAGTGGGGGACATTGTGTTTTGTTTAATAAACATCCACCAAATATCAACTCCTTCAAAATCAATATTGATCTAATCCAATTTTTCTGTCCAAAAATAAATTGCTTAATTTCTTGTTCCTAACTCATTCAAGGACTGTAGCTGGAAAATAATGATCACACTGGTTTTAAACCTCTTCTAAAACTCCAACCCTAGAATGCTTACTCATTCGGTTCTGTGGGACCTACATACAGGTAAGGCACATAAAATAGTCTTGGTTGCCTTATTCTCAGAAACTTCTAAGGGGTGTTTAAGAAGCCTCAAAAACATTGAAAACAGGTGTCGTTTTAGTTGTAATAAAACATATTTTGAAGCTTTTAAATTCAGGGTGCCCATGTGACCGGAAAAACCCAGATTTGTCCGGATTTTTAGCCTCCTGTCCAAGTGTCCTACATTTTGGCTTCACTGTCCTACATTTTGGCTTCATTTTTGAATTTTGTGATGGTGCACAGTACACCATCATGTCATATGTCATTGGTTTTGTATTGAAGAGCAGAATCCAATGCAAAAATCGGTTTTGAGATATCTTCTTCCTATCAAAAGTTATGGCCAAAAAACCTGAAAAACAAAAAATATAAAAACAAAAAAATACATTTTTGGCCATTTCTTTAAGCGAGTAGGAATTTTGGCTTGGGAGGGTAGGAATTGTGGCCTGGGAGTAGGAATTTTGTCCTTGGGGTTTAGGAATTTTGGGTCACCCTGCTTTTATTTTATTTTTTAATTGTAGTCTCTAGTATGAAACCATATAATAGGCTAGAATAGATTGATTTTTCACTTATGAAACCTGAGAGCCTGTTGTTGCAGAGCAAGACTGTGCTACTTGTGACCAGTGCATGATTAGAGTATTTTTTAAAAACACTTTCTTGTCACCATTGCCATATGACAGACACAGCTGGAATTAACCCTAAGAAATCCAACAAAAATATCCTGTATTCCGACCTCAGTGCTCCGTGGAACTGTAAGTCTAAAAAAGTGAAATCAGTATGAGCTCTCCCTGGAGCAACTGGAGTGCTGCTATAAATGTTAAATAGCATCATTTAATGCAGTATGGTTATCTGCTTTGCATTTATATGTGCAGGTGGCAGAAATGTATCTACTGTTCATAGAACTGGAGGCTGGAAAGCAAAATTTTCTGATTGATTGTGTTCTAAGCAAGTACATTATGCGTATTTAAATTAAGTATTTAAAGCATTTAAATTGTCCAATTCATATTTCTGATCCATGAAAACTACAATTATATCCAACATGATATACATTCTACTGATTGCAGCAGGTGTAGAATCTACTTTCTTACTTTGAAAATAATTCACTTTCTCCAGTGATTCTAGATCAGTTTGGTGTGTCTGGGAAGCTCATTTCTCTCAAGTGGGCAGATCAGATGATGAAAACTGTGGACAAAATCAGAGTAACTACGGGGAGTCCTTGCTCTAGTGTAAGAACCATTTACTCTGGATTCCAATATGAATTTCCCATAGGTTTTCACTAGGTGGTACAGTAACAACGGGTGCACATAAAGTCTCTTACGTGCTCCTGTAGTTACCCTGGATTTGGGGGCCAGCTAACATTGGAGGTGTTTGCAGTTGTCCCAGTTTGACCTTGCCTTCAGAGGCACCGGCAGTCTGAATGCTGCTCTCCAAGTGAAATTATGCATGCAAAAAAATTTTTAAAAATCAAACTACTTCAACAATTCAAAGCTGTGTCTTTGAGGCACAGTATAGTTGGAACACAGTGCAAGGAGAAGCTTTTTCATGTCATTCTGATGCCCCAGGGTTGAGCATAGGAACATAGGAAGAGCGTACGCTGGATCAGGCCAAAGACCCATCTAGTCACAGCAGTCCATCACCATTTGTTTTATGACAGATCGTAGAACTCTTCCAGGTAGGATCCTTCATGGCATGGTCATCATCACATCTGGCATCAGGGAATGCCTTCCAAGCTTCCAGCAGAAGTTTCCTGGTCAGCCAAATTGTAAACAACAACACCTTCTGGCTCTGATGACTCATGACAGCTTTATCAGCTTGCAGTCTCCCATCCAAGAATTATCCAGGTTTTTCCCTAGTTAGCATTCTTCAGCAGCCCTGCACTCAACCACCGGACCATGCCTGCTTGCTGTAGACCCAGCCATCTCTTCTGTGCCTCAACTCCAGAGTCCAGAACAGTGTTAGGCAGTGGGTACACCCTTGTTTTGGCACAAAATATGCCTGGACCTGATCCTGACCTCTGGAAATACTGGAGATAGGAGAGTTCTGCTGAGCAGTCATTGTGGACATAGGGGACTCTGTGAACTTCACATTCATCCCTGAGTTGGGGACAGAGAGTTTTGGTAATCAGGATCATCTCCTTTCCAGTGCTTGCCTCACCTGTAGGGTTGCCATAATGTTCTTTCACAAAATGCCCAGTGATTCAGAACTGGCTATGCAGGCAGCAGGTACCCCCCAAGGTCCTTCAGTGATCCTTGACCCCAAATCTTCCCAGAAAGGGGTTGAGAAGCAGAATAAAACAGAGCAATCACTCCAAGGAAGTTCTAGAGTTAGTTCTAGGGAGTAAAGAATCCTTCCTTTGCTTCCAGAGGTTTGCTCAAGGGCCAGATACATAGCATTTGTTGCAAGCTGCCGGAGGTTGACCGCAGGCCACATCTGGCCCCGGGACAGGGTTTGGACACTCCTATATCAGTAATGTTGGGGAGGGGTGCAGTTGCACCAGGCTACAAACTTTAGGGGGGCTACAAGCTGTGCTTGCCTCTAGTGGCTAAAATTGTGAAAAATTGGGAATGTATAAATGATACCATCGTCATTTTATATAACTTTGGAAAGGTAATTTAATTCAGAATGTAATGAAATAAATTGCATTGGACTATCTATATTCTATGAAATGTTATGGCCAATTAACCAGAAAATGAAAACACAAAAGCCTATGGAATAAAAAGTGGATTTTCTTAACTCAACTTTCCCATGATGGCTCTGAGAGCCAACGAGATGTAATTCTGATACCGTATGGAGTTAATAATGTGTAAATATGGATCAACTCTCATGTCCATATACAAATATCATAATACAGTTATCCCTGCTAACTGGGTATTACATGCACTTCTAAGTGGTGCTCCTCTTATATTTAGCAGGGAAAGACTAATCATTCCTCTTTGTCCCAGCACAGTTTTCCTAATCAACAAAGGGACACAATTTTCATTTTCTTACTTAATTAAATTAGATTTTGTTGTTGTGGGGGAATGGGACACAAAATCTTCTTTGAATGCAGATGGCAGGTAGGTGCTTTAATTATTCCACTAACAGAACAAATGGGTGGTGAACTGCTGAGGAGGAGGAGGCAGGTTTTCCCCCAATTTTCTTTTTCATAATACCCGTGGGGATGATATCACTTCTGGTTGTGACATCACTTCTGGGGCAACATTTTGAGCTTTGTATTGGGCTACATGATGATTATCTATGTCACTGCCCTGACTTCTGAACCATTGTAGTTCAATAGTACGCCACTGAACCATGCCTTCCTATGGTTCTTAAGGTTCTCCAAGTTTAATAAATGCAAAGGATCTACCCTCTCAGTAGTGTAGATCTTCCACTCAGATCTGGGGCGCCTCTGCCACTCCACCCCCCCCCCCCCAGCATGGTCTCTGTCTTTCTCTTCCTTTTCAGGTTCTGCCTCTTCAGCTTTTGATTCATGGAGTGGGATAACTTTCAGCTTTTGATTCATAGAGTGAGATAACCTGGCCAAAAACAGAGGATCCACACTCAAGATATTGTAGGCAAGTAGGGTTGCCATAATTCTCTTCCACAAAACCAGGACACAACCTCCTGTCAAACTTGCCAGTACAGGAACGCAATGCTTGAAAACCGGAATTGTCCCAGTTTTCCAGGTCATATGGCAACACTATAGGTAAGATATAACCCTGTTGCAAAACTGAACCTGATCATTTTCCTTGTGAACCTTATACCTTTTTAATATAAAATATTTATCTGATGAAACTATGCTCTATCCAGGTTTAATGAAGGCAATTAATTTTCAGATAATTAAACCAGACCTTTTAGTAACGATTAACTACTCTAATATTTTACTTTTTATACAGTTCTCTCTGGATATTAGTAATGTGGTGGCACACTGAGGGCAAAATCCAAAGTAACTAAGGGGAGTCCTTGCTCCGGTGTAAGAACAACTTACTCTGGATTGCAATATGAATTTCCCATAGGTTTTCACGTAAAGTCTCTTACATGCTCCTGTAGTTACTCTGGATTTGGGGGTCAGTTGGGCTGAGAACATGTATTTATTTATTTAAAAGATTTTTACCCCATCTTTCTCTGTAATGCAGACCCATGTGGTCTCATACATAATTTTCACATAAAGAATCAACTTTCAAGATTCTCACCCAGTACCCAGAGGTGTCCAAACTTCCACCTATAGGATTCCTAGACATTAAACAGTTAGGTAGAAGAGGGAATTTCAGCAGGTACAGCTTGTGATCTGTGAGATGAGAAGCTGCACCTGGTGAAATTCCCTCTTCTATACAATTATTAAAGGTACAGGAGCCCTAAAGGTGAAAGTTTGGACATGCCTGCTTTAAACTAATGTACTCCATTTTCTCTCTTAAATGCATTAACTAGAACAAGTTATTTCTACTTCTTACCAGCAGAGGTCATGTTGTGACCAGAACTGCACTGAGACTCATGGACATGTACAGTACTTGAAAGATAAGGGCACATATACAAGATCTACCTATGGGGAGGGATTTTTTGTGGATGGTATTTTTGCGACTGTGGCTCATGATAATAAATAATGGTGATTTGGTCTTGTGAGGGGTGGAACGGCGTGTTTTGAAGTTTTACTAGCAACAGGATTTTTAATAGCACACTGCTAAGGTGTTGGAGTGTGGAGCACAAATACAGAATCAGATGTGTTAAAGGCCTGTACACAGCCACCCACATGCAAGGTAAGCAGATGTGCCCTATTGTGCTCTGAAACCCTCTGTCCCACTCTCCCCGTCCCCAAAATACCCCGTTCCACCCTCCTACCAAATTCACTCACAGCGGGGATGGTTTCTCTGGATCAGCATACAACTACCTTGTTTGAGAGTCTCAAAAGAATGGATATAGTGGAAGAAGACTGATATATTTTCTTCCGCTAGCACATGTTCTTTCTCCACAGTTAGACTGGCATAAGTCCTGGTACAACTCCCATGCACAACTCCTATTTATCACCAAAGTGCCATAAGATTGATTAAAGTGTTATTAATACTACTGACTTTTCTTCTCTCAGTAGTACTTGGATGGGGCAGAAGAGGCAGCCATTTAGGATTCCACATAGGATCCTAAACCTGCTACAGTTAATGAAAGAAAATTTTTTGAGCCAATTCCATTTGCTAGGCTCTGCCTCCAGAACTAGCAGTTCAATGGTGGAGAACATCTTCCAGCATTGCAAGAGGCACTCTGGAAGCACACAGAACGAAGCTGTTGAAACACTGCTGGAGAGGCTATGGCGGCCCTGCATATGCTTGTGGACAGAAGCGTATAGTACCCACTAAAGAGTGAGTCAGCAATGGGGGTGGAACGAGGTGGCATGAGGGTGAAATGGAGAGGACAGACCTTCTTTCTCTCTATAGACATGTACCAACTAAAGATCTGGTGCAGGTCTGAGGAGACCCAGTGGCAAACAGGAAGTTTTTAAAGGATCAAGTTATTTATATAACTACATCTAGTACTCGAACTATCAGCACAGGAGCTCCTCAAGGATGTGTGCTCTCCCTGTTGCTTTTCTCCCTTTATATAAACGACTGCACCTCTTCGGACCTCTGTTAAAATTTTAAAGTTTGCAGATGACACAACGGTCATTGGTCTTATCCGTGATGGTGATGAATCTGCATACAGACGGGAGGTTGATCAACTGGTTCTGTGGTGCAGTAGGAATCATCTGGAGCTTAATTCACAAAAAACTGTGGAAATGATGGTAGACTTTAGGAAGCACCCCCTATGCTACTTCCACTTTCCATCTGTGGTAATGTGGTTTCAGTGGTGGAGTCCTTCAAGTTCTTGGGCTCTGTAGTCTCCCAAGACCTGAAATGGTCAACTAACATCAGCAGCATCATTAAAAAGGCTCATCAGAGGATGTTCTTCTTGTGTCAACTGAGGAAATTCGATCTGCCTCAAGAGCTGATGACCCTGTTTTATAGGGGAATTATTGAATCTGTTCTCTGCAGTTCCATCACTGTCTGGTTTGGCACAGCATCCAAACTGGACAAGAAAAAACTACAAAGATCTATAGGTATAGCAGAGAAAATAATTGGAGTCAGTCTGCCCTCTATGGAGGATCTATATATCGCTCAGGTCAAGAAGAGAGCCATGAGTATTGCTGCAGACCCTCTTTACCCTGGACACATTTTGTTTGAGCTTCTTCCCTCTGGACGCCGATATAGGACTCTGTACGCTAAGTCAACTAGGCACAAGGACAGTTTTTTTCCTTGTGCCATTAAATTGCTGAACCATCAACTATGCTGAGGGACTTTTGGAAATACTGAAGTAATGTTCTATCTGATATATGCTCTGTATGTATTGTTTGATATTTGTGTGTTGGTGTTTGTATGTCTGCAGCCGTTGCTGAAGCCAAATTCCGGGTATGGAGTTCGTACTTGGCCAATAAATAGATCTAATCTGATCTATATTAACTTTAACTTTATTATCAAGTTATTAAGCCTCTTGATCCCTCCCCATAGAATGCAGTGCAGCCCTTTTGGGGGCAGGGGAAAGAATAGGATTGGGTTGTAGGTCCATCAGGGTTAAATATCACATGTAGTTCGGCTGTTACTTATGTGATAGAGTGGTTTAAGAGAATCAGTGAACTGTTTTAATGTACCTTATCCATGCAGTACAAGTGTTCAGGATGGTTCAGCTTATCTGGTTCCTCCAACAAGAGTTGATTGAAGCAAAGATTCTGTGAAAGCAAAGATGATCTAGCTGTCAAGAGTGATTAAAGGACTGACAAGAGAGTGCATAGCAGGATTTGGCCTCCAGCATCTCAAGCTAAAAGTGCAGCCTTCACATGGGATGTTTCTCACTCTCACATTTGGGTGTCACATCACCCGACCAGAAACACAAGCAACGACAATCAGGTCTGACACAACTCAAAGTGTGACCTTGACTTTTGCCTCACTTTCTACCACCTGCTTTCTTTTTGCACCAAACATTTTCACTGGCAAAGCCATCCTGGCAAGAACCATGCTGACTGATTTCAATGAACTATTCTTATACAAATATGCCTTTTAGGGCATGTGGATTATGATAATCTCCTAAAGCTTTCTCAGTACATCTTTGATTTTAACAGATTGTTGATGCTTCCTACACCTGGGGGATTTTGTTACATGTCGGTAAACATCACTTTTTCTCTGCGGCAATCCCAGCTGTTTCGTTTTTTAGTAGTTAGAGGCAAGGCTGGAGTTCAGTATGTCAGAACGACAGCATTAAGTTCAAACGGCCCAAGCACTTTGTTCCTGTACTTGGTTTTATATAACTCCAGGCAACCATCAATGTGATATTTGATTTTCTCAGGGTCACTTATTGATGCACAGAACCATGGAATTGCTTAAACATAACATAGATACAAAGGCAAGGTTCTGGGTTCACATAAGGTCGTGCTCACAGACCTAATCTTCAAAAAAAGTTACATGGACAAGTTATTCCAACATAGAATTTCCATTGCATGTTAATCAGAAATAGAAAGATAAAAAAGGTCACTGTTTTGGTAATGTTATCTGAAATGCACATATTTTCACATCATCATACTTAATCTGAACCAGGATATATATTACCTAAATTCAATCTAGTTTCCTGTTTTAGTGGTAGTGCTCAGCCCTAGAAGATGAGGAAGCCCTAGACGCCAGTTTGGACAATATGGTGTGAGTACATCAATAAAGCAAGTTGATGTAGATAGAAGAAAGGGAAAGAAAGCAACTAGGCCTGGCTTGTTTTCCTCTTCCCTTCATCTGGTGCTGCAAGTGGTTAAGACACTGTGCTTGTTAACCAGCAGGCCAGGGTTTGAGACCCAGGTCCCCACAAGATGAGGATTTCCTGCTACAGGCAGGGTGTGGGAATAGATGATCCATTGGGTCCCTTCCAACTCTGTGATTTTATGGTTTTATGCTTATGGGTGGGAGATTCATCCCAGACTCAACTTCTCCCCTACCTCCTCCAGCTATGGGCAGATGACTGTGCACCAGTGTATGTACAACTTTTTTACACTGGAGATTTGCACTTGGTGTAGCTCCTTCCCACTCCACCGGCCTGTAGGTAGTCACATGCAAAGGCACATGCAAATAAAAAAATGTTATAAGGGAGGCAGCTACAGCAGGGCATGTATGTAGTAACTACATAACATCTGGCTGGCTCAAGTGGCATTGGATCTCTGCCCAATCCTGGCAAGTACATTCATTCCCAGATCTGTAGCAATCTGACTTGTTGCTGGATTTACTTTGATTTTCCTGTAATTCCCATTTACTTACCAGTTTTGCTGAAAACAAATATTTTAAATGCCTTTTTGCATCTCTTACTGTATGGTTATCTAGGCACTTACCCTCATGCCAGAGGTTCCCAAACACCTCCAAATGAGCAGGAAACTTCACAAGTAGTTATGGGATGACTGGAGAGAGTTAATTAATAATTCGGTCCTGTACTCCCCAGGAAGCTGGAGACCTTACATATAGTTTGTGTCTAGATATGTGCTAGACTCTCGCTAGAAATTGATTTCATTTCCCCCAATTACAGTCATTCCAGGGAACCCAGAAGGCTGCATGGAAGAGCAAGAACAGGCAGTTCCAGTGCAGACAAAGGCTGACACTGGATTTACAACTAGAATATGGAATGCCAAATACTAGAGAAAATGGGAAATACCATATTTATTTGAATCTAACACTCACATTTTCCAGCCAAATTTACCCTACAATGCAGAGTAACTACGGGAGAACGTAAGAGACATGTACCCGTACCCGTAGTTACTGCATCAGTGCTGTGGGTGGCACAAGTGGTTAAGATGCTGTGCCTATTAACCAGCAGGCCTGGGTTCAAGACCCAGGTCGGCCCCACAAGACAGGGTGAGCTCCTGTCCTTAGCCCAGCTCTGCGATGCCAGATCCAATCGTATTGGCTCTGCCTTTCCATTGGACTAATTCAGTGGTGTGGAGAGGGGGGATTTGCTGCCCGTGACAGCCTATCCTCCATAACAATCTAACCCAGGCTTTCATGCTTCGCATGCAGCGTATGCAGCGCCAAGCACAATACCATAGTCTTTCAAGACTGACGGAGGCCTGCTTTTTAGTTACTGCATCACCAAGTGAAAACATATGGGAAATTCATATTGCAATCCAGAGCAAATTGTTCTTACACAGGAGCAAGGACTCCCCGTAGTTACTCTGGATTGCGCCCTTAGTCTCCAGAATGAGGATGAAGCACCATAGTGCTTTGCCCTCCTTTGCCTGGCACTCTGTGCACAGCAGGCAGAGGTAGGGAAATGGGAGCAGCATATTAGCTACATTATCTATGGGGTAGGGTAGGCTGGACTTCCAGAAGGCACTTCACTTTCTGGCTCCAGTTTGCCAGATTTTCTTGAGCAGAAGAGCAACCTTTTTGCTGCTCTGGGCAGGACAGATAGGGCTGTAGAGAGTCGGCATACATTGAGAGATCAGCAAGGTCAGGGGTTGAGCCAGGACCACTCAGACAGTACTTGTCTGGGTCGCTGAGTCTGGCAAGCCCCTGGGCTGGGGCAAGCAGAGATCACCAGTGGACATGGCTCTTGGGATTCTGCTCTTCTGCTGTCCCTGTTGTCAGGGAAGACAAGAAGGGGAGAAGTAGAAGATGCATTTTGGGGGGATGGTTGCTTCCCATGAGTGAATGAGCCCTATAGCCAAATACATATTTATAGATACTGTAGACATTTGCAGGAAGATCTTAGGCAAGCTATGAACACAATAGCCCTTCACCTATTGTTGTTCCCCATATCTGATATACAGTGGAAGAAAAAGATGCAATATAATTATCGTGAATAGCTTATAATACTACATCATGTTATATACCAGTAGTTTCTTCCCATCACCACATCTGTGGCAAGCACTGAATCCTGACCCATTCCATCCTATTTTTCTGCTCATTTGAAACTTATTTTATGGAACTCTAATTACTGGTATTGAAATAATTAGGTCAGTTGGCAGCAAACAAAAAATGCAGCCACCTAGAATTGCAGTTGCAAGCCACCTTCAAAATTCAATTAGGTCAGTGAGCCCAAATGCAGCCACCTACAATTTCATACCCAAAATTTTCTTGGGTGTTCACTGGAGCAAAAATCATATTTCAATTTGATTCCCTTCATTATTCTGAAAGAAATCATTTTCTCCCCATGCTGCCCAGCATTACGTTTTCTGCCTCTGTTCTCTTATATAAGGCTATACTTACTGAAAGCAAAAAAAAAACCCACAGTGAAGCAGTCATCGGTCTTTTTAATACCCAACCAAGCACGAATCCCCACAGAGAAGGATAGTTCAGAGCTATGGCTAGTTCTTATTATCTGAGC
The DNA here is from genome assembly GCA_030015325.1 of Cryptoblepharus egeriae. Taxonomy (NCBI): domain Eukaryota; kingdom Metazoa; phylum Chordata; class Lepidosauria; order Squamata; family Scincidae; genus Cryptoblepharus; species Cryptoblepharus egeriae. Next base: position 23,496,423 of record JAREYC010000005.1, on the reverse strand, counting down.
TACAAAGCTCAGAAGCTGGAATTACTTTAGATCCTTCAGGCTTTTAAAAATTCTTTAAAATCAAAATTCCCTGTTTAGGAACATTACTGTTTGTACCTAATTAAAGTATCTCTTGCATGTCCTTAGCAAGTGAATCACTTGTCATTGTACCTACTTATCTCCTAAATAAGAAACCTTTATAAGAAGAGTTTCCCTTTGGTTTTTAAGAGCTAAGGATTTGAGAGAGAGAGAGAGAGAGAGAGAGAGAGCTCTATGTGTTTTCTTTTGCAGATGTACTGTACCTAACCAAATCCAAATGCCCAGACATCTGTTATGGCAAGCACCTAAAATAAAATCAGAGACAAAAGGTTGTTAGCATGATTTAATACAAAAGTCATTATTTTTTACATCTGAAACAAAATGAAAGATTAAAGAGCTAGTTATTTTTATTTTCTGCCTGCTTAGGCACAGCAGAAGTCACATGGAGGTTAGCAGATGTTGTAGTGTGAACCAATTTTCCTGTCTTTGTCTGGGGGTTTTTGTGAGTCAACAGGACAAGCAAAGGATTTTTGCTTTCGTCACACAATGTCTTTTTTTCTCCAAACCTACCCACGAAACAAAATGTCAGCTGTCAAAATACTTAACAAATAGATGGCTTATGCAGAGCATGTCAAACATAATAGTGGTTTGTTTCTTCCCTGTTATCGATGGAATAATTAAAGTCAGTGTAATTAACTCAGAATTAATCCAAATCATCGAATTTTTCTCTTCCATAAATTTTCATTCTTAAAGTCATGGAGTTGGAAGATACTTAGGGCAAAATCCGGAGCAGTTACGGGTCCGCGCAGTTATGTCACCCTCTAATGTTTTTTATGGAAAGTCACCTTAACTGCTCTGGAGCAAAGGGCTTAATTTGACTTTAGGATACTAGGTCATCACTAGGTCATCTAGTCCAACCCCATTTTTCACAATTTATTGCCAACATTCCCAAACTCTTCTATAATTAATCAGTCATGTCAGGAAGTTATTAAGCCTGCAAGCCAAAGAGTGCTTTCCTGGGAGTAAGCCCCATTGAATCCAATTTAACTTACTTTTGAGTAGACACAAACAGGATTGTACTGTAAGATAAGAAAGTGTTCTTTAAGGCCATAGTGAAGATGTACCCAACCCACTATGAAGATGCACCAATGAGTACCCCCTCAAAACGACCCCTGGTGACATCTTAGCCACTCTCCTCTCTTCTCTGCTTCAGTTTCCTCTTCTTTTAGCATCAAGGGAGATGGGCCTGGGAGGAAATTCTGCACCATGGGTAGGAAGGCCAACATTTAGCATGCTGTCTCAGACACTGGGAGATCTCAACCTGACTCTGCAACTTATATCTGTATTCTGTTTCCAAGATTTATATGTTTAATTATATTCCAAGAACATAATACAATATAGAAGAGTATACAATATAAGCAGGAGGGTAAAAACATACCGATTTATTGGAAGTCCTAGTTTTCTCTTCTGCAGTCTCTGAAAACACATCCTTCATATTTCCAGATGTGTTTCTAATCCCGAAAGAACTAGAAATCTGTTTAAAAAAAATAAAAATTAGATAACATCTGGATGTTTCATTTTGTGCAAAACATGTTTTTTTGTGCAAAACATGTTTGCAATCAAATTGGTATACCGAGATATCCAAAACGCACACCCATGAGAGAGAGAGAGAGAGAGAGAGAGAGAGAGAGAGAGAGAGAGATTCCAGGGCAAGTCCCTTTTTAATCTGTGGATCCTGTATCTGCAGATTCATCCACAGATTGGGTCTGCAGCCTACACATCCCCGTGTGCTCTCTCCAGAGTTGAGGTGAATTTATTTACCATTGTATCCAGAGGAACCCGACAGTTTAAAAAACATTACTTCCAGTTTCTTCGTGAGTGGTTTCCCTGGATCTCGTAATGCCTTATAAGATATGAAAAAATGAGGAAACAGAAATTCACTTTTTTTTTTTTAGTGGTGGGCTCTGTGAGAGCCTAACAGAAGCCACAGACAGGTTTCTACAGCCTATCTTGGTCTCACCCCAAGAGCAACCTTTTTTTTTTGACACCCCAAAGACAAGGGACACACTCACCTATATCTACAGGGGGTCCAGAGAGGAACCTCTGATGAAATGGGGCATGCTTTGTCAAATATAGTTTTTGGAACAATATCAAATTCCATTACACTTTTTTTTTAAAAAGAACAAGAACCACCAATTAAAGAATCACTGTTACATCTTATACAGAATAAAGAAATTATAATAAAAAGTTGGACTTAGATTTATGGATCATACAAATGGGCAAAGCTTCTTAGAAGTGCTTTATAACAGGCATGCTTAGGAGGCAGACAGCTGGCAAACAGAAATAAGCAGCTGAAGAAGAGCAGTGGTCCAGCTGGAGGGAAACACAGCATTTAAAGTAGCAGCAGAGACGGCTCTTGAAAATACAAGCTTAATAAAGTGAAAAATGGGAAATTATAAGACCACAAATACATCTTTTATAGTAGTTAAATCATAATTTTGCTCTCCTTTGCTGTGCACTGCCAATAAGTCTAAGCCTCAGTTTGTCTGGATGAAAGAAATAGGTCTTTCTGAACATGAAAGATTTATTTTGATAAAAAGGAATATTTTTATCCTGTGGAAGTGAAAGATCTGGTTTTTGTATACAAACCTCAATTCCCTTGAAATTGTGGTGCAATTAGTATTAGACTAATACTAATGTTCAGATGTTATTGACATAAGATGTTATTGACATAAGAAATATAGTTTCCAGATATCTAATTATACTCAAGAAAATATTACATAATGTAATGATATTTTAATGTAAATATATGTCATTGAAGGCCTGGTTTTTGTGCCTCTGTCCAGTTTGCACTGAGAGCAAGTGCTCTATGTCCATCTTTTCCTAGTAATCCAAATGGTCTTGACGGTTTTTCACCCATACTGTCGAGTGCATCTATGGCTAATTAGCTTCAGAGGTAGAAATATCATTGATATTATCTGATCAGATTTAGCCCCACTCAATTTGAGATCTGGCCATTCTTTTTTTTCAAACAAAAAACTTGATTTTCCAAGTCATGTTTGAAGAAATCCCAACCATTCACCGTTTGTATAGGAAATACAGGCTAAGAGAGATGTCTAATCATTCTTATAGTATCCAAAAATTATATGCAGTCATTTTAATATTTATTTATTTGTACATCTTTATCCTACTTTTCCATTTCTAGGTTGAAGTGCTCAAGGCAGTCTATATAATAAACAGCCCAAACATTTGGGTGCGTTACGCAGGTGGAATTCATGTTCCACTGGAATAATGCATTTTTGCAGATGCAATATCTTGTTTTGCATTTGAAAAGTGTTGAAAATGCATTTTATAGCTTTTACAAAGTCAACACCAGACTGTAAGATTTCACCGCAAACAACAAGCAGCCAAATTTATGTGAAGAAAAATGCTTACCAGTGCAGGTAAGGCTATGTACTAGTTCGGAGGGAGAGGGGGAAGCATGGAACAGAGAGGGGAAGGGTGGAGGGGAGAACAGGTTTTTTTAAAAATTTTTACTGTGTATTGATTGTTTTTTTGTATTGTTATCCACCTTGGGTCCAGTCTGAAGAAAGGCAGGATACCAATTTAATAAATAAATAAATAAATAAATAAATAAATAAATAAAAGCAGCGCCTGCAGAAGAAAAAAGGTATGGGTTTATTTATTTTGAGTATGGCATTCATGTGTCATTATGGTAAATCAAATGTCTTCAGGGATAGGGAATCTTTTGTGGCTTTGTGGTTAAAGGTGCTGTGCCTTGATTTGAAGATTGGCAGGTCAGTGGTTCAAGACCCGGGTGCTGCATAAAGCAAAATCCTGGCGACAGGCCCCCGTGACAGCCTTGCCACATTTCCCCATGTCACATCAATCATCTAAAAAGCGGAACCTGCCAGGAGCAGGAATAACACTAAGAAAATGATGAAAGGTCTGCATCAATGTTTCCCAGAAACACTCCTGGAATCTGTTGGCATGCATGGAAATGCACAACTCTTGTGGTTGCTTCCATCAGGATTATCTTTGAATTCTAGGTGTATTTTCAAAGGATATTGTAAGAATTGCAGCTAGATGACCAACCCAGTGAAGGTCTCAAGTCTCATTGGTGTCTTTCTCTTTCAGGTGAGCATCCATGCCCTCAGAGGCATCAAAATAAGCTGTTGTTCTTTCCCTGGGTTTAGATCCATTAAACTCAGGAGGAATCACAACTGATCCACAAACTTTGGATCAACGTCCTTCGGTCAATGGTCCGCCATGGCAAACATTGAAGCTACTGGGAAATTGAGATTGACCATCAGTAGAATGGATTGTCTTGGAAAAGGCTAAATTGTCCAATATTGCCATGTATTTAGAGACCCAGGAATTCTACAAAGCTGACTGGCTGTCAGCTGTCGCCAGCTGCCAATTTTCAACGTAGACTGGCTGCCAACTGTTGCTTGTTTGTTTAGTTCACATGTTCAAGCTATCCAGGGTGTACCTCAAGGAGGTGAACTAACATCACACCCCAGCATGTGGGTGAAGGAGTCTGAAGAAACTGAGAGAGCAGAAGGAAAGAGGGCAAAACTAATTGATGTACTAGCTGACAGATTAATGAACTAAGGGACTAATGCATTTGTTGACAGCCTACTGGACCTCCTGACTGACTGCCTGGTTGACAAACAGATAAGCAGGTAGGCAAATGGACTTCTGAGGATTGCTGAAACAGTAACTGCTGGGAGATTGCTGGAGACATGTGTGTGCTCTCATGCCCAAGGACTTCTGAGAATCCTGGTGTCTCCACAGTGGCTGGAGCATCCTTACACTCCTTATTGATGACTGAGCATATTCATGAATTTCACAATCTTAACAGTTGCGTTTCATGCTAGCAGTGTTGGTAGTATGACTTTATTTATTTATTTAAGGAATTTGTATCCTGCCTTTCTTCCCCCAAAAGGGGGAACTCAAGGCGGCCAAACAATTAAAAAACAATAAAACACCACTAAAATTACATATGGTAATAAATAGAGATAAAAACACATTAAAATGTAGTTAAAATACAATTAGATTAAAGCTAAAAACATAGACTAAAAGCGATAAAACAAAAAAGATAAAAAAGATAAAAGCCCCCAACCTCTGCCCCCATTTAAAAAGCTTTTTTAAAATAAAAGGTTTTTAGGCTCCGCCTGAAGCTCTGTATTGAGGGAGCTTTCCTCAGTTCTAAGGGGAGGGAGTTCCAAAGCCGGGGTGCCACCACCGAGAAGGCCCTATCTCTGGCCGCCACACTTCTCACGTCTCTTAGTGGCGGCACAGTCAGAAGGGCCCCCTCAGATGACCTTAGGTGACGGGTCGGATTGTATGGAAGAAGGCGGTCCCTCAGATACCCGGGACCCAAGCCGTTTAGGGCTTTAAAGGTCAGGACCAGCACTTTGAATTCAGCCCGGAAATGAATGGGCAGCCAGTGTAGTCGCTGAAGCAGTGGCCCGACAGAGTCGAACCGACGAGCCCCAGCAACCACACGGGCCACCGCATTCTGGACTAGTTGAAGTTTCCGGACCGTCTTCAGAGGCAGCCCCACGTAGAGCACGTTGCAGTAATCTAGTCTCGATGTCACTAGGGCATGGGTCACCGTGGCCAGATCTGAACGACTCAGGTATGGTTGCAGCTGGCGGATCAGCCGAAGCTGAGCAAAGGCTCCCCTGGCCACAGCCGCCACCTGGGACTCCAGGAGCAGCTGCGAATCCAGGAGAACCCCCAAGCTGTGAACCTGCTCCTTCAGAGGGAGTGCAACCCCATCCAGAACGGGATGATATTCCAATACCCGAGTCAAGGACTTCCGGACCAGGAGAACCTCTGTCTTATCAGGATTTAATCTCAGCTTGTTCACCCTCATCCAGTCCCCCACTGCCTCCAGACAACGATTCAGGACTTCAACTGCCTCCTTGGACTCAGGAGGAAAGGAGAGATAGAGCTGGGTGTCATCAGCGTACTGGTGACACCTCACTCCAAACCTCCGGATGACCTCTCCCAGCGGCTTCATGTAGATGTTGAATAGCATGGGGGATAGAATGGAACCTTGTGGCACCCCGCACCAAAGAGGCCAGGGTGCCGAACAAGCATCCCCCAGCACCACCTTCTGGGACCGGTCAGCCAGGAAGGAGCGGAACCACTGCAAAACAGTGCCTCCAATCCCCAACCCGGCCAACCGACCCAGAAGGACACCAGGGTCGATGGTGTCGAAGGCCGCTGAGAGGTCCAGCAGGACCAACAGGGACGCACTCCCCCTGTCCATTCCCCAGCGTAGGTCATCCACCAAGGCGACCAAGGCAGTCTCTGTCCCACACCCCAGTCTGAAACCAGATTGGAAGGGATCCAGATAATCAGCTTCATCCCGGACCCTCTGAAGCTGAAGACGCTAACACCCGCTCGACCACTTTACCCAGAAATGAAGAGTTTAGATTACCTTCAAGCTAGTTCAAGATTACCTTCAAACACCACTAGCACAGAAATATACTGTCAAGGTTGGAAAGTTCAGATAAAAATCTTGACCTGCATCTGATTCCACCTTGGAGCTTGCAACTTTCTTTTCACAGCTGGTGAGAATCTTGCTAATTGGAAGTGAGAAAGTTCCCTTGTTATCTTGCTTCTCAGTTGGCCAGTGCTAGTCACAGTTCACTGTCCAAGGATGTGCTAATTAAAAGGTTGCTCGCAGCTGAGATTCTCCGGCTGGGAGGGGTTGGAACAAATGACCATGAGTAAGTAGTCCAGAGGATTGTGTCAGCTTTCCAGAATGGTTCCTGCCTCCCTCTCTATACCTTGAATGCCACCTGCTCTCCCTTCTCTGCCCCAGAAGCCTCCTTCCCTCTCTCCCCCTCATCTCCTACAGCTTTCTGTTGCTGAGTGGTCTGTGCGGACCACCAAGCAGTGAATAACAAACTCTGCCCAGATGCTAATAGTGCACCTGTCAGCGCTAGGCTGTCTCCAGCAGTGGCCCAGCAGTGGGGCTTGCAGAACAGCCTTATGACACATTTTCGACATGTTGAGCCCTCCGGATTGGTCTCAGTCAAGACAGAAAAATCAGAAATGTCATGTAGGTATTAATAAATATCTAACCCCCAAATCGAGAGTAACTATGGGAGCATTTAAGAGACTTTATGTGCACCCATAGTTACTGCACCACCTAGTGAAAACCTATGGGAAATTCATATTGGAATCCAGAGTAAGTTATTCTTACACCGGAGCAAGGACTCCCTGTAGTTACTCTGGATTTTGCCTTAAAAGGTACTATGTTCCAATCATGTATCATTGGCATCCTTCAGTCTCGAAAGACTATGGTATCGTGCTCAGAAGTAGAGGTCCTAAAACAGCATCTTTTATGACTAAACAGGCCATTAGTGCAATTAGTGCGAGAGTTAGTGCAATTTTGATGCATGACTTTTATTTTTGTTCTTTTCTTTCTGTCAAAAATATGAAATAAATCTAGACCCTCAAATAACGCAAAATGAATGACATAGTCAAACCAGCTGAGCGGATCGTGTTCAACTACACTGCTGAGAACAGAGACAAAAATGACATGTTAATAGATAATAGATAATAGATAATCATGATAATAGATTGGAAACTTTGAAATCAGCACTTATTTTTCATTCTGTAGAATTATATTTTCTTCTATGTCAGTCACATAACTGGAAGGCTACCATGAGGTTCACTGCCTTGTATTTGGTTTGTGAGTTAGGGCAAAATCCAGAGTAACTACGGGGAGTCCTTGCTCTGGTGTAAGAACAACTTACTCTGGATTCCAATATGAATTTCCCATAGGTTTTCACTAGGTGGTGCAGTTACTACAGGTGCACATAAAATCTCTTACTTGCTCCTGTAGTTACTCTGGATTTGGGGGTTCGTCTAAGAGCTGCCATTCCTACAAATGCCTCAGGAACAAGGTTCAAAGGATCACTCATTTGTCTCTAGTGAACTACTCCTATCCATCTGCCATCTTTGAGTAGGATTTTTCCATCTATCAGTTCATTCAAACAAAATGCAGAAGAATATTCTGGCAGCAAAGAATAAGAGTCCTAACAGCTGAGACTTCTTCGGTATCTCTGATTGCTTTCAGAATCAGAAGGATTTTCACCTATGATGATGGATGCTGTAATGCTTAGCATTTGTCCTTTCTGAATATAAAAATGCTTTATGTTCTCTTTACAATTCTGCAAATTCTGCCTTGTTATCCCCACATTGCAGCTAAAGACCTGTGGCTGATGGAAAGTGGCCTGTCTTAGGCTAGCTGGTGAGTTCATGACAGTGGAGAGGTTTGAAATGGAAAGGTTTTGCTTGAGCTGTACCTCCCAGACTAGCTCCATTCAGAATTGTAGGAATGTTGTCCATGAGTATGCTGGCAGGACATGCCCTCATAAGTATGCTGGCAGTACACATAAAAGTTCAGCCCCAGATCCCTGAGAGTAGTTTCCTCCAAAGACTCATATACCCATTAGTTCGATACGTTTGGTTAGTCAGCTGAATGTGTATGAACATTTATACTCAAAATTTAGCTTTTGTGCCTAAGATGTGTTCTCTCCTACTCTCTCCTGAAGTGTATTCAGACAATTTTTATATTGCCATGCAGCATATCAAGCCAGTGCTGTTTTGGTTGACACTTCGGTCATTTGCCATTGGCCTCCAGCTGAAGGACACCCTTGCTTTTTCTGGGGAGCATATGTTCATCCAATGAGGAGTTTCCAGTGGTACAGAAGAGGAATGGACCCCACCACCTAAAACCACTACACCTATAACTTATATAAACCCACATTACTCTTCATGGTTCAAGCATTGCCTTAAGCACAGTTAGGTGTGCTCTAGTGTAGCCCATTTATTTCATTGGCCATAGGGGTGCCTAACACTATGTAGAATCTGTTAATATTTCTTTTTAGTCTTTCGAGTCTGAAGAAATGTCTGATAACTCGTGTTGTGCAGCCACTTTATTAGTGCACAATTTTTCTTAATGGGATGTCTTATCACAGTATGATGCAATTTTATTAACTCCCCTCTTTGCAACTCCTTTTGGCAATGCACAAGTATACTATACTCTTCTGTCAATCATTCTCCACTGAGTGAAGAGATTACAGATGAGCACTCCATTTAGCATGGGCTGTAGGTGGCGCAAGCGGTTAAGACACTGTGCCTGTTAACCAGCAGGCCAGGGTTCGATACCCGTGTTGACCCCACAAGACAGGGTGAGCTCCTGTCCTTAGCCCAGCTCTGCAACGCCAGCTGGATCCGATTGTATTGGCTCTGCCTTTCCATTGGACTAATTCAGTGGCATGGAGAGGGGGGATTTGCTGCTTGGGTAACAGCCTATCCTCTATAACAATCTAACCCAGGCTTTCGTGCTTTGCATGCAGCGTATGCAGCACCGAGCACAATATCATAGTCTTTCAAGACTGACAGTGGCCTGCTTTTTACTCCATTTAGCAAGAAATAAAGAGAAACGAGTGGCTACTACGACAACATCAGTAATGCTGACACTGTTCTGAACGAGATCCTACTGTTGTTTTGACTTGGAACCCATATTTAATACTGCATTGTCTGAGAAGTCACATTCATATTCTTGCATTATTATTCATTGTCATCATGAATTTATTCCAATTACATTTAAAATAGTAAACACTTCTTTTTTCAAGCTGCATCTCAAGTTGCATCTCAAATTCTTATTGGAATCATTTTTGAGAATTCTTGTTAGGGAAGAAGAAATGCTCTTTAATTCAGTGGTAACACGATCTAGATTTGCCAGGCTTTTGCTATTTAGATTTTCACTAAATAACTATTTAGATTTTCTAAGCTTTAAGAGTGGAAAATATGGATGTACAGTACTAATAATGGTTATGTAAGGGATATGGTGCTGAACTTAGTCTAGGAAATTTTGAGTTCAAGTTCTGACTCCCTGCTCATATTTGTCAGTCTGGTATTCCTAGCTTTTGCCTCCTTGCTATCTGCATAACAGTCGGTCCTATGGAGATAAGTATGGTGTAGTGTATGGTGTCATTGGGGCTCTTGTCCATCAGTGGCAGTGCTCCGTGGCTATTCCTTTCTGGGAGGCCACCAGGAGGAGTGTCATCCACTGGTGGCTTTTATTGGACTTGTGACTGCCACTACCTTGACCAAGATTTTCTGGCCATCAACATTAGGGCTGGGAATGTTGCAGTGACTAGCTGCTTCCACATCAAGCTGACATTGAACTGGAAAGAACATAAGAAGAGCCTCCACTGGATCAGGCCAAAGACCCATCTAGTCCAACTTCATGCATTACACAGCGGCCCATCAGATGCTTCAGGGAACACATATGATACCTGCATCCAGGTGACCTCTCCCAATATGAGGCACCCATCTTGGCACCCTGTGCAACCATGAAGCAACACTTCAATTGAGTAGTTGAGGGATTGTCACTATTCCTGTCACTACCTTATATGTTTGTTCAGTGATTAAATGGGCTATGTAAGCAGTTCCCAAAAAGGTGGTGTGCAACCCACTAGTGGAAACAGAAGGGGATGGCCCTACAGGGTGGGAGTAATGACCCCACAGTGATCACACTGCTGATGCTGATTGAAAATTATCCGTGGATTCTGATAGGAGAAAAGCACTTTTTATGACAGTGGGGAATTCCACAGAGGGGGCTGCAAGCTTCTCACATTTTGCCAAAGGCCAGCGCTTCTTCCCAGTTAAGTGATAAAGGCCCCTTGGTTGTGGTTTTGTGATGATCACTGCAGTGCCAGCACCGTCCCCTCCCTGTTCCTGTCTTTCACTGGGGTGGCCCAAGTCCAAGATGGGGCAGCCCAGTTATGCCAGAAAAGGCTTGGGGCAGCCTAAGGGAATATAGGCTGCCCCAAGACAGATGGACCAGAGCCAGCCTAGTTGTGCCAGCCTAGGCAGTTCAGGAGAGACATGTTGAGGGTATGTTCAGTATTGCCTAGAATAGAGCAGTTACTCTGGATCCAGAGCCTGTTTCCAGGGCAGAAATGCCCTCTTCCAGCTCCGCATAGTTATACCACCTTAGGAGCAGATATAGTAATGAGTAGACCCATAGGGGTCCATGATAAGGCAGTGTTGACCAAAATCTGAGTTATTGGCCACCCTAGCTGCAATCCCTGCATCTCATCTTCAGGATATGGCACAACTATGGCAGCCACTAACCTGGGGATACAGCAGGCCACTCCAAGAAGCACCTTGTATTCACTGTAGACTGTGCTGGCATCTGGTCAGGAACTCCTTCTAAGGCAGGCACCACAGCAGTTCCTTGTTCAGTGTGATTTGAGGGGGGGGGTCTCCTCATGAGCAAGCCCTCCCCAGGTGCTACTGACTTGGTGCCTACTGAGCATGCCCAGGCTTGCTGATTCTCTGGATCCAGCAAAACTTTCTGCTCTGGATTCAGAATAATTGGGGCACTGCCCTAACTCTGGATTGCAGCCAAATTCTGGCCCTACTTTGGTACTGAGCATAGCAAATGTGCCATACGTTATGCTTGTGACTCCTCAGTGTGGTACAGATTCGGCTCCAGTCCACACTGAGGCCAGCACGAGATGGAAGCCCATTGCATGCCATCTGGAGCAAGAGATAAGTTCCATGCTATGGAGAGGTTAGTCAGGAAAGAAGGGAAGCATTGTGGGGCAGGGGAAGGAAGCATGGAGGGTCCAGTGGAACGCGGCTCTGCTGGATCAAGAACCCAGGTCAGATCTTCTGGTCCACCACTGGGTCTCACGACTTTGCACTGGTAAAATAGTTGGTATAGAATTGAATAGTCCCATTAGGCCATTACCCTGGTGAAGGGAACAAATGTGCCCTTTCCTCAAAAAGATGTGGCAGTTGTCCAGCATGAATAGAATGTAGCAGCAGTCATTTGGGCACCTCTGGGCACTGGGTAGCTGAGGATTAAGCTGCTACTTGATTCCCAATTCCCCTGTAGGAGTTTGTGAACCACTGAACTATGCCCACGTAAGCTGATTCTTTGTATTGTCTGCTTTCAAAAATAGTTTTCAAAGTTTATGCTTTCTAGGCTGTAGCTGGAAGCATACTTACTATAGTTGTAACATGTCCCACTAAAGTCAGCGAGACTTATCTCTGAACAGACATTCATAAGAGTCTGTTATAATTTTTTCATTCCTAAATTTCAACCCAAGATGATGCCTTCATTGGGGGAAAAATAAATATTGATGATCTGTTCTTAAGTTCATCCAACTATAAATTCTTGTGCATCACACAAACATAATTCTGTGCCCTAAATTTTTTACCACTATTCTAAGAAAGACATCCATATAACTGTAATGCTTTCACACTGCATTATGAACGTTTGTTGATTCCACGAGTAATAAAGTATTTATTAGTCTTCTGTGAATTGTTCTAATGGACCAACGCAGCTGTGTTTTCAAATAACACATCGTTAAATGGCAAAAATGTGGGAAGAGAATTGGTCTTGCTACTCCCAAATGAAATACCGTAAGTTTGGAATATAGCAGGGATAGCCAAAACATGTCCTGCAAGCCACATTCAGCTCTTTGACATATAAGTAGCAGGTCATGGAAAAATGTTGCTTGAGCACTTTTTTACAAAACAATTAATATACATGGTAAATTAAAAACTTGCACGCTTTATCATTATTTACTGCATGTAAAATGAGAACACACTCAGTTAAAATATATGTTTAATGTCCTTGGTGAATAAATACATTTAAGAATTTAAATGCTCCTTAAATATTGTGGATCTAGACCTCCTGTTGCTTTCAAACACCATACATGGCCGATATGTTTAAAAAAAGATTGGTTATCCCTGAAATACAGGATGTAGGCTAAGTAAGTTTGATTTAACTGAGCCTTTTTTCAACTTTGCAAATGAACTTTTACAAAACAGACATGATTGCTCTTTGGGCCTGCAGGCACATAGAAACAAAGTGATTTAACTTCCAGTTGAATTGATTCCAACATCAATGTGATGGTGGTATTCCAAGTAATACTGGTAATGGCTTCATCCTGGTAATTGTGCTAGCTAGAGGCACCTTACTAATGTGCTCCAATGTAGCTTTCACATCATGATGCTTCAATATCTGTTATCCATCCACGAGAGCTTCCAGATCTTAATGGTATGTGTATCCTCCAATATCCAATTGTTTTATAATTAATCTTTAACATGTCAGAAACAAAGACGTCCCGTTTTATCACCTCCGGTCTTTCACAAATCAAGTGCACCAAGCAAGTCAACCATTGTAGGGTTGGCTACAGCTGTTCATTCTCCCCCTTCTCTGGTGGTCCATGCAGGAGTCCTTGTTTGGTGACACACTTGTTTGGTGAAAACTGTTTCAGAATAAATAGCCTGAATATAATGTTGGGCATCCTGATCCTAACTAAATTCTTGCATAGTGATGCATAGGAATCCTTCATTAACTCATTAACTTCATTAATATGTGCTGTAAGGAATGTTTACACCAACTCATGAATGAGCTGTGCCAGTACAACAATGTTTGTCTGCCCGTTGGCACAGATGAGTGTATCACCAGGCTACATACATGGTAGGAGAGGGTGGTAAGAAAGCATTCAGTACTTGAGGAGGGCATTTTTGGGTGGGGGAGTGAGGCAGATGGTGCTCAGGTGGGCATGAGATTGACTACTTGGCACAGGCTGCATCCTAACCCTCATACCTCATCCAAGCAACCTTATATGGGTGCTTGGATTTGTACCAGCTAAGTAGGCCTCCGTCAGTCTTGAAAGACTATGGTATCGTGCTCTGCACTGCATGCGCTGCATGCAAAGCACGAAAGCCTGGGTTGGATTGTTATGAGGATAGGCTGTTACCCAAGTATCAAATCCCCCCTCACCATGCCACTGAATTAGTCCAATGGAAAGGCAGAGCCGATACAGTTGGATCCAGCTGGTGTCACAGACCTGGGCTAAGGATAGGCGCTCACCCTGTCTTGTGGGGCCGACCTGGGTCTCGAACCCTGGCCTGCTGGTTAACAGGCACAGCGTCTTAACCACTTGCACCACCCACAGCCTACAGCCTAAGTAACTGGGACAGATCTGATTAACCCCATAAAGCAATCATTTTCAAAGTGGGGCCTGGGTCCCCTTTGGATGGTAGTGACTTCATTTAAGGGGGTCGTAAAAAGCTGTCTTTGAATTTAAGGGGGTCTTTGAATCCGGCATTGGGCACCACCGTCTTAGGATGGGGCATTCAGGCTGTTTTCCTAGGAGTATGTCCCATTGAAAATAATGGGACTTACTTCCAAGTAGACATGGAGGAGCTCTGGCTTCAGTGTACTATACAAGCATTAGTTATCTGTGTTTATTGATCATATTTTACCATTTCTTCCAATGTCTTTCACTTTGTCTTGGGGGCTACAACATAAATGTGAAAGTACAGGAAATTAAAATCATAACATCTACATAATTGACAAACTGATTAACAAACTTGGATGCTTTGACCCATCTTTTAACAACAGTTGACATTTTATTGTGACTCACTATCCTCCACAAAGTTCTGCTCCACAATGCATATATTAATATTTGTACTTCACAAGAGTTTCAAGTTCATTGTCACAAGGGACACAAACTGTATGATTCTGTCACCAGGAATAAGCACTGATGCTTAAAATCAAGGGTGTAATATTGACATTACTGAAAGGAGCTTTCTCACACACAATTTGCTGACTGGGTCATTCATTCACTCCACTGACCAAAAAAAGCGCCCGTAGCATGGACAGTATTCAGGACAATCAGACACAGCAGACACACTGATACACAAATCATGAAGCAAATTATAGTTCTATATTATTAATTTCCATTAGTGTTATATAAAATAAACTAATAAACTATAGTCTATAGAAAATAATTTGTTTGGTTGTTTTGTCCCTAACCTCAACTGTTATTTCAAATACTATTCTTGTTTATTAATATCATAAAAATAAGAAGATAAGTCTAAGATTAGTAGTATATAAGTAAGATTTATTCTTTTGAGAACAAGTAATTTGATCAGTTTCAAATTTTCTAATAGTTTGTCTCTCATATAAAAGAAAAAAAAATAATCCATTTATTACCATATTTGAATGTCTGCTCCTGACAATGAGATACTCATGCTTTATGGTTGACCAAGCAAATCAAATTAAAAATTGTTTTAAAGGGCTAGATAGGGGTTACATTTCTAGAAATCTGTTCTTGGTGGGTGTTGATGTCACAGAAGGAACACCCTCCCCAAATTTCATGCTTCTAGGTCGGGGGGGGGGGTTGTTGGGGCAGAGTGTCCCTCAGTCAGGGACTCTTCAGTTATGTGTTGGGAAGAAAATGTGTTGTGCCACTTTTCACCCCCCCTTCCAGATGGAGTTTCCAAAAACTCGTTTTTAGTGGGTGCCTCCACCATGAAAGGAACACCCTCTCCAAATTTCATTCTTCTATGTCCAGCAGTTTTGGCTGGGTGTTGATGAGTCAATCAGTCAGTGAATCAGTGAGTCTGTCAGTGACTTTTCAGTTTTATATATGTAGAAGAAGATTGATGATGATAAGTCATTGACTGACTGATGCGCATGGGGAATGTTGGGCATGGGGGGTTGAAGCACATGGGGGTTGATGTGCATGGGGAGATGCTGCACATGGGGGGTTGATGCACATGGCAGGGTGTTGTGCAATGGGGGTGTTGTGCATTGGGGGATGGTGTATGGCGGGATATTTTACACCTGCAATGCAGGTACATTTTGCTAATTTACATTTAAGAATGTTTTATTTAGAGACAGATCCTGGGATTAAAAGACTTGCTCGAGGGCCAAATGGACGGGTTCTGCCATGGGCTGCATTGTGGCTCCTCATGGGCCGCATCTAGCCCCTGGGCCGGGGTTTGGATGCCCCTGCAATAGGGCTATAAAATGGGTGATGAGGGAACATAGGGGTGATGAAGGACATGGAGGAGAAAAATTCAGGTGATTTCATAGACTGGATGAAAATCTTGAGAATGGAGGAACAGATGCCAGTAATCTGGCTGGTGCACCATTCAAACTTGGTGTATATAACTTCATGCAGCTACCTGTTTCCAGACAGACTCATAAACCTTGAGGACAGCAGCTATGGAATAACAGCAGAATAAAGGGAAAAGGCTCATTAATGAAGCTTTTGATTGTGTGAGTCACAACAAATTGTGGCAAGTTCTTAAAGAGATATGAGTACCAGATAATTTTATTGATCTCTTGAGAAATTTGTACGTGAGTCAAGAAGCAATAGTTAGAACCAAATATGAAACAACAGAGTGGTTTAAAATTGGGAAAGGAGTACAAGGCTCTGTTTTGTCACCTTGTTTATTTAATTTATATGGAGAGAACCTTATATGAAAGGCTAGGCTGGATGAAACACAAGCCGGAATTGAGATCGCTGGGAGAAATATCAATAACCTCAGATATGCAAATGATACCACTCTAATGGCAGAAAGTGAGGAGGAACTAAGAAACCTCTTGAGGAGGGTGAAAGAAGAAAGCGCAGAATGTGGTTTAAAATTAAACATTAACAAAATCAAAATCATGGCATCTGGTCATAATCAATTCATGGGAAATACAAGGGGAAGAAATGGAAGTCATTTAGTATCACTGAAGCAATGAACATGAATTTGGTCTGATTTTGGAAGCTAGTGGCGGATAGGGTGGCCTGGCATGCTGCAGTCCATGGGGGTCACAAAGAGTTGAACACAACAACTAATTGACAACAAAAGGGAAATAGGGAAACATAGAGCACAATCCTAATCATATCTACTTAAAAGTAAGCCTCATTGTTTTCAATGAGTCTTACTCCCAGGAAAGTGTCTTTAGGATTGTGCAGCCTTAATGATCATATGTCCTGTTTTTCCTGGGACATGTCCTCTTTTTTAGCCTTGTGTCCCTGAAATAAAAAATAAACACTGTCTTCCTTTTCCTTGTGGACAATATACACCTTCACCTTTATATTATGACTAGTTTATTATATTAATTCATTATATAGTTTATTATAATAGATTATACAGTATGTGGTTTATTGTATTAATTTATTAAATATATTAATAATATCTAATTTATTATTATATCCAATTTATTAATTTTATTCAGTCTGCAATTTGAAAGACACTTTCCTGGCAGTAAGACCCACTGAACACAATGGGGCTTACTTTTGAGTAGACATGGTTAGGCTTGTGCTCCTAACAGCTTTAAATTTAATAATAAGCAATGAAGTCTACAGTCCTTTACCCACTTTCCTGAGAGTAAGAGCACAATCCTAACCCTGTCTAATCAGAAGTAAGTCCCATTGTGGTCAATGGGACTTATTCCCAGGAAAGTGTCTTTAGGATTGCAGCCTTAGAGCACAATCCTAACCATGTCTATTCAAAAGTGAGCCTCATTGTGTTCTATGGGTCTCACTCCCAGAGAGGTGTTTTAGGATTGCAGCCGAAGAGCACAATCCTAACCAGGTTTACTCAAAAGTAAGCCCCATTGTATTCAGTGGGTCTTACTCCCAGCCTAAGCCTCATTCACTACAATGGGGGATACTTCTAAATAGGCAGGATTAGGATTGGGCTGATAGTGTTTTGACTCAACCCCATGAAAGCCATATATATGAGGGGTTTGTTTAACAGCTTTTATCTTGTCATGTCCTAAATTTGTAGGTGTCCTGCTGCAAAGGTGTCCTACATTTTGGGGAAGGCTTGTGGTCCTCTTTTTGTGGTGGTGACATCTGGTTCACCCTCTCTGGGTACCACAGCCTTGTGGGCGCGCTCTGGAGTGTCCTTGGAGAGCCCAAGCTGGGGAAGGAAGGGAAGCAGGCAGGCGGCGGGGGGGGGGGGGAGAGTGTGGAAAGTGGAGGGAAGGGTCTGCAGGAGACCCGGGGGGCTGCCTGGCTTGGGAAGGGGGCGGAGGAGCGGCTGAGGACTGCCCCGAGCAGGTCAGAAGGAGGGCGCAGAGCTCTCCACAGCGCGCTGTGCGCTTCTCTTTGCGCACGTCTTGCGCGCCTTCAGGGTTCGCACCGTCGAGGAGGGAGCTCAGCGCAGGGCTTCCTTCCTTCCTCTCTCTGGAAAGGCAGCAGAAGTGGGGCAAGAGGGGACTCTGTGTGCCAAACGGGACCCCCCCACCCTTCCAAGCAGCCCCCTCTCCAAGCACGTCCAACAAGGCTCTTGGGGCTGCCTGCAGCTGGAAAGGGGTGAGATGCCTTGGGAAGGAGAACTGCTGCCCCCCTTGCCTTTCCAGAGTGACTGTCGGGGGAGAAGGCATAGGGGGCTGGGCTTGGCTTGATTGGGGAGCACAACTCTGGAGAGGGACCACGCAAGGATTTCCATGCCGTCCAGGCTGCAGCTGCGGAAACTCTGCGCTTAAGAAGGGCCACCTAAAGCCGCTTTGCGCCAGGATTGCGCCTTGGGAAGGAGATCAAGCCGTCCTGGTGGATCACGTCGGAGGGGTGAGATGTGAGCTTTACACACACACACACACACACACACACACAGAGAGAGAGAGAGAGGGAGAGAGAGCAATCCTAACCATGTCTACTCAGAAGTAAGCCCCATTGAGTTCAATAGGTCTTACTCCTAGGAAAGTGTCTTTAGGATTGCAGCCTTATGGATCTGGTAATTCTAGAAGTTCCTGCTTGATTCCCTTGATTGCACCACCTTTCCTTTCTTTCCTAAGTTGGGATAGTAAGCAAGATGCTATGTTTTCACACACACACACACACACACACACACGGAGGGCAAGCCTAACCATGTCTACTCAGAAGTAAGCCCCATTGTGTTCAATAGGTCTTACTCCTAGGAAAGTGTCTTTAGGATTGCAGCCTTATGGATCTGGTACTTCTAGAAGTTCCTGCTTGATTCCCTTGATTGCACCACCTTTCCCTTCTTTCCTAAGCTGGGATAGTAAGCAAGTTCTATGTTTTCACAGAGAGAGAGAGAGAGAGAGAGAGAGAGAGAGAGAGAGCGCAATTCTAACCATGTCTATTCAAAAGTAAGCCCCATTGTGTTCAATAGATCTTACTCCCAGGAAAGTGTCTTTAGGATTGCAGCCTTATGGATCTGGTACTTCTAGAAGTTCCTGCTTGATTCCCTTGACTGCACCATCTTTTATTTCTTTACTAAGTTGGGAGTGGTAAGCAAGATGCTGTGTTTTCAGACACACAGACACAAAATCTATCTATCTATCTATCTATCTATCTATCTATCTATCTATCTATCTATCTATCTATCTATCTATCTATCTATCTATCTATCTAACTAACTAACTAACTAACTAACTAACTAACTAACTAATCAATCTGGTACTCCTAGAAGTTCTTGTTTGATCCACTTGCTTGCACCTCACACCACCTTTCACCACCTATGAGGAAAGCCTACAGTGTTTGGGGCTCCTCAGTCTAGAAAAGAGGTGCTTGAGGGTAAACATGATTGAGACATACAAAATTATGCAAGGGATGGACAGAGAGGATAGAGAGATGCTCCTTTCCTTTTCACGTAACATGAGAATTAGGGACATCCACTAAAATTGAATGTTGGGAGGGTTAGGATGGAAAAGAGAAAATATTTATTTACCCAGCATGTGGTTGTTCTGTGGAACTCCCTGCCACAGGATGTGGTGATGGCATCTAGCCTCAGTGCCTTTAAGAAGGGATTTGGGCAAATTCCTAGAGGAATTTGGTTACAAATCAAACCCATCACAGGTTACAAGCCATGATAGGTGTTTGTGCTTGTGTGTGCACGCGTGTGCATGCATATGTGCATAGATAGATGTGGATGTGGGTCAATTCAAAATGCCAGATGCTGGAGAGGGCACCTGGATTCAGGTGTCTTATTTGCTCCCTGAGGCATCTGGTGGGCCACTGTGAAATATTCACCATTGGCAAGGCAGACCATGCTGCAGGAAGGGGACTCAAACCCCCAGTTAACCTACTAAAAAAAACCTATAGACTACCCACGACACACCAGTGTGCCATGGCTCAGTGGTTGAAAATTGATGTCTTGGAGTCCAATCTGCTGAATTCAGAGACTTGATTCTAGAGTTGACTTTAAAAAAAATTTAAATGTTTTTGATTAGTAATCTTTGATTCTGTTCCTTTTGTCTGATTTTTACAGGGTTTTTAAAAAAAAATTAGGAGACTGTGCTTTATGTGACTTGACAATAATAAAGTGTCTTGGATATGTCTCTTAGTAGAAAACCAGCCTACCAATATTGTAAATAGGTTTCTAGGTTCAGTATAGGGATTTGGTGTTGGCATATGTAGCCCCTGTTTTATAGCCTGGGACCAGCACACCTGAAAAACAGACCTGCGGACTTATTGCAATGAACAGTAATTACCACCTGTTTGTCAAGTTCAGATGGTGACAACATAAAATGAAATGTATGCATGGTTTGCTCTACAGTTTTAAGGATTATATTGTATAACTGAACGAAAACGGTATTTCAAAGTAATTCATAAAAGAAGCCCCTCCAGTATAACTGTTGCTATCCAGGAGGTGGTTGAAGTAACAGCAGAAGAGATTAAATTCTAGTTTTAAACAAAAATGGATTACTAGTTTTCTGAAATATGTAATAAAACAGAGGTGAGATAACGCAAACAACCCTAACCATATCTACTCAAAAGTAAGCCCCATTGTGTTCAATGGGTCTTACTCCCAAGAAAGTGTCTTTAGGATTGCAGCTTATGTCTTTCTTGACTGTAATGATTTTGGTGTTTTTTTCTTCTTACATGTAGAAGAAAGAATGAGCATGAGAGAGAGAACCTTGGATGACGGGAGTACATCATTAAAAAAATTACCTTTTGGAATTGGAATTGGAAGCGAAAAAAAGAAGCAACAATTTCTGTGCAGCTTTGAAAGGCATCATCTTCAGTCTAACAAGGACATGCTGAAATCATTTGTGCTGCATCTGCACTTCAAAGTACCAAAATATTCTGTTCTGTACAGACCATAGACTGCATAAAAAGCAGAGGCGTGTGTTTTTGGAGTATGAAGCGCAACATCTGAAGTTAATGGTGTGTCATAACTGGCATATTTCTCAAAGAACAGCAATAAATTGGTAATGGAAAACTACCTTAACAGGTGGTAAATCTGGAAATAAGGTTCTTCAATGTTATATATGATTTATTGCAATGTCCAGAATTAATACCAACTTGACTTTCAACCTGAGCATGTCAACAGATGAACAAAGAATTGGTCTCTCTAGAACAGGGCACACAATAGTGGCAATTTTTCTTGGCCTCATATTAATTTTTGGTTTTTTAAATAACTTGATAGTCCTCATTCTCTTCTGTAAGTTTAAAACACTTCGCAACCCTGTGAACATGCTGCTGTTGAACATCAGTGCCAGTGACATGCTGGTGTGCATCTCTGGGACTACGTTTAGTTTTACATCCAGCATCTATGGCAGATGGATTGGAGGGGACCATGGCTGCAGATGGTATGGCTTTGTCAATTCTTGTTTTGGTAAGAATTTTGAAATTTTTCTACTTTGGTATAAAAAGAAGCATTATAGAACATAATATTGTATTCTTCCCCTATAGGTTAGCTTGATGTTTGATTTAACCACATTCTTTTTCTTCAAGCTTTAAATTACATGTATTTATTATCCTGAATAAATTATTATTTATATAAGCTTTTATATATTGCTTTTCTCATTGTATATAACACAGGGCAGTTTGCATAGGCAAGCTCTCCTATTCCCAAAAAGGATCTTTACAATATATTTTTTACAGTGAGCCCTCAATATCCATGGATTTGGAACCTGCAGGTTCAGAACCTGTGGATTTGGGTCCACATGGTAATCTGAGGGCCAGGGTGGTTGTCCTGTCCCTTCCCCTACCCCACTGGTTACCTACTTCTGAGGCATTCCTTGCTGCCACTTCTTCTAGCAGCCAGCACAAGGAATGCTGAAAGCAGAAGTGTGCACAAAGAGGAACGAATCTGGCTGAATATGGGGCATCCCCTGAGTGCTAACCATCTCTCCCACCTCACATCTGAATTATTCAACTTGTTTGGGTTGAACAGTGGCTGTTCAGGAATGCAACAAAGCCATTAGATGACTTTTCTACAACTTTAACAGTCTTTGTACTTTGGTATTGCCCATGTCCATCAAGCAGAAAACTTTGTGTAGATCACCTTGATATAAATTTTTGTTTGCTAATAAAAATACCAGCCAGTATTTTGTTTATGCACTTCAAAAAAATGCCAGGGTTTTGTTTACCCCCTTTAGCACAGTGTGGAAAAAATCAGAAAAGGTTTACAATACACCTTTTTGTTATCAAAATAAATAAGGTGCTCACTCACACGCCTATGTGTGACACATGCATACATCAGTTCTGTCTCACGTGTAGGCATATCTTTTGAAAAACCCTCAATTGTATGTTTTTTCCCCAATTAGGTGGTACTGTGTAATTTTTTTCCATCTTAAACTAACTTTAATTAGTTAGTAGAGGTGGACAACCTCAAAATGCCAGATGCAGGGCAGATGCAGGGCATCTGGTGGGCTGCTGTGTGATACAGGAAGCTGGACTAGATGGGCATTTGGCCTGATCCAGTGGAGGCTTTTCTTATGTTCTTATGATGACTAAGGGCAAAATCCGGAGCAGTTACAGGTCCATGCAGTTACGTCACTCTCTAGTGTTATCTTCTGGAAAGTCACCTTAACTGCTCTGGAACAAAGGGCTTAATTTGACTTTAGGATATGGGCCTAACTATGCCTACAGTCCAGAGTAACTACGGAAAGACATAAGAGGAACTTACTCTGGATTGCTCTATGCATTTTTCATAGGTTTCCCATAGATTGCACCATAACTACATAGGTGTAAAAAGTCCTGTAGTTACTCTGGATTGTAGCCTGTGTCAAACTCATTCCATACAGAGGGAAAGAGTTAGCATTCATGATGCCTACTGAGGAATGGAAGTGACATAAGCAGAAAATGATAATGTTAAGCAGATGATGGCCATACATAATCACTTTGTTCTTGCATAGAAACTCATTAACTGTAAGTGGCAGAAGAAAAAAATATGCATTTTTTCATATTTTAAAGATATGAGAGAGCCCAATTATCAAGGTGGGAGATCTCAATTATTATAGGGGTCAGATAGATGGCTTCCAGGGGCTGCATTCATCCAGCAGCAATTTCAGCTATGTTTGACATCGTTGACCTATGTCATCTTGAGTCTTTCTCATTATAGTATCATTTCTTTTTCTGGAAAGAAGAAAAGAGCCCAGTTAGAAATGATGAGCCCATTAAGACTGATCTTTAAATATGTCACCACTCCCTTCGATTTGTGATGCAAAGATGTGCCCTATTTGTCCAGTTTTTGAACCTGTCCTGCACAGCTTCTAATCTGTCACATAAGAACGAAAACTCATTGTACACAAATGTATAAACCATGGCTACAAAACTAGGCAAAAATTTAAAAACACCAAGGGACTCAAATAGGTGTATATAAGGTATGGCAGGATTTGTTTTATTGTTTTATTATTACCATGATTTATGTCCATTTTTTATTATATACTTAATATGCAAAGAAGAAATTGGAAATGGTCTCAAGAAGAGACACTTTTGTTATTTCGGCTGTGAGGATAAGTAGCTGGGCATGCGATTACAAATTGGCAGCAGCTCTGTGTTTCAGAAAGAGAGGGGGCAAATTGCTTCTGGATAGGCTTTTTCACAAAATCATCTGTGGTCAGATTGGTGAAAATCTTTTGACATGTACCTGATGCAGGAGATATTACATCATCTTAACTTTTTTGATGTGGTATAGGTTTTTTGTTTTCAAAAGTACCCCGAGTTATAAAATACCATTTCTGGGGTATGCATAATTAGTTGCCTCCCATTGTGGATGCACCAGAGCAGCCAGCCGTGCTGGGAGATGAGTAATGGTTAAGCTTTCTGCACACGCTTATGAGCTGTGGTGTTGTGTGAAGTTTAACTTGTGAGGAGTTTAGCTTTATTGTTTTATGTTCTGTTTCTGTATAATCTCCAAATCAGGATGAGAGTCTGGATGTGCAAGCCTAATTTAGGCTGGCCCAACTCATCAGTCTTTCCATTCTTGTCGTGATGTATGGAGGCAAACACATGTCTGTGCACTGGCCTAACCCTTCCTCAGGAGTGGCACAGAAAGTGTCTACAGCACTTTTTGTGACAGTCTCAGGCCAGCACAGGGCTTGTGCCACAGTTTAAGATGGCCTCACTGGGGTTAGGATTGCACAGGAGTGAGTGATGCAGGTTCATCTAAATATGGTACTAACCACGAGGCTACCCTACTGAATCTTGTTGCCAGGACTCAGTAGGAGATGGAGTTGTGACACTTGAGTGCTTCTGTTTCTCTGAGTAGATGGGATGCTTAAAGACCTTTAAACGCCTTTGGTTTTAAGGACTGGTGGTAACTGGTTGGTGGTGGCAGACTAACTTTGGGCTAACTTACAATCCAAACCAACTTTCCAGTGCTGATGTAGCTGTGCCAATGGAGTGTATGCAGTGTTCAGAGGTGTATGCAGTGTTCTGAGGTGGGGAAGCAGTCACAGATGGCTCAACAAGGAAAGGGACACCTGAAGATGAAGGAAATGACCTGGTGGGGACCTAGGTGGCAGCTCGCAGGGGGTATCCGAAAGAGCAGTGATTCATGAGGGACAACTGAGGATATGTGTCCCCCTCTGTGGCACTCCATGTTTTGTGGTGAAAAGCAGTGAGTGCCACAAATTTGAGCCTACCCACTGCTTGCCTTCACCTCTGGCTATGAAACAGCCATTTTGAAAGCATGCAGTGATACAAGGGAGTGATATTTTTATATTACTTGCCACCAGGTTACAGGAGGCTTCTGGGCACTATCAGTAAGTGAACATTTGTTTCCTTATTTTGTGGTTGCATCGGACTGTTGGACAGGACTGTGTTGTTAGCTGGTTTGTGCTTTTTAAAGCAACCCATTACTGGCCGCTCAGTTGGGCTGGTAGGATTACTTCTCTGCAAGACAAATGAATGGGGTCATAAGTGGGGTCATAAGAGTGACCACTTCAACTTGCAAATTGCTACTATGGCAGGGGTGTGCATAACTTTCAACTTTAGGGCTTCTGGATCTCTAATTTGTAATTTGTGAGATGAGAAGCTGCACCTGCTGAAATTCCCTCCTTTACACAATTGTTAAAGGTCCAAGAGCCCTGAAGGTGAAAGTTTGGACATCCTTGTACTATAACAAACCTGGCCCTGCCTATAACAAAACTTAATGTATCCCACTAGCTTCATTAGTCTGATTTTATTTCACTATTAAGTACTGCACAGTCAAAAGGGATACAGTTTGGGATACAGAATTCCCCTCAATCTCTTTGAATCCCGTATGCAGTATTCCATTCCTGTTGTGATGTTTGATTCATCCCTGAATATTCATAGCAATGAGTGAGTATTGTTGGGAACCTCTGCGGACTTCATTAAATCAGATTAAATCAGATTGGCCAAATTTATGTGCATATTCAAAGGATGAATCATACAATTTGATGGTATATGCAGGGGTGTCCAAACTTTTAATTTTAGAGCTCCTGGACCTTTAACAATTATATAGAAGAGGGAATTTCAGCAGGTACAGCTTTCGATATGTGAGATGAGAAGCAGCAGCTACTGAAATTCCCTCCTTTACACAATTATTAAAGGTCCAAGAGCCCTGAAGTTGAAAGTTTGGACAACCCTGGTGCAGTGATGGGATTCAAAGAAATTAACAACCGGTTCTATGAGCATCTGGCAGCCACTTTTAAATGGCTATTTTAAAACTTTATATGTCCTATCTCTCGTTAACAACCAGTTCTATAGAGTAGATGCAAACCTGCTGGAGCCCACCATTGCCCTGGTGTATAGAATGAACAAAAGGCTCTCAAATTACTGTATTTATTAATGAATTTATTCAAATCTGTGGCTCCATCAAATCTAATGCACACACCTATTTTAAAAGACATGAGATTTTAAAAATGTTTACTGGTCATTGCAATGCGCAGCTGCAAAGGAGTTGTAAAATTTAATTTTACTGCATACAACAAATAATAATTTGATGATGATGATGATAATAATAATAATAATATGACAATGGCTTTGTTATAATTTATTCCAAATTGCACTATTTTATATAACAACTAGCCAAAGGCTTACCCGCGTTGCGGGAGTAAAATTCCCCCGTATGCCATCCCCCCATGCGCACCTTCCTCCCATGCGCACCTTCCCCCCATGCGCACCTTCCCCCCATGTGCATCAATCCCCATGCACAACTTCCCCCATGCGCATCAACCCCCATGCGCAACTTCCCCCCATGCGCAACTTCCCCCATGTGCCTCAAACCCCCATGTGCCTCAAACCCCCATGCGCATCAAACCCCATCCGCAACTTCCCCAGGCGCATCAACCCCCTACGCGCAACTTCCCCTATGCGCAACTTCCCCCATGTGCATCAACCCCCCCCATGCGCATCAACCCCCATGAGCAACTTCTCCCCATGCGCATCAACCCCCATGCACAACTTCTCCCCATGGGCATCAGTCCCCCATGCGCAACTTCCCCCCCATGCGCATCAACCCCATGCGCAACTTCCCCATGTGCATCAACCCCCCATGCGCAACTTCTACCCATGCTCACCAACCCCAAGGCACAACATCCTCCACAGTGCAACCTATTCCTCCTAACAACATCCCCCAGTGCACCAGGCACTGAGCACCAAAGTGGTTGGATGTTATTCAGTCTCCCGTGTTAAGTATAGGACAGAAACACGTTGCCCCCTTTTCAGCCCCTGAAGGGTTAAGTTTCTCCAGATGGTTCTTGGTGGGAGTTCAGGTGACAGAAGGAACTCCCAGAATTCCATGCTTCAGGCCCAGCAGTTGGGGCGGAATGTTGATGAGTCAGCAATTCTCAATGCAAAGTATAGGGAGGAAAACGCATTGCACCCCTTTTCACCCCCTTCCCGTTGGAATTTCCGAAAACCGGTTCTTAGTGCACCCCTCAGTCATGGAAGGAACACCCACCCCAATTTTCACACTTCTAGGTCCAGTGGTTTTGGCAGGGCCTTGATGAGCCAGTGAGTGAGTGAGTCAGTCAGTCAGTGAGTGACTTTTCTCTTTTATATATATAAAAGATGAGTTTATTTTACATTTTTTATTACAATATTGTTAAATTATAGCACCGATAAACTGAATACTGATCTATACTTATAATCAAACTACCGTATTTACTCAAATCTAATGTGCCATCAAATCTGATGTGCACCCTGATTTTTGGAGACTAAATTTGGCTGGAAAAGGTGAGCGTGATATTCGAGCAAATATAGTATTTTGATTTATGGTGGTTTGTTGCTTAATTCATGCATAAATCCAGAATTTTGCTTTATGGCATTTGCTAGTGAAGAAACATGAAGTTACCTGTTGACCACCTCTGCCAAGTAACCTTGTGGAGGAAGGTACTTGTAGCCATATCATATTTTCAGAGAGCAGTCAATCAAAGTTTACCAAGAAATTGCTGACTAGTTTAGCAGCTAGCTTTATTAAGCTAACTTAGCAGCTTCATGCTGAAAGTAGATTTCACACTGGAAAAGGTCCAGCTAATTGCAGGAATAGCATGAACATAACAGTGCATCTTTTTGAGTAGAACCAGACTTTCGTTCTAATTTTTCCAAAGAGATTGCCAGGTCTGGTCATGGATCTTGTTCAGTAATACACAGCAAGCTACCAGTACGAGTACATTTGCATCCTTTACATATCTTTGATCTACTTGCTTCACCTGATTATTTTGTGCTTGTATAAGTGAATGAGTCTAGACATGAAAAAACGTATTTCAATTCTACTTCGAATGAAAATAATAATACATAAGATATAGCAATTTCAGGTGATAACATAGTGAAAAAGAGCTGGGAAAAAAATAAAATGGATTTACAAATAGAAATTGAAAGAGTATGGCGGAAGAAGACCAAGGTCTATTTTGTCCCAGTTGTCCTGGCATCCTGGGTCCTATCCCAAAACATCTTGCGGAGCATCAGGGCCACAGCATCAGGGCCACAGAGTTTACCATCCTCCAACTATAAAAAGCAGCTTTACTGGCAACAGCTTACATCTTGCAATGATATTTATAACAGCAAATAGGATAAAAATCAGGCATCCCAGGGTCTTTAGAAGGACTCTATGACTGGATAAAACAAACCAGACAATAACATCTACCTGCTACGAAAATCTCATAATAATAATTTTGCTAAGTACTCTGTTCCTGGTCATTCTGTCCTGCTTGTGGAGCAGCTAATCATTGACATTTAACTATCATTAAAAACCTGATTTTCATTTTCAAAATATCCTTTGTGCTCTAACTTGAACACAAAGTGCTCAATTTGGAAGTGATGGGATGCTTTGTATGTGTGTTCAATTAATTGCAGCTTAGCAGTGTCCCTAATAAATCTGGTTCATTATGCGACATTATCTTTAGTCTTAAATTTCAGCCAGCCATATGTCCTTCCTTATTCAAACCAAACAATTCAAACATACTATATTTTTTCAAAGCAGCCCAAAGAACATTTTCCACAGGATTCTTGAACATCTTAATGTAATGGTTTCAGAACTGGACTTAGAAATAGAAAATCCAGGTTGAAATCCCCACTTAGAGTGGAATCCTAACTGAGGGTTAGGGCAAGTGCAAGTCCTTTGTGCCAGCCTAGGCATGTTGCAAAGGGACATGCCCATAAGGGACTTCCAGTGGGGATCGAGGCAGGTGCACGGAGAAGAGAGTGAGTTGCATTGGCCGTTTCAGACCAGCACACAGGCATGGGGCTCAGAGAGGATAGGGAGGAGGTGGAACCAGGTTAAGGAAGGTGTTCTGGGGTGGAAGGGCGGAGAGCAGGTGGTGGATGTGGATCTGGCAGTTGTGCTGGATCTCAGCGTCCATCCCTGGGTAGTTGGGAGCAACCTATAGCTGATCCCATCTGCTCTGATCTATGCCATCTCCAGAGGTAGACCTATTGGAACTGCTGCAGGCCTAAACTGGGGAACAGGGAATCCCTTCCCCTTCCCCATGGTAGCACAGCAGCAGCACCAACCCTTACATTAGATACAAAGCAGGCTGAGGCAGCCTGCCTGGTCCAGTGAAAGTCTGGATTGTGCTGCCCATCATGAAGCTTTTTGGGTCACCTTGGTCCAGTTGCCATATTCTAGTCTTGCCTACTTCACGAGGTTATTCTGAGGACAAAAGGAAGGAAAAAACCACATATCCATCTCTGAATTCTTTGGAAAAGAGTGACATAAAAATGTGAAAAATAAATTCTGAGTTCCATGTTGAAAATTTTTAACATGGAGGTCCTGGATCACCCTGTCCCAGAACAGACCCTTTCCAGCCCCTTCCACCAGCTCCAGCACTGGCCAGAAATGGCCATGTCAGGGGAGGTCATCACAATTCAGGTCTCTTGTTGTCTTGTGTGTACCTGTGGTATCTGGTGGACCACTGTGAGATACAGGAAGGTGGACTAGATCCATCCCTTGGCCTAATCCAACAGGGCTCTTCTTATGTTCTTATGCATTGGTCACCATTTGCTCTTTTGCTTTCATCATATGTGTAATGTAGAGAACTATCTGACAAAAGTGACCGTGCTTGGTCTTCATCTTATGTGTGTATTTCTGCCCAGTGTTGCAGATATGCAACAGAGACAAAATGTGTATACTTGTGGACCAGGCAGAAATGGGTTGATTTATGTGAATTCAAGTACATATACGTATCCTGCCGCCCAACTATGTGGGACTGCATGAGAAAATTGTTTGGTTTTTTTTTTCTTACAATGCCAATACATGTCAGTATGGCCAACTGAGGTTCCCCAGCCTGGCTGGCTCATTTTTTATTAGGCATCTATCATGCACAAAATGGTATCTTGCTTTTTTGACCTTGCAAGATTCTGCAACTGAGATGGGACTTGATAATGCTTAAGTTTTACTCTATGTGAAAGAACATAGAAATTGCATATTTATTGTGTTTTTTCTCTCTGTGTTACTTATCGCAGGCATCGTATCCCTGATTTCTCTGGCCATCCTGTCTTATGAACGTTACAGCACACTCACCCTTACAAACAAACGTGGCTCTGACTACCAGAAGGCCCTACTTGGAGTTGGTGGCTCCTGGATCTATTCTCTAATTTGGACTGTACCACCTCTCCTTGGCTGGAGCAGTTATGGAATTGAAGGGGCTGGCACCAGCTGTTCAATCAGATGGACATCTGTATCACCACAGTCAATGTCCTACATCATCTGTCTATTCGTGTTCTGCTTAGTTATCCCAGTAATGGTCATGGTATACTGCTATGCCCGCCTCTTTCATGCAGTCAAGCAGGTAAGTTTGCCATAGGCTGAGTCTGAAATGGTATTCTGCCTCCCGCAGAGACTCATAAAAAGGCCTTCTCTGTGGCCTGGCTTTTTCAACAGGTTTTTCAAAATTTTCTATAATTTAGGCTGCAATCCTAATCTCCAGTTTGGCTGCCCTAAGCCCTGGCACAAGTCTTGTGCTGACCGGGGGGAGGGGGTAACCCCAAAGTGCCATAAGATACTTCTGTGCCACTCTTGGGATAGGGTAAGGCCAGTACACAAACATGCACTTGCCTCCCTACAGTAAATCGCCATAGGAATGGGAAGATTGATGAGTTGTGATGGCTTGGGTTAGGATTACACCTTTACTCTCTGTTGAAATGCCTTTTGTTGATTTCTAGATGTATCTTTTAAATGATTTGTAAGCTGCCCTGGGATTTCTCTAAGTAAATCATCACATACATATTCACATTTGCCATATACCAGCTGTTCCATATCATTTTCAATGAGTCCTGAAAAATAGACATTCTGCTTTTCTTTATATGCTGAATACTTCTATGCTGGTTGCCATGAGCAAATTAATCAACAATTTCTGTTGATTTGGAAACACCAAATCTTCTGAGTAGGCCAAAAAAGGTCTGAAGCAAATTCGGTAGTTAATCTAGGGCCGGATTTAGGTTTGATGGGTATGCTATTGAAGGTAATGGGTCCCTTTATATGTCTAGCTGTCCTTTGTCAACAACAAATTGTTGCTGTTTTTTTGTGTTGAATATATGCTGTAGGTAATTTATGGACCTAACAGATATCTAGAGCCATTTGCACATAACAAAATATGTATTTTATTAAAGTAATTGTTGAACTGAAATTTATTGGGCGCTCCAAAGAGAGTGGGGCCCTAAGCTATAGGTTATTCAGCTTATACATAAATCTGGCACTGGGTTAATCAGTCTTGTATTCAATCACTGAATAATTTTTTGTTCCTCAATAAAGATTGGGTTTGGGTTATTTTCACTGCATATGATTAGCAGTTGGTTCTGAAATATAACATCCAGATTTCTTTAATGGATGTATTTAACTATACAAGTGTCTCTTATGTGGGCTCTTTATATCCTATATTCTACCCTACTCAGAGAAACCAGGACTGATTTCTTGTGGTTCTTTGGAAGTCTCTTATCCAGACAGTTTGCAGTCCAGACCCACTTAGGTCTAGCATTGGAACTATAATGGCCATCTTTCTATTCACATCTAATTCAATGCAACTTTATTACAATCACAGACCAGAGTAAAAGTAGTGCATATCAAGCACATATAAATCCAAACCACATATTGTAGGTATTGGTTAACGGTTAAAAGTTAAAGGGTAAAGGTTAAAAAAAATACAACCAGATAAAATACAACTAAGGCAATTCACCTTCCTCTTCCAGTTCTTACTATCTAGATTTAAAGTGGAATCAAGTTAAAATTGATTACTCATATCTTACATTAACCCATTTCTGTCTGGCTCACATGTGTTTACCTTTGGCCCCGTTGCATATTTGCCACATTGAGTAGAGATGGCTTAAAAACTTGCTCATTTGAAAAAACCATTCTTTATATTATTATTTCCTATGCAGAATTGGGCCATCACATATAGTCTCTAATGACAGAAAAAGGATTTCCGCTTAAATGACAGCAGAAATGCACTTCCGCTGTTTCAAAATGACTGCTCTAAGTCTTCAGTGCTAGAATGCAAATATTTTTTACTGAAGAGGATATTGCATGCTGGTGTTATTGAACTGGGATCTGGGGGCTATGGCACAAATGCTGAAATGCGGCTGGAATATAGATTAATAGATTGACTGGATTAGCCTTCATCTTTTGTGTATATTTCAATGCGTCAGAAATTCCCAGGGTGATGCTTTTTGTCATTTGAAGCCTAAGAACCCAATCTTAACAAGGTGCTTGATCAAACAGGGGTGGCTCTGAATGTGAATGTTAAATTCCAGAAGATGATCTGTTAGGCTTCAAGAACTAACCCTGGAGGATACATTTTAGAGTAAATGCTATTATCTGAATGTCTTCAAGGATTAAACATTTACCCAGAAGGGACTTGCATTATTCATAAAACACATTAACCTTTCCAAGATGAGATTGCAGGTCACAAAGTTCTGATAGTCAAACTGGAGCTACTTCTGTTCATGTAGTTTTCTTCTTGCAGATGTCATTTTAGTTTTTTTAAAAATCCACTAAGCCAAGAACATATATTTAAATGGTTCTAAGAGATTATAGCTTCTGTGCTCAAGCAGTGTTCAGATTCCTGTATAGGAGAAATTTATCAGTTTCAAGGCAACTGATCTTCTTAAAATATAGTAGATATATTGGTTTCAAGTAAGTACGTAGTGGTTGGTGTTTATAGTTTTAGATAGAACAATCTTATTCATGTTTATTTTGAAGTCAGTACTCACCCACCCACCTACCCATCCGCCAAACCAACCAACATTATTTATATACTGTTTTTGAGTGAAAGGTTCACAAAAGCGATTTGTAGAGACGATGAAATGGGACTACAGATAAATTGTTAAAAGGGACTTATTTCCAGGTCAATAAAAATAAGATTTCAGCCAAAATTAAAGCTCATGTAATTAAGGTTTAACGCGCTCAATTGCACTGACCTCAATTGATGACAACTATATTCATATAATGACACAAGCGTGATTTATTTAACTGAATTTTAAAAATCTGGGTCTTTGGGTCTTTATCAGTTACTGTTCATATATTTCACTTTATGCAGCAGTTTCTGAGAAAATTGTTTCCATACTTGTGAAAATACTCATCCCCATGTGAGTTCACGTAATGAATGCTGATCTATTTATTTGTAATAAATAAAATATCAAACCAATATTTGATAGGGATTGAGCTGTGGCCATCCAAAGCATGTTGCTAAATGTTCCCATTCTACCTTTACATTCTGAGCATTCTGAGCACAACATTCTTTACCTTTACATTCTGAGCATGTACAGAGTGCTATATTTCACTTGATCACTGTGAATGCCTCCTACAGTGAATTACAGTGAATGCCCCTACAGTGAATTTCCCAGCCATAGAATCTTAGCAGGTCTGGTTTTTGATAGCAAGGCAGGTACATGGAGCATCTTTCTCCTATCCTGTATAGACTTGTACCCACCTGAAACGCATCACCCACTGTGGGGGACAAGATGACAGACACTCAGGAGGAGGCAGCAAAGGCAGTCTCAGCACTTTAGCATCTAGACCAAACTACCCTGCACCCCCAAAATACCCCACCTGCTTCCCTGGGACTTACTGAAGTGAATAAACTGTCAGTATATCCACACTGGAGTGACTCTAACCCTAGACCCCACTACCTCACCTCCCAGTTTACCTATCTGATCAGCTACCCCTTGCCCTCAGCTATCAGAAAAACTGTCAGTGTACCCACCTCAGCACTAGAAAAAGATGCGACTGAATGGGAAGAGGGACAGAAGCCCATGCCACCACCACCTCAGGCCGGAACCATGGGAATCGGCCAAGGGGTAACTGGACATGCCTGGCTCCTATACATGTACCAGGAACTTCCAGCATGCTGCCCATCTGCAAGGGTGGCACATGGACAGCATGCCAGCAGCCCCTGGCAGATGTGCAGGACATGGAAAGGCAGTAGGTGGTCAAGTGAAATATAGCACTCTGTGCATGCTCAGAAATACTCCTCATTTTGTGCTTGTCAGGTAAACAATACTTTCAGAAACTGGAACATGCCTGGACATGCCCACCCTTGCATATGGGCAGCTTGCCAGCAGTCCCTGGCACATGGTTAAATAAGGCTGGAGGAGCTGTACATTCTCATAAGCGCTATTCATTTTGCTGAAGGAAAAAAAAAATTATCTCATCAGGACAACATATCTGCTGGCGCTGTCTATTCTGACCATTGAAATGCCCTTCATTCCTCTACCCGCATAGGCCTCAATTGGAGACGAGTGTTCTGGGGCTATTTCTGCATCCCTCATTATGAATTTCACAAATCTGCTGCTTCAGGGTTCAAGGAGAGGCCCAGACCTTATATGGGAAAAATAATCAGACTTGCTGGAGCCTCCTGAATGGCAGGGGGGTCATTTGAAGTGCCTGCATGAATTATTTTTCAGGAAAACCCTATTTTAACCCTTCTGTGGTCAAAAAAATAGCCTAGGCAGTGCTGCCATCTACTGCCTGTTCTGAGAATGCACCCAGGCCTTTATAATGAGAGAAAATTGGAACTGAAGAGATACCAGGTCTGGACCATTTTATACTAATTTTAAACTAGTCGTCACCAGATGATGCCAGTATGCGCAGGGGAAGGCAATTTGATTGTGAAATTCATGAGTGGGCTTAAATTAAGGCTAAAAATCAAATTCTGAGCTTTCCTATTCTGCTATTTTTGTATGTTCATTAGGCAAGAAATGTACGTTCATATTCAGTGAATATTCAACCATATTCAGTGAAAATGTGAGATTTTGTGCTAGAGCAGAAGTTCCCAAACTGGGTCATTGATTCATTGACCCTAGTTATGCCAGGGAAGCCCTGTCACTGTTTCCCTCTGCGGTGGGGTGATAGCAATGAGGTGATTGACATGATTTCACTGCCGCCAAGGACAATAGGGTTTTTAAGAGGATCACTATGGTTCTATTCCCAGCATCTATTCTATGGTTCTATTCCTTGTGCACACTTACAGCAGCCCTGACTGCTATGCTACAGAAAATGCAGCAGCTCCATATTCCCTGAAGTTTTGTTTCTATATGTGATGCAACTTGGAAATCCACAAACAAGCAAAAGGAAGCTGGCGGAGGAAGATTTTCTCATGCCTTCTCTCATCTGCAGCTGTCTGTACTTCCTAAAAAAGCCACTTCTAGTTGAAGGACCTTAGGAAACAGGTGAGGGAGAAAGGATTTCACCAAAAATTGAGCAGATGCACCTTCTCAAAAGTAAAGATGGAGTCTTTTTGCTAACAAGGGAGGAGCTGAGTGGAAAA
This sequence comes from Cryptoblepharus egeriae, assembly GCA_030015325.1. Lineage (NCBI taxonomy): Eukaryota > Metazoa > Chordata > Lepidosauria > Squamata > Scincidae > Cryptoblepharus > Cryptoblepharus egeriae. Next base: position 23,461,130 of record JAREYC010000005.1, on the reverse strand, counting down.
ATCCAGAATATTTTCAAAATATCCTTCCTTTTACAGTTCAAAAAGACTTGGCTTGCTCTAAAATAATTATCTCTGAATTTTGCTATATCATTTGTAGCAGCCGGCTGGAGCATTTTGTCTGTTCTAAGAGGGTAAGATTTTAATCTGAAGCACATTATGGGAGCCTTCCCTGTGGTTTGATAGTTTAATGCTGAACATTGTGAACTACTAGCAAATAAAATTGCAAAGTTTTTGAAACATCAAAAGAATAAAAAAATCTTTGCAATACACCTTTGCCCTCGTTTGCAGAATAAAATCATTAGCTGGTATGAGGTAATTCCAGAAGAAAAACGGCACAAATCTGATAAATAAATCTAATAAATAATCCCCGTATCTCCAAATTAAAATGTCACATTTTCCCATTTTTCTCTAGTAATTGGCATGCCATAGTTTGAACCCAGTTTCAGTTTTTTGTTTTTTGCCTTTAAGTCCTTAACTGTTCAGAATTCTTGGTACTCTGGAGTGGCTGTACAGATGTTGAGAAACACTGATTGAACTTGATTTCTTGAGATAGTCAAGCAAATGCCCCCACACACCTATGTAAGGTCCCTAGCAGCCTAAGGGCAAAATCCAGAGCAGTTACGGGTCCACACAGTTACGTCACCCTCTAGTGTTATCTTATGGAAAGTCACCTTAACTGCTCCAGAGCAAAGGGCTTAATTTTACTTCAGGATATGGGCCTAAGAAACAAAGATTCTGATTATTATTAATTAATAATTTATTAATTATGATAAATATTTCAGTCTAGATCCTTTTTTGTCTAGTTGGTCACAATAGATTGTTTGAGTCTTGATACTAAAATGTTTGGGAAGCACTGGTATTGCATTATACTTTTATACCAATCTTCTGGATATAAATTCATAGGTTATAAACCTGGTCTCTACCAGTTTTTTTTTCCAAATGTGGAATAGTGCCCCTGTGCTTTTTTGGGTATTACGCCAAAGTCCCCAATGAAACTGGAACCTGCTTTTGAAAAATGTGCAAAAAAGTTAAAAATTGCTCCAGGTTGGTCTCTGCTCTATTGGGTATTATAGGAAAAAAGCACATTACATTAAAACCTTGAATTGATAGAGTTTTGCAAGACAAACAAACATTTCTAATAAATTTTGTCTTGCAATACAAGCGATGTCTTGCAATACAAGCAAAAAATAGCCCCAGCCGAGATACAGCCAATTTCGGCACTCTGCCAGCACTTGTTCAGCCTCTCCTGAGACCAGCATATGCATGTCTACTGTGAAGTATGCCTGTTACAGTTAATGGTGCTCACTCCTATGTAAGGGGGCAATGGAAAGGAGCCTAACCATACAATCCAGAGTAACTTCAGGAGCACGTAAGAGACATTATGTATACCTGTAGTTACTGCACCACCTAGTGAAAACCTATGGGAAATTCATATTGCAATCCAGAGTAAATTATTCTTACTCCTGAGCAAGGACTCCCTGTAGTTACTCTGGATTTCGCTCTTAGAAACCTAGTCTTGCATGTCTACTCTAAAATGAGTCCTATTATAATCTGTGGGGCTCACTGCTGTGTAAGAAGGCAGAGTGCTGCCTGAGAGACTAAGGCTGCAATCCTAAAGACACTTTCCTGGGAGTAGGACCCATTGGACACAATGGGGCTTACTTTTGAGTCGACATGGTTAGGATTGTGCTCTAAGTGTAGGTTCATTTTCTGATTTTGTATTATATGACAGTACTGTGGATGATATGAATATTTATAAGAATATATGAATATTTTTATGTGAATTTATTTGGGTTGTGGAACAAATTGTCTGAATTTCCATTATTTCTTATGGGAAAATTTTCTTTCATATACAAGCATTTTGGGATTACAAGCATGCTAATTTGGAACAAATTATGCTGGTTTCACAATTTATGAAACCATGGCACCACTATATTTCTTTCTATGTAAGTCCACCAACTTATATGATTCAAGAGTGACACATAAGCCAGGACAGGACAAGAGAAATGAAAGGCTGTATAATTCAATCTGATTCAGAAAGCTTTTAGCTTCAGTGTTACCTAGTAAGATTATCCTTCTAAAATTGGATAAAAATTGGAAAGGCTTGATTCTCCATTGACAATTTATGTATCATCGTTATGTTCAAAAGTGGTGCAACATTATGTAGCTTCACAAAACTTTGAATCAAATTAAGTACATCTTATAAAAGACAAAAAGCTTGTATATTCCTGAATATATAGTACATGTGTCTCATTTGATCCGTCTTCAAAGAGTCTATAACACTGGTCCTCAACCTCCTTGGCCCCAGGGATCAGTTCTGTGGGGAGGAAATTTTTTTCTAGGGGTGTGGGAAGTTCTACCTTTAGCAACCTGGAGGGAGGGCTTCCCTACCCAGACCACAGCTGCCTCCAGCTGCAAAATCCCATTATAATAAATGGAGCTATTGCTAGGTTTCTGTGGATAGCATTGCAGGTGAGAAACCAATGTCTCAATATACGTCTAATCAGAAAGCAGGGATTTTCAACCTTTTTTAATGCAGGATGCATTGAAAATGCACAAAGCCATCCTGTTCTCTCTCACTGGAGAGTAAACCTCATTGACTATAATGGGACTAATTTCTGAGTTGACAGGCATTGGATTGGACTCTGAGGCTGCAATTTTATCCAAACTTTCCTGGGAGTAAGCTCCACTGATTACAATGGGACTTACTACTGAGTAGACAGGCAAAGGATTGGGCTCTGAGGTTGGAATCCTATTCACACTTTCCTGGGAGTAAGCTCTACTGACTACAGTGGGACTTACTGAGTAGACAAGTAGAGGATTCACATTCTGTGGTGGAGGAGCCCCCCAGCCCAAAATCTCATGGCTGGGGGGGACTTTGAATTCAGATCTTCTGAGTCCACCATATCACTACACCATCCTGCCCTAAACATTCCACCTCACAACAACCCTGTGAGGAAGACTAGGGCAAGAGTGACTGATAGGAAGCTTCTCTGCTGAGTGGGGCTTTGAATCTGGATACTCCAAATCTCAGACCAACTCCCTAATCAACACTCATCCAACCCTATTCCTCCAGCTGAACAACAATCATTTTTTTTAAAAAAAAAGTAAACCTTCATATTATTGATTTGCAATACTTTTGTTAAATTCATCAAAGCTGTCATGTCGAATTCATCAAAACTGTAGCCTTAAAAAATTCATTCAAACCAAAAATGTACAACACTGCTATGAAATTTCATTTTTTATTCTGTATCTTCATTCATATAAGAAGCTGTTCCCTTCAGGGATTATCAGCTAGTGTAGTAACTGGAGATAGTTATCTGGCAGGGTGACCATATGCTAGATCTCAAAATTTAGGACAAGGGTCCCCAAAAGTCCAGATTTTCAGTTGTGAAATTTCGTCTGTGAAAGTGACCTGGCCTCCGGCAACAATGCAGGCAGTCGTGCTGGGGGGAGCGGTCTGCGGAGAGATGCTCTGCCGCCAAAGACTGCTCCATCTAAGAGACTGTGCATGCACACAGCCTCTACTTGTTAAAAAAACACAGCAGGCAGGGATAGAGAGGCTATGCGCATGTTGGATATCCGGAAAAAATTCCTGACGGTTCGGGCGGTTCGGCAGTGGAACAGATTGCCAAGGGAGGTGGTAGACTCTCCCTCAATAGGGATCTTTAAGAAGAGGCTCGACGAGCACCTGTTGGGGATGTTCTAGGGGGATTTCCTGCTGCAGGCAGGGGGTTGGACTAGATGACCTACTAGGTCCCTTCCAACTCTAATATTCTATGATTCTATGATTCTATGTGCAAAGCCACTATTTTCCAATATGGCTGCTCGGATGGCCGCTGTAGATGCATGCCGATCCGAGCAATGTTTAAAGCAGAGCACAAGCCCTCCCCCCATTCCTGGACAAGCCCTCCCATGCCCTGATAGTCCGGACCAATATGCAAATTCCAGACCTATCCGGGCACTTCCAGGTATATGGTCAGCCTGGTTATCTGGTTACTCTTTATATCAGATGGACAATATTGCATTAGTATTTGATGCCAAAATAATATCTCTCCTGTGACCTTGTTTTCTTTCTATGTACCATGTTTCATGGACCCAAATTAAATACTGCTGGTGATCTGTCACAAAATTTTCTTGGGGAGCTCATAAAGGAATAAAGGTCACCAAATTTTAGGGAATAGAAAGAAAGCTTGAAAATATGAGACAGGCCAGATCTGGCAGCCACTGCAAGCCCCTAATGTGCCACGTGGAACTCCTTTCACAGTGCTCTAGTCTAGAACATAAACATTTCTTGTTAACATTCACATATTTGCTTAACATGAACACACTGCATACCCTGACAGTTCTGCTACTTGAGGTAGGCAAAGCTGATATTTGAGAGCTTATGCTGGCCATCATTCTGTCCGAAACAGTTTCATTCACATTGTGTGAGGCTATTCTAACCTGCCAGTGCAGATTTTTCAAGCTATCTGAGCAGGTCCTTGAGGACTTGGTCCTCTTCTCTGTGCTGCTCAACTTATATTCCTTCAACACTCATTGCATTGTTTTCATATGTCAAAAGAATCTAGGGATGCCTTCCTTGAAGCTTGTTAGGTACCTCTGGGAAAATCTCTGCTTAACTTAGAAGGAAACACCGCATTCTTGCAGACGAAGAAGGGCCATAGAATTGCATGTGTTTGTATGTGAAGTGCCGTACCTAATCTCACTTGGCAAGCAACGCTCGGCTAGGAAAAAAATACACTTGGAAGAAACTTCAGTGAAGAACTTCAGTGAAGTGTTCTCAAGGGTTGGGCGAATATGTTCTGACAGAATCCTCAGCATTGGGACATCGCAGGCATCTCTGCAAGTCACGTCTGCATCTAGTTTATTTGATTTTTAGTGTGTTTCAAGGGAAATTATACATTCTGGATAGGTCTAAAGGGATTTGTTCCTGAGCAATACATTCTCACCTGTTCTGGTAACACCATACATTATGAACACGTGAATTGTGCCTTTGATTTTCCCTTTTCTTTTAAAAGCCTGTAATACAACCAAATGATCTGCGTCTGTATTTGGGGTCAGTATAATCTTCAGCCACTGGCCTTGGAGACAAAAATATAGGGTGATTCAAAATGACTGGGACAAAAAGGCAAGCATCCTACATCTTTTTTGTCCCATTCATTTTGAATCACCCTACACTATGTGGTACAATAACCAGGCTCTGAAATAAAGCTGCTATTACCAAATATTGCAGATTTAGCAATTATAGAATGCGTTCATTATTTCATATCAAATGAATCAATTTGAAAAGCTTAGCCTAGGATATGTACTCACACTGCTGGTATGGCTGATGTCTGGTCATAACAAAAAAAGGAGCAGAAATAAGCACCAGCACGCTACTGATCAGGTCCATCCATCTATCCATAGCTTGAGATTCCTCAAGACAAGAAGCATTGGGGGCATGAGAATTACCCCTCCAGTGGGTAAGTGATAAGTGGTTTCACTTATTCATGGATATGTCCCTCCTGTGCACCCAAAGGTGAGCTGAGCTGAAGGCTTCAAAAAGGCAGTTGAGGCCATTAAAACATTACTTCCTTTTTCATAGAATGACTTTTTTATGCCTTTAAAGGGAATTATGAGGGCAGGAGAAGCCCTCAGCTTTCTTGGTCTAAGACCTACTGAGGCTGTGGGTAGACATAGGTAGCCTCTGTGTGACTCAGGAGGGATAGGACACCCCCAGTAGCTGCTGTCTTAGCTATTCACCATGGTTATGGAAACCCTGCTGATACTGGGGAACACCCATAATTGAGACAGGAAACGACAAAGTTAAAAATACAAAGTTAAAGCAGCGACATGTAAAGATAGATTAAATAACAACAAAACAAAAGTCCCCTTCAGCACCAGAAATCGCACTTATCAACATGAGCAAAACTTGTTACTGGCATTGGTACTGTAGGTGTTGCACAAATAGGATAGATTTTTTTTTCACCTGGTGTTTGTGACAATATTTCAGCTGATCTGGAATGGTGTGACGTGAATAAAAACGAGAAGTGAAAGTGCTGGGGGCTGTATTTGAGATTATGACTGAATAAACTTGTCAAGAAAATTAGGATGTTTGTGTGAGGGATGGCCGATGTCATTTATATTGGAGTCACCGCTTTTGATCAGCAAAAGCTGTTCAATAAAATAGCAATAGAAAAATGAAATGAAAGTGGTATATGGAACATATTTAGTTCTGGCGCTCAAGGTGACCTTTCAAGAGGATGGGATATTATGGAAATTGCTACAAGGGACGAAGTAGTTTATCTCACTGTCATAAATTCTCATATGGCTTGCATTTAGAAATTATTCAGATGTGCTCCATTCCAAACTTGTGAATATCTTTCCTGCTTGGTCGTCATTTAGCAGCCTAAAAGAAGAGCAGCTAGAATTTGATATGAATCTGAGATTCCACAGAGACTCCACAGAAATGCATGGCTGAGTTTGGGGTGTGCTGTATCAGATAGTCTCAGACAAGGACCATCAGTCCTGGAAAAGAAGTAGGATGCATTTAAGTAGGCTGTGCTTTAAACTGCTAACCTGTATTTTGGAGCCTTAACAAATGCCAGAAGAATCCTACTTTCTATGCATAACCAGCAGCAAATTATGTATGGTTCCTTGTCATTCTTCCATTCAAGCAATTTGCAGGGTCCACCATGCTTCATTTCATCTTCGGGCACCTTAACTACATTTATGCCTTTCACTTTTTCTTTTGTAATGCCTACTTGACCATTTAAGCTGCTGTTCAGTAACTTAAAGAATTCAAATATTTTTTTTCCAACTTTTACCAGGTTGGGAAAATCCGGAAAACAGCTGCCCGTAAACGGGAATTCCACGTACTTTTTATGGTGATCACGACCATCATCTGTTATCTGATTTGTTGGCTGCCCTATGGAGTTGTAGCACTGCTTGCAACCTTTGGTAGGCCAGGCTCGGTGTCTCCAGTTGCAAGTGTCATACCATCCATCCTGGCAAAGAGCAGTACCGTTTGCAATCCAATAATCTACATCCTTATGAACAAGCAGGTGAGAACTACAGTTAGAGTTGATTTTCTTGAATGGTATATTGAAAATGACATAAAAAATTTTTATGTAATTTTAATGAAAATTTTTATGCTGTCACAGCTTCCAACCTCTCCCAATGGATCCATCTAGCTTTTGTTGTAGAAGCAGCACCTTGGTATCTGATGGAGAAAATCCAATCCTCCAACACTCTGTAAAGAAAGTTTAAATTTCATATCTAATAATTGCATCTTTATTGGCATTCACAGACTCTGCCTGATGGTGTGTTTTTCTTGACTTTAGAACAGGACTCCTGTGTCTTTAGAACAGGCTGCTGTATGATACAGGAAGCTGGACTGGATGGGCCTTTGGCCTGATCCAGTGGAGATTTTTCTGAGAATGCCAAACTGTCTGGGACCCCCAAGAAGATATTACATGGCTGGAAGTGTCATTAAAGGTGCCCAGTGCCAGATCCAGCTGCATCCAGCTTTTCGCGATCCACTTGAAATAAGTCACAACCCCCAAGGGGGTCACATCTCCCACTTTGAAGACCACAGCTGTAGGGCATAGGACAGGGAACTCCAGGTCAAATCCCAAACTGCCACTGAAAGGTTTACTGTCTGCCATGATGTTTGCAAAACCACAGAGGTACAGTGAGGGGCATGGTACACTCACAAGGCAGCGGCTGTGCTCATGCTGGTCACTGCCTGTGGCCACAAATGGAACGGATGTTCTCTTACCTTGAGGCAGCCTCTGTGACTGTTCTTCCCACCTCACTGCAGGCTGCAACAGTCCTGAAAAGTTAGATGAGATTGGGGCAAAATCCAGAGTAACTATGGAGAGTCTTGCTCTGGTATAAGAACAATTTACTCTGGATAGCAATATGAATTTCTAATAGGTTTTCACTAGGTGGTGCAGTAACTACGGGTGCACATAATGTTTCTTACGTGCTCACGTAGTTACTCTGGATTGTAGGGTAGGGCTTGAATCTGTATACAGGATCCTGTATTTCTGATGAAAAGCAGCCATGTGAAACTCAGGCTGCAATCGCAAAGAAACTTTTCTGGGATTAAGATCCATTGAACACAATGGGGCCTACTTATGAGTAGACGTGTTTAGGATTGTGCTCTAAAGTTGTAAGAAAATTTTCCACTTTCTTGCTGAGCTGTCCCTGAAGTTGGGTAAGTGCCCAGAGCACATGGGAAGGATTGCTGTGGATATACATTTTCTGTGTAGTGGTCTGGCTTTCCTTCAGTCTGTCAGACTGCATGAAAATCATCGCTTCAAAGATTTGGAGAAACAAGGGAGCCTTGAGAGTAGTCACTGTACTTGATAAGAGGTACCACTGCTTTTCTAAGATGCAGAGAAGCATTTGCAGGAAATATTTTCCTCTAGACTTCACTCTTCTTTGCAACAATATTTGTAAAGCAGGCACAAGAATGCAGTCCTCTGGGTCAGTGGCTTTTCAGGTCACTTGTGTATCGTCTTTTTTTAAAGAGGGTTAAAACAAAATCAAGGCTATGTGAAAATCAAAATAATTTAAAATGAAAGAAAAACTATATGAAGGTGTATAGAACTAAAAAAACTAAAATGGCTACAATTAAGAGTGAAATCCAGAGTAACTACGGGGAGTCCTTGCTCCAGAGTAAGAACAAGTTACTCTGGATTGCAATATGAATTTCCCATAGGCTTTCACTAGGTGGTACAGTAACTACGGGTGCACATAATGTCTCTTACATGCTCTCGTAGTTACTTTGGATTGTGCCCTTAGTCTTTTTATTTACAGTATTCATTAATAACCTCACATATTTGAACAGGCAAATATATTTTAATGGTAAGTAATAGGAAACTGTTCAGTTAATTCAGTGTTTCTTAAACTGTCACAAGCCAGTTTCAAGTCTCACATACAATGCAATCCTGTGCACATCCACTCAGAAGTATGTTTCATTGAGTTCAGTGGGGCTTACTCCCAGGAAAGTGCACATAGGATTGTACCCATAGCACTTTGCTCAGCCATCATTGAAAATTTCAGAGAGGAAAATTTGAGGTAAGCTGCCGGGAAAATTTGAGGTGAGAGAGAGAGAGAGAGAGAGAGGGGGGGGATGGTAGTTTGCTCTAAATACGTGGGGAGATCAGTCGCTGAAAGAGCGGAAGACCTATTGTTGGGGAAGAATCCAAGCCTCAAGAATCTAAGAATCCACTAATATTCTGTGGCACAGTTTTATTCAGTGAAGGGATGCAAAGAATAAACTGGGTTGTTAAGAACATAAGAAGAGCCTCCACTGGGTCAGGCCAAAGGCCCATTTGGAGCACAATCCTAAGCATATCTACTCAGAAGTAAGCCCCATTGTGTTCAATAGGTTTTACTCCCAGGAAAGGGTCTTGAGGATTGCAGCCTCTGTCTAGCTTCCTGTATCATACAGAGCAGAGTTGGGCCCGGCCTGGCCCAACAACTGGTTCCCTGGAAGTGGGTGGGGCCGGGGCGGGGTCAGGGGTGGGGCTGAGGCTGGGGAGGGCACACCACCCACCCCAGCGCGCTATGGATGCGGGTGGGCGGGGCGAGGGGTAGGGCAAGGGGTGGACCCCAACCCTGGCGTACTGCATGTGCGCCAAGGTTGGCGCATACGCAGTCATGTCCTGAACAGGATACGATTGTGCTTGTGTCAAGATCGACGCAGGCTCAGTGATGTTTCGCCCAGGCGAAATGGTCCGCCCGGGTTTTTGGCCCCCTGCTAGTGACCGGATCGCTAGCTACGGGCCAAAACCAGGAAGAGGTTCGGGCAAACCCGTCCGAACCAGCCTGGGCCCATCTGTGATACAGAGCCTTTCCAGACCTTTCCTACTAGTTTTCTAGATCAGTGATATACCCAATGTGACTGTCTGCCAGGACTCACTGTTTTAGTGGGTCTTGTATCTACCCTTCAGCAGGGTGACCATATGTGCTTTCTCCCCTCCAGGACATGTCCTGGATTTCAGCCTCATGTCCTGGAAAAAAATCTTCAATGTCCTCCTTCTTGTGATCAGGCAGCATGAAATTAATAAATTTTTTATTGCAGTTAATAAATTATATGTAATAGTTTAAAATTTAATAATAAGTAATGTCGTGTTTAAATTAAGTACATGAAAGCAAAATGTATGAGTGTTTTAAGTTTTTATTTCGTAATGGCCTACATTTTTCTTTATTGCCCTACATTTTGGGAGCTCTTGCTGTCTTTTTTGAGTTAAGATATAGGGTTACTCTGCCTCTCAGTGTGACTGTGGTGCTCCTGGACAAAATATTCATCATATTGTGTCCAAATGTTCATCATGAGCTTTTACCAGCCCAGTGTCTGATTTTGTTCAATACAGACAACTCTGTCCTTGAATGGCTGGGTGGACTGGACATTAACATCTGATTTACTATAAGTCCAAGTATTTGGACTAAATAAATAAGATCAGTGGTTTTCAAATGGTATATCACAAATGGTTCACAAATGAGCCATAGTAGTTTGGGGAAGGATCATTTATCATAGGAACATTGTGGGAGCCCACCCTGTGGGAACCCAACCCCTTAGCAGCAATGTAGTGTGCTTTGACAAATTGTCAACGAAACTGATGGCGTGCCTTGAACATTTTAGTGGCTTGTCAGTGTCCTGCAAGATGAAAAAAGGTTGAAAATTGCTTTTTTAATTTCAAGCTGCGCTGGGAATAGCAATGCAATCTGCACATAAATTGTTTGGTGTGAGTCAGAAAATAAAGGAGTGCAGTGTTACTCTTTCCTTGTATTATTTAAGATAATGTCGACTGCAGTCTTATCTCATTTTAATTATTATTTAATGTGTACATGTTTCCCTGTGTCCATAACTGTTTTCAGTAATAAAGTGAGACAACTTTTTGCCACCAAGAGAGACAAGAGGATGATGATTAAAAGTTGGTTAAGCTAGTGGGACTGACCCTACAATCCAGAGTAACTACGGGAGCACGTAAGAGACATTATGTGCACCAGTAGTTATGGCACAACCTAGTGAAAACCTATGGGAAATTCATATTGCAATCCAGAGTAAATTGTTCTTACACCGGAGCAAGGACTCCCCATAGTTACTCTGGACTGCGCCCTAAGAGACAGATAGGACATAACAGTGGATTGCAAAATTCATCTTTCCCCCTTTATTATACAAATAAGCTATATATGGGTGTGTGTGTGTGTGTGTGTGTGTGTGTGTGTGTGTGTGTGTGTGTGTGTGAGTGAGTGAGTGAGAGAGAGAGAGAGAGAGAGAGAGAGAGAGAGAGAGAGAGAGAGAGAGACGATGGGTGGGTGTTTGTGTGTTCAAAAGTAGTTATACAATTATGAGTCAAAAATGTGTAAATGCTGAAGGCTGGCAATGTAGCGTTAAGAATGTGTAAGAATTATACTTAAGAATTATACTTGATTGCGGTTGTGTGGTGAGAGCATCATCCTTATTGTTATGCTGTTTTTTCATAATAAAAACTATCTACTTTTGCACGTACACACACCCTTCCGTATATGTATTTCCATATAGCTATAGATTTGGCCAAAGGGCCATATCAAATACCAGGCACAGTGTTGAGGGATGGAAAAATATTTAAAATTTAAATAACAGATAAAGATGGAACTTAGATTAATGAATAAATGGGCTCAAATTTCCTGTATTTCTGGAAACTCCAATGCACAACACAGAAATATAGCACACATTTAAATGGACCCCCATTTACCCTGCCCATTTACCCTTAGCAAACTAAGGGCCCAATCACAACTCCAGTCATGGTTGGTCAACTGGAAAACAGGTTCTTAGAGTCAGAGGCTTTCAGAGACCAGAGTTTGGCCGCAGCCCAGTAAGAAGCTCACCATGGACCATATTTGGTCACCTGGCCAGGGGTTAGAGATCCCTGCTATAGATGAATAAAGGGGTATAGTCAGTGGTGGGATTCAAATAAATTAACAACAGGTTCTATGTCCTAATAACCTAAATTAACAACAGGTTCTATGTCCAATTAGTAACAGGTTTTCGGAACCAGGCACTCATTTAGCAAAGTGTTCTATAGAACCTGTGAGAACTCCCTGAAGCCCACCAGTGGGTATAGTTGAGGAACTGGGACAAACAAGCTCTAGCACTTCTACAACTGTAGCAGTGGCCTCACATGAAGGAGAGCTCAGGGACTGCAATCAAAACATTTTCCCTCCCAAATCATTAGCCAAGAAGGTGCGTTCGGCTCAGCAGGAAGCAAACTAAGGACCCAATTCTATCCAGTTTTCCTGTGCTGGTGCAGCTGTCCCAGTGAGGAGTGTGCTACATCTTGTGATATAAAGCAATCACTTCAAGATATGGGAACATGATTCCTTTATGTCAGGGCTGCATTGCAGCTTCACTGGTACTGAAAAGTTGAATAGGATTGGCACCCAATGAATTTGTCTCCGCAGTGTTTGTTGCTGTGGGCTGTATCCGGTGCATTGCTAAAACCCTTCCTACTGTGAGCAGTGCTTATTGTTCTTCTCACCAGAAGCTCACCCAACATATCCAGAAATCAGGATACATACTGGGGCAATGGGCTACAAATGTGACTGCCCCAAGTATTTCTCTACAACCATCAGGTGGGCTGGAATTTTGTGCTGGAATGGTAAGTGCTGGTCCAAACAGGGATTGCTTTTTCAGTGCACAGTGGTTGTGAGTTTGGTGACTGCTGGTCAACTGCTATATATTTATGTCATAGTTGTCATCTTTCCAGGAGAGAGACAGACAGACAGACAGACAGACAGACAGACAGACATTGCATATATGGATGTGTAACACCTTCTGTTGTGTCTATAAGTATGGATTTCCATGTGCATTTTCCATGCGCTCATACAGAAATGAGCATCCCCCATCACAGCACTGAACAGTGCATGCATTCTTCTATATCACTCGAATGAATATTGAGAACCATTTTGACTCCAAATATTGTATTTACTCGAATCTAATGCTCACCTTTTCCAGCCAAAGTTAGTCTCCAAAATCAGGCTGCGCTTTACATTTGATGATTAATTAAATTTGAGTAGATGTGGTGTTTTGATTATAAGGGTGCACATTAGATTCAGTGGTGCATTAGATTTGAGTAAATACAGTAGTTAGTATATAGGTTAACAACTTGATCTTGCAGATAAGTAAAGTAGAAGTGATGCAACTCACAGCTGAGATGGACTGATGATGCTGTAACACGGTTAAGTCTGTGTAGTAAAGAGATCCTAAAGATTCTACCTACCTACCTACCTACAGTAATTCTGTGTACATATAGTGAAAAAACCTCCTGTAATGAGATTGTGTTTATGGATGCTGTAAAATAATCTTATAACGAAGGAATGCATGCAGAATGATTCTCACACTGCCACCTGCTGTTTTAAAAGGGGACATTTATTCGGAAACAATTGATGCAAACGGTGCATATAGACAGGGAAGCAGAATACAAACAAAGGCAAATTCATTTTTTGTGCCTTCAGGGAGTAACAATGAGAAAGACTACACAACATGTCACTTAAGATTACCATCTAGCATCTCTAGGCAATGTCCTCAAGGACAGAACCATTTTCAGTTGAATGCATTTTTAAAGAACACTTTAGGGTTACCAGAGACTGAATTTCAAAATTCTAGATATCTTATTTAAAGATACTCGTACGCTACTTGCAGATGGTCCACATATTTGTACAGGTTGGTCTGACTCTCATTTGGTTTGATGTGGCCAAGAAGAGAAAGATGGGCTCTTGCTAAGAGCTGTTCATGAGCCACCAATTCTTTAAAGCACTAAACAGCATTTCCCCATTAGTTATGATGTGGAAAACCTTGAAATTACCAGCAAAGGGAAAAAAATTAGACACAATTTCATTTCTTCTTTCCAACATTTTGTATGATTTTGTTTCATTCTATTTTTCTTTTTCTTAAAAAAAGATAATAAATGGCATTACACATTCATTGATTGTTTGCTCACCTTTCCCTTACCAAAACAAATGCCCAAGTTGGCTTACAAAGCTTTTATCCTTTATCCTCACAACTACCCTGTGAGGTAGGTGGGACTGAGAGTGAGTGATTGGCCTAATTTCACCCAGGAAGTTTCATGGCTGAGAAGGGATTTGAAGTAAGAACTCCCAGGTCTCAGTCCACTTCCAGGTCTCACTACGTCAACCTGGCTCTGAACTTGAAGAACTGCTTTTTCAAAGCTAGCGAAATGTTCAGCTATGCCATGATGCAAAGCCAAGCTTTCAAGTTTTATATTTTAAACATTAATTCAGGCATATAAAGAGGACAGGCTAATCCACAAGGCCAACCCAGGCAGCAAATTCCAGCCATCTTTCTGTCTACTTTCACCACCATTCCTCTTCTTTTTCCACTTCTTAGAAAGGGAAACATAGGAAATGTGGAGCGGAGAAGTGTGGTGACATTCATTGGGCTAAGATGTAATAGCAGTTGATATGCTGACTCAGGCCTCAGGAGGCCTTAGGCTATCAGCTCCCAAACTTAGAGACATCACAGTTCTTTTCTTCTGTGTTAACTTCCCAGTTTGCATGAGATCTGGCACTATTCTTGTGAGAGGTGCAATCCAAGACGGTGGCACCCAGGAGGAGGATGCCTGGCATCCCACAGTTTCCTTATTAGTATCCCATTGCTCCCTTTGGAGCATCACCTCAGTGTTTGGGAACTACTACCTTAGGCTCAGGCTAAGGTACAGAGAAAAGAATTATATTTCCCTTACACAATGAAGACATTAAGAAAGAACAAGTTGGAAGTTTCTGTATGTCGGGCATCCCCTTCATGAGTCAGGATTAAAGACTGGAAAGCTTGGACTTACAAAAATATGATCTATAAATGGGAATTTTTCATCCATAAGGAATAATAGAAATAGTTGCTAATGGGGGCCATATACACACCCATGACCTCCATTGCATGTAAAGCTTGTGTAATTTCTGCTATACTCTCTCTGAGTTGATCCCAAAGCAGATCAGTTTGTGTGCAGCCCCAGCAGAGGTGGGAGTTGTGAGAATGAGACTGGTTGATGTAGGGATTGGAATTGTAGGAGTCTGTACTGTGGGGAGATAGCATTGGCCAGTTTGTGTGCAAGGAAGAAACAGTGGACTTCGTTGTAAGATTCCTATACTGCGTTGTGAAGTAGCCAGCTAGTACCATCTGGTCTAATTTTAACATGAACTCAGGCTGCAGTCCTGACCCCCCCAGTTAGGCCACCACAAGTCTCAGCACAAGTCCTGTGCTGGCCGAGGGTGTCATAAAAGTGCCATAAGCCACTTCTGTGCCACTCCTGGTGGGGTTAAACCAGTGCAGAGACATGCACTGGCATTCCCAAACCACCACAAGAATGGGGAGACAGATGAGTTGTGCTGGCCAAAATTGATTAGTATTGCATTCCCAGTGATTTACAAGACCATTTCCCCCAGTAATCAGATGTGGAGGTGCGTATTTCCCTCCAACAGCTGAATTTATTGTTTCCATGATAAAGGTTATATCTACCTCCCCTGTCCTTGAACATATAAACGCTCCTTATTTGGACATTTCTGGCCAAATTATGTAGTTTATCTAAGTGAAGAATACTGAAGAGTTGGCTCTTGTTTTGTAAATGATAAATTTTTAAAGGTTTGAGTCAGTTTGAACAATCATACACCAATATTGGAAACTATCAATTTCCCTGTCCAGTAACAGAAGTACAAATCACATAGATGGATAGTTAACTGAGCAAGAGGCACTCTTTCAAGTGGGTGTTCATCTTTTATTTAGCAGGGGGAGAGTAACTGGCCCTACACACCCCAAGAGTGTCTGTTCAAGTGGCTTCTGCTGGTCTTCTTTTTTGCATTTTAGATTGTGAGCCCTTTTGGGACAGGGACCCATTAGCTTTTAATTAGCTATTATTATTTTTCCATTTTCTTTGTAAACCGCTTTGTGAACTTGTTAGTTGAAAAGCGGTATATAAATATTGTAGGTAGGTAGGTAGGTAGGTAGGTAGGTAGGTAGATAGATAGATAGATAGATAGATAGATAGATAGATAGATAGATAGATAGATATCAGGCAGATCATCATGATCTATTTTCAAAGGCAAATTGCCTCACTTCAAAATCAATCCATTTGTATATCATGGGTCGGAAACACTGCATTTTAAGCTTAATTTTTTCAAACTTCACTAGTTTTAATCAGTGCAACATGATAAGTTTCGGAACCATTTGTGGAGTAAAACTAAGAGCCCAGTCCTATCCTGGGACTGTCTAGAGTGTGCAATGAAGGATCAAATAAGATTGTACCATAATTAGCATACATTGATCGTATTGTGTGGCAAGTGTTGAAATTTAAAACTACCTGTCTTGTACCTTGTTACACATCCAGGTGTTTTCTTGGACATCTGTGTCCATGACTAAATTGGTTGGAACCAAGGTTCATTGTACCATCCTATGGCCAGTTCCAGCGGTGGGCTTCAAAGGGTTCTCATAGGTTCTATGGAACCCTTTGCTAATGAGCGCCTGGTTCTGAGAACCGGTTACTAATGGGACTTAGAACCTGTTGTTAATTTATTTGAACCCCACCACTGGCCAGTTCTGATTTACAACTGACTTTGTGGAGCATTTTTGTAATGGTTTTAGTTAAGGAAAAAATTGAAAATATATCAGAATCAAATGCAAAAGGATTTCATCTGTGAGCAAAGATCTTCGAGCAAAAGCTGGCAGTGGACTAATCTACTCCTTCCAGGATCTTTTCTGGAAAATCAATATAGAAATCAATTTGCTCCTGAAGAAGGAACTTGTTGGAATTTATTTTCAAAAGTTCATGTGTTTAGTATTTTATGACACTAGACATAGCCCAGACAGTGATGATTGATGATTCGTAATGGGCTTTAATAGATTTTTAAATACTCTAATCATGACTACCAATAATGTACGTTTGATAGATTTAATACTTTTCACATTTAGTCTGTATAATTATAATAATTATTATAATAGTCTGCACTACTGTGACCAAAAAGTTTGACATTTCATGTTTACACTGTGCTATCCTCATTGATAACCTACACTGTAATTTAAAGTTGAATTGTGCATTTTGTGTTTTTTTCCCCTCTTTTGTGTGTTGTGCACCTGCCTGTGCCCTAGTCACACTTTTAATAACCCAATTAATTACTTTCACAGTTTAAAATTTTTATCACTCTTTTCTCTCGCACCCATGATTGTATTCATCCCCCGTGTAGAACATTTTCTGGAAGTGCTGCAATTGTCATAAAAGACAAGTTATATGTTGTAACTAGTGAAAAGCGTACCCACATTGCGGGAGTAAAATTCCTCCGTACGCCATCCTTCCATGGCGCGTCAATCCCCCATGCGCAACATCCCCCCATGAGCATCAACACTCTATAACAATGTCTATAACATTCCATTTTTGCAGGCTGAACAGATTTTTTTTAGATTTAAACCTTATTTTTCCCTAGAGGTAATAGAGCTAAGACAATATTCTGAAATGGTTCATCAAATGCTTTTATTAGCAAATGAGTCATTATTTGCAGATAGATGTTGAAATGAGGACTTCAAAATTGGCCCAGGGGTATGTCAGTCTGTAAATTTATCAGTCAGTCTCATTTCACTTGACCAAGTGAATCTGATTTACTGATGACGAAAATGAAGCTAGGCAAAGTGTTCACTTTAAGATTTCTATAATTCCAACCTTTAGAAGTCCTTGGAACTGTTTTCATTGACACTTTCTGGCTTCGTTTACTTTAGGTAGGGTGATCTTCCCTTGCTGGTGATGACGCTTTTGATTCATGCACAGAACTGATGGGTGTTTCAACATCAGTTTGGAGTAATATCTGTTGCATATACAAATGTTTGTTTTATTGTGCATTATGGCACACATCTTTAATTATATGAAAATGATGTTTCCTTTAATAGAACACTCCTACAGAGAGCTGGCCTACTGTTCTTCCCAAATGGAAGATAAACTTGCCTCAAAAGTCAAGAAAAGAGATAACATTTTCAAGAATTAGTATCAAGTATACTAATCAAGTATACTTGATAACAGTATACTTGATATATTTGATAAGAGTATCAAGAATTAATTCAGATCAAGAATTAGGCTCAAGAATAGCTTCAATCAGCAATTCAGTTTTACTATGAAAGACGTCGGGACAAATGTCCTGACCTAGAAACCCTTTTCCCTTCAATTCATATACAGTATGTGGAGCTAGTAGCAGTGGCTATCTGTGTACCACTACTTCAGTATTTCACCCCTAAACCCCTGGTTAGGCAAGCACAAGTCCCCTGCTGGCCTCGGGGTCCTGCAAAACTCCTGAATTTCTCTGCCATAAGCCCTTGTTGACACATCTTGGTGGATCAGATCTGGGAAGGAGGCTTGGAAACAGTATATACCAGTATATGCCAATCTTGCTCCCTCCTGGGTCCAATCTTATTCCAGTGTGTCCAACTGTTAACACCATCACAGCACTCTTGTGACAAATAGCATGGGCAGAGAATGTGCTCAACTGAATGTGCTCCTGTTCTCCAAAATAGGACTGTTCCAGAGTAGGACTGTGCCATAAAGTGCTGAGATTTGCACATTACAAATTTTAAAACCAACATATAAACAGAAACAGCCATGAACTTACTTGAAATACCCCAAATACTCATAGAAAGAGACAATAGGAAGAGACAATGATGGATCTGAATTTGTATAAACTGAACTGTGAAGTAACTTGATTTGCCTAAATCAGTGTTTTAGGCAAGTACCTCTGGAGGTAGCTATCGATGCCATCACCAGTTACTTTGAATGGGGAGGCAAATGCAATGCAACACATTAGTAAAAGGGTCAGGATGAATGAGAGGGGTTTACTGGACACACAAAAATGCCTACCTGCCTCCTACTGCCGCCTGTTGCATTGCGTTGCTGATTTTGCTACCAGGAGGCAGTATCTGCGGGGACTGTGCGTACCACTGAACACCACCTCAAGTACCACTGTACTACTAGTTGAGAAACACTGGTGTAAATCAATCTGAAACCAACAGCATTTCCTTTCTCTTATCTTTACCCTGAAAAACAGTTAACAAGGACTGACAAATGGAATTACTTGAATTTCAAATTGCTGTTACATTATGAAGCATCAGTGATGTCTGATTCAATCTGGTGCCATTTTTGGCAGCCAACCCAAGGGAAAAGATTGCTATTCAAGTTGATGATTTTCATTTGACTGCAAGTGATTCAAGTTGACTGCATTTTCATTCTTATTTGACTAAAACATTTTTTTCCATGTGCATTTCTGCACTTTATTTGAGAGAACTTACCTGCACCATCTCAAATATGGATGACTGGATAACATCCAATGCTTTATGCACAGCTGACCTGTGTGGTTTACACTGTGCCTAACCCATGGCTACCTATGATGTAGTTGTTAGTTGCTGTATTATGCCAGCATAATCAACAATCTGCTAAATTCCTGTGTCGGTTGAATTATTGGATGCAGAAGATTGGCTACTGACTAGAATAAAAATCCAGTAAATAAACTACTGACTTTGCTGTTATTAACTGATAGTAGATAAAGCATATAACATCATAAATAACGATTAACTACCCAATCCTAAGGTTCTGTGGTGCGAGGATGACCGGGGCACCAAAACGTCTTCTGTCATTAGATACATCTATTGACATTAGATGTCAATAGGTAAGCACTAGATACCCTTCCCTCAAGTAACAATGGAGCTACTCAGTGATGAGATTCAAAGAAATTAACAACCGGTTCTATGCCCATCTGGCAGCCACTTTTAAATGGCTATTTTTAAACTTTATATGTCCTCTCTCTCGTTAACAATCGGTTCTATAGAGTAGGTGCGAACCTGCCCACCACTGGAGCTACTCTATTCTGCAGTAGCGTTAGAGCTGGCATAGAATCAAGGGTGCCCGGGTAATGCTAGAAGGCACCATATGGATATTTATGATCTGGTGAAGCTGAGCTCACTGATCCTGCCCCCTCCTGCCCTGCTTCCTCCCCAGGCATGCTTCCTCCCTGCACTCTCCCCACCCTGGAACACCTTCTCCCTGCCTTCCTCACACCCCCATTCACTGTCCAGTGGTAGAACACCAAAACAGAACTGGCGCCAGCACAATGCTAGTTGGCACTGATGCACTGCCGGCACTGGGGACTGCAAGCATACTTTATTTAACAGCATGTTTGTGACAACCAGCGATAGCAGAATGCAGAACAATAAGACTGAGGCTGTCAATCTGGATTTAAATAGAATTCAAAGGAAGCACACAAAGCCTGTACCCAACTGACTTTAACTTCCATGAATTCTTTAAGTATTATCATTCACTTAAAAGTGTGCATTTATAAAAGACTAATTTTGAGTTTATGAATAAAGAATCGTAACTTCATCAGATCAGTAGATGAGTAAATTAACCAATTCCTGGGTAACAAAGTGGCACAAGCGGTTAAGACGCTGTGCCTGTTAACCAGAAGGCCAGGGTTCGAGACCCGGGTCAGCCCCACAAGACAGGGTGAGCTCCTGTCCTTCGCCCAGCTCTGCGACGCCAGCTGGATCAAATCGTGTTGGCTCTGCCTTTCCATTGGACAAATTCAGTGACGTGGAGAGGGGGGATTTGCTGCTTGGGTAACAGCCTATCCTCCATAACAATCCAACCCAGGCTTTCGTGCTTCGCTTGCAGCGTATGCAGCGCTGAGCATAATACCATAGTCTTTCAAGACTGATGGAGGCCTGCTGGATAAAAAATTCATTGATGAATTCCCTGTGCATGTCTAACTAGCTTAAAAATGGTCAAATTTGGATGGCCAGTGCATTGTACACACATAAAGTGAATGTTAATCTTAGCTGTGGTATAATAACGGCAAAGGAATGGATTCGACAGAAGACCTTTTATAGCACCCTACCGGCCTCAAAAACTGTGATTTGTGGTATCGCTGGCATTTTAAAAACCTTGAGAACCAGTGCAAAATCAAATTAACCTTTTTATTACAGTACATACTGAAAAGAATATTGTAGCAAGATCAGCTAATTACATGTACTCTGAAAGAGAAATCTAGACATTTGCATTTATCAGAGCATGAAAAGAAGTCAAGACCTTCATCTTAATAACCCTGACTAGGAGCACATTAAAATTTCATCAGAAAAAAACAGAGTTTAATGTTAGTTTGAAATGTCTCTATATTAAAGAATGTGTAATGCATTGTGAATAATATGGTCACACTTCTTAAATGTTATTGTCCATATAATACTTACCACAATATTTTAAATAACGCTTAAATGTTTGAGATCTGAACTTGAGAACGTGTGGTGACCTTTTTCATTAGTGTGTTGCAGATATTCCTCATAGCAACATAGACCATTCATCAGAGGAAATTAAGCCTATCCAATAAATGCATGTGGTTATGAAAATAGTAGCATTGGTCACCTTTTCTGGGGGAGGAAGCTTTGATTAAGAGTAGAACAATTTTTGAAGGAGCATTTTCTTTGAATTGCTTTTATCAGGGTTTCCCAAACTGTGGGTCACAATCTGGGGCCTCCCACTCCCCTCGCTCTGGTTTTGCTCCAAATTGGAGGAACTCTAGAAGCCATATTAATCATCAGCAGGGTGTGGAAGCATCCTTTGTGTCACGCCAGGCCAGCAATCCTATCTACTGACATCTGCAGGCCTCAGAATGGCCACAGATCCCTTGAAAAGCCACTTCTGGTTTGTTTCCATAAACTAGCTTTCCAAGATATCTGTGATGCCATTTTGAGGCATAGAGCCCAGCCGAGTGAGTGCTGGCCTGGTGTGACCCAAAAGAGCCTTCCCACCTTCCTGTTCATTCCCACATTGCAATCCACCATGGATGAAAAGGTAGGTTGTGGTGTGGGAAAGTACAATAAGAAAAATGCTTGTCCAGTACACAGCTTTGGGGATTTCTTTCTCTTCCTCCTTGACCTCCCATTTGAAATCAGGTGTGCAACATAGTATGACTGACACAGACCCAAAACGTATTGACTGCCAATGAGTTTTTATATGTTGAATCTCCAGCTCAGTGGTGGAGTTCACATCCCAGGTGAGCAAATCTCATCACGGACAGCCACAGATTGTTAGAATAAATGGCCTTTTTAGGACACTGACCCAGAGTATTGCTGCACGTTTCATCAGTATAAGACATGGGCCACACTTTAGGAAGCCTTTTATGTGCTTTAATTAACTTAAACCAGTCTCTTCCCACCACAGCATGTCATCAGTTATTCCATACACAACTGATCAGTTCACATCATACACTTCTTGTTGGATATCATATTATACTGTAAGATGGAGAAATGTGGGCAGAATCTTAGCTCTTCTGCCATGTTGAAAACTTCAGGCACCTAAAAATCAAATGTGTCTGGGAAAGATTATCTAGTTTTTATTATGCTTAGGAGCTTTGACATGAGTTTTCACCCACTTGATCTGCTGATCATGTAAAACTGTATCTGCTGATTCAGTTCTGCTGATCATGTAAAAGCCAGGCTCTTTGCACTTATGATTGGAAAAGACAGTATGCACTTGTGCTCATCAAGTACATTGTTTGTTTACAGCAGAATCCTAACCATGTCTACTCAAAAGTAAGCCCCTATGTGTTCAGTGGGTCTTGCTCACAGAAAAGTGTCTTTGGGATTACAGCCTAAGGCTGCAATCCTAAAGACACTTTCCTGGGAGTAAGACCCATTGAACACAATGGGATTTACTTTTGAGTAGACATGATTAGGATTGTGCTCTTAGAAAACTAAATTATAGCCTTTTAATAAGCATTTGAAGTATTCAGGTTTGTTTAGATAACTCCGTGATTTTCAGCCTTTTTCATCTCATGGCACACTTAACAAGGCTCTGAAATTGACAAGGCACACCATCAATTGTTTTTACCATTGACAAGGCACTCCAGACTGCTCAAATCCCCTAATTTTCCTATTAATGATTGTCAATCCCCAAATTCCCACGGCACACCTGTGGACTATCTGCGGCACACCAACGTTGGTTGAAAATCACTGAGATAACTAATAGCCTTTTAATAAGCACTTGAAGCATTCAAGTTTGTTTAGATGATAGCCTTTTAATAAGCGTTTGAAGCATTCATTGTGATTTTCTTTATAGAAGAAACATGAATATTCTTAATAGGACTTGGAAATGGATGCAAGTCATCAGCTGAGTTTGTACAGTGATGGCCAAGGTTAATCTAGCCAACAAGCTTCCTGGAATGGGGATGTGGCCTGCATCCAACATCTTCCAGGGTACATCAAGGTGACCTCCATGGGTCTCTGTTCCATCTGCAAAGATGGCAGAAAGAGAAACAGGGTAGCAGCAGCCCAACATTTTCTAAAACATGACAGTTGCAAGTTTTTACAAGGCCGGAGCAGCAGAATGATCCTGTTCTCATAACTTGATTTCTTAAGCAATTTAAACAGGATTGTTGAAACTCTGGCTTCTATTTCCTGCCTATGCAAGGAGGCAGCCAGGCAAGGAGAAGGCAGCGGGAAAGAAACCCCCATAATGTCACCTTCCTTTTAGGTGCAGCTTTGATGCTGACTTTTCTCATTCTTTCTGCCTTGTTCTTTTCAAAACAGACAGGATGAATGAAGTATGCTGGGAAAACATCCAACATGTTCCATCTACCCCGTTTACAGCAGAGCTGGAGCTTCAATAAAAGATAGGAAGAGATCCAGATTGTCATGCTTCCCTAAGCAGCTAGAGATGACAGCCACAGATGCAGCCACAGAGGGATGAATGTGCATGGTTTTTAAAAACATGTTTCAGTAAATGGAAGAACTAGGAGAGGCAGCCATTCTGCTTGTAACTATGGAAAAATAACTGCAATTTGTGATTGGAAAGATATAAAAAAATTCATATTTTTATGAATATGCCTTGATCCAGCATCAGTTGACTTTTGAGATTTGTCAGTGCCGGTTAGGCTGGCAGGAGTCCTGTGCTGTCCTGGGGATGTTGCAAAAGTGCTGTGACACTACTCTGACACTCCTGGGGAGAAGTGCCAGTCTCCCCAAACCACTGTAGAAACATGGAGATGGGTGAGTTGTGCTGGCCTAAATTGGTTAGGATTGTGTCCTGTCTTTATAAATAGATCCTTTATAAATTTTTGGTTTTATTCCACAATTCATTGTTTTGTTCACTGTCTTCCTGTTTTACTTGGTGAATTTTAAAAATTGTTTTAAAAATAGTTCATTGGTATAGAGATGGATTACCAACCGATGTTTATTAATAAACCTAGTGCCACAGTTCGAATTAATAATTTAAAGGCAATATCTGTTTTGTAACATATTGAATTTTACCCCTTCAAGCTAAATAATGAAAACAGATCACTACTTCCAATCAAATAAGAAAACCAAACTTTATTTACAAGAAAAAATCTGTACACTGTGCATACATAAAAATATATAAAACCAAAATAGAAAATACAAAAGTGTTAAAATGTATACAAACACTGTTTAAAAATGTGACTCCTGGAAAATTTCAAACTTTTATTTCTTGAAGAGTGCACACTCACTTAAAAACTATCATACAAAATAATTTCAAGGCTATTAAAAAGTACACAGTTTTCTACTTGAATAGCTCAGCAACTACAGCTTTAGAGAATGAGATGATATGCATGAATGTAAAGCATGTGCAAAGATGATAATTAAAGATTCAAATTATTCCACCAACTTAAAGGGAAAAAAAGAAACTACATTTTTGATATTCCAGATTTAATTAAGTAAGCATTCAGTAGACATGGGCTACTTAAAATCAGAACCGTTAAATCAGGTGTCCTCTTTGTACAGAAAGTGGCAGTATTCTGGGATTATACGTCTCATCTATGAGACTAAAATTGTCAACTCTGCCTGTGTTAATCATACCCTACAATCCAGAGTAACTACGGGAGCACGTAAGAGACATTTACGTCGATGTAGTTATGGCACCACCTAGTGAAAACCTATGGGAAATTCATATTGCAATCCAGAGTAAGTTGTTCTTACGTAGGAGCAAGGACTCCCTGTAGTTATTCTGGATTGTGCCCATAGTCTCTCTAGGTTAGAAGAAGAAAGAACAGGACTTAAATGTCTATGCTAAAATGAACTGTGGCTGACCCTTTCTGATCCATCAGTAAAGGAAGAGGATAGTGAAAAACTGCACCCTTTAAACAGGGCAACTTAAATCTAATACTATAGTTATCCTTGAAGCATGAACCTCCTTAAAATATTGCCTTTCAATACTTTATTTGTGAAGGAAATGGATGCTCTTGAACATGATTAGCCAAGACAGTGATATTTGCTTCACATGTTTCCCAGATGACCAGACATCATCTATATATATAAAAGAGAAAAGTCACTGACCGACTGACTCTCATCAATGCCCTGCCAAAACCAGTGGCCCTAGAAGCGTGAAATTTGGGGTGGGTGTTCCTTCCGTGACTGAGGGGTGTACTAAGAACCAGTTTTTTGGAAATTCCAACCGGAAGGGGGTGAAAATGGGCACAACGTGTTTTCCTCCCTATACTTTGCATTGGAGAATTGATGACTCATCAACATTCCGCCCAAACCCCTGAACCTGGAAGCATGAAATTCGGGGAAGAAAATGAAGGAAAATTGCGAATGGGGGAAGGTGTGCATGGGGAAATTTGTGCATGGGGAAATTGCGCACGGGGGAAGTTGCGCATGGGGGGATGATGTGCACGGGGAAGTTGCGCAGGGGGAAGTTGCGCATGGGGAAAGTTGTACACGGGGGAAAGTTGCGCGTGGGGGAAGTTGCGCATGGGGATATGATGCACATATGGGAATGATGCAGATGGGTGATGTTGCATATGAGATGTTCAGGCACATGGGGGGATGATGCGCATGGGAAGTTGCGCATGGGGGGATGATGTGCATGGGGTTTGATGTGCATGGAGGGAAATTGCGCATGGGAGGAAGTTGCGCATGGGGGAATGCTGCTCATGGGGGAATGTTGCGCAATGGGGGAATGTTGCGCATTGGGGGAAGTTGCACATGGAGGAAAATTGCGCATGCTGTGTTGATGCACACGGGATGTTGATGCACCATGTGGGGGATGTTGTATTGGGAACTGTTACTCCCGCAACGCGGGTATGCTTTTTGCTAGTCATAGAATACACACAGCCAATGGATTCACCTTGCCTTACTACTTCAAACATTCCAATTATGATCCTAAGAGAGAAAAGCTATCAAGTAATGAATCTCTGGATATGTCTCCAATGGCCCAAGTATGTCAGAGCTGCCGGCAGGGATAGGTTTGGGTGGGTTAGGAGATTTGGGTGGGAAGGGGCATGAGGCAGGGAGGATGGGGGATGACAATTGCACCCACTAGATCCTATCCCCCAAGCTGGGGTGCTGTGAATCTAAGGAGATCCACTGGTGATCAGGCAGCCTACTGGGAGGTAAAAGTTATTTTACTTTAACCTCTCCCTGGCTTGATTTCACCTCCCCCCATTGTATGCAGTGTGTGCTCCTTTGGTGCAGTTGCATGGTGCATAACCAACAGAAGATGGATAAGATTCAGCGAGTACAGTGCAAGCCTATGTTTATTTGGGAGATAGGTTCCAATGTGTTTGATGGATTTATCCTAGGGAAGTATGGATTGGATTATAGCCTTAATTACATCTGAGATTAGGAAAACTAATTTGCCTAGGCCAAAAATTGATTCAATCTTTCAAAGAAATTGCCTGTACAAACATAAGAACACCTTGATTTAACTATATAGAAGGCATTAGGCATATAAACTGAGAAAGCACCACATTTAAAAATTCACAGTGGACAGCATGGACCATTAACAAATAGGAACAGAAAAAATCAGCATGTTTCCCTAAGTTGTTAAGTGCAACTTTTCATCTGTACAACCAACAGTGCAGAGAAAATGTGGTGTTTTCATCTTTCAACATGTCAGTGTCTTTAGTTTAGGCCAACCTGCCAATCAAAATTCACTTTTTCCACTACCCTTCCCCTTTTAATGTTGCTCAATTCTTAACTAGCAAATAAAACAAAGGCTTCATACAAACAGGCTTTGTAATTTTTAAAGTGAGATTTCTCACTGACTTCAAGTAGGAGTTACAGACATATGCAAATATTTATTCATCTGATATAGACTGAAAATGCACTATATATTATACCATGGTTTAAGAAAACATAACAAAAAAATCTGTTAAACATCTAATGCACATTCACTGTCTTAAAATGAATGGTTTGTACTTTTTATAAGCTATCATTTAAACTCTAAATCAGGCTTGTCCAACAAGGGGCCCCGAGGGCCACAAGTATGGGTTTTCTAAGTCAAATGTGCCCTTGAGCCTCATGTTGGACAAACCTGCTCTAAATGCTATCCTTTACTTTCAGCACATTTTTAAGGAGAGAACAAGGAGACTGTTGGAAGAGTAATTGGTACATGTAATATTCCTCTGCTATTCTTCCCTTTTCCTTTCTTCTTACCTCCCCAAAATCAGAAATATTTCACACTGAAATAAAATTCACTGGACGTTCCTATCCATTCAGTTTTGCAAAGCTAATACTGTCAGAACAACAGTCAAGGATATTTTAAGCTTACAGAGCAAACTCTTCCAAAGTCAGTTTGGACTAAGATAATTGAAATTGCTGAGGTGTTTGTGTTGGAACAGTTAAAAGATGAGATGCAGAAGCAGGCTTTGAAATCTTTGATAAAGGATGATTGGAAATTTATGTTATCCATTAGTTTGTGCTAGTCTAACTTTTGCAGAACTTCGAAATTAGCTTCATCTTTAAAACTATTTGGGCAATGTAAATTGAGTTCAAGAGGTGCCCAAGTGTGACCCGCGAGAGCTGTGGAGCCGGGCTGTTGGTGGCAACGGTCGCCGGCATTAACGTTTGAAGCAGAATTTGGCATTGTTGGATGACTTCACAGTAGACAGCTTATCACCCAGAACTGCCACAAACAGGTCTTATCAGACCATGCCAGTGGATGCATCTCCGGATTCTAAATGTCCAATTTGTTTGGACAGGTTTGAAAATGTGGCATCCTTGGATCCTTGGACAATTATGATTGTCCTGCTCCATCGTACGAGGAAGGAAGTCACTGAGTCCTCCATTATTACAATCTCCCCAAATGGGGCAGAAGCCACAAACACATCAAGACGCCACAGAAAGAAAAGGAAAGCAGAGAAGAGATCGCATAAAAACCATATTGCTAACTGGGCAAGAGACACTCTTTCAAGTGGGTGTTCCTCTTTTATTTAGCAGGGGCAGAGTAACTGGCCCTCCACACCCCAAGAGTGTCTGTTCAAGTGGCTTCTGCTGGTGTTCTTTTTGCATTTTAGATTGTGAGCCCTTTTGGGACAGGCACCCATTAGCTATTAATTAGCTATTAATTTTTTCATTTTCTTGTAAACCACTTTGTGAACTTTTCAGTTGAAAAGCAGTATATAAATACTGTAGATAGATAGATAGATATTGGCTACTCTTTGTTTTCTTGTCCTGTTATAATTACAATTGACAGTGATAGTGACAAAGAGATTGAAACTCAGGACAACACTGAGTGTGATAGTAGCATTTCCTGGTGTTCCACAGTTCAACAAAATGATAGAGAAACAGAATCTCCTTCATCCCCCATAGAATCCAAGGACTTTAGTTATGATAGAACAGATGAAAATATTGACGAGGAGTTTTGTTTTGACAGAATGGATAATACAGAAAATATTGATGAGGATTGCAGTTTTGACAGAACTGATAATTCAGAAAATACAGATAATAAAGACTTCAGTTTTGATAGAACTGATAAGATAGAAAATACTGCTGAGGACTGCAATGTTACTACTAGTAGGTATGATGCACGTGAGACTCCAAATGTTCCACAGCAGCAAGGAATAGCCAATGTTCATGCATCTACTGTGACAGACAGTAATGTTTCATTTGTTGGAGAATATCCACCTAGCGAATTAGAACCAGAATTGTGCAACCAGTTTCCAGTTCTCAGAACATCTTTGATGTTACGGCTGCCAAAGACCCTTCTTGAAAGTTTCCCAGAACATAAAGCATAACTTTTTACACAATGGTTTTTAAATGATGGAAGAAAATAAATTTGGATAGTTTTTTTAGAATCAAAAACTCCTTGTGCTTTTTTTGCAAGTCTTATGGGATCACTTCTGTGCAAAGTATGTCATATTTGCAAAGTCCATGGAAAAACAGTATATTCCTTGTACTTGTTACCTCCTTAAGACTGTATATGTGAAATGTTCGGTGTCACACAACAATACCTTATTTTTTCTCTAACAGAATGTAGTTCTGATATTTCATTGTTTAAAACCTAAAGCTAGAAAATAATTTTGATAGATTTCTTTGAGAAAAGGAATCTATTAATTTTGCAGTATCCCTTGTCTGCACATTTGACTTTGTCATATGCCAATAAGAATCTGTGATTGCTATAAAAATACTGAGTCAGAGTCCCATTTAAACATGCATTTCACAAGAATTTCAATAAAACCATTCTTGAAATGTGTTAAAAAAAGAGGTGTCCAAGGGGATCGATTCTTAAGACTCATCTTTCTGAAAATGGCAATGTATACACAAGAATTTCATTTACTGTGTGCTGTCATGTAAGAAAGAGGGCGGTTTGGCAGTGGAACAGATTGCCAAGGGAGGTGGTGGGCTCTCCCTCACTGGGGATCTTCAAGCAGAGGCTCGACGAGCACCTGTCGGGGATGCTCTAGGGGCTGCTGCAGGCAGGGGGTTGGACTAGATGACCTACTAGGTCCCTTCCAACTCTATGATTCTATGACAGAAATATCTTTCATATTTATGCCTCATGTATTCTCCAAAAGCAGAGGAGAAGTATATACATTCAGATGTGAATAACCTGGGTGAAAAGTTTATCATCTACATGTGAACTTCCAAGAGGCACTAGGACAAAAATTTTGCATTATTTGGAAATTCACTTTGATCTGGCAAGACAGTCCTTAACTTCCTATGATCTTGGAAAATAATCAGGTTTCTATGCCCAAATAATCCTACTGAGTTATTCCCTTAGGAAAGGGAATACAATTCAGGTGCAGAACCAGTTGAATCAGCATTAAGGCTTGACTGCTCTTTAGCATAGATGGTGACAGGTTTTCAGTCTTGGACCACATCTTTAGCTTAGATGGTTGAATGACTGCTTCTCTAAATTTTTTCTCTTTTCATTTACATCCACCAAGACGTGTATGGGGGAGAGGGGAGGTTATTCATAAATACTTACAGGTTTAAGTGACTAACAAATGAATTATGTCATGGTTTTCAGTACATTCAGTCTCCCTAGGATGTTACTGTCCCTTTCTCCTTGCCCTTTCATGGCTGGCTCCTTCCTGCCACAGCTTTTCTTAGCCTGTAAACCACTGAGACCTACATTGCATCTGGGAGCAAGTGCTGTCACTACTCCTACTTTTCCAGTTAGAGCTAACAATAAATGTTTCTAGCAATTAGTTCCCTTGTTTATTTCTGAACACAGAATCCAACTGATCCAAAACAGAAATTTGGAATAGTAATATACCTGATGAGGGAAGGAAAAGAATCCAGTCATCATGCAAATGAATTTTCAAGAGGAACATCACTTTGATTATGAGATCAGAGTCTGAGGCTATATGTAGCTTAGAACATAATGGGTTTGATCTAGTCCACTAAGAGTGAGGCACCTATGCATGAAGGTGTTTCACTTCCTCCTTCATCTTTTCTATACATTTGTGGATCTGACAAAATATGTAAAGGCTTAATGCACATTAAAATAGAGTAGCACAAACATTTTAACATCAGGGTGTCAAGCTTCATTCCTAAAAGGGAATAAACGAAATGTCCTTTAAAATAAAGAATATGGCTCACTTTATTCAGTACTGGTACTGCTTCATATTTTTACATATGGGAAGAGAGAGAGAGAGAGAGAGATCCTAAGAAGTTGTGGAGCATGCCTCCATGTTTTATTTCCATTCCATTATAAGAACTGCTATGGTAGATCAGACGTAGCTATTAAAATCACTTTTCTAAAGAACTGCAATCTGGAACAAGTATCTGATGTTTCCAAGAGGTCTTGCATACAAATACTATGGTACGCTCGCCTTTGCTATATCTTTGTTTCCTTTAAAGCTAAGCCTTAAGGAAACTCAAAAAACTCTATCTGCAAAGCAATAATAAATACTCAGGCCTCAGAAGAACAACTCCTCCCTCCTGTGCCTGCTACTTAATTACAGTTTATAGACTCAAGACTAGGTTGGTCTAGGATCCATCCATTCTTCAAGTATTTTTGTTGTTTTTAGCACGACAGTAGCACCTTATTGCACATTGTTTTAAAAAGTATCACACTTATGTGTATGGGAACTGATTTTGTCCAGGACATTTCACTGACCTGAACCCTGGCAAAATCACTTTTCCTTTTCGGTACAAGTCGTCCTGGAAGCCTCTGTTCATCCTCTGCACCAACAGTTTTTCATAGAGCAGCGGATGATAAGCCCCCAGCGTACAAGCCGCATCGTAGTAGAGTTCATGGTAGTGGCAAAGATCAGTTTGTCGGACTGAAGGAATGTATTCGTATACATGCACCTCGCTGCACATGGACATCATGATGAGGATTCCTAGATAGTGAAGTGTATATGATATGTAAATATCATGGTCAAATATTAAAACAAAATTAACTTTGTTAAAACAAAGTTAACTTTTAAACTTATAAATGTTGGTCACCGCACACGTTCTTTTGAAAACTGTCAGGAAATCAATTACAATAAACAAACATATTACAGTTTATCATAGAACAGATGACAGAAAAAACATAAGATTTTGTTAGTGAAATATAACGGCACAATCTAATGCACATTTAATCAGAAATAAGCCCTATGGTGTTCAACAGGTGTGTTTAGCATAAGCTGAAGCAAAGGAAAAGCAATCCTGCATATTACAAATTAATCCCTATCAGATTCTAAGTGAAAAAAATTATCATCATCATTTGAGAATAAATGTTCACAAAACTCTTCTGTTTGCTGGAATACTGAAAATTTCTGATAGGTATAATGAACTCCACTTTTCTACATTATTCTTTTAAGTTTACATTATTCTATGTTTATCATTAAAAAACCATACAAATAACAGAAAAATTCAGAATTTACAAATACCTATTTACAAATACCTCAGAGTACAACTTCATAAGGTTGTATCAACATTATGCACAACACCCTCCCAGGCACAGCACATTAGTAGAGTACATACTTGTGATATATTCAGTCACTAATATTTGATATTGATATTTTTTTAAAAAAATATCCTATTTTGGAATAGTTTCAATTTTGGTTATTTTTATCCTAGGCAAAACTGAGAGATAAAATCTCCATAAGACTAGCCATTTGATCATACAGCATGTTGATATATAAGAAATTTAAAGGGAAATTGGAGTCTTGAGATCTCACCTAATGCAATAATTATGGCAGGTTGAGCTCTGATTGCCTAAGCAGATCTACATGTGCCTATCTGTGCCTTGCCACTCCTGGCAATTATCACAGAATCAGAGTTGATGCATGCAAGAGATTCATAGGACATCTGGAATACATGTGGCTTTCTCAGGCAAGATGACTGATTTGATTAATCTAATAAGTCCCTTGAAGATCAAGCTGTGAAGAATGCTTGTGAAGAACATAACAGAAGAACTATAAGTAAAAGTTGGCTGCTGTCCATGAAATGCTGCTCTCTGTTATTGTGTCCAACAGTCTAAGGAACTGGTTCATCTGTTCAGAAAGTAATGAAAAAACATAACTGACAGCCCAATCCTATCCTTCCACCTCCTCGCTTTGGCAGCCATACCCAAACAAGCCTGCTATATCTAGTGGGGAGATTAGATTAGTAGGCTTCAGATGAAGTCCCTTTCACCTCTGCAAGCATCTTGCCCAGCAATGCAATGCCCCACTCAGAGATATGCTAGGGATTTTGTTAGTGCAAGTCTGAATTCAAGGGAAGGAAGGCTGCAAAAAAAGACTTGGATCTATCCCCACAGCCTCCCTACCACCCTTATGCTTTCATCCTCCCATTTTGTTTCTTTTAGTCTCACTATCTGTTACCTGCTAAAGAATTGGCAAGCAAGAGAACTGACAATCCAGCAGGATGGCTCTGATCTTTCCACCAGAATTCCTAGCAGTGTATCATCAGTGTATACCGTTATGTACAGCTCAGGATATAGCTCAGGATACTTAAGTGCCTTTTAATGGCACTGTTTTGTAGGTATCAGCTCTAGAGAAGGAGGCACTAGGATGTTGGTCAGCCCAGACAGAATTGGGCTATGACTGTTTTTGCTTCTTGGATTTTTTGTAAAACAGGCAGTTGGTCCCCACCACACCTGACACACACAGAGATATCATTACAAGGGTCATAATCACAAATCACCTCTGGGAGAGGTGTGACTTTATATCAATCCATATTACAATTGGCCCCATCTTACTTCATTCATCCCCATCTCACCTGTGGAATTAGAAAAATAAAACTGGGGAAAAGTTAACATGAAATGTATAATTCAGCCGAAAAGGACAATGACATCCACACAATCCAATAATACAAAGAGGAAAAATGGTTACTTAGGGCAAAATCCAGAGTAACTAAGGGAGCATGTAAGAGACATTACATGCACCCGTAGTTACTGCACCACAAAGTGAAAACCTATGGGAAATTCTTATTGCAATCCAGAGTAACTTGTTCTTATTCCGGAACAAGGACTCCCCATAGTTACACTTGATTTCACCCTTAGTTACAATCCTGGATTTCCTTAAGGATTTGCAAAACTTTGTCATATTGTTAGTACTATGTAAACTACTTTTTTGTAAACTACTATTTACAAAATAAAACTCTTTTGTTTTTCAGTTCTATAAATGCTTCCTTGTGCTTTTCCACTGTCAACCTTCTTCAGCTGTTGACAGAGAAACCATATGCCAATCAAATGTTGCAGTCATCCAGCTAAACCAGAAAGCAGCAGGTGGAGTCACATGCAACAGCCAAGTACTTCCACAGATGGATGAAAAAACAATCTGCCTTCTGAGTCCACAGTCCAGCATAGAGCCAATTTCAGAGACCACACCACAGATGTCCAAGGAAAATTCACTCTTATGAATGAGTACAAGCTGTCATCAATATGTAATGCTTTTTGTATGAATTTGTTTCATTTTCTCTTAAGAAATCTGCTGGGTATTGAGCAGGAACAAAACAAAATCTGTTGCTACTGCTATCTTCTTTGATGACGAAATAAATGTGGAAAAAATGAGTAGGAATCCAATTATAGAAGGAATAATTTAATGGACAATTCTTTGAAGCTGAAAGGCTGATTCTTCCACTATCATTTGCTGGTTAGCAAGCCCCTAACTATATTAAACTGGATTTAACTCTAGATCTTTGTAGCATGATAAGCACTGACCAGTAGAATAATTTTCAAGTGTGTATGGAATCACAATGGACTGCCTTTTTCAGACTGACATTTTTAGTCTCGTAAAGGGGCGCCTGGGAGGCATGATTGAGACATACAAAATATTAAAAGGATGGATAGAGTGGGTAGAGAAATGCTTTTTTCCTTTTCACACAGTGTGTTGGGAGAGTTAAAAGAGACAAAAGATAAAGTATTTCTTTACCCAGCATGAAGCTAGTCTGTGGAACTTCTTGCCACAGAATATGGCAGCAGCATCTAGCTTAGATGCCTTTAAAGAGAGGATTGGACAAATTTCTGGGAGAAAAGTTAATCATGGTTGACATGCCATGATGAGTATATGCAATCTCATTTTAGATGTAGGCTATCTCAGAATGCCAAATTCAGGGGAGGGCACCAGGATGCAGATCACTCATTGTATTGTGACTCCCTGAAGCATTTGATGGGCCACTATGAGATACAGGAAGATGGTATTCTAGCTTGATCCAGTGCTACTCTTCTTATGTTCTCCCATACCTAATAAGGTTATGGGAGAGTTAAAAATGGTTCACAATGCCTCTTGTGTGTCGCATCTGTAGATTGGTACAAGTATAACCTAATTATCAGCATTTTAGCAGCTATTTTATGTCCTTTCTCCCTATGTGATTATCACATGAATACAAAGTAATCACTGCTTAATTGCTTTGCAAGGGGGAGTTTCTGTCTCTGAACGGAAACTCAGCTGTTTTAAAGGGAACTTGATTCATATTGATTCATTGCCTGCCTCATTACTATGGTAAACAATTGCTTTTGTATAACACAAAAATGGATAACCACAGACTTTTCTGGACTATAGGCGAGGTTCAACCTGTAATACAGCTTTGTTAATATTGGTTTAGTTTCTCAAAGCTCACAAAACAAGACCTCCCTTCTCCTCCCAGTCTTGCAAGCCCTACACAAGACACATGGCAATTTGGCAGGTTCAGATCCTAATAGTCCATTGCGCACGCTGAGACTTGCACATACTGTACAGGACTAGCAGACTGGTGATCTATATATAGCTTGATTGATCACAGATTTATGTCTCTCTTTGCATATCTACATAACATCAAGGACGGAGATGAAATTTGGAAGAGTCAAAATGAGATAGAAGGCAATTGCAAATATAGGCAACTGGAAACTAATGTTATTTGTTTTTCATTTTATAAATAGCGGGAGGGAGAAAGGGTGTGACTGGGAGTCACAATATTAAAAACAATGCTCTTAAGTCCACACAATCTCTATGTATTAAGTGAAGTATGGTCTTAAATGTTGGAAACTATCATGTAGAAGTACCATTTCACCTGTGCCATGACTGCTCTATCCTCCTATTATGGTTACATGCCATTTCTCTGCTCTCCAGCTGCTTTTAAAAATAATTAAAATAATCAGACCATGTTATGCATTCCATATATCCAGGGATCTTTTTGAGAGGGTACTCACCAGTACTGAGTACTGGCACCTCTGTGCCCCTGTCCAAGTAGGCATGCCTATAATTACTAATAACATCTTCATATTGAGTACCTCCACATTTATTTACAGATAAAACACACTGCATATATATAATTTTATTGGATATATGTAATTTTATTCTAACAGTTTATAAAGCGAGATCTCTGGCTGTAGAATTCAACATAGGTAACAACGAGCAAAAAACATTTACCCACATTGCGTGAGTAAAATTACACCACCGCCCAACTGCGCATCAACCCCCTATACTCATCCACCCCTATGCTCATCCACCCCCATGCGCAACATCCCCCATGCACATCAATCCCCCACGTGCAATGACCCCCATGTGCAACAACTCCCCGTGTGCCTCATACCCCATATGCATTGACCCCTATGCGCAATGACACCCCATGCGCATCATCCCCATGTGGATCAACCCCCATTTGCATCATTCCCCAATGTGCTCCCCCATGTGCATCAAACCCTATGCGCAACATCCCTCATGCACATCAACCCTTCATGCGCAACATCCCCTCATGCACATCAAACCCATGCACAGCATCCTCCCCAGTGCAACTCTCCCACCGAACAACATCCTCCCCAGTAGACCAGGCACTGAGCACCAAATTGGCTGGATGTTGGTCAGTCTTCCATGTTAAGTGTAGGACAAAAACACGTTGCACCCCTTTTCAGCCCCTTAAGGGTTAAATTTCATGCTTCTAGGATAGAGGGTTGGGGCAGAGCATCCCTCAGTCAGGGTTTCTTTAATGCAAAGTGTTACATGGAGGAAAACGTGTTACATGTTGCCCCAAATTTCACTTCTAGGCCCAGTGGTTTTGGCAGGGCGTTGATGAATGACTGAGTGAGTGAGTGAGTAGAGGTCAGTGAGTGAGTGACTTTCAATTTTCTATATATAGAAGATAGCAACAATGACTAGTTGTTGATCAGTTTGATCAACATAGTCAACCCATTAACACACACTTGGTTCTGTTCCTGGTATAATAAGAAATGAAAGAACAAGGGTTGATCTAAAGTTACAGTATCTTTCTTAAAGATAAATGCCAAAAGGTGTGCCAAGGATTGTTCCATTAATTTCTCAATAACTGGGTTATCTCTTAAGAATTGTTTAAAGCTAAATACAGCTGGTTAAACCTCCTGTAATAATCTCTGGTTTGATGGCTGGAATGCATCGCAGTCTTGACTTTCCTTCTCGTGACAATGATTACTATAGGTATCAGTCCTTTGAGTGGGCAATCTCAGGAACAGTCACCTAGACTTTTGCTGCCATCCTAAAGACACTTTCCTGGCAGTAAGACCCATTGATCACAATGGGGCTTATTTTTGAGTAGACATGGTTAGGACTGTGCTCTTAGTCTTCAATAGACTCAAGTTCAGGATACATCAAGAAGTATCAACTGGTTGGAGATCCATCTATAATTTTTGTCTCTGCAGACCCAGAAATCTTAAGCCTGGCTTTTGGATTCATTTTACAGTTGAGGAAGTAGTCAGGGTCTCAATTTTTTCCCCTTCCTCAGCACACTCTCTGTTCAAAGTACTATACATCTAGAACATCCAAATCTCAGCCCAGGGGCCAGATGCAGCTGCAGCAAGCCTTAATGCGGCCTGTGGCAAGTTCCCTCCACCTGGCCCATGGATGAGCCTTGTATAATTTATCTAACACAGTCTTATATATGTAAATTTATTCAAATTTGAAATGTAAATCATTTTTCTGATCTCCGACACTGTCGAGAAATGATGTGGGCTTCCTGCCGAAAAGTATGGACACCCCTAATTGTTCTATGTTTGGAGGGACAAGGTTTGCAGAGCATGGATTTTGAGATGTTGAGTATGAAATGTTTTAAGTTACTAAATTAGCATAGCTCAAACCTTTGGGATTTTTACTCAATGCTGAAAATCTTTAAACAAGATTAAATAAATGTTAAGTTCTTTACATCAATAGTTTATATAAATGAACACATAAGGATTCTAAATTTAAAAAAACGCCAGTGTAAATAGTTTTGCCATATTGATTGCTCAAGAGCTTTTTTCCTGCCAGCATGTTTCCTTTGTGCAATGCAATTATACTTTGTGATTAGCTACCTAATTAAAAAGCCATTTTCAGAAGTTTGGAAGCACAAAGAACATAATTTACTTTTATACTAATGTTGTATAATGGTCTTTTTATTGAGGTCATGAAAATGTGAATCAAGGGACCCATCCTGGGACCCCGTTCATGTGGCTGCCCACCCCTTCCCTGTTTCACCCTATCAGCTCTGTTCATTGTAGCCAAAAATTCTTATTAGAGAGCAGGAAAGGTTGCCATGAAGCCTAACACTAGTGAAAGCTATTTTAGCACAATTGCTATGAACCTGAGCAGGACTGGGACATAATTTCCTGGTACTAGAAGGGGTACC
This sequence comes from Cryptoblepharus egeriae, assembly GCA_030015325.1. Lineage (NCBI taxonomy): Eukaryota > Metazoa > Chordata > Lepidosauria > Squamata > Scincidae > Cryptoblepharus > Cryptoblepharus egeriae. The sequence goes on along the minus strand of JAREYC010000005.1, from coordinate 23,422,834 downwards.
CCAGATGCCTTCCCCTTTTACGTGGTGATGCTCTTCACATTTTTCATTCTTGTAAGATGCCATGACTCCATAATTGATGCTTGGTGACTCCACTGGATTCACAACCCCAAGGTTGAAGAACAGGGTTGTACAAGATGCGCATGGGGGTGTTGCACATGGGGGGAAGGAGTACATGGGGGAACGGTGCACAGGGGGGATGATGTGCATTGGGGTATTGTACATGGGGGAATTATGCACATGGGGGACGGTGTGCATGGGGGGACGATGTGCATGGGGGTGTTGTGCATGTGGGCATATGCGCATGATGGAGTTGCACATGGAGGGTGTTGCGCATGGGAAATGATGCACATGGGGGATGGTGTGCATGGGGGAACGATACTCATGGGCACAATGCTCATGTGGGGACAATGCTCATGAATGGTGTTGCGCATGGGGGATGGTGCACATGTGGGGATGGTGCTCATGTGGGAATGGTTTGTGGGGGGTGAATTTTACTCCCGCAACAAGGGTACAATTTCACTAGTATATTATAAAAACTTATTCAGCCCTGCTTTTAATTAAGTTAAAGGAACCATTTTTAAAAGATATTTCAAATTCTGAGGGCAAAAACAGTTGCAATTCCTTGATTTTTTCCCCCCAAAACTCTGAAGCAGCCATATTTCCAAAAAAGATGAAGTACTTAGTATTAGCTTTTTATGTCAGGATAAAAATTCTATGTATAACATCATTGTAATTTGACAATATATGGAAATGAGATGCTATTAATGAAAGGTGCCATTTTTTATTTCATGTCTCATTGCTCCAAGATTAGTGCTTCAGAACCTAGAAGGGTATCTGATGAATGAACAGAAAATCAGTACTAAGGAATTCACTACAATTAAATGATATTCTCTCTTAATGCAAGTTCTAATTCAACTCTCATGTAGCTAACGGGGTGTGACAAATTCAGTGTCTTCTAATTACAGAAAACAGTCACATGCCATTCATAGTATTACATTAAGTAATGCATGCACTATGTACTAAATAGCTGATAAATTCTGGTTTTTGAAGAGGACTCTATAGCAGCTATATTGGGAAACTTGCACTGGCACATAAATTTCCTTATCTTGGTAACAATGCAAGGGTGAAAGCCCATTTGTTTAAAAAATGGCTACTTCCTGGATCATTTATAGAAAAAACCTGTCCTTATTGAGCACAGATAGCCAGAACCTGGCATCATGTGCATAAACTCATGTCATATTTTGATAATCTTTAACAGCCGGAGAAGGTGCCTCCATAATTTTTGGCAGGAGGGTCACATCTCTCTGACACTGTGTCAAGGGCTGGAATACTAATTTAAGTACCAAATTTGAATATATTTACATAAATTTTCATATAAGAATGTATTGGAGTGGATTACAAGGCTTGTCCAAGAGCTGGATAGGTGGAATTTACTGGGGGCCACATTGAGGCTCTCTGAGAGCTGTATCTGGCCCCTGGCGCAGAGTTTGGAAACCCCTGAGCCAGACCAAAGTGCCACAAGCTCAACAGCGCACAGTTTTCTGAAATATTCTCAGTTCCCTGGATTAAAGACACCATAAAAAACTTAAGGCCAAAAAGCATAAAACTATAAAACTTTATATGTGTGTGCAATCTATGTAAGTGGCCAGAAGTGTTTGGGGGGGGGGTTTGGTGGGGGAGGTGGAATAGGGTTTAAAAATAGGAAAATGTGGCAAAACCATGGAGAAGAGTAGAGACAGGGGCTGTAAAGCTTTATTTCCTCCACAATTTTGGTCACAATTTAAAAGAAACAACACTGTCATGGTTTTCTCTCAAACAGCCGATTTGTTGATATCTCACAGATAGTAAGCAGAAGAGGGTTCAAATGTTAAGAATTAAAACCATAGCTAAAACCCCCTAGCCAGTGCCTGTCTGTGCACTGGCAAATTCCCCCAACCCCCAGAAGAGTCACAGAAGTGATGTATGGCACTTTTGCAAGACCCCCCAATCCCCCAGACCAGCATGGGACTTATGCCAGCCTAACCAGGGGATAGGATTTCAGCCTTAGGCTGCAATCCTAAAGACACTTTCCTGTGAGTAAGACCCATTGAACACAATGGAACTTACTTTTGAGTAGACATGGTTAGGATTGTGCTCCAAGTATCTTTACTTGTCATAATGGTTATAAAGAAGAAAAAATCCACTTGATAAGGAATAGGTGCATTTTTAAAATCCAAATTTCTAGTTGACATTACTTATGTTCAAAAATGTGATATACAATATATTGCATACATCTCAAAAATAAAAAAGATATGTAAAAATATGTCCTAGTTAATTTGTTTTTCACACCAAAACATTGATAAATCTCAACATGATGTAGGGTTTCCCAATTTGGTGAGAAAAATTTCCTGTGTTTGGTAGAAAAAATATCGGGGCTTTTGGGCAAAAAGTTCATCCCTCAGTTTGTGGCAGAAAATGAAGCTGTGGACAGGAGCTGATTTATTTTTCAAATCTCAGTCTGTTTTTAAAATATCTGAGGAGGTCAACTGAGGATAGGGTAACCAGATGCCCAAACCTCAAGAGGAGGACAAGGTCTTGGATTCCTCTCAGCCTGGCCTTTCTGGTGGACAATGGCACATTTGCCTACTCATCAGTAAAGCCCTGATATTGGGGACTTTCACTTTCCCATACAGCTCAGTTCATATTTTTGATTTTTACTTTTTTGGCCATAATTTTTGATAGGAAGGTGATATTTCAAAACTGATTTTTGCATTGGATTCTGCTCTTCAGTACGAATCCAACAACACATGATATGATGGGATACTGCATACCATTTCAAAGTTCCAAAATGAAGCCAAAATGGAGGAGAATGAAGCCATTTTGGAGGACACCTGGACAGTAGTCTAAAAAAGAGGACAAATCTGGAAATTTCTGGTCATATTGTCACCCTGACTGAGGGCCCAATCCTAGCTAACTTTTCAGCGTCAATGCAGCAGCAAACCCAAGAGAACAACCATTCCCATACCTTGAGGAAAACTCCATGACTGCCTCCACAACACAGGATGCAGTGGATGTTACACTGTCACTGTTGCATCAGTGCAGGAAAGTTGTATAGGATTGGATTCTGCTGAAGGAATTAAGGTGTATTTGTGTATATATGCATATGTATGTATGTGTGTATATATATATATATATATATACACACACACACACACACACACACACACACACACACACACACACACATACATACACACAACGTATATCTCCTTGTGTCCGTGTGTGTTTGTATTTTTATATAAACAATGTACTGTATATACATTTATACACATGGACACACAATAAGAGCTGTTAATACTATTATGTAGTCTTGTGTAATCTATTTACATGGACATTATGTTAAATGCTACTTTTCTACAATTTTGTTTCTAGAATAGTTTGTGACAATGAATATATATTATTGATCAACAAGTGGCTTGAACTTTTTTCAGAATAGTAAATAGTTATGTATGAAATACATATACATGTGTGACAACGTAGCAATTTAATAATTGTTTTGCTTTCTTCAGTCATGCTAACATATGCACTCAATAAAAGGATATTTCTTGATATCAAAATGCTCATTCATATTTTTACTATATCATGCTATATATCTTGGAATCTTGAAAACAGAAATGGGCCTATTTAATGAATATTTTGTGTTTAGTTTACATTATCTTGATTTTCAAAAGCAAAACTGCCTTTTTGGGTAAAAGTCATCTCTGGAAGGTATTGGCAATATTCCACTAATTTCTGATCACTGTCTTGTGTCTATCTTGAGAGAAGTGTGAGTGGTAAATATTTCTCAAGGTGTGAAATTTGCCAACAAAGGAAAAAAAGACTCTTATTGATCTCTCATCTGCAAGTGCCTTATATGCTTTATAGGCAAAAAAAGTGAATCATAAGCAGACCAGTTGTATTTTAAAAATAAAGCACAATGCAAAGATACAATGAAGGTTTCTATAGCAAGTTTGAGTTTTGGCAACCCTAGGAAACTGAAAGAGTGAAGCACTTCATTAATTAGTGTGAAATTTAATCAAATTGACAGCACAATCCTAATCCGTGCTGGATTGGGGATGCTGACTTGCCTGCGCTGAATCCAGCACAAGTATTGGGACAGCTGCTGCACTTTCCCCCTTCCTTGGTGCAGGGCTGCTGCAGCCCCAATAGGTTTCCTCTGACTTCTGAAGTGGAAGCTGGGAGGCGCTACCTGGAAGGTGAGGTAATTATGTTAATTATCTGGCATAACTGCCAGATCTGAATCCCATCTCCTGCTCCCTGCCCTCCTGCCCCAGGCTCACTCTCTCCCCACAACAGAATGTTTCCTTCTTGCCTCCTCTCTACCATCTTGCAGTTTCCTCAAACCTTTGTGTGCTGGCTTGGAAAGACTAGTGCAGGTCTCTATGGAATTGCAGGGCAACGCAGGTAGATCAGCACATCTCAGTGCACCAACCTAACTGCCTTCAAGGTGTCCTAGAAGTGCTGTACAACACTTTTACAACACTCTTAAGATGGCTCAAGAGACTTGCGCTAACCTAAGGGCAATTTAGGATTGCCCTCTGAATGTCTAGCAGTCAAACCATGCAATTAAGTAAAATGAAACCCAGTCCATAGTGTCTGTGCACCATAAAGTGTATATACATATAAATGAGCCTTTGCAAGTATAGTATATAGGCTGTGCACTTCAAAAGCAACACTTTTATATTTAAGTGATTTAAAAGTGATAACATACTGATAAGATAATAAACGCACCTGTGAATCATCCCAAATCCTAAACACATAACAGTCCCCTTTCTCTATTAATGCTGAACATGACATTGAGAATATCTATTCATAAAAATGGGAAATATTCCAGAATTGCAAACGATGCAGCAATAGAAATAAATTTATATCTTTTAGCTTTGACAGCACAGATTCCTTGAATCTACCACCATTAGTTAAACGCAGCTATCTCCTGTAAGACTGGATGACAGATAACTGCTCTGAAGCATCCATTCCATAAAAATGTATGCCAGTTAAATCTTATGCTCATGTATTACCCTGACCTCCACATCATCTCTCAAACTACCAATTATACAATTTTCTATTCTAAGCACATTAAATGGTTATCTGGTTATTGATATGACATGTGTTTCACACTCATATATCAGCTGCATATATGCTGGAGTCTGTACCTTGACTTTTGGTATTTATCATTTTAAAATCTATTTCAATTTTATACTCATATGCCCTAAACTAGTGTTTCTTAAACTGTGGGTCCCACTAGATGTGACATGAGCCAATTTCAGGAGAGTTCCCATTCATTTCAAAATTTTATATTTAATTTTTGATACTACCATTATGTGACTGCTTTTGGGGAAATGCTACAGATCTGTTCTTTGAATAGGCTACAGTGTACATCTACATAATCATCACCATAGCGTTATTCCCACCAAAGTACTATGTACATGCATTTAACAATGATAGTAAAAGGAACTAAGCTGGGTAAATGTGGATAGGATTGTAGCCAAGGATTGTTAGAAATTTCCCTACTTGATAATGACCCTGTCACGACAGCATTGACTCCTGTCAGATTCTTATTCTAAACAAACAGGACCCAGTACTACTAAACCTAATCCAATCAAGGGCCACATCAGAGTTTAGAAACTGGTGCATCTCTATCTTACCCCAAAACAGGAGCCCCGATAGTCTAAATACTGTACTACCAATCAGAGCTTTACAAACAGAGAAAGAAGATGGCAACATTAGATTTTTATTATGACCATTGCAAAAGCCCCCACTGCATTTTTCATTCTGTGCTCAACAGCTGAGGAGTTATATTTCAATTAACTGGGGTTAAATGCAAACAGATTTGTTTTGTCTCCTACAGATTTAGAGGAAGATTAGAAAGCAATTTGAAGTTCATAGACCAAAACATTGGTAGTGAAAATGAAAGCAAAACCTCACACCATGTGCACTTTTGTAATTTGTATACAAACTTTTTGTTTGTCTTATTGTGGCCTATATATCCACCAGATGCCGTATGTTCATAATTTGCCACCAAAAGATATTTTGGCTGCAATCCTAAGCTCCACTTAGGCTGGCCTAAGTCCTGGCACAAGTCCTGTGCTGATCTGCGGGTGTCACAAAAGTGCAGTAAAACATGTCTGCCCCATTCCTGAGGGGGTTAGGCCAATGCACAGGCATATACCATCATGGAAAGATAGGCCAGGTGAGTTAGGCTGGCCTAAATTGCTTAGGATTGTGTCATTTGTTGCATATCTTAAACCTAAGGGCACAGTCCATTGTGGTACCTCTAAATCTGAGTTGGTATAGATAAATGGTGGGCAAACTGAGCCACTTTATGTTGGATGTTTAGCAATTGTATAAAAGAGGGAATTTCAGAAGATACAGCTTGTTATCTCATAGATGAAAAGCTGCACCTGCTGAAATTCTCTCTCCTACACAATTGTTAAAAGTCCAAGATCCATAAGGTGGTCCGGTTTGCCCACCCTGGCATAGATCAGTGCATTCTAAACTCCTACAAAGACCTTGGGAACACTATAAATTGTTGGTTGAGTATAAGACAGAAATGCAATCCCCACTATTGCACTGCTGCTGGGAGAGGGCGGGGGGTTACTGACATACCTATGGACAGTGCTGCAGTTCTGGGGGTAGGAAGGAGAACAGGAATCTCTCCATGGGGCTCCCTGTGCCTGCAAAACTAAAAAAGGGGGGAAGGGGCACTTCCCATTTTAATGACAAAAACAGATATATTTTTTAAAAATTTACAAACATTTTTGCAGGCTTGGAGAGCCCTGCAGAGAGTGTCCTATATCTCTGGATCTCCAGGACAGCAGACTGGCTGCTAGTAAGTGTAAATCCCCTCAAGGATTGCAGAAGTATGATCCTGGGAATTGTGCTGCTGTCTTCTCTCTCTCTCTCTCTCTCTCTCTCTCTCTTTCTCTGCGCCCCTTAAAGGGCCAGTACTTCCCAGGCTGGTGACCCATCAGTGTGGAAACCACTGGTATAGACAACTGAGCCCCAGCAAAACACCTGAGATACACCTTTGTGAGCCAAGTAATGTATGGCTCCCTGTGATTAAAGCATTTTGTTCTGCACTAGGACAAAAAAAAATAGAGGAAGAGAAAGAGGAAGAAGGAGAGACACATTTTTAAGATATCATTAAAAAACAGAACAAGGTAGTGTTTTATAACAAAATAAAAATCAGAACATGGTGGGGTTGTATAACAAAATCAAAACTACATGAGCTTTGGCTCAGGTTGAAAAGAATAAATACATATATAATAGAGTGAGACCATAGTAAAATAGTGGTGACTCATTTATCATTTTAACAATTTCTGGAGTACATTTTAGTAATAAATGTGTACATTGTATTTCCTATAAATCCCACAGCTATAGCTCTTTCTTTACAAAAAATGTGTTTGACAATATAAGTCTCTCACAAGCTGCATTTTCTGCCTCTTGTAGAGAATGCTGTCCATTCACCTGCAACATTATCCAAAAACTGGACAAGCACAATTCAAATTGATAGTTTTGACCTTTAAAACCCTATATACCTTAGGATCAGGATATTTGAGGAACAGACTCCTTCAACATGAACCAGCTCATACCCTGAAGTTTGCTGAGGGGTCCCTGGTGTATGCACTACCCTGTCAGTTATCAGGACCAGGACCTTTCTCATTGGTACCACTGTTATGCAACTCTTTCCAGGTATACAGGGGGATGTATTACTAATGATACACCTATCAGATGTGAATACACTTACCAATGAAACCTGAAGAGGGAGGATTGGGTTGTATCTTTTCTTTAGTGTTCTCCTGAATGATGTCCCAGAGTTGCCATATAAACTTTGGATGAAGAATATAAAATGGCTGGTTTGGATTCTTCCTCCGATGTTGTACATATGGTGTAAACAAGTTGTAATCTGGTTTTTTATACCACTGGTAGGTAAAATAAAAGAAACAGAATTTTCTGACGCATCTAGAGGATTATTGTGATACAATGGCAAGGCAGCAAGGTTTTTGCAAATATTATTTGAAATCATGGTGCAATCCTAACCAATTTAGGCCAGCATTATTCACCTACTCCCCATTCCTTTGGTGGTGTGGGGAGGACAGCACATGTCTGTGCACTTATATAACTCCCTCAGGAGTAACACAGAAATGCCTGGGGCACTTGTGCTGGGAGCCTGGGACGTATGCCAGCCTGGTGGGTTAGGATTGCAGCCTCAATTAATTTAAACAGAAGAGAAAGCTGACCAAGTTTTATGCCTATCAATTCTTTTTAAAATACAGTAATGTGTTACAAAGGCAGCTACTTTATACCAAATCAGACCCTTGTAGTGCAATCCTATTCTCTGGAATGCCAGGTGCACACTGAGAAAGGAGTGGAACAAGTCAGGAAGGGGTGAAACAGAGTGGTGAGGTTCAGGGAGCAGCTGGATCTGGTGAGTATGATATGATCGTACAGGATCCTATCCCCTTTGGAAGAACACTCCCTGCTCCATTCCTCTCTAGGACTTGAGCTTGCACAAGTCCAAAGAGATCCATTGAAGAGTGAGAGGCTTTTTGCTGGAGTAGGGGCATTTAAATCCCCTTTTCCCTCCACAGTCCCCCATCCACCCCCAATGGATACTGCACATACAGGCAGAAGGGTGATAGAACTGGGCTGTATGTCATACTGCGCACAGCTGAGTAGAATAGAGTAGAAGTTGCATCCTAGGCTTAGAGGCAGAGCTAGGACAAGTACAGTGGTACCTTGGTTTATAAGCATAATCCGTTCCAGATGTACTCTTGTAAATCAAAATGCTCATATATCAATGCAAGCATTCCCACTGAAAATAATGGGAACTCAAATGATTCATAATAATAATAATGAACTCAAATGATTCATTCCAGTGCAGGCTGCAGAAGAAATTGTTTGGGGGAATCCCCTTTCATCAAGGGATTCCCTCCTGGAGCTGCTTGTGCTGGCAGCAGCAGAGGACTGGGGTGTCCTTGGAGAACCCCTACATGCCCACTGATGCAGGGGGTCCCCAGGAATGCCCCTCCATCAGAGATGGCTGCAGAGAGGGCCCTAGGTATCGGAAGATCCGGGCCGGCATCTCCATCCTTTGGAGATACCAACCCGAGTCCTTGGACTTCCAGGGCCCCCTCTGCAGCCACCAGCACAAGGAGGGGGGAATCAGTGCATGTTGCTGATCTTGGGGGAATCCCAGAGGTACTCCCAGGATCAGCCCATGTCAGGACGCTGATGGAGGGGGTGTCCTTTTGGAACCACTGCATGCCTGCTGATCCAGTGGGAATGCAGGGAGTCCCTAGCGACACCCCTCCATCAGGTGTGGCTGCAATGGGTTGGAGATGCTGGCTTGGGTCCCAGGAAGCAGGGCTTTTGCTGGTGGCCACAGAGGATGCACTGAGCCCCCTCCACAGTTACCAGCACAAGCAGATGAGAACTGCAACAATTTGCCTTCCTTAAAGTGTTGAGAGTTCCTCTTCTATATATGGATGAGCTTGAAAATTTCTGAAATACAACATGATAGCTCAAAACTTCAAGACAACAGCACTTGTAACCATTAGCAGGTCTTTATTAAATTTTCTTCATTTCTAACTAAAAGACAGAATGTTTGGATAGTAGAAGGAAGACAGTCAAGGCAGGGTTGCTATAATTCTCTTCCACAGAATCGGGACAAGACCCTCTGTCCCATTTGCAAGTATGTGACACAATTCCCAAAAGTCGGGATTGTCTCTGCTTTTCAGTACATATGGCAACCCTAAGGGCAAGGCATTTTCACAAGAAGAAGGAGTTAATAGATCCAGGAGCTATGGAAAGAAGGTACAAAGGCCAAAACCGGGACAAGACACAGCAAGGAAAAAGATTTAGGGTGCCATTAGAACCAACTTCCCAGCACTGTGCCACTGTGGGGCATGTGCTATATACTGCAGTTGGGGGGCAGTGATAGATACCTCCTCAAGATAAGGCAATGTATGTTCCCTTACCTCAGAGTTTTGTTGCCCTTTCCCCAGAGCTGGAAAATTGGTTAGGATTGCTTCCTCAGGCTACTGGAAATGTGATCTTTGGTATGCTCTCTTCAGTTCCATTTACGTCCAGCTTTAGTTCCATAACGTCCAGTTGACGTTAATGGTAATTTGTCAAAGCTTTATCCACAATCATGATCTATCTATTTCCAGGATTTATATACCGCTTTTCAACTAAAAAGTTCTCAAAGCGGTTTAGAAAGAACATGAAAAAAATATTAATAGCTAATGGGTGCCTGTCCCAAAAGGGCTCACAATCTAAAATGCAAAAGAACACCAGTAGAAGCCACTAGAACAGACGTTGCTGGGATAAGAAGAGCCAGTTACTCTCACCCTAATAAATAAAAGAGGACACCCACTTGAAAGAGTGCCTCTTGCCCAGAAAGCAGGGCTAAAAAGCAAGCTAAAAAGTCTTAATTCCAGGCCAGAATAATTTTGGTTGAACTGGCAATGCAAAACTTGCACTGGTTGTTTATGCTGCATATGACCGACAGCTACCCCTAGTGGCAAGAAAATCTCCACAATGAGCATTTTCAGTAAAATTTTCAATGAAATTTCAGATGAGGTGAAATTTTATTCTCTGCCCTTTTGTAAGTAACAGGAACGAAAACACTTCCTGCATTTCCCACATGAATTAAACTGGTTTAATTAATTTAATTTAATTAATTTAATTTAATTTCCCACATGAATTAAACTGGTTTAATTAATTTAATTTAAACCACTACAAAATGGTTTAAACTGAAGAGAAGCTAAAATTAATATATTGGCAGACTTTATGAAAGCATTAATTTTTTTGGGAATGGATTCAAATTAATACAGGGAAAATATTGACTTTAAAGAGCCTAATTAATTGTCTCAAAATTATTATATACTGCTGGCAATTTCCAATTTTTAAAGTGCATCCAGATGGAAGGTTTGCAAGTGTCAGGCATGTTTAAGGATTAGTGTCAAGGATTAATTTGTGTTGACTGTGGCTAGCCTATTCCACAGAAAGCTATGCCAATTCATTGTGCTGACAAATATCTCTCCCTTGCACTATTTCCTGTTGTTTCTGCTGTTTTGTGCGACCACACTTGGAAAGCTGCCACCTGGAAGGACCATCAGTTTAAAAGAAAGCATGAATCACAAAACATATTGAACTGTGTTTCATTTAAATAAGCAAGTTACATTAGTTCTTGAAACATCCTGAGTGATGACTTACCACATTCAGATTTGCAGAATATGGAGCAGGATCCCAAGCCACTAAAATAACATCTTTATATAAGGAATTCTCAATGAAGTGATGATTAGGATTAGTAAGAATCTGTAAATGCGAATGTATGCACTTATTAAATGCTTTCTAAAATAATATTCTTTTCAAATATGAAACTTTTCAAATATGAAACAAATCATTATTACATATAAAAATATTTTCCATTTTAAAATAAAAACCAATACATGCATGGGACAAGCAGCTCAATCTTATTTATCCCTTGGTGACCACTGCATCCTATGGTAGGGAGAGTTGCAGAGTTGCAACTCCTCTGGACAAGGGAACAATAATTCCCTAAGCCTCTGTGGAGAACAACATGGATCTGTATAACCTGGTTCACGTTTCCATGCACATGTGCCACAGGATCAGGTCTGAGAAAGGAGATAAGATTTGGTGGCTGTCCCCAGACCTCTTTCCTTTCCTGGAAGTGATCCATCCATCACTCATCCCTTTCTCCCCAGTTCCTTGCCCCTCTTCGATTCTCCCCGTCCCTTCCAGATTCTGGCAAGCATTGGAAAAAAACAATGGCATGGGTGAGAAGTCACAAAGTGTCTTTTATAACTGGTGATGCTTTTATAACCTTTTATAACCAGTTGAAGTGGAGGACTAATATTGTAAGATAGTGGCAGAGCTAATGATCATGTAGCCCAGTGCAAAGCTCAAAATGTTTCCCTGGAAGTGATGTCACAACCGGAAATAACGTCATCCCCAGGTATTTTTAAAAAGAAAACTGGGGAAAAAACCTGCCTCCTCCTCCTCAGCAGTTCACTTCCATTTGCTCTGCTAGTGGCATAGCTAAAGCACCTGTTTGCTATCTGGAATTAAAGAAGATTTTGTTGTCCTCCACCCACCCTGAAACAACAAAATCAAATTTAATTAAGTGAAAATGAAAATTGTGTCCTTTATTGGTTAGGGAAACTGAGCTGGGGCAAAGAGGAATGGTTATTCTTTCCCTGCTAAATATAAGAGGAGCCACTTTGCTAAATATAAGAAGAGACACTTTGAAGTGTCTGTATATCCAGTTAGCACTGGGTAACTGTTTTATGATATATGAACTGTATATGATATATGTACTGAGAACTGATTCATATTAACACCCATACAGTATCAGAATGACATCTTATCGGCTCTCAGAGCCATCAGTAACATGAGACATTTTGAGTTAAAAAAATTCACTTTTTGTTCCATCTGTTTTTGTATTTTCCTTTTCTGGTTAATTGGCCATAACAATTGATAGAATATAGATATTCCAATGCAGTTTATTTCATTGCATTCTGCATAAAATTACCTTTCCAAGGATATATAACACGATGGTATTATCATTCATATAGACCTCAATTTTTTGCAATTTTAGCTACTAGTTTCAAGCTCAGCCTATAGCCCCCTAAAGCTTGTAGCCCAGTCAACTGCCCCCTCTGCACCTCCCTTAGCTATGCCACTGTTGTAAGGTAAGTATAGGAAGCACTAAGATGCACTAACAATTTAATACTTTGCCAGAATTTTCTCAGCATTCAAGGTACAATACTGAATCACTAGGCAACCCTTAAGTCCTAACCAAGTGAGGAGCATGACAGTCTCTTGACACAGTCATGTGGCAGTAACACTATGGCTCCCATACCTCCCATATGGCTCCCATACACAGCTCCATTGTGGAACTTATTTCAAAACTGCTGTTTTGCTAAGCCTTTCCTCTCCATCTTCTAGACCTCCTCTGGAGAGTAAATGCATTCTCCATCCCTTCCCAGTGCTGAGAGTATTATTTTTCATTAAATATTATTTTATTTTTTGTTGTTTAAATAAATCTAACTAGCCCTTTTCTCTATATAAGAAGGCTATTCTGCTCCCATTTTAATTACACAAGGAAGGGATAGAATATATTTTAAAGCCTTTTGGGGGTAATTATCAGTGTTGGGAACTCAACTTGAATGACTTTAATGTGAGTCATGAAAATTCATGTTCTTCATTGACTGGCTTTTCACCACATGGCTGGTGGGAGAAGGAATCCTCATTGAATGATTGGTTGCAGTGGGACTACTTCCGAGTAGGGCTGCCAAGGCTTGAGTTGTCCTGGTAAGCCTCATAGCTGATGCTCATGATACTCCTAATCTCTCTTGCCGCTCCCTTCCCCACACTCTTGCAAATCCCTTCTCATCTCTGCCCTATTTATATATGGTTCGGGGTAGTGGGGAAATGTTTAAAGAGAGCTCCGACACACAGAGCCCAGCAACAGCAGAGCCATTTATTCAATGACTGGCATTTAAAAGGGAGCTAGATGCCTCAATTCCTTTCTGTAAAGTATTGTAAAGTACTGTAAAGTCCCTGTGTTATGACTCTTTTCTTGATGCAGAGGGGGCTGGTGACTTTAAACTTGTTGACTTTTCCCTAATTATTAACACTATTATTAAGAAGCACCACTTTTCTTCCCTTATTTTTCCTTCCACAGTTTGGAACTACTGAATCTGACATTATATTCACAATATCTGCATTAAAGTGGCTCAGAATTAGAGTGGTTCAAAAATAAGCGACAGCATTTTCCAAAATGTTGGGAAATTGCTGAATTTATTTCAAAGCCTAGCCAATTTCAGCCTAACCTGTCCCACTATACAAACCCCAGTCTCCCTTGCATCCATTTTTCTTCCATCCCATCCAAATCCACAAATTGAAGATTAACCGGTCACCAACTGAAGATTAATTGGGCAATGGATGGCAAATACTACTGATGTCAGAAACATTAAATCTTCAGCATTTTGTGTTACAGAAGTTGAACAGGTTTTTGAGCATTTAGAACTTTAGTTTAAGTCCTAAGGAGAGTATCTATTTATACTATAGAGAATGTTATCTTGATCCTGACCTTCTGATAAACAAGGATTTCATAAGTATGCCCCCCCCCCCTAAATCAAGTCCAAGAGGACTGTTTTGGATGGAGAAAATTGCTGCTTTGAACCCCATTTACTGGCTGGGTTGGCAGTTGTAGAGTATTCCAACCAAAGGAGAAGGAAGGATTCTCCCATTTTCCACTACCTGGTGACTCCTTCCCAGCATGTGGCAAAATTCTGGGTGGTCCTCAGGAAAGGGGAATCATCGGTTTGAGAATATGCATGAAGCAGATTTCTATAGCATGTATTTTACCAAAGAATTTAAAATCAAAATGCTTCAAAATGAAAACATAATTGCAAATGGATGCACAATGTTAAACACAAGAGGGCACTGTGGATTTAAAATTGCTCTTGTAATTCAATTATGGAACGCAATCCATCTATATTTGGGGAAGTTTCCAAACCTTTATTGATTTGCACAGCAAAGCCACCTCATTCAGTCATCTCGGGCTTTTCCCCCTTCCAATGGCTTAATAAAATTGTTTATTCCATATAAAGCTTAGAACTCAATTTTTCAAAAAATGAGATGAGATGGGCCAACAAAAGCAGTGTGGGAAGGGAAACAGAATTCCAAAAACACTTCCCAGCAGCACTGACCTCTTTTGTATGCCAAACATTTAACAAAAAGTCTGCACATTTTAAAATTTTCCCCCCATAAGGGCTAGAACTGCACTTTCAAAAGAAAGCAAATTCTATGCCACTACTAGATCCTGCACTGCATGGCTGCTTACTGCCATACTGGTGCATACTGGCATCCCATGAGTAAGCAAAGCCACAGCCTGGATATACAATTTTTTATTTGTTCCATCGTGTTGGAGTAAAGCTGTAATGCCTAGATTCATAAGAACATGTGCTTGCTGGATCAGGCCAAAAACCCATTTATTTCAGTTCTGTATCTCACAGTGGTCCACCAGATGCTTCATGGAGCACAACAGTCCACAAGATACTTGTTACCACACCTTTAAACCTGGTTTTCATAGGTAGCTTATTTCTAAAATCAGGTGGCTGCACAAAACCATAATGGCTTGTAGACTGTTATGGACTTTTCTTCTAGAAATCTGTCCAATCCTTTTAAAGACATCCAGAAAACTTAATGTTCCAGCCCCCAGCCCTCCAGTTATATTGGATATATATATACTTTCTGTGTCCTGTTAATATTGTGCTCTCTTAAAGCATTCAAGCTGCCTGTCAGCTGCCTGCACATTATAGCATCCTGTAAATACTGTAGTTCACTGCAGTAATAATCTAAACCAGTGATCCTCAACCTTTTTGCCACCAGGGACTGGTTTTGTGGGAAAAAATTTTCCAGGCAGTGGGGGGGAAGGTGACAACCCCAAGGGAGATGTGTTAACCCACCCAGAGCACAGCCACCTCCAGCTATAAATCCCCATTATAATAAATGGAGCTATTGGTAAATTAAGGTGGATAGGACTGCAGGTGAGAGCCCAGTCCTATCCATGTCTACTCAGAGCAGGGATTTTCAACCTTTTCAGTGCAGGATGTCTATTCCCTTTTCAGTGCAGGATCCTATTCACTCTTACTGGAGAGAGTCCCATTGACTTATTTCTGAATAGACAAGCATTGGATTGGGCTCTGAGGATGCAATCCTCACCACACTTTCCTGAGAATAAGCCCTATTGGTTATAACAAGGCTTGCTTCTGAGGCTCCCATCCTTTCTTTCCTTATTAGAAGAATGTAAGCCCCATTGTCTATAATGGTACTTATGTCTGAACAGACACGCATTGGACTAGGTTCTGAGGTTGAAAGCCTATGTACCTTTACTGGTGAGTAAGCCCCATTGACTATAATAGGGCTTACGTCTGAGTAGACATGCATAGGTTTGGTCTGGTTCCTTCAAGCAGGGGAATTTCTTCTGGGGTGCTGCAGGAGAAAGGAAAAGGTGGTTTTCCCCCTTTTTGACCACCTAGTCCTAGGGTTGCTGATCTACTGGGTTCAGTTCTAGTCTCAACAACCCTGTGAGGTAGGGCAAGGTTGAGAGTGAGTGACAGGAAGCATCCTGGCAGAGAACAGGGTGACCCAAGAAAATGTAGGCCATGAGAATACAAAAGCTAAAAACACTCCTATATATTGCCTTCATGTGGTTAATTTAGCTCTATGTTGCTTATTACTAAATTTAAAACCAAAATAAATCATAGTAATTTATCTATATATATAAAAGAGAAAAGTCACTCACTCACTGACTGACTCATCACTGCCCTGCCAAAACCGCTGGGTCTAGAAGTGTGAAATTTGGGGTGGGTGTTCCTTCCATGACGGAGGGGTGCACTAAGAACCGGTTTTCCAAAATTCCAACCGGAAGGGGGTGAAAGGGGGCGCAACGCGTTTTCTTCCCTATACTTTGCATTGAGAATTGCTGACTCATCAACATTCCGCCCCAACTGCTGGGCCTGAAGCATGGAATTCTGGGAGTTCCTTCTGTCACCTGAACTCCCACCAAGAACCATCTGGAGAAATTTAACCCTTCAGGGGCTGAAAAGGGGCCAACGTGTTTCTGTCCTAAACTTAACATGGGAGACTGAACAACATCCAGCCAATTTGTTGCTCAGATCCTGGTGCACTGGGGGATGTTGTTTGGAGGAAGAGGTTGTGCCAGCGAGGATGCTGCGCATGAGGGGAAATTGCGCATGTAGGAAAGTTGCGCAGGGGGAAGTTGCGCACGGGAGGAAGTTGCGCACGGGAGGAAAGTTGCGCACGGGGGAAGTTGCACATGGGGATGATGCGCATGGGGGGATGATGTGCATGTAGGAAAGTTGCGTATGAGGGAAGCTGCGCATGGGGGAAGTTGCACCTGTAGGAAAGTTGCGCATGGGAGGAAAGTTGCGCACGGGGGAAGTTGCACATGGGGGAAGTTGAGCATGGGGGATGATGCGCATGGGGGAAGTTGCGCATGGGGGGAAGTTGCACATGGGGGAAGTTGCGCATGGGGGATGGTGCGCATGGAGGGAAGTTGCGCATGGGGGGAAGTTGTGCATGGGGGGATGATGTGCATGGGGGATGATGCGCATGGGGGGATGATGCGCATGGGGATAATGCACATGGGGGGATGATGCGCATGGGGGAAGTTGCGCATGTAGGAAAGTTGCGCATGGGGGAAGTTGCGCATGGGAGATGATGCGCATGGGGAAGTTGTGCATGGGGGATGATGTGCATGGGTGAAGTTGCGCATGGGGGAAGTAGCACATGGGAGATGGTGCGCATGTAGGAAAGTTGCGCATGGAGGGAAGTTGTGCATGGGGGATGATGCGCATGGCGGGATGATGCGCATGGGGAAGTTGCGCATGGGGGGACGTTGTGCATGTAGGAAAGTTGCGCATGGGGGAAGTTGCAGATGGGGGGATGATGCGCATGTAGGAAAGTTGCACATGGGGGAAGTTGCACATGTAGGAAAGTTGCACATGGGGGGAAGTTGCACATGGGGGAGTTGCGCATGGGGGAAGTTGCGCATGGGGAAGTTGCGCATGGGGATGATGCACATGGGGGGATGATGCGTATGGGGGAAGTTGCGCATGGGGGAAGTTGCGCATGTAGGAAAATTGCGCATGGGAGATGATGCGCATGGAAGGACGATGCGCATGGGGGAAGTTGCACATGGAGGGAAGTTGCGCATGGAGGGATGTTGCGCATGGGGGGAAGTTGCACATGGGGGAGGTTGCACATGGGAGGATGATGCGCATGTAAGAAAGTTGCGCATGGGGAAGTTGCGCATGGAGGGAAGTTGCACACTGGGGAAGTTGCGCACGGGGGGAAGTTGATCATGGGGGGAAGTTGCACATGGGGAAAATTGCATGTGGGGAGAAGTTGCGTGTGGGGGGATGATGTGCATGGGGAAAGTTGCACATGGGGGATGATGCGCACAGGGGAATGTTGTACATGGGGGTAGGTTGCGCATGGGTTGTTGATGCGCAGTGGAGGATGTTGTATGGGGAAGTTACTCCCGCAACGCGGGTACGCCTTTCGCTAGTTATGTATAATTTATAAATATCAGAAAGCTACATGTTGCCTGCTCACAAGGAAATGTAGGACAAGGGAGATTTTTCCAGGACACAAGACTAACATCTGGGAAAAGTCCTAGAAAAGAGAGACAGATGGTCATCCTGGGCAGAGCAGGGACCTGGACCTCCCATGTCACAGTCTCACTCCCTAACCACTGCACTAACTTGTAATTCTTCCAACCACACAACAACCCTGTGAGGTGGCAAAGCTGAGAGTGAGCAAGTTTTGAGGGGATCTGAACCTGGATCTTCCAGGTCTGGGTCCCCATTATTTAAGCATATACCCCCTCAATAGGGAAGCAGCACTTGGGCACATTGCCCCAATCCTCCCAGCCAGCCATTTACAGGGACTTCACTGGGATTTTCTATGGCAGAAAATTAAGGGGTACTTTAACTTTGCCCCTTGAAAGCTGCTGAGATCCCTCCCCACCTATGGGGCCTGGTGAGAGCATGAATGGGAGTCCCAACCAGCCATTCAGTGGGGAAGCTGCCCCACAGCATAGAGGCATCCCTCCAAAGTGCTGCCCCATCCCTCCCCATAGGCTGTGAGGTGGAAGCCTCCTCCCCAGACTCCACCTGCAGCCCACCCACCTTCCAGGACAGCACTTTGCATAAGCTGTGAAAGTCTGGCGCCTCCAGACTCCAAGATGATTTTGGAGGCCTGGCAGCTCCCGGCCTCTAAGCCCTTGGGGCCTGGTGCATGATGACCCTTGATCTAGTGTGCATGGGGACTGTAGGTCCCATCTGGATCAGCAGGTAACTGAATCTACACATACTGGATATGTGAGGAATTCCTGTATATACATATAGATTTTTAAGAAACATACCTGGGAATTAATGATGCGCATGGTGGTTTTATTTCCAACATCTTTTTCAAATCCTCGTGTGGGAGCAGAATTGAATCGCAGAACTGCATCATGAGAATCTAATGACACAGAATGTTCAGACGTGTTTTTACTCAAATGGTAGCCACTTGATTGTCAAATAATGTTATTTGAAATATGATAAATAATCTACCACTGGAATAATAAAACAAATACTGTTTATCCGCAATGGAAACTGCATTGTTCAAATCCACAGACGATTTAGAAAGTTAGGTCAGTCTCTAAGTAGAGACCTATGTAAATTGACAACATTAGCACACAAAGTTTATGCAAATGAAGTATTGTTCTACTGTGGAATATAACAGCAGTTAAATGCATGAAATGACAACAAACACCACAACTGCAGAACTGAATGTCATTCACCATTGCTTACATTAACACATCTGATTTAATCATGTCTAAAATGTACCCATAAACCTGAACATAAGCATATTTACTGTAATAATAGTGCTCCACTGGAATTTTCTATGGCAGAAAATTAAGGGGTACTTTAACTTTTTGAATTTAATTAATTTAATTACTTTAATGTAATTTAAAGTATTTTAATTTGGGGCAAGCTACCTTCTTATATTAAAACAAAGTTATATAACCACGCTCTTTGTCTTTTCTCCACATAATGTATTTTCAGTGATTCCCCCACCTGATATATCAGATATTTCCCTACCCCCCCAAAAAAACTCCCCCCCAATCTCATTTCATTCTGAAGCTACTCTTTTAAAAAGAGCTACTCTTAAGTAGATATGCGAACTCAAGTAGGTGACTCAGATTCGAGTCATGAATGACAGGCTGTCATAATGAACCAGCACCTGTTCCAGATTCTGCAAAATGTATGAAGTTTACCTCCATTTTGGGCTGAACCCTGATAGCAAGGCACCTCTTCTGGTCCTTGCTGCATCCATTGGTCAAAGGATGCTTGGATGCTATAGCAATTGGACAAAGGACTCATCTCCAGAGGAGAGAGGGGTGAGAGGACAGAACAATCTATCAAAAACTAAACAACTACAAAAAATCCTTCATTACTTAAATATGTAAATAATGGCTTTTAAAATTTTTAAATATAATACAGTAAAACCTTGGACTGAGCACATTTTGGATTGAGAGCATTTTGCATGACAAGCAAACATTTCTAATAAACTTTGGCTGCAATCCAGAAGTGCACTTGGGCTACCCTACCTATCACTGGGCTGGCCCAATTGCAAAATGGGCAACCCCAGTTATTCTAGAAAAGTTCAGGAGAGGCATGAGGGCCTCTTTCTGAGGGGCATGTTTAGTATTGCCTGGGGCAGAGCAATTACTCTGTTTCCAGAGCCTGTTTCCAGGGCAGAAATGCCCTCTTCCAACGCAGAGTTACACCACCTCAGGAGCAGGTATAGTAATGAATATACTTATAGGGGTCCATAACAAGGCAAAGTATGAATGGCAGTGTTGACCAAAAATCTGAGTTCCTGGCCAGCTTAGCTGCAACCCCTGCCTCTCAATTTCAGGATATGGCACAACTATGACAGCCTACTAACCTGTGGATAAAACAGGCTACTTCCAGAAACTTACTTTTGAGTAGACATGTTCAGTAGTTTTGTTCAATGGGTCTTACTCCCAGGAAAGTGTCTTTAGGATTGCAGCCTTATGCTCTTAAATCAAGGTACCACTGTATTAAGTTTATTTTCACTGTATAAGTTTATTAAGTTTCACATTTAATAAACATATAATATAATATGTTTATAATAATAAACATATAAACATAATAATATAATATAATAAACACATTTAATAAACTTAATAAACATAAGTTTATTAAGTTTCACATTATGATCTCATAAAATGGCTTTTTAGCATCTCATAAGCAAGGTCCTCTGAACAATTGCATTGTAAAATGCTACTTTTAAAAAATAACACGTTCTCCTATTTTGCATCTAAATCTTAATAAAAGCATAAAGAGATGCCATATATTTTTTAAAAAATCAATTACAAGTTTTAAAACCTAATTTCAGCACCTCCAGCAAAGTACAGAAGGGGGCACCCAAGGTCTACCAGTGTATTTCAAACTGAAGAATATTAGGTTTTTCTGTTTATACCAGGAAGCTTTTTTTGTAGACCTTTAAGTACACTGAACTCTCTACACACAAATCTCATATGCTTGAGTGCCAAACACTGAAAACAGTAACTAGCAATAACCGAAAAAGTAACAGCAGCAGGACTTGTTAACACACGTTGCCACTCCCAAACGTATATGCTCCCCCCTGATAGTCTTGCTATTGTACAGTCTGCCACCTGTATTTTTGTCATGAGATGCAGATGACTTATTAAAAAAAACTTTTTTAAGGTGAAGGTTGGTTGATACCTTCATGTGGACAAGAATTAGGCCCAATTCAAATGTTTTATGTGGTTTGGCTGTCCCTCTACTACAGTAAGTTCCTCGTGAATAAGTTCTAGTGTTCTGCATTACACACCACTAGTATGTATTTCCTATACCAGTTTCAGCAACCCTGAAGCACTCATGTTATCTAGCTGTGATACGGAACTGGAGACTGCAACAACATCTGACGATTTTAGGGTACAATCTTAACTTAGGCAGGCACAACTCATCAGTCTTCCCATTCCCATGGTGATGTAGGGAGGCAAGTGCATGTCTGTGTGCTGGCCTAACCCTCCCCGGGAGTGGTGCAGAAGTGTCTTACCACACTTTTGTGACACTCCAGTTTAGCACAGGACTTGTGCTGAGGCTTAGGGTAGCCTAACTACATTTTAAGATTGCAGCCTCAGTTCTCAGTGAGATGGTAAACCCAAGACTAGTTTCCTATCTGTTGTATCAACTTTGTTGCACCACTTTTACTGTTGCCAACTGCTCCCTAGTGGTCCATTGGCCGTCGGTCCCATTAGGGTTACAATTCTATACATTGTACAGTGCAGTGGGATTTTTGTGAGGGTTTGAAGCTCCACTGACTGGTTTCTGTGGTTCCCATGAGCCACAGCTCAGTTTGGGAACCATTGCCTTAGGGAGTCAGGGAATTAGGATCAGCAAAGGAATGGAACAGCTGTCTACAAAGCAAGAAAATCAAGGTGGCTGCAAGGACAGAAGTTGAGGTTCTGTGCTTTGCTATTCTCAGTGAAGGAAAAACAAAATCCAAACATTTTAACAAGAGCCAAGACCTTAAATTATAAAGATAAGAATGTAAACTGTTCTTAACACTTTGAAATGTTCTATATAAATGCTTTTCTTCTTGTCGTTGTCATCATCTTCCTAACAGTATAGGAGTGAAGCATTTTGGAGCAATTTCATCCTACAAGAATGGGTAGAGAATGAAACATCAGACCCTGGAAATTTTAAATATAATCTAAAAAAATATAGACTCTTGCTCTCAGAACGACTCTGCCAAGATAAAACAAGAAAGTAGAACATGTCAGGCTGCTATGAGGTGAATGTGACAACATGCGTTCTCATAATGCCTTCGAAATTGCTGGCAAAGTCATGATGGCTTCCCATTTACACCCATTTAGCTTATAGCACATGTAATGGGACATCAATTCCTGAATGTCTGACTGCAGGTAGTTCTTTTCCTAGTAGGAACATTTCTAGCAACTCAAACGGGCTTCTAGGGAGAAAGCAAGGACATCCACTGTGAACATCATACCTCATCTGTGACAAAGGAAGAGCAAGGACAGAATGCATGTACTGTAGTTTGAGAAGGGGACATCATGAAACAGCAGGAATGGCACACAACACAGCTTGGGATATGTGCTTTAAAAACATGCCTCTGGAACAAACAATTAAAGAAAGAGGCATTCCTATAAGTGTCCAATCAGTAATATGAATAACACTCACTATTGCACATGTAAGCTTCTATGAAAAGGGTAGAGAAAAACAATTCAACCTTTTACTATTTTTGCATACACAAACAAAAAGTGTTTTTAAATAACTTTTTTTTGTGGGTGGGGAAAAATAGGTCACTGTGGGGAAAAGCAGTGGGGAGAGACTGCTAGAGGCACTGAAGATGTATAGAAGGCTACAGCTCCTCAACTGCAATATCATAACGAGAAAAAGAAAAGCAAATCCAGCAGCAGAATGTGTTGTAGACAAAAAAATTAGTATGCATTAGTGAAATGTACCCACGTTGCGGAAGTACAATACCCTCTGTATGCCATACCCCCATTGTGCAACACTCTCCCATGCACAACACCCTCCCATGTGTAACAACATCCATGCGCAACACCCTCCCATGCACAACATCCTCTCGTGTGCAACATCCTCTCGTGTGCAACATCCCTCATGCAAAACAACACCCATGTGCAACATCCTTCTATGTGCAGCATCCTCCCATGTGCAACATTCCCTCATGCACAACACCCTCTCATGTGCAACAACACCCATGCGCAACATCCTTCTATGTGCAGCATCCTCCCATGTGCAACATTCCCTCATGCACAACACCCTCTCATGTGCAACAACATCCATGCGCAAAACCCTCCCATGAGCAATACCCCAATGCACATCAATCCCTCCATGTGCATAAACCCCCCATGTGCAACAACCTCTCATGCGCAACATCGCCCATGTGCATCAACCCCCATGTGCACCCTCCTTCCCAGTGCTTCTGGCACCAGGCACCAAATTGCTGGATGTTAATCCTCAATGATAAGTGTATGACAAAAACACGTTGCACCACTTTTCAGCCCCTTAAGGGTTAAATTTCTCAGCATTGGTTCTTGTTGGAGTTGATGCCACAGAAGGAACACCCTTCCCAAATTTCACTTTTCTAGGTCCAGGGGTTGGGTCAGATCGTCCCTCAATCAGGGATTCTTCAATGGAAAATATAGGGAGGGAAAATGCTTTGTGCCCCTTTTCACCCCCTTCCAGTTGGAATTTCCAAAAACTGGTTCTTAGTGGGTGCCACTATCATGGAATAAACACCCACCCCAAATTTCATGCTTCTATGTCCAGCGGTTTTGGCTGGCCGTTGGTGAGTGAGTGAGTGACTTTTCATTTATATATATATAGATTGAGAGAGAGAGAGAGAGAGAGAGAGAGAGAGAGAGAGAGAGAGAGAGAGAGAGAACTGTAGATAAATAGGTACCAGTTTGGTGGGAATAAATAGGTACCAGCACCCAGGAATTTTAGTCATGCTGGCCACATGATGGTGGAAACATCTTGAACATGTTGGCTTATTGGCCTTGTAATGGGAATGAGCACTGCCCTTAAGTGTCCGTCATGACAAGTAGGGCACAACCTGTTTGGGGCACCTTTACTTTTACTTTACCTCTATAGTGGGCATTCAATAATGGGCCTCAACAGAATACCTGCATCAGCTATTAGTTAAACAACAGTAAAAACAAACAGCAGATAAAAAGTTTTGAATTTTTAAGCATTTTAGAATTTCAGATAAGGGAAACTAACTTGTAGCAGGACTACGTTGCACTCGCGCTGACCCTGAAACCTATTTAAGAAGGTGGATAATAATAACTGTTTCAGTGTATCATAGAGATGTAAAAAGAAAAAAAGAGAATAAATTCATTTGTGTGTTCACACACATACACATCACACTCCTTAGCCTATATATCACTTGATGCCATAAAATGAAGTAAGGCACTCAGATGTGTAATATTGGATGATTAGAGAATTTTGAGTGCACATTTTCAACAATCTGAAGAGGTGCACATTTTCAACAATCTGAACAATCACTGGTGGTAGAGAACCAAAATCAATACAATATTTCTGTCTCACTTTTCCATAGTATTTATATTAAAAAATACTGTAATTCCCAGCTTATTAGATGCACTTTTTTTTACTCCCAGAAGGGAGTAAAAAAAGCTCTGCATCTAATAAGCTGATATATGGCTTCCCCCCCGAGGCGGCCAGAAGGCTGCCTCTCCCAGAGTGTCCAAGCCTCTCAGAGGCTTGGGTGCTCTGACGAAGGTTCTGTCCTGGCCTTGTGAGGCTGGGAGAGGTCCCACAAGACCCTCCCAAACCTCGCACAGCTAGGGCACAGCCTCCATCAGAGTGTCCAACCCTCTGAGAGGGTTGGCCGCTTTGAAAGGGGCAGCGCTGCTCCCTCCCAGAGCGGCCAGCCCTCTCAGAGGCTTGGCCACTCCAGCAGGGAGGGCGGACCAGTGCTGCCTCCTTCAAAGCGGCCAGCCCCCTCAGGGGTTGGAGGAGGCAGCGCTGAGGCCCAGCCGCACCGGACTATAACATGCACCTTAAAAATAAGTTGCGTGTTATAGTCTGGTGCATGTAATAAGCCGGGAAATACGTTAATGTGAACAGTTAGGAAAAATATTCAACTGTTAGCAGATAACATTTCCAAAGTAAAGTTTAGGCTGAATATGATTCGCCATATTCAATTTGTGGTTCCAGCAGTGGCAGATTTGGTTTACCATTAACTGCTGGGACCACAGATTGTCCCATTACAGATCTCCCAGACATGACTCCAACCTAATTTCTAAGGTTGGAAATGTCAACCTTAGGAAATTTTCTAAGCCTTGAAGAGGCCACAGACCTCCGCGCCTGGTCCCTCTGAGGCTCAACATGCTGCCTGGAGCCTTCATAATGTGACTTCCATTTTTATTTTATTTTACCAAAAATCAGAAGTTTTATTATTAATGTTCTGGGTGAATGCATGGCAAGCAGTCTCCTTGAGGCTCCAGTTGCATTCAGAGCTTAGATGGGAAGAAAAATTGATTTTATTATCCTTAATTTTTGGTATCCACTCTGGGTCTAGGAATTGATCCCCCACAGATATGAAGGTACCACCTATATATTTACAGGAGGAAGTCCCATCCAGCTTAATGGAATGGTGTACAAGATTGAAGCCTTAATCTCTCCTACTGAAAACAACGGGATTTAATAATAACATCAATGGAAAACATGCATAATTGGCCAAATATGTATCCTTTACTATTTTTAAAAGAAAAGCAGAGTTCCACAGATTTTGTTTGACTTACATAAGGATCTAAACCAAAATATACGAGATACCAAAATATCGTATTATTTAGTAGGGAAGAAGAAAATCCCACTTGAAATAAACAAAACACTTCTATATGTTATCAGAAAAAGCAGAGATTGATGATTCCATCGTGCACACTACATCTATTTGTCATACCATCTCAGGTCACTGTGTGCTAATAGGATACAGAATTTAGTGGAAAAGCCACTCACTCCAGGATATTGAAGATAATGACAAAATATTATTAGGAACCATACTTTCCATAAGACCATAGCATAAGTGCAGGAGAAGAGCCAAATACTGTTTTTTCACTTCAGAAATCTACCCTGTGCATTGGAGCATCTCATGAAGCCAGTTTAGCAACATCCTCTCCTCTCTTCAATGTTATGACAAGCAGAATTGAAGAATGCAGCCATGTGTGCCCATGCCATACTTTAAAAAGAACTCTAAGTGAAAGGAAAACACACACACCACAGTCATTCCAAAAGTCAGTTGCCTCATTTTCTCTAGTACAGGCAAATCACTACAAGAAACGGGACATACAGCCCAATCCAGAGCAACTAATCTGTCCACATAAGAGCCCTTAGGTTGCCCTATCTAACACTAGGTTGGAGCAACTGCAAGATGCTCCAGCCCAGTTACTCTGAAGGAGGCTTAGGGCAGAGCAAGGCAAGATAGGGTGCCCTAAGAGAGGTGGACCTGCTCTGCCCTAACTGGGGCAGCCTAAGCAGCTCAGGAGAGGCAAGTTGAGGGCATGTTTAGCATTGCCTAGGGCAGAGCAGTTACTCTGAATCCAGAGCCTGTTTCCAAGGCAGAAATGCCCTCTTCCATCCCTCAGAGTTATACCACCTCAGGAGCAGGTATAGTAATGAGTAGACCCATAGGGGTCCATGATAAGGCCCGAGTAAGAATGGCAGTGCTGACCAAAAATCTGAGTTCTTGGCCAGCCTAGCTGCAACCCCTTCCTCTCAACCTCAGGATATGGAACAAACTACGGCTGCCCACAAACCTCAGGATACAGCAGGCCACTCCAAGAAGCCCCTTGTATTCACTGTAGAATGTACTGGCATCTCATCAGGGACTCCTTAGAAGGCAGGCACCCAGTGGCGTCACCAGACTGGTGCGGCTGGTGTGGGCTGCATTGGGGATGCGCTCTGTATGGGGTGATGTGCCAGAGGAGTTTGACTGTCCTTTGGCAGGCCCCGGGCGTCAGCACCCCCATTCAGGCCTGCTCCAAGGCGGAGCAGCAGCCAGAAGCTGACACTTGTCTGAGGAGCTGGCCTGAACGGCCATCTGAGATGCACTGCGCAGAAACACACTGAGCATGCCGAACAGCTTCAGAGGAGACTTCCTTAGAGCACAGAAAGTCCGCGCCTCTGCACAGCCATTTGGCCTCACTCAGGAGGCGGAGCGGCAGCCGAATGGCTTCAGAAAGAGTACTGCACAGGCACCAACTCTGACGCCTGCACGGTCTCCCCCGAAGCCAAAAGGCTTCAGAAAAGTACTGCGCAGGTGTCAGAGTTGGCTTCAGAAACAACTGCGCAGGCGCCAACTTTGGTGACTGCGCAGTCCAGGTAGGGAGGGGCGTGCATCCCAGGGATGATGCACAGACTTCCGCACCAGGTGATGTGCAGAGTCATGTCACCACTGTAGGCACCACAGCTGTTCCTTGTTCAGTGTGATCTGAGGGCTGTCTCCTCAGGAGCAAGTCTTCCCCTTGTGTCAATTACTTAGCATGCTCTGGAGCAGTTAGGGCAGCCCAGGCTTCCTGACTCTCTGGATTCAGCATAACTTTCTGCTCTGGATACAGAATAGTTAGGAGAGTGCAGTTAGGTCAGAGCAGGATGAATTTGCTCTGGACTGCAGCCATAATCTCACATTACCCTGGCTGAAAGGGTTGGTGGTAGACATACAACTTCTTAGCCTAATATACAAGGGTAGTGGCTCACAGTGTAACCAGGGAGGCCACTGTTTCAGCATGTACACAGACACTTATTTAGAGACAAAAATGGAACTGCAACAATAATCTCTAAGGTCATAATCCTAACGTAACCAACTTTTCAGCACTGGCATAAAGGAAATGCAAGTTCAAGGTAAGAAAACAAATACTGCCTTACTTTGAGGAGGCCTCCGTGACTGCCCCCAGGACGCAACACATGCCCCACTGCCAAGGCTATGCCAATGTGGAAATGTTGGTTAGGATTGTGCCCTAATTATTTAGATTCCCCCTCCCTCATTTTGCATTTGCTTCAGACTCCAATAGCAACTACGACCATGTAAACAAGCCCAAGATGGAATAGAAGGACTGATAAGTATTCTAACAAGCATTCACATTGTCTCATGAAATATGTTGTATTAACAGTTATAAAAAGCAAATCGTGCCATTGACATTTATTATGTTATACAGAGAAGATGAGAGCAGGCATAAGAGGTCAGCCATGTTAAGTACACTCTGTTTATGCAATACTGGCTGTGATAGGAAATTCCAGAATCACTACTGTACGCAAACTGCTGTACACAACCGCTGATTTTCTCTCACCAACTTTCCAAAAAGGTACAATAAAACCTTGGATTGAGAATAATTTTGATTGAGAGTGTTTTGCAAGACAAGCAAACATTCCTAATAAATTTTAACTTAATATACAAGTGATGTCTTTATAAAGAAGCAAAAAATAGTCCCGGCCAGGATGCAGCCAGTTTAAGTGCTCTACCAGATCTGCTTAGCCTCTCCTGAGAGCAGTCCATGCATGTCTACTCTAAAGTAAGTCTATTACAGTCAATGGGGCTCACTCCTGTAAAAGGGGAGCAACAAAATGGAACCTGAGAGACCTAACCTTGCACGTCTACTCTAAAGAAAGCCCTATTATCAGTGGAACCACTTCTGAATTGGGGGGGGGGCAGATTGCAGCCTGAGAGACCCAAGAGACTTAGGGCACAATCCAGAGTAACTACGGGGAGTCCTTGCTCCGGTGTAAGAACAATTTGCTGTGGATTGCAGTATGAATTTCCCATAGGTTTTCATTAGACGGTGCAGTAACTACGGGTACACAAAAGGTCTCTTATGTGCTCCCGTAGTTACTCTGGATTGTAGGGCCAGGCTGCAATCCTGAGAGTTAGTCCCATAGATAACTTGAGACTGACTTATGAGTAGACATGCTTATGACTGCACCCTAAGTGCAGGTTAATTTATTTTATTTTTCTTTATATTTTGTATTTTATTTATTATTTTGTAGTATATGACAGTATTGTAATCATTTTTATATGAATACATTTGGGTTGTGGAACTAATCATCTGAGTTTCCCATATGGGAGAAGTCACTTTGATATACAAGCGTTTTGGATTACAAGCGTGCTTCTGGAACAAATTATGCTCATAAACCAAGGTACCACTGTACATGCAAGAAACTGTCACAGAAAGAGTATATGGAAGGTCATGTGTAAACCGCAGCCACTGAGTTAATTTGCACATTTAACTAAATATTTTCACCCACCTATTTCATCCCCTAGAGAAGAATTCAGTATGGCGCCAGCAGACATTACAACAGCGCAGCTTCCAAAACCATGTGGGTACAGTTTACTCAGAGAAATATGGGGGACGTGCTTTTCCCAGCCCAGCACAGAAAAGGGAGCTTCTTTGCCATCTATGGTTCTGATGTTCACGCGTGCCTTGAGCTCACAGAAGAGCTGTTCCGAGGTCAGCTTAGAGTTTCGCTTCCCTCTGAACCGCACCCCGTGCTTATTGGTATTCAAGTAATCCTTCATGGCTTTCTGCAGACGAGGGTTCAGCATCTTGGAGGAGACGTCCCCTTTCCACAGTCTGTACAGGAAAGATTTTGACATTGTGGAATATATTCCATCCCACTCATCTGACTCTTCAAACATTTGGCTTCTCCGGTGTCTTGTGTGTCTTTTCTTTATCTTCCTTTGAGGGAGCCAATTATTCTGCAAAGCATTCCTTTTCTGATCCTCCCCCGCCGCAGAGATTAATTTCACTATTCGTTGCACACTGCTCTGTGACCGAGGCTGACCAGCAGCAAATAAATAATCATCATCCCTTTGATAGAAAGCACTTTTTGATTTTCTTCTTAATTGGGAAGGGAAAAACTCCTCTTCACTTTCAAAGCCATCGTCGAGGTCAGTCCATTTTTGAATGCTTCCAGTCCCTGATTTGAATGTCTCTAAGAGATCTTTGTTGAGAAGCACCTCATTTCCATCAATTCCTTCAGAAAAAGAGGGGTCATGAATTGCTCCCATGATAACTCTCTGCTTGCCTTGCAGGGGCAGAAGCCTTTTAGTCTCAATGTAAGAGAAGGAACTTGGAACTGCTTCAGCAGTGTTACTATCTGTGAAGTAGATGAAGATTACCAGGAATAGGAGGCCCCAAGCGAATATCCCAAACAGCATTAGTTGTTTCCATTGCTTCAAATTAGGTTTCATGGCAATGTCTGGGCCAATTCTTCTGTACGTTAAAGACGTACAAAACTTCTGTACGTTAAAGACGTACGAAGGAAACTCAAACCTGAAAAACAATAATCAGAGTAGAACATAGTTTGCAAGGTAACACAGAAGCACAGCAAAGTACAAAGGAAGCTGTCTTATACCAAATCAGACTACTGGCCTATCTAGTTCAGTGTTTTCTAAACTGATTTAGTGTGCAATCCCAACCAATTTTCCAGCTCCGAGTTAAGAAAACAAACATTACCTTACTTTGAGGAGGCCTCTGTGACAGTCTCCCACTGCAGGATACAGCACATGCCCTTGGCACAACTATTCCAATGCTGGAAAGTTGGTTAGGATTGCACCTTCCCCCTCAATCCAGAGTAGCTATGGCAGTCCTTGCATCAATGCATGTAAAATTTAGTCTGGATTGCAATATGAATTTCTGATAGGTTTCCACTAGGTGGTGCCGTAACAGCGTCGACGTAAATGCCTGTTGCGTCAATGCAAGGACTGCAGTGGCAACGCTGGATTGTAGCCTATGGGTGCAATCCAGAGTAACTATGGGGTGTCCTTGTTCCGGTGTAAGAACAATTTGCTCTGGATTGCAATATGAATTTCCCATAGGTTTTCACTAGGTGGTGCAGTAACTATGGGTGCCCGTAAAGTCTCTTACGTGCTCCCGTAGTTACTCTGGATTGTAGGGTATGTCAAATATAAAGTAATATAAAGTATCATGGTAATTAAAAGACAAATCTATGTAGCATTCACTGGTATAGCAAAAGCTTATTGTCATATATTCTTGTTAGTTTCTGCATATATGAACGTTACAAACGCTACCAACTATGACTATGGTTCAGCTACCAAGTCTAGCTGAACTATAAACTTAGGAATTGAAAAGAGAACACTGTGGGGGCAATCCTAAGAAATTTAGGCTAGCCTAACTCATCTGTCCTGTCTTTCCATGATGGTGTGGCAAGGTCAACTTCTGCCCCAGGGGTGGGGCAGAAGTATCTTACTGCATTTTTGTGACACCCCCAGGGCAGCACATATGCTGGGGCTTAGAACGGTTGAAGTGGAGATTAGGATTGCAGCTTATACATAACAAAAGAATTTGATGCAAGACCTACTTCTGCAGTGGAAGGCACTTTTATAAGAGTTCCGTTACAACTCCTTCTAAAGTACAACTGCACTGAAAACATTTGTGAAAATTACACAAAATCATAGGATCTGAAGCTCTGAAAGTCAGCTAATCCACCACTCCAAATTGATTACTCCAGACACTGTACAAATTCCTTAATTAATCCCGATAGATTTTAGACAAACAAGCAGCTAACATAGCAACAAATCAGAAATTGTTGCTATATCCCAAATTCAAATCTTACCTCTGCCACTAGCTCATTTGGTGGCCTTAGGCAAGCCATTCTCAGTCCTCCTCATCACTCCCTGCATCTGCAAAAGGGGAATAATAATAATAAAACTAGCCTTACAGGATTGTTGAGAGGATTATGGAAGAGCGCAAGTGAGGCACAATGCTAAATGGGAGTTTCAATGACAGGAGTAACATGCTTGCAAGTGCAGCAAAGTCACAAGTCTTTTTTAAGATTCTTAAGAACAGAACACACAATTTTCAATTTGCTTTAAAATAAATAACATTCTGTAGTGAAAATATTGTGCTGAAGAAGCTTTAGCTTGCCTTTGATCCCATTCAAGGAACTGACTGCAGGCCCTGTGCAGTAACTCCCATTATTTTGTAACAGAAGGCACTTTTAATTTCTCTAAACTAGGCCTCCCTTTTTCCTATTTATTACAGAAGGAGAGGGAGTCTTTATTCCTTTCAACATTTTCTCATTCAATAGTTCCTGTTGTCAAGATCTCTACTGCAAGAAAAAGTACACAAAAGACAAGCAGCTCAGAGGGCAAAATGGTTCAAGTTGATGTTCTACGTTAAGCACTGTTATGCTAAACAGGGGTAAAGGGGGGTTTACTGCAGCCTTTCAATTAGAAGTCCGTCCCAGGGTTAGCAGAGGTTGTGAATTTTGTGACCAGACATTCCCAGGGTGTTGGAAACGCAAATTTGATGGGAAGGTTATGCACCCTGATTAAGTAGAAAATGTTTTGGTGGAATTAGCTGGCCAAGGGAATTAAGGAACACAAAGCAACTGGTAGTTTTCTTTCAAGCAGGGTAAAAAATTGTGAGCACATATACCCAGCAAGGCAGCTGCTACATGACTTTTAATATTTTCTATCAGAGGACCATTTCTTTGAATGAGGCTCCCAGGAGTTTCTTTGCTACTGATTTTTTCAGAACACAATTTATTTCAGAGAACACATGCACATAGGCACAAAAAAGTCACACACATACGAGATAAAAACAAATCACTATTATCAGTCCTTTTATTCACTGGACATTCATGCTCAAGTTTAGAGGCAAGGGTTATAGAATATCAATGTGTTCTAATAAAGGGCTATTCTGCAAATTTTTTGGAGCACACACACATCAGTGTTGCACAACGCATAGAGATTATTATCCCTAACCCAATAAGAGTTTTTAAAGAATCTGCCTATCCTGCTTCAAATATAACAGGAAACCTACATTAATTCAAACTTGTAGATGTTTAGATTCTCTGAAATAAATGATGTTATACAGAAAGTTAAGGAAACTAAAAACAATAGCAAAAGAACAGCAGGGGTAGAAGACAGACACCATTGCAATATTAAGAAACCTTAATATGCATAGGCATGGCTTTGTAAGGCACTAAAAGAAGGGGACAGTCTTTTATAACCCTGTTTAGTCACTGGGTTACAAAAGACTGCCCCCTTCTTTTAGTGCCTTACAAAGCCTTGCCTATGCATAAAGCACCATTTAGTTTGACTTCTAAAGTACCCAGGCAACAATGTGCAGTTAGATTCTGCACTCAGTATACAATCTCCAATACTCTTTAGATGGGATCTCCAAACATTTTGGCAAGAGGGCTGCATCAACTATCTGGCATGGTGTTGAGAGCTGGGAAAAATATTTTAAATATAGAATTTCAAAAAATACATTAGAGATGGAATAAATAAATGGCTCAAATTTCCAAGATTTCTCCTTGCACCTTTATAGGCCTTAAAAAGGAATGCTAAACACCCTCTAGAAGCAACTGGAGCACAGTAGACCAGAAGCTCTCAAGGGACCAGAGTACAGGCTGGACAGAGGCTTGTAATGGGTTGCATGTGGTCTCAGGACCAGCGTTTGGAAAACCCTACTCTATAGCATGGCAGTCCAGAAATTTGTAACAAGTTGACAATGGGCAGGGTGACCAGATGTCCAAACCCCAACATTACTGAGCAAAATTCCTGACATGTTTAAACATATAGCACACCCAATAAAATGTAGGACAAAATGTAGTATATGTTAAAATAAAGGCTAAAAACACTTGTATTGCTTTCCTGTACTAAATTTCAACATTATAGCACTTCTTTTTAAATTGAACACCTCTTCGCAAGACCTTTTTTCACCAACAATGCACATAAAAAGGGGCTCAAAGCAGACATGATCTTTTCGTAAAGACCAAAGCACCCCAATAAGACTCTGTGCCACTGCCACCCAAACACATAAAAAGGGTCTCAAGCACCCACACACCTGTTTCTTGCACTCCCAAACACATGGATGCGGCTGAAAGTGGGCATAGGATTCCTTCCAGCACAGGAACTGCAGTCAGGCCATGTGGCCTGTTTTTCCTGCAATTTCAGCTTGGCCACTGGGGGCAATGGCGCTGAGTCCTTCCTTTTCTTTTTTTAACATGCAAAAGTGCTTAATAAGTCCAGATATAGGATTTTTTCAACTCTAAAAGTCCCATTTCCTGACATATCCAGCCATTTCTGGCTTTCTGGGAACCCTGACTATGGGCCACACACGGAATTAAATACCCATATTATAAATTATTTTATGTATTTATGTATTTATTTATTTAATTTATATCCCACCTTTCCTCACCTGCAAGAGGGAGCTCAAGGCGGCTAACATCAGACAGAAAAATAAAATACCATTAAAATTGAATTATAAATATAGATTAAAACATAATTAAAATACAATTAAAATACAATTAGATTAAAAACTGAGAACAATTAAAACAGACTTAAAACATCTGTTAAAAACAGTAAAATAAAACAATAAAACTGCCCCCAACCTATGTCCCATTTAAAAAGCTTTATTAAAATAAAAATAAATTAAAGTGCTTATAACATATTCAATATTATTTAAAATATAGAATTTATATACTTAACTAGCAAAAACGTATCCGCGCTGCGGGAGTAAAATCCCCCTCTATGCCTCCCCCCCCACTGCACATCCACCCCCATGTGCAACTTCCATGTTCATCCACACCATGTCATTAGGCATTGGGGGACTGCAGTGGCTCAGTGGTTAGAGTGCTGGAATTCTGCTTGACCAGAATTCTGCTCAGAGGGCCAGCACTTCAAGATCAGAGTACTGCCAGATGGGGTGAGCTCCCATCCTTAGCCCAGCCCCTGCCAACCTAGCTGTTCGAAGATATGCAAATGCAAATAGATAAATAGGGACCACTTTGGTGGGAAGGTAACACCCTTCTGTGCATTCCGTGTGCCTTCTGTATGTTCCGTGCGCCTCAGCTTATAGTCATGACCCCATGACCACAGAAGTGTCTTTGGACAACACTGACTCTAAAGTCTTGGAAATGGAGACGAGCACGAGTTGGAGATGACTGGCAGTTAACCTGTAAGGGGAGGGACTTTTACCCTTTTTCAGGCATTCAGTGTGATTTTTGGGGTAAAACTGGAGTGACACTACAACAAGGTAAAATTTTCTCAATGAAATTAATACAGTTGTACTCATCCAGATTTTTCCTACATGGGCACTGTTCAGGAAAGAATTGGGCATGGAATAAAACTGGCACATCCAGTTCATTTCTAGATTCCAGAATACAAATTTATCCTGCCAATACTGTTGCACTGATAATTTATTCCAGTGTTGACCAAAAGTAGAATTCATAAAATTTGGCCACAAGGGTTCTTCTTAATATTTTTTCAAACTTTGGAGCCCAGTGAATAACCATAACAATATTCATATCCATAATATCAAATGAATATCTAAGCTGAAGCAGGACGCTCAAATAACAAGCAATTTTCATTTTTAAATGCGAAAACCCAAACACCTAGTTGCTGGAAGAGTAAAGAGTGGGTGTGAATTATGGTACATACCATCTGGTCCTTTTTCCTGCTGCTGCCACTACCATCTGTCCAAAACTTGCTACAGTGAGGAAGTACAGGTTCCTTTGCCCCACTTCTCTAAGAACAAAATGTTGCCCTTTAGTGCACAACCTGCCATGTATTTGTTCATATACATTTGAAATGTTTACACTAGTATTATTAAGCCTTCTATGGTTGGGAGAAATGAAGTGAATTGGCACAGTGTGCCTATTAATTTATAGCACTATAAATTTATAACTTATATTAAGCAAGAAAGTGTTATCAATTTTCAGCTCACTCTGATCTCCTACAGAGCTGATTTCTCTGCCCGCTCCATTCAATTTAAAAGATGATGTGAACTGAAAAACCAGAGTTCAAAGCAACACGTTCTTCTGCTCTGACATCATGTGTAACTGTGCATGACTGCAGGAATATTCTATGGTATATTACAACCAGAAATTGCTACTGGGATAAATCTTACAGGTAAATGAATGAACCATTCAATGTCAAAAAAAGCCTTATAACAGCAGCATTTTTATGAACTGCATTAATCTCACCTGCACAAATAGGCACACGTAGCCAGGGATGGACATGGAGTTTGACTCTAGACACCAGTTTCTTTAATCACTATTAATAGTAGATTTCATGAAAAAAAGTTTACCGTGATTAGTATATCATTAATACAATGGGTGGTGCAAGCGGCTAAGACTCTGTGCCTGTTAACCAGCAGGCCAGTTCGAGACCCGGGTCGGCCCCACAAGACAGGGTGAGCTACTGTCCTTAGCCCAGCTCTGCGACGCAGCTGGATCCAATCGTATTGGCTCTGCCTTTCCATTGGACTCAGTGGCGTGGAGAGGGGAGATTTGCTTCTTGGGTAACAGCCTATCCTCCAGAACAATCCAACCCAGGCTTTCATGCTTTGCATGCAGCATATGCAGCGCTGAGCACGATACCATAGTCTCTCAAGACTGACAGAGACCTGCAATACAATGGAAGCTGCAGCTGAGAACCATAATCTACATGTCATTTCCTGAAACAATCCTTGAGCCAGGAGGACTAAGACTGGTGCTAAAGAGAAAGGAAATGAAACTTTTTTTTTCTAAAAACTGAGTATCTGTTGCTTACTAATATGTATGCAGACCATTTGATCCTACACTGGTGCATATAACAAAAGGAATTTGTTTCAATTAAGGAGTAAGTGATTTCAGTTGAGACCCAACACATTAGGAGATGCCTAAAATGTTGGTATTTCCCAAACAAACTACTTTAACATCTCAGACGTTTTGTCATTCCCTTAAGACATATGTTTGAAGTTATGTAGAGAATCTGGGGGGAAGGCTTGCTTACTGGTTTTCATCCTATGAGAAATCTCATGTGGCCGTATTCAGACCACATAAGCAGCAAGGAGTTCTAGCCATGAGGCAGGGAAGGATTAATGTGCCTTTATACAGGTGAAGGAGGCTGGAAAAATGTCTTTGGCTGCATTCTGATGGGAAAGAAGAAATTGATGATAAAGATTGGAGTTCTAATATTTTCATGGAATTGAACCTCCCACGAGCAGCAGTAACTCTAGGCTAGAGTCCCTCACAGGACTCTTCCTGACACTGATGTACAGTACTCCTAACCCTAATGAGAAACTTTGCCAAATGAACAATAAAAATAGGTTCAATGTATAATGCATAAGCATTATTAAAATTTGAAGTTTCAACACTATTTTTCTTTTATTCCTCATAACAGCATGGACTATGGCAAAATAGTTGATGACAAGCCAATGAACCCTAACTGGCATATTTTACTTGGCTTCCTCTAAGAAAATAAAACTGGTAACAGTGCTTACATTTTCTATTTCCTGGCACAGTCCCACACATGGCTGGGTGATTTACTACTCTAAGCCAACATCTGATCAAGAGGGCATTCTTCTGCATGCCATGCAGTTGTACATGTAACCTAATGCTAGCCACTGTGATTATTTGTGCCTCTTGCTTGGTTAAAACACTTTGCATCTATGCAGTACTCCAATAAATCACTATCACAAAATCATGTGAAAAGGCAGACTTGTGAAATGAAAACAATCTCTTTTATTCGCTTCTCACTTATTTGGCTTTAGTCAAAAAGCATTTCATAAAACATTTTTTTTAGGACAGTATCTTTTTGTAATCATTTATTTAAGAAATACCCATGTAAAATGTAGCAATTTTATTGTGGAAGAGTCTGAACTTCACCATGACTAGATATACAGTACATTATTATACAACGTTGAAGTATGCTGTATGTATGAAGTGTGTTGTAATATATTGAAGAAAAATATTAAAAGCTATAAACCTTTGTGGGACTATACCATTAAGGGGGCAGGATGAGAAAACTAATTTCTTCAGTTTCAAGCCACTCCTACAGTCTATTTTGACTCAGATTTTGTGCAAAGAATTTTGTTAGAAGTATTAATCCTACACTTATCTAAAACAAATCTATTTTTTCATTACTGTGACATTTCATTACTGTGCTATGCAGATTAAAAGTTATTTCTTGCATTTATTATGCTAGACAACTTTTCTAAAGAATATCCTTATGAAATAACACCATTAAGCATTTGGAAAAGGATGTGGGGGACGTGGAAAAGGTGCAGAAGATAGTGATCAAAATTGATTGGATTAGGACACTTTCATGAGGAAAAGGCTACAACATTTGGGAGACTTCAGATTAGAAAAAAAGATGCCTGAGAGGGGGACATGATTGAGACATGTACAATTACCATACGCATTGGATGCATAGAAGAAAGTTCTTTTCCCTCTCACACAACACAAGAACCAGGGGTCATCTACTAAAATCAACTCATTGGAGAGTTAGAACAGGCAAAATAAAATAATTTTTCACTCTGCGAGTACGTGCCACAGTATATTTTCTGCAAACCAAGCTACTGTTAAAGGCACAAAAGTAGGTTAATTTCATTTTTCCAGGTTGTTAGCTTCCCTTTTGAATAATTAATATTTTAAAGTGTGGGAAAAAAATCCAGTCAACAAGGCAAGTGCTCTATGCAATTTAGTAAACAAGGGAAGAAATGGAAAAAGATTTTCCTAGGAAATCTACCTAACTTCTACAGTTTGCAGAAGCACCTACTTTGACCTCTGCCGGATATGTTGGTGGTGCAAAACTGAATGGACTGGGTATGGCTAGAAAGGTGGAGAAGATAACAGTGGTGCCACTCCCATCAATATTACTCCTTTCCAGGTCTCAAACCATTTTCCCCACTTCATTCTCTGTGGCATTCCTTCCTCATCTTCCCCCCACATTGACTAAGGGTGGAATCCTAACCAACTTTTCAGCACCAATGCAATTCCAAGGAAAGGGAACAAACACTGCCTCCTTACCTTGAAGAGTCCCACTTTATGTCCCTATTAGGATTGAACCTTAAGTGCCTTACACTCGATTTTGAGAGGGAGCACACAGTTTTATTTCTGCTGACATTGAACACCTATCCAGAGCTTTTCTCAGTTATTTTAATGAAAACAGACTGATTCTATGAACACTTTTTGTTAAGTAAAATACATTTTAGCACAATACTTTAAATTTCGATTTTTTTTAGTCAGTGCTTAAGCATGGCTGCTTGGCAATCAATAAAACTTACTTTCAAGTTCATATTTTAATGACTAGGGTAATGATTAAAAACTAGTGAACCAGAAACTGAAGTAGCATTGATTTAGGATTATAGTAAGCATCTCATCTGGCCGTCATCTCTCCAATCTGGTACAACCCTTTTTTTAGCATGTAAGACTGCTGCATCTGACTATAAAAAGTTATGGCCAATTAAATGAAAACACAAAAGCCCATGGAACGAAAAGTAGATTTACTTAAAACTTTCCCGTGATACTAACTGCTCTGAGAGCTAATGAGATGTAATTCTGATACTGAATGGAACTAATAAGATGTTAATAAGAACCAGCTCTCATTTCTATATACTGTACACAGTGAAGGGATTCAAAGAAATTAACAACCTGTTCTATGCCCATCTGGCAGCCACTTTTAAATGGCTATTTTTAAACTTTATATGTCCTATCTCTTGTTAACAACTGGTTCTATAGAGTAGGTGCAAATCTGCTGGAGCCCACCACTGTACATATATCCATATAAATTTACCCCTGCAAACTGGGTATACAGGCACTTCTAAGTGGTGCTCCTCTTATAGTTAACAAGGAAAGAATAACCATTCCTCAGTGCAGCACAATTTCCCTAACCAATAAGGGACACAATTTTCATTTATTTTACTTAATTAAATTTGATGTTGTTGTTCCGGGGCTGCGAGGGAAACAAAATCTTCTTAAACTCCCAATAGCAAATAGGTGCTTAACTTATGCCACTAGCAGACCAAATGAGTAATGAGCTGCTGGGGAGGAGGAGGTGACATTTTCCCCAATTTTTCTTTTAATAATACCTGGGGATGACATCACTTTCAGCTGTGATGCCACTTCTGGGGCAACATTTCAAGTTTTGCACCAAGCTACATTATCATTAGCTACACCACTGCATTCCTGCTCTTGATGCTGGGCAGATGTCCAGGTCTCCTGAAAAAGACCACCTCAAGTATTACTGTTGGTACGCAGGCCACTGGTGAAGAAACATTAAATTTGGAGGATACTTCTGTTTACCAATTAAAGATTGTGTAGGGATGCTAAATTTGCCAGCATCCACTGCAGAGATTGTAGTACCACTGTTGCAGAAATGTATCCAGCCTTCATTATGCAAATGAAGTGACTTAGTTTATGCAAATGAAGTGCAGGGGTGGGAAGAAGAGAGAGAGAATTAGAAAGAGAGAGCTAGAGAAATTTGCGGAAAAGAGGGATTGCAGTGTGTTACCATCCTGGATGCCTTCTGGCATGGTGGTTCTCAAATGGAGACCAGTATAAGGGTGACGTTGCAGTATCAGCTAGTTAATAATCAACATCAAGGAAGGCAAAGTGCACGCATACCTAAGAACAAAGTCGTGGGATGAAGGACATGCCTTTGAAGCCAAGAGTTTTTATTTTGTTTTTCACCCTACAAAATCAGGTGAGATTCTTTGGTGGGATGGCTCAATCAGGAGGTCATCTGGTCTACTGCTAGCCATGGACCCCAAAAGGTTCTGCCTTCTTTCATCTATCCACCTAGCTGAGCTAGCTTTATCATGAAGTTGCAATGATTGTTGGAGACATGAAACTTTCTTTTATCTTTCAAAATGTGTCTCTGCCTCAGAAGGCCATGGAAGTAATGAGTCATCATAAGCCATTAAACCAATTCGGAATCCAGAAAACTTTAAAAACCATTGTCCCATACAGAATCAATACAGAATAAAACAGGTTATTTACAATTTTCTTTGAGAAATAAGCTTGTGCTAAGGTTTAGTTTTGTTTGTTTGTTGAAACTGTGGCATACTGCACTCAGCAATCTGTATCTTTATGAAGATAAAGGAATTCCAAAACAAATATGGTGTTCTTCAGTTCTTGGGAATTTTTGTAATTTTATTTGGCCCATCATAACTTCTAAAATGTCTTGGATCAGAATACTAAAATTTCTTTTAATGCTGTATTGGATAGTCCAGTTCCTCCAAATAGCAAAGAAACTGCTACTGAAACATTACTGAGTATACAATGTCTATATCGCTCATTGCCAATGCCACCACATTCCACCACATATATTTTTTTTCAAACCATTTTATAAGCACTGTCATATACATAGAGAGGTGGGTTTCTTCAAATCAGTTCAGAAATACTTTCTCAGAGAGAGAAGGTATGAGCAGACTCTGTGGCTCTCAGAACATCTTCACCTCTAGAGGATTATAGCATTTGCCGCAGGCCAAATGAAGGGGGCTTGCCATAGGCCACATGGAGGCTCACTAGGGGCCACATGGAGGCTCACTAGGGGCCACAAACCCACAAAATGGGTTTGGGATGTCCAGAAGGAATTTGTGCAATGTTTGCATGAAATTCCATACATTCTAATCTTTCAATCAGCCAAACTATTCCCAAGGACCACACTTCCTTTCTTTTCCCCTACTATTCTGCTACTAATCCCTTCCTATCCAATTCAAATTCTAAACCTATTTGCCTTTGGCTGTAAAATACAACCTACAATATATCTGAATACTTTTTGACAATAATTCCTTTTATTAAAAACTTACCAAACGACAACTAAAACATTTTGTAATTCCAAGCCCATTTGCCATTGGCTGTCAAATACAATCAACAATATATCTGAACAGTTTTTGATAATAATTCCTGTTCTCAAAAACCTACTAAACAACAACAATAACATTGTGCATGATTTTCTATAAAAATTCCAAAGGACGAAATAGACACAACATTATTGAAGAATTTCTACTCCCTGTGATCAAACTCCCAAAAGTTTCCCAAAATATCACCAGAGAAGCCCGTCCCTGAATTTGTGTGACTCACTGTACCTCCTTATTGGAAAATGAAAAGTCCACAGCTGTGGCTCATGTACAGCAGATACAACTGGCAGTCTTTTCCAAAGGGAGATAGTTCTGCCACACCTCTATACTTGGAATGATTGATAGAGCGAATCACACCTGACATGGCAGAATTAACTGCTCCCAGATGAGCCTGATAGGAAGAGGTAGGCAAGAGCAATAAACACTGCAAGATGGTGGACAGCCTCCTTTGAGGATACATGTTTTAGAAATTCAGAGTCATAAAAGCATATGGAGCTCTAGTATGCCTCAGCATACAGTTTGTAAACCACTACTGGAAAAGATGTAGAACAGAACAAATAAAATCCAATATAACATAAAGGAGCTGTGATTTAAAAGGAAATCAAGATAGGTTAATAAATTTATGAAATGGGATTACAGAAATAACCAGGCAAAAGTAGCACTCGTGTTACAGAAAATATTGCAGTAACACAGTGGGCTGATTCAGATGTTGAAGATCCCAGTAATAACCTGCACACAATGGAACGCAATGCACGCAATGGCATTATCTGTACAAAGTGCACACAATGGCAAAGTGCACACAATGTACAAAGTGCACGCAATGGCATTATTTGTACAAAGTGAAAGTTTTCCTTGAATCTTAATCTGTTTTGATATTAGTCTTTCTTTTTTATGCAATGCAAAAAACACCCCAAAACCTATGCTTAATGCTAATATTAATGTTCTTTATCTTTTGTTAAGCTTAAAAATTTTTAAGCCTTGTTTTTATTTTTAAAAATCTTGTTAATACTAATGTTCTAGTGCCATTTTGATATTTTTACTGGTTTTTTTTACTCTTTTGCTAAAAACCTTGTAAGCTTCCTTGGTCATTTGCCTGGCATGGGAAAGGCAAGATATGAGGTATAAATCCCTAAAATAAAAATAAAGTTACATGCAACATAAGGGCAGCTTCTTATTACAATCAGCTCCATTAAAAAACCACTTGAACATTTTTTTGAGTTAGCTCCTTAGCCTATGATATCAGTCACATGCACCTGCTGCATGGGACATGCTTTTGACATGACACCACACAAGTGATGCAAAAGGCTGTTGATAACGTAGGCGCAAGCAAAATAATACTACAAATGATAGAAACAGGCTCAAATACTGCAAATTATACTCCAGGT
This sequence comes from Cryptoblepharus egeriae, assembly GCA_030015325.1. Classification (NCBI taxonomy): domain Eukaryota; kingdom Metazoa; phylum Chordata; class Lepidosauria; order Squamata; family Scincidae; genus Cryptoblepharus; species Cryptoblepharus egeriae. The sequence continues at coordinate 23,379,586 of JAREYC010000005.1, read as the reverse complement.
ATAAGCCAAACTGGCCATAAGCTGGGTCCAAAAGTGTAAATATCTGAAGACACAATCATAAGCTATGTTAATTAGCCCTTCCTGTACCATTCACTAATCATTACTGCTGAACTTCTGCCACTTTTTAATTGTTTGATTCAAGTTCTAACAGTGCAATCCTATGTATGTCAACTCAGAAATCCTACTGACTTCAGTGAGACTTACTTCTGAGTATACATGCATACCAGTATATGTCTGAGTATGTAGCTGAGCTTCCAAACTGGGGCATCATACCCCAGGCAGAGGAAACAGTCGCTACCCCCAAAGGGATGTGGCAGCCTTACAGCAGTGGCATTTTCAGGATTGCACAGCTTCTGCAAAAGGAGCGCATTTTTTAACTCATCAGAATCACATTGAAGGGTGTGGGGAACCCACAGACCTCTTTGTGGATTTGGCTGCACCTCAAAATTGCTCCATGTTGTGATCACAACCCACTTCCAATTTTTCAGATAAAACCATGATCATGTTAAGAAGCAGTTATGAGGCTCCTCTGAATGGCCAGAGTAACCCTCAGTAAGTTAAGAATTGCCCCTTTTTGTGGTGGCAGCATGATTCCAGAAGTGCCATCATTGTATCTCCTCCACACTGACACATGGAGGTCACATTCTTTGGGAGAATTTAGAAATCCCTGGAGTTTAGGATTCCAGCCTAAATCTACTCTCTAATGGAGAATTATCAAACCAAGTCATATGCTAAATAATAATAAAATAAATGGGAGTTTCACCACAATTCTAATCATAGAGATCATAGATAATAGATCAATCAGTTGCTGACTTCTATTATTAACAAAATGGATATTGCCCATTTTCTGTCTCATGCCCCATCATGCAAAATAGAAAACCATAGACAAAAAGGGATGTTCTTTTTTGCATTTTGCCTTCATATCTTCTTTTTTTGCATCTTGCCATTATATCTGTTGCTCCTCTTTACAATGAAAGTGATTTATTTGCAATTTAAATGCAGTCCAAATTTATATAAAATCCTGACTCAATATTTTTCCTTGGATTTTCTTTACCATTTCTGCAAACATACACCTGTGCTGAGAAAAATCTCCTTTACAAAAGAGCCTGTTTTTCTCTGATTCATAGATGCACAATTGCCAATAGATGGGAGTTAAAGAGTGCATCAAAAAGAGAAAAAGGTTCCAAGTATCTGCAATTACCCGCTGCATCTTCAAAAATCAATATGCTATTATAGCTGACCACACTCAAGAAATCCTTACATTTAAATAACATTAAAGTTATGACTCAAGCCTACAAAGGCCATAAAATTTAGATTATTTACTTAAGAGACATTATTGCACAAAGCCTTCTCCTCATCTTTTGGCTTAGCTAATCATGCATTTGTCAGAGATGTTTTATTTGTAGGGCTTAAATACTGTGTATATATTTCTGCATCTAAAGCACATACCTCACCATAGCAGTCCTGGGAATGGAACAGTTTGTGTTGGAGCTCAGTCATCCATTACACACAACTTGTGTGTTAGAAAGCTCTTATCCCACCATACAGTTTATGGGAAACAACACCAGTCACTTTAACCTCTCAGGAAGTATTATGAGACACTAAAAAGGTGTTTTGAAGCCAGAAAACTCCTTACATTAAGTTTCCCTCAAGAAACTTTGAATATTATCTGGATGAATTTTAACCTGCTGTAATTCAGTAATTCTTCCATGACACAAAAACCCACGTTCTTTGGAGATAGGAGATCTACCCACAGTGCCAATGCAAATATTTAAGCTAGTCTGCAGTCAATGCAGGGTGGATTGGATGGAGAAAGAACACAATAGCGGGGACAGAATTTGGGAACAAGCCAGATGCTCTTAGAAGAAGCAAGCTGACCCAAGATACCACTAAGATGCCTCTTAGAAGAGGGAAGTTGACCCAAGTGAAGCAGACACACTAGCACTCAAAAGCAATTTAATCATGCCCACTATGTACTTTCCTGCTATCTCTCACGCAAGAGCAGCTGTTTAATCATCCCTCTCCCCCATCTCTATCCATATTTTACAGTAAAAGCCTGAAAACCTCACTGCAGTAGAAGTACTAAACTCTCTTTCTCCAAGACGGCCATTCTAATCATTTTGATTCAGAAGCATCGTACATACTCTAGAACAGGCATACATACTCTATTACACCGTATATACTCCAGAAAATACACTAGAACATTTTGGCAGCAGGGCTGCATTATCTCTCTGTGAAGGGTCAGAACAAAAAAATATTGTTCACATTTCAAATTTGAATCAATTTACATAAATGAATAAGTGAAGGAATGAATTAAAATCAGTTCATAAATGGATGAGGGGTTGATCCTCAAATCAGTTCATAAGTACTTTCCTACACAGAGAGAGGAGATGCATGCAGCCTTCCCAGCCCTCAGAATACCCTCTGGAGATTTTGGGTGGAAAATGTCCTTCACCTCCGGAGGATTACAGTGCTTGCCTGTGGGCCAGAGGTAGGGTGCTCGCTATGGGCTGCAAATTGTCCCCGGGCCAGGATTTGGACATCTCTGCTGTAGAATAAGTTGATCTCATCTCACGGATAAGTTGAGAGCGGGTTTTGAGCCAAATCACGTAATTTTCTATAACTCTCAGATAAGTCAGGGATAAAACTTGAGGGTGTCTGCAATGCTTTGAAAATTACTTACCCAGAATTGTTGTGAAACAGTAGCAAAAAAAGGGAAAAGAAGACATTCTAACTTCTTCTCCTAAATTAAATGGAGATGAAGATGCTTGTGAGATGAAGATAGAGATGAAGAGCTGGAGATTTAGATGCTTGTGAAAGCTGGAGGCTTTGTAAGATGTACAATGCTGCACCTGCATAGTAGCATTCCTCATATAGACTACAATTTCCATAAGTATCTACACCAGGCTTGTCCAGCAAGGGGCCCCGAGGGCCACATTTATGGACTTTCAAAGCCAAATGCGGCCCTCGAGCCTCATGTTGGACAAGCCTGATCTATACTTTTCCTGTTTAAAGACGCTAAAAGGTTACTTTTTTTGTTTGTATTCTGTTGCTGCTTCAGAACAATTACTGGTAATTAAACATGCTCCTCCCCCCCCCCACCTGCTTCTTCTCAGGTCAGTCTCACTCAGCACTCCTATCCCCCGTCACTAAGATGTGTCACCACCCCGTGTCACCAAGCACATGTTTATGACCATCTTTGGGTCTGGCAAGTCCTGGAGACCTTCACAATGCTGGAGCAGGCTCGTTGACCAGTTCCCTGGGAACTCTAGGGTCAGTTTCTAATGCTTCTGCACGTTCAACACTTTTCAGTTATACTGGAACTCATTCATTCAACACATGCTCCACTCTTTCAACCTTTCTGTGCTGGTCTAAGAGATAAAATTATCTTTCCTAACATTGATTTGCATGTGACATGGTGTTCAAACTGTTTTTGGCATTTCTTTATGATAGTCTTCAGTAAATAACCATCATTCAAATACATAAGATGTTCATCGCTTATACATGCCTTTTTCATTTAATTTGTTACATATTTTGCTATGTGTTAATAAATATGTGTTGTGTAGGCTTTATGTGATATTTATGTCTTTTTGGATGACATTTTGCATTTGCAAACTGAAAAAAGTGGGTTCCATTTTTCAACAGTTTTCACTTTTGGATGGTGCTGCAGTTCCTAACCTGTCCAATAAATGGAGGATGCTTGTATAAGTCCCACTGTTGAATGGAAGTTACTTTACATCACTTTACTGGCATGAAGCTACTAGAGGGCACCCTGGGAGTTAAAGCCCTCTGAAGGATACCTAAAAGTCAGAATTTGCCAAGGAAGAACATGGCAAATTGCAATGTAAAATAGACTGAAGAAAGAACTAGAGAGGCTATTGGACACAGGCCTTTGGGATTCAGAAAAGGATTTTTCAGATTCAAGTAGTACTGCAGCAAGGAGCAAAGGGCACTTTACTTGTCGAGGGAAAAGAAGGAAGGTATTTTAACATCATCTGAATAGGAAGAGCAATGCAGGCATGTCATAATTATCTGAAACTGTGGATAACAGGGACACCCCCAAGCCCTCTGGAGGCAAGAGTGGCTGTTTTCTCCCTTTACCTCCAGAGAGTCTTCTAAGCCTGCAAGGAACCATGCATTTACACCCACAGCCTCTAAAAGGCTCAGAATGTTTATTGGAAGCAAAAACATCAGTTCAGTTTTGTTTTTTGGCAAAGCCAGAAGTGACATTTTAATGCCATTAAGGCATATTAAAGTATGAAAGTTGTTTGGTCTTCTTCCTCTGGTAAGCCACATTTTAAATCCAAGTACTGTACATACAGGCAGTCCCTACTTAACTGACATGTTAGAGACTAACAGCACAATCCAGAGCAACTAATCTGTCCACATAAGAGCCCTTAGGTTGCCCTATCTAACACTAGGTTGGAGCAACTGCAAGATGCTCCAGCCCAGTTACTCTGAAGGAGGCTTAGGGCAGAGCAAGGCAAGATAGGGTGCCCTAAGAGAGGTGGACCTGCTCTGTCCTAACTGGGGCAGCCTAAGCAGCTCAGGAGAGGCAAGTTGAGGGCATGTTTAGCATTGCCTAGGGCAGAGCAGTTACTCTGTATCCAGAGCCTGTTTCCAAGGCAGAAATGCCCTCTTCCAGCCCTCAGAGTTATACCACCTCAGGAGCAGGTATAGTAATGAGTAGACCCATAGGGGTCCATGATAAGGCCCGAGTAAGAATGGCAGTGTTGACCAAAAATCTGAGTTCTTGGCCAGCCTAGCTGCAACCCCTTCCTCTCAACCTCAGGATATGGAACAAACTACGGCTGCCCACAAACCTCAGGTTACAGCAGGCCACTCCAAGAAGCCCCTTGTATTCACTGTAGAATGTACTGGCATCTCATCAGGGACTCCTTATAAGGCGGGCACCCAGTGGCGTCACCAGACTGGTGCGGCTGGTGTGGGCTGCATTGGGGATGCGCTCTGTATGGGGTGATGTGCCGGAGGAGTTTGACTGTCCTTTGGCAGGCCCCGGGCGTCAGCACCCCCATTCAGGCCTGCTCCAAGGCGGAGCAGCAGCCAGAAGCTGCCACTTGTCTGAGGAGCTGGCCTGAACGGCCATCTGAGGTGCACTGCGCAGAAACACACTGAGCATGCCGAACAGCTTCAGAGGAGACTTCCTTAGAGCAGAGAAAGTCCGCGCCTCTGCACAGCCATTCAGCCTCACTCAGGAGGCGGAGCGGCAGCCGAATGGCTTCAGAAAGAGTACTGCACAGGCACCAACTCTGACGCCTGCACAGTCTCCCCCGAAGCCAAAAGACTTCAGAAAAGTACTGCGCAGGTGTCAGCAGGTGTCAGTTGCGCAGTCAACTTTGGTGACTGCGCAGTCCAGGTGGGGGGGGGGTGCGCATCCCAGGGATGACGCACAGACTTCTGCACCAGGTGATGTGCAGAGTCATGTCACCACTGTAGGCACTATAGCTGTTCCTTGTTCAGTGTGATCTGAGGGGTGTCTCCTCAGGAGCAAGTCTTCCCCTTGTGTCAATTATTTAGCATGCTCTGGAGCAGTTAGGGCAGCCCAGGCTTCCTGACTCTCTGGATTCAGCATAACTTTCTGCTCTGGATACAGAATAGTTAGGAGAGTGCAGTTAGGTCAGAGCAGGCTGAATTTGCTCTGGATTGTGCCCTAAAGCACTTCCCTGGGAGTAAGAGCCACTGGACACAATGGGGCTTACACTTTTGAGTAGACATGGTTAGGATTCTGCTCTAGATATGTAGCGAAAAGCAGAAAAGGTTGAAAAGCAAAACCTGGTCTTTTTTAATTTACAAATGTTGCTTTTGATGCTTTTTTTTAAAGCAAAAATGTGCAAATGCCCTTTGTATTTTGCAAATTCCTGCGGTCTCTGCAAAAGATTTCTGTAAATGGACTCTAATGAACTCCTTCAGGAGTGGGAACAGGAGCTAAAGTGACCATGTATGCGCGCTCTCTCTCTCTCTCTCTCTCTCTCTCTCTCTCTCTCTCTCTCTCTCACACACACACACACACAAACACACACACATACCAAAACACATGCCAAAACAGTCCAAATCACCATGTCAGACAAATCAACATTGGGGTGGGTCTTTGAAATGGCAGAGAGAGAGAGGTTGAAAGAGTGAAACATGCGCTGAATGAATAAGTTCTGGGTATAACTGAAAGGTGTTGAAAGTGTGGATTGCCAGAAAACAAGGGAAAACTACATTTTTCTCAATATATGAGATTATATATTGAGCACATCAAAATATTATGATGAGTAAATCATTTTTTAAAAAACATGAAGCTAATCTTACTTCATGTTGTTGTTTTAAATAGATTTATTTCTTTTTTTAACATCTAAAACATTTTGAGGATAAAAATCAAGACTGCAAAACACTTCTCTTGACAAAATTATTACACCATTTTCACATTCGTCAAAAGTTTGTAAGAAATCCTTGCAGGAGAGCAAAGAATTTTACAGATGATCTGCAAGGCAATCCTACAGTATGGAACAAACAGCCAAGGTTTCAACAGATCTCATTGCAGCATCACAAGTTCAGAATCCATGTTTTCCAACAAAAATGACTCATGCACACTAATAGCAGCAGAGTAGGAGGCAACAATGCAATAACAGCCATTTGAACTGATTTATCCAGCAACTCTGTCACTCACCACACTGTTCTCAATCACATCTTCACAGTATCCATGCACGGACAGCATCAATCAACATGCAAAACAAACATGTTAAGGTCCCCTAACCTATCAATATTGCTTGTATACACAAGGCTCATGTACTCCAACAGGAAGAACTTATACCACCCCCTTTAGAGAAGCTAGTATCATCAGTCAGTGGCTAGAATCCAAAGCATTACCAATCATTGGCCCACTCTTTTCTGAGCAGGGATTCAAGTCTTCTGACAGTTCCAAACAGTTCCAAACAGCAGAAGAACTAAGGCTAGGATCACAACAAGAAGGACAGTAGTATGGATACGACCACACAGAGAAGTCCAGCAGTAACTCAGATTCACAACCCAGAACTTTGGAAGAAGTTTATAAAGACAATAGAACACTTAGGGCGCAATCCAGAGTAACTACGGGGAGTCACTCCCCCATAGGTTTTCACCTATGAAATCCAGCAGTAACTCAGATTCACAACCCAGAACTTTGGAAGAAGTTTATAAAGACAATAGAACACTTAGGGCGCAATCCAGAGTAACTACGGGGAGTCACTCCCCATAGGTTTTCACTAGGTGGTGACGTAACTACAGGTGCACGTAATGTCTCTTATGTGCTCCCGTAGTTACTCTGGATTGTAGGGCTAGCTAAAAGTGGTAGAGGTTGAATCCCCCTGAAAACCAAGAATGCCAGGTAACGCTAAAACACTGTCCGCTATATGTCTATATAAGTGTCCTTTTTTGCAGTACAGAGGTCAAGAGTCATGTGGACAAGGAAGAACAGAAGCTAATAAAGCAAGTTTACAGGAAGCAACCCCATAAGCCATCAAGAAGTTCAGTGAGAAAGAACATGGCAATGAGAAAACTGGAATAAGAGCTACCGTATATACTCGAGCATAAGCAGACCCGAGTATAAGCCGAGGTGCCTAATTTTACCACAAAAAACTGGGAAAACTTATTGACTCGAGTATAAGCCTAGGGTGGGAAATGCAGCAGGTACTGGTACTGGTCCTTTTCCTTGTAGCCTTCTTGGAACTCATAGGCTGCAATCCTAAGCACACTTTCCATTGAGCTATTCCCTGGCATACTTTTGGGAGGCTTCCCAAAGCCTCCCTCGCCCTTTGCTTACCTGTGCAGAGTGCCTTATTCTTGCAGCCCCAGCAGCTGTTTTGCAATTCAGATTGCAAAGCATTACAATTGTAGATGTTTATATCAGAAGTCCTAATGGATTATACCTGAAAGTTTTCTGAAAGAATGCAATTGTTATTAATCTGCCTCTTCCATGAAGTCTCAACTATATGTGCAAAGTGCCCTTTTTCATCACTGTTCCCCCAATTTCAACTTGTGTGCATATATTCACAATCCTTCAGTCACAGGGTCAAAACATTACAGAGCTATACTTCCTTGAGTAGTCTTTTATATTTCTGCACTACAATTGTGTATTGAATTAATGGGAATCCTGCTGTTTGCTGGCATAGAAGGTCACTTGGGTCTGTTTCCAATTTCCACTTAGGCCACTTCTTTTTCAGGCATAACATTATGCCACTGCCATAAATAATCCCAGAGTGAAATGGATTTCTGATTCTGCTCCTCCCTGAACACCTCTTCTCTGCCTTTTTTTTGCCATTTCTGCAAGTATACAAATGCAGAAATGATGGGTATCACAGGTGTTGCAGTGCTGCTACACTAGCATTTCTTTAGGCACAGTCAGGAAGGCTTAGAAGCCATGTTAGTCCAGGTTGGCAGGTATAACTTGGCAGGCAGCGAGATTACTCTCTTAAAAGGCTGATAGTGGGATTGGAAAGCTGCCGTAATCAGCTTTCATATAAAGTATAAAGTATATCGTCTTTATACTTGTTTGCACTTCACTTTTACACACTGATATCAATATAAATTGAAAATTAGCAAATGTTGAACAAGAGTTGATAGTTAATAGATTTTTTAATAGATCATGTAATGTCATGTACAGTGTTAGAGAATTTGATAAAATTCCCACAAAATCAACATACCCTGAATTCTGTCTATCAGTCTTTTCCAATGCTTCTATGATTTTAATATTTAGATGGTTTCAAATGTTAATGTCTGGTGTTAAATTTGTAAACTTCTTTGATTCAATTCCTAGCTGAAAAGACAGGATGAGAAAACGTAAAACCAATCCTAAGGGCTCTGCGAAGGGGGTTTTAGGTGGAGGTGCAAGGAGGTACAAGCAGTACCCTGCTCACCCATAGGATACCACAGCAGGGATTCAGGTTTCACAATAATGCTGGAGTTCTATGCAGCTCAGGATTGGACTGCCCACTAAAATAAATTACAGGTATGTGCTCCTTAATGATGAGGGCACATTCTGTGAACACTGCTAGGCATTTGTTGTCTGAGCAAGTTAGGGTACAGTCCAAACCTGGGCCAACACAACTCATGGGTCTTCCTATTCCCATGGTGATGTAGGGAGGCAAGCACATATCTGTGCACTGACCCAATGCTGCTCCAGGAGTGGCGCAGAAGTCTCTTACAGCATCCCCAGGTCAGCACAGGACTTATGCTGGGGCTTAGGCCAGCCTAATTGGAAATTAGGATTGCAGCGTTAGAAAGGCAGTCAGGTCATTCCCCAAAATGTTTTGTGACAACCAGGTGGCACCTCAGAACACCTTACAGGTTGGGAAAGGAAGAAGAAATTCAGGCTAACCAGCATAACTGGCAAGGAATGAAGGCAGGAAACTAGCCTGGTGAGTTCAGTGGATGCCCCCCCCCCCCAAAGAACTCCTTCCACCCCAGATTGGAAACCACATCTTCATTATAGAATCACCATTGTATACATTATATATGTTATTTCTTGAATGACGTATTGGACTTACACCTAGATTTTCTATTGTGGGAACGATGGCCTGCCATTATAATTTTTCTTGGAAGATTATAAAACTCTCACAGTGTGAGAAAAGGAACTTCATAACCGTTCTAATACCTCATTTTCAGAAGCAATAAAAGAAAATACTGTATGCTTACAGCACCCTGGGAAACTAGATTCATACAGTTTCTTTTCCCACTACTGCAGCCCAATTATTCTGTTCCACAGAAACACACAGAGCCATCAAGTGCTGAGCCAGACCCTACTGCAAAGACATATCCTAATATCTTAATTGCCCCACTCTGTTTTCTGGCATGACACAACAGTGATGAAACTTTGGAAAATGGGTTTTATATACTATCAGTATGAATGATCAGGATGAACATTACGGCTTGGGTGGAGAGATTCCAAAAGGAATGCCATACACCTTTGTATACAGACATGCATGGCACGCTCCATGTAGCATCCTTTACTTTGAAATCCTGTGCCACCATGACTGGGATCCAAAAAGACCATTTTATTTTGTGCTATATTAGTGAATGACAACATTTACTTATTGGGGTCACATACTCCACAGAACTCACATGCCCAACAGAACTCAATGTAGATCACTGAAATCTGGTCCTGTCCTTCAAATACACCAAATGGGACCTATGGTCCCATCTTGGGAAGAGCTTCTTACTATCCAGCATTTTAACATGGAAATCCTGCTGAGTTCAGTTAAGCACAGTCTCACTTAAGGCTACCCAGGATTGCTGGTTTACCCCCAAATCCAGAGTACCTACGGGAGCACATAAGAGACTTTACGTGCACCCGTAGTTACTGCACAACCTAGTGAAAACCTATGGAAAATTCATATTGGAATCCAGAGTAAGTTGTTCTTACACCGGAGCAAGGACTCCCCGTAGTTACTCTGGATTTTGCCCATAGTCAAACTCGAGTGGCACAAAGAATAGAATAATGGGAATATTATTCAATGCAATTATTTTCAGATCTGTTACTCTAGTTTTAAATACATATTCTAGTAAGCACATGTAGTTCCTAAATATGTAGTTCTGTACATTATATAAAAAACATTGATATAAATAATACAGCTTCCAAAATTAAATTCTGCAGCAGTTTAAGTGTGTGCCACTTCCACATATATTCACTGCAACTGCTGCACAAAATTAAACAAGATTAAGGTGTAAAATTTATGGTAGGCAACATACAAATTGCTCCAAAACAATGATGATTACATTTTAGGAACACAAACTTAGGGCACAATCCAGAGTAACTACGGGGAGTCCTTGCTCCAACATAAGAACAATTTACTCTGGATTGCAATATGAATTTCCCATAGGTTTTCACTAGGTGGTGCCATAATTACATCGACGTAAATGTCTCTTACGTGCTCCCGTAGTTACTCTGGATTGTTGGGTTAATGATTTTGGCTAAATAGTGTGAATAGACTAATGTGCTAATCTTTAATAATTAAAACACAAATCAAAGGATACCTAATAACCATTCAGGCTTTCTAGTTATGAAAGGAAGTTGTAAAAGCCTATTCTAAGATTTGTTTATAATTTAAAACACGGGTCTCTAAACCCCGGCCCGAGGGCCGAATGCAGCCCTCAGCAAGCCTCAATGTGGTTCCCGGCAAGACCGCTCTATCAAGATCATGGACAAGTCTTGTAATCCACTCCAATACATTCTTATACTAAATTTATGTAAATGTATTCAAATTTGAAATGTAAACTAGGCCCCCAACACAGTGTCAGAGAGATGATGTGGCCATCTTGCCAGAAACTTTGGAGGCCCCTGATTTAAAATAATAAGCAGAAATTATATTTTATTGTTTGCTAATTTCTCAATGAAGCACCTTTTCCAACATTCTTTCATGAATACGTAGTGTGCAAAGGCTTAAAATGTGCAACTTATGCTACAATCCAGAGTAACTATAGGACCTTTTACACCAACTTAGTTACGGTGCCACCTATGGGAAACCTATGGGAAGTGCATAGACCAATCCAGAGTAAGTGCCTTTTACTTCTTCCCATAGTTACTCTGGAATGTAGGGTCTGACTGCAATCCTAAAGATACTTTCCTGGGAGTAACACCCATTTAACACAATGGGGCTTACTTTTGGGACATAGGGTGCAATCCAGATTAACTATGGGGAGTCCTTGCACTGGTGTAAGAACAATTTACTCTGGATTGCAATATGAATTTCCCATAGGTTTTCACTAGATGGTGCCGTAGCTACATGTAATGTCTCTTATGTGCTCCCGTAGTTACTCTGGACTGTAGGGATAGTTAGGATTTACACAATTAAACCTGATTGAGTTCTTATAAGCTAGTCCCATTTTGTTTACTATTTTTCACCAAAGCAATAAGGCAATGAGTTTTTTTAATGCACACTGAGTGCACTGCAGCATTGGCCTTTCTCTTTTTTAGGATGAAGCTGTTATGATAAACAATACTGACAGTATTTTATATTATAATATCCACCATTACCAACATTCATGGTAAAGGTTCTTTCCTTCAATACACCTTGTTGTCACTTTTCATTCCTTCATGTAGATAAACCAATGGCTTTGGAAGTTTGCCCACAATACACAAAAGCATAGTATTAATTACAGGGAGACATTTAAGGTGAACTACTGCTGCTACCAGAAACAAGGCAAGGAGAGAATTTTTTTCACAACATCAAATAACACTGCTAATTCATGACATGTAGTTCCTCCACCTTTAAAACTATATTAGAGAGCAGTTTAGCAGGTGCACCGTACCACTGTGAATGGGAAAGAGTCACACCTTTCAGGTTATGCACTTTCATTCAGCTAATAAATACTTTTTGAATTTGGAAATCACAAGTCTATTTATCTAAGGTGCTGGTCTTGAACTTCTGTCTCCCAAGTACTTTTGATTTCTGTCTTCCCCCATCTTTCCTAAATGTTGGTGGTTGTACAACTATGTCAACACCTTAGAACAGTGGTTCTCAATCTTCCTAATGCCATGACCCCTTTATAAGTTCCTCATGTTGTGGGGACCCCCAACCATAAAAATTATTTTCATTGCTACTTTATAACTGTAATTTTGCTACTGTTATGAATATTTACTGTTGTAAATATCCGAGATGCAGGATGTATTTTCATTGTTACAAATGAAATGTGTGTTCTATGCACAAATTGAACACAATGAGATTTATTTCAGAGTAGGCATGCATAGGATTGGGCCCTGAGGCTGCAGTCCTATCCACATTTACATGGGAGTAAAGCCCCCCTGACTATAATGGGATTTATTTCAGAGTAGGCATGCATAGGATTGAGCCCTGAGGCTGTCAGTCAGCCCCAGAGCGCGTGCAGCTACAGCCGGATGTCTGGCAAGCCTGACCTGGCCCCCTGCACTAGGGGTCTTTAGGCGACCCCCAGGAAAGCTCTAGGCGACCCCCAAAGCGGTCCCGACCCTTACTTTGAGAAATGCTGCGTTAGAAGGTCAAGTTTTGGAAGTAATTATACTGTAATCCACATTCTGGTGACCAAGAGGAGACAGACTAACTGATTTTATAATCTAGCAACCATAGAAAGTTAATCTTTTCAGTCTTGAAAGTCTATAGCTGCAATCCTAAACTCCAGTTAGACTGGCCTAAGTCCTGGCATAAGTCCTGTGTGGCACAAAAGATCTGGGGGTGGCATAAAACTGCTATAAGACACTTCCGTGTCACTTCTGGGGGAGACTTAGGCCAGTGCACCGACATGTGCTTGCTGCCCTACATCACCACAGGAATGGGAAGACCAATGAGTTGTCCCGGCCTAGGTTGGGATTGCTCACTTAGGGCGCAATCCAGATTAACGACGGGGAGTCCTTGCTCCGGTGTAAGAACAATTTCTTCTGGATTGCAATATGAATTTACCATAGGTTTTCAGTAGGTGGTATAGTAACTATGGGTACACGTAATGTTGTTTACGTGCTCCCATAGTTACTCTGGATTGTAGGGTATGTGTTTTATATTACTTTATTCTCCCACCAGAGGTTTTTTGGGGGATTCAAATAGGTAGAACTGAGGATGTTGCATTTTTTGTTATATAGTTATTTTTCAAGTCAGCTAAGAAGAGTTTTCTGCATGATCTCTTGGGATCCATCATTTTCAACTGTATCCCCATATAATCAACTTGACAAAGCCAGGCACAGCATTGTTATATCTTATTTTTGAATTGACAAACAAAATCAATGCTCAAGAAACCTAGAATAAATCTGTTAACACTCAGTACAGAGAACAATAATCAAAACTTGGCCAAGGATTCAGAATTTCACTAGGCTTAATGGGGTTTTGCTCTTCTTGGTCAGTTTTTGCACTATATTATTACACAGAAATACATTATGATAATTTAAAATGGAAAAAGGGAAAGTCGAGAACACCAAGTATATCATCTGCAGACAAAGACTGCAATAAATCTAAGCCACATCAGTGTAATGTCCAGAAGTAATGTCATGGTCCAATCTGTCGATGTCATGAAAGCACATTAACTGATCTTTTAAGCCCATAGTTCTTAGATCAGAATAAAATATATGGCATTTGTTCTTCTAATTATTAAGGCTGCTATCCTAAAGACACTTTCCTAATTATTAAGGCTGCTGTCCTAAAGACACTTTCCTGGAGTAAGATCACTGAACACAATAGGTCTTACTTTCGAATAGACATGGTTAGGATTATGCTCTTAGTTCAAATATACTTCACTGGCCTTAGAAGGAACAAAGTATAGTATTGCCATGTCAAACAAGAGAATCTTCTTTTGAAAATGGGAAAAGGAGCAGGTAGCAGGAAGTAGATTTCTTTCAACCCAAATCTTACATATTACTTTTTCTATTATTCTAATTTGGCTAAACGAAGAGCACAATCCTAACCATGTCTACCCAAACATAAGCCCCCTTGTGTTCAATGGGTTTTACTCGCAGGAAAGTGTGTATAGGATTTCACCCGTAGTCCCATATTAAGTCCTTTCTGCCAAATTGAGCAAGTAGCTTCTCATCAAAATACTTCAAAATACAGTACTCCAAACCCCTTTCAAGTACTAGAGGTTAATGCTAGTTATCAGTGGGACAATCCAGTTATTCACAAAGACATACCTGCTGTTTCCTAAACACCTCAGTGCACCTGTTGCAACAAGTGTATTTGTTACTACTATACAGTATTAGTTTGGCTTAAAGAAAATAGTTTAACATCGCATGTCCATCTGGTTCTAAGCAATTCATGTACCAATTTATGAGATCCCAATCTACATTCTAACAGTATTAGAATTTATTACATGAAGATCGGCTCCCTACTATATCCAAGAACTCCACACCACAAACTATTTTGCACCCAAAGGTTTATCAATGATGCAATAGTAATTTGCGCTTGGTTTAAACTATGAAGTCCCTGCATCAGAAACTACTGCATATACAGGTGGCCACCTGGTGAGTCATCTGCCCATATAGTTCACTTAAACATGCAAATTATCACTTAGGACACAATGTCTATACAATGACAATGAATTATTTAACTTAACTAACTTAACTGAAAAATCTTAACCAATTTAGGCCAGCCTAACTCACATGGCATATCTTCTTGTGGTGGTGTGGGAAGGAGGACGTATGCCTGGGCACTTGCATGATCTCCCCTAGGAGTGGCTCAAAAGTGCCTTATGGCATTTTTGAGACACCGCCAGGTCAGCAAAGGACATGCCAGAGCTTATGCCAGCCTAACTGGAGGTTAGAATTTCAGCCTTAATATCACAGTCAATGAATACTGAATATGCATGTTTGAACCATTCTTCGAATTCATCTCTCAGATATTCCCAGAAAATCTGTGCATAAAGATAACTTTGTATCTTCATTGCCTGTTCCAGCATAGTACATGCTAACTAAAAATTCATGCTCACTATGGAATAAATCCAATTGACACATTGGACTTATTTAAAAACAAATATACATAGGATTGCACTGTAAGAAATGATACCCAAAATGAGGAAACAGTGTACATGTAAGATAAGACTTATGAATCTGAAAGGTTATGTAAATTTTATGTTAAGCACCACTCTTACAGGAACATGCATTGAAATATCTATATGCATATGCAATGAGAAACAACATGCATTTGTGCAAATGAATAAAGATGATATGATTACTGGTAAACAGCTTTCACAGACTGAATATCTATCTATAAATCTTGGCAATTATTTAGTGTGCCTTAACAGTCTCCTAATAATATGCATATATGTGTGTTTCACAGTTCTGCATAACAATATTAACAGGATCACAGAAATTTTAAGATGTAAAATCTGCTGTTTGCACATCTCTAGAAATCTACAAGTACACTTCTTATATTGAAGAAGGAGATAACTCAAGAAAATATCAAGAACTATATAAACTAAATAAGGGATAAGAGGAATTTTCTCCCACAGAATATACCCAACACAGGTCTGCTGTTCAAGATCCTGGCCCCGGATGAAAAATTTACAGTAAAAATATTTACTGTCACTCTCCCCACTTACCTTACCTACCCAGGGCATGTCAGCACTGCATCCCAGTGCATTTGAAGTTCATATAGCAGCTGCACAAGGTAAACAAAACTTTCATCAAAAAGCAATGCAGATTGACATACATTTCTAAATTGCTGCAAGAAGGTCAACTTCAGGATCAAAAGCAGATCTGCAGAGCATCCATGGAAGGGGCAAAGGTGTCAAATATCTCCAATTATCACTTCCATTAAAAGGTTTGATTTATAATCAAGAGTTCCCACCCTGAGTACCACTCATGCATTCATCACACAACCTCTCTGAGCTGCACAGATTATTAGCTTTGAGGAAGAATTCTGGCTAAGTGTTCCACACATTCACAGCATGCAGTTTTTCAGAGGATTCTTTAACTTAGTTCAATCAAATCATATTTTCTGTAGAGATTCAAAACACTTCTCTTGAGGTTAGGAGATTTCCAAGTTCAATTTCAGCTTTAAAATCTCAGGCATCTTGGTATGAATTAGAAATACTTTTCTCCCACCAAGTTTTTATTAGGTTAAAAAACAGTCTTGCATTTCATCTTCTGCACATTTACACCCAAAAATCTAAAAGTTGGAACTAGCATCTAAATTTTTTTTACTTGTCCCTCATTCTTTTTACTTGCAAGTAAACCTTTTGAGTACGTTTAGTAAGTTGAGCAAGAGTAAACCTTACCTGCAAGTAAATGTTCCTATTTGGAATCTGGAAGAGGAAACCTCTTTCAAAAGAGAACCCCCAAAACAAGGAATTGCTTTCAGTATGATGTGTTCAGGACAGAAATACAAATGGAGAATAAACCCAATACCTTAAACCACTTTAAGAAATGCTTACAGTTGCAACCCAATTAAAGAATATTATCAAAATAAATGTCAATCATATGATTCAATATCAACAGCCAACATGAGAACTATCATGGTGCACAGAAACACTCCTATGCACACATACACTCAAGTACTGCATCTACAATAAAACATGTGCCAGCATGGATTTTCCTCTGTGGAGTCAAAAGAGTTGCCTAACAACCCAAAGGTCAACCTAGGAAAACAAAGGGAGCTAATAGAAAGCTATTTTTAAAGACCTCATTTAGATTCTTGGAAAGCACCACCTCTCTAAACATATCTATTCAACCCTTTGAACAGTCCAGACTTACTAATAAGGAAAAACAATAACACAGACTGTCTATTGTAACCAGAACTACGGAGGGAGGAAGAGACCAAGCAATGCCAGTAAAACTTAAGGCAGATTCTTATTTTAATAAAGATTCTGAGATTAAGTGTATGTGTTTCTATGTGCGCGTGTGTGCGCACACGCACGCATACCCATATAATATCTAAGATCAAGGCTATAATCATATCAGCACTTTCTTAGGGGTAAGCTCCACTGACTATAATGAGACTTTCTGATTAAACAGGCATAGGATTGGGCGCATAAGTGTGTGTACGCAATCTAAGATCAATCCAAAGGTAAGTGTACAATTTAAAATTAAGTGTGCGCACTTAAGTGTATGTGTATAATCTAAGGCTGCAATCCTAAAGACACTTTCCTGAGAGTAAGACCCATTGAATACAATGGGGCTTACTTTTGAGCAGACATGGTTAGGATTGTGCTCTAAATTAATCTTTGTATGTGTGCACCATCCAAGATTACAATCCTATCCACACTTGCTTAGGCGTAAGCCCCATTGACTATTAATGGGACTGACTTCTAAGTAATGGGTTCAAAGAACACAATCCTACCCATGTCTACTCAAAAGTAAGCCCTACTGTGTTCAATAGGTCTTATTCCCAGGAAAGTATCTTTCAGAGTACAACCTAAGAGCATGTTTGTGTGTAATCTAAAATTAATCTAAGTTGTGTGTGTGTATGTGTTTGTCCGTATTGTGTGTGATCTAAGACGTGTGTGTGTGTAATCTAAGAATAATCTGTGTGATCTAAGATTAATCTAAGATTAATCTAGAAAAGATTCATTAGTGAAATGAAGTCCACCATTGCAAATGGGTTTAAAAATCTGAAATGGGGCAGAGAAACCATCTCCAAAACTGCCCAAATCCCACTTGTTAGTTCCAGCCTTTTTTTTTCTTTGTTAAGGTCTCGACTCCGTAGACGTTCACGTTCAAGATCAGGGAAGAAGCTTTAAAGGAGAATTTTCTAACCTCAATCAAGGTTGTGCCAAAAAGCAAAAAATAATAAAATAAAAATAATAAAAATAAAATATTTTCCTTGCACACAAAGGTGATGGAGAAGCCAGAGAGACAGCAGGGCTCTTCTTCACCTTGGAGAAGAGGAAGGCAAAAGACTTTTGTTCTCCCACGCACTTTGCAACCCCTGCTGCCACAATCCCTGTGTGTGTTAGAGTGTGTGTGTGTGTGTGTGTGTGTGTTAGAGAGTGTGTGTGTGTGAGTGTGTTAGAGGAGTGTGTGTGAGTGTGTTAGAGGAGTGTGTAAGGGAGTCCCTCCTGTGCTGCTGCTGCTGCTGCTGCTTGCCAGCCCTGTTGCAACAAGGAGGGAGGAAGGAAAGAAAGAAGGAAGGAAGGAAAGAAGGGAAGGCAACAATGTCTCTCTCTCTCTCCCTCCCTGCGCTGCTCTGCCACCCTCTTGACACCAGCAAGAACACCTACCACATTCTAGGGATTCCTGGAAGTCACCCACAGTAGCAGCAGCAGCAGCAGCAGCAGCAGCAGCAGGTCTGCCTCCTCTCCTCCTGGCTGCAGTCAAGACCCTTCCCCTCATGCTGCTCCCCTGCAGCTGTCAGCTCGCCCACCCCTTCCTCCACACAAGGGTCTGGGTCTGCTGCGCCCCTCACTGACCCCGCAGGCTACACTCCCTGCCCAGCTGCACATGGCCAGGAAGGTGGCGCACTGGCTGGCTGGGATGACGGGCACGCGCCCCCGCGCGCGCCTCTGTGTGTAGGGTGTCCAAAGCAGAGGACCTGCTCTCAGGACTGGGATGGGGAGGAAGCAGCGGGTCCCACCTCCCGCCTTGCTTGCATGGATGTGTCTCTCTCTCTGGGGTGTCCTTCCTTGTGTGTGTGGGGTGTCTATGTGTGACTGTGGCGGTGCCCTTTTGTGTGTGTGTGTGTAAGAGAGAGAGAGAGTCCATGTGTGTGTGGGGTGTCCTTGTATGTGTAAGGGGTGTCCAACTGTGTATGGAGTGTCTATGTGTGACTGTGGCGGTGCCCTTGTGTGTGTGTGTGTGCGTCCATGTGTGTTATATTATATATTATTGTGTTGGGGTGCCCTTGTGTGTGTAGGTGTCTTTGTGTGAATGTGGGGGTGCCCTTTTGTCAATGTCCATTTCTTTGTGTGTGAGTTGGGCATACGTGTGTGTGTGAGTTGGGCATACGTGTGTGTGTGTGTGTCCATGTGTGGGGTGTGTGTGAAGTGTCCTTGTATGTGTTGGGGTGTCCTTGTGTGTGGGGGGTGTCTATGTGTGAATGTGGGCATGCCCTTGTGTGTATGTTGGGGTGTCCTTGTGTGTGGGGGTACCCTTGTGTGTGTGTGTCCATGTGTGTGTGCTGGGGTATCCTTTTGTGTGTGGGTGTCTATGTGTGAATGTGGGGGTGCCCTTTTGTGTGTGTCCATTTCTTTGTATGCGGGGTGTCCTTGTGTGTGTTGGGGTGTCCAAGTGTGTGTGTGTGTGTTGTGTGTGTGGGGTGTCCATGGGTGTGTAGGGGTGTCTACTGCTCCCAGTAGTGGAGTGTGGAGCAAGCAAGGGTCCCTCCTCCCTCCCTTCTTGCCTGTGTGTGTGTATAGGGGTGTCTGTAAGTGGGAACGCCCTTTGTGTGTGTGTGTGTGCTCAGCTGTGTAGTGGAGCAAGCAGCGTGTCCCCCTTCTTTCCTCCTCCAGGGTCCTTACCGGGTCTGGAGTGTGGGTGGGACAGGAGAGGAGTGGAGAGGAGAGCAGATGGCGAGGGGGCCACCGACCGCTTAGTCACTCCATGCTCTTTTCCCCCAGGAGGCGGTGGCAGAAGCGAGGTGTTAAGAAGCTGGGAAGCTCCGCAGCTGCTGCTGCTGGTGCAGGTCTTGCTGGCCTCCGCTGGGGCTGTGGGGTGGACATGCTTGAAGCGACCCCAGCGCTGCTGCTGCTGCTGCTGCCTCCTTGCCTCTGCCTCTGCCGCTGCTGCTGAGTCCCGGGAAGGCGCGAGCGCAGCGGAGAGAGTGGAGAGCGCGCGCCTCCGCACTGCCCCTGCTCATTGTTCAGGGAAGGCAGTGCTCCAGCCTCCAAGCCTCCTCCTCAGTGCTTCTCCCTACAAGCTCCACACACTCCATCCCCAAGGCTGGTTAGGGGTCAAGGTCGGGGTTCACCTTGGTTAGTGCAGGGTGACCACATCTCCTCTTCTTCAGCCTTGTGTCACACACACAACACACATACACACACACACACACACACTCATCTCCCTTGTCCCCCTCTTCCTTCTGAGCAATCTTATAATGAATTATAAGAAAAAATTAAAGAGAATAGTCTTAAATTATTATTAAATTTCATATATATTATTTCATATATATATATATATATATATATATATATATATATATATATATATAATTCATAAATATTTCATAAATATTATTATTATTAAATATTATTTCATATATATATATATATAAATTTTATATATTATTAAATTTCATATACCGTATATGAAATTTAAGATAGATAGAATGTGTATGATATATATGTATGTATGTATGTATATGTATGTGTGTGTATACACACATTTTTAATTTTATATAAAATTTAATTATACACACATATTTTATTAAATATTATTTAATTAATATTAAATACATACATATTAAATTTCATATGCAGTATATATACACAAACACACACAGACAACATTTTTAATTTTATATAAAATTTAATTACACACATATATTTTATATATTTATTTTATATATTATATAAATATTATATCTTATTTTATGTAATATATATTATTTATATACAATTTTTATATTTTGTTTTTTTATTAAAAATATAGTATTTGAATTAACCACATGAAAGACTTACATAGGAGTGTTTTCACCTTTATTTTGTCATGTTCTACATTTTTCTTTCATGTCTTACATTTTGGGAGGCCTTGTCCTCTTTTTGTGGTTGACATATGGTCACCCTGCCCTTGTCATCTTCATGCTGTTATGACATATGAGTTTGGGGATTCACCTTGGGGAAACATCCTGAGTTTGGGGATTCATCATCATGTGGCCATTGGCTCGGCAACATGTCTATGAGTCGGGGTGACCCTATGTTTTCTTCTACCTCAACGCCCCATACATATCTGCTTTTTAAGCCTTTTGTCATGGAAATAAAAATCACTGATCTCCTTTTCTCTGCAAAGAAGCAGAAGGTAACTTTTTTCTAACTAATAAATTATCAGTCCAAACCAGCTAACCATATATCCTCTTTTTCCATGACTTTAGCCTTGTGTCCTGGAACAAACATCTTCTTTGACTTCCTTTTCTTTGTGAGTGGTCAGCATGTAGCCTTCTTGAAATTAATAAATTATAGTATATGTAATAAATTATGTGTCATAGTTTTAAATGTAACCCTTAGATTCCCAGGTGGGTCGATTTGACCCGCATTTTTAATTTATGCAAATTAGGCTATTTTTAGATGGGAATCTTTAATAATAAGTAATATGAAAACTATGTGTTTTTATCTTTAATTGTGTCATGTTCTACATTTTTTCTGGTTCTACAAAAATGTGGATTTTTGAGTCCTCTTTTACACTTATAACTTCTGATCACCTTGCCTTGATGTGACTGCTGGCTTTGCTATGAGTCTCCTAGTGGTGCGAGAAGCTCCTTGACAGTGGAAGTCAGGGCATGAAAGGTCCTGAAAGCAGAGGTGGGGACTGTCTGCTTTAACAACCTGTGATTCCATCCTTGCCTGGAGGCCAGAACAAAACTGGCCTTTGCACATTATACAAATGTGTAAAAGTTTCCTATGCTAAGTAGTAGCTTCATGTCCTCACTCCACACACGGTAACCCAGTGAGTAACCCAATAACCCAGAGACTACTGAGAAGGGGAATCCCATTACAATCAATTGGGGTTTACTCCTAGGAGAGTATAGATAGGATTGCAGCCTGTGAATTGCTCTTAAGAGGCAGATCTTGGACGTACAGTATTTGAAATCAGATGTTCATTATAAGTTTTGGAAATAAGATGTGACCAATATGCTGTTTGAGATGAGACCATGTAAAGATACCGTGCTTCATCAGAGCAAATTGATACCATGTACATGTGCATATGTACATGTACCATGTAAAGATACTTCATCAGAGCAAATTAACATACATGTACATGTGTGTTAATCTGAGGCACCTGACCTCTTTGGGTGCAATCCAGAGTAACTACGGGGAGTCCTTGCTCCTGTGTAAGAACAATTTGCTCTGGATTGCAATGTGAATTTCCCATAGGTTTTCACTAGGTGGTGCAGTAACTATGGGTGCACGTAAAGTCTCTTACGTGCTCCCGTAGTTACTCTGGATTGTAGGGCTAGTTGTACTAGTTATGTTGAGTGCTAATCCGGGCAGTTTCATATGATGAAATGATGCATCGCCTGGATGCTTCACCACATACCTAATTTCCAACAAGCCACACTCAGACAAACACCACTGGGTCCACTTGCCTTGATGTTCCTATTTAGATGTGATAAATGCTGCTTATTCTTCAGGCTGGGCACAAGGGAATGGTGCTTACATAAATTGGGCTTGAACTGCTGCATGGTGGATATGTTTTATTTTCACAAATCATATAATATCACAGATGTTCACTTTTGCTTCTGCAGATAAGTCTAGTTTGAAATTCAGATTATGGTAGAATTCTGTAGGTGGCTGATGTTCTTCATACTTACATATCCTCACAGATCTGGTTGACAATACTTTAAGAGGATGGAATGGTTATAAAGGAATTGGGAAAAATCAGAATGTATCATACATAGTATCAGATGATGAGATGTTGAGACATGGAACTAAAACAATGGAAAAGCTGATATATTGGAGAACATTAGATGGAAGTACCGATAATTGTAATAACAAATTAAAAACACAACACCACTTTTTGTACCTCTCATTTTTGTAAATAAAATAAAATCTGAAAAATATAAAACCATTCTCTTACACTTCTACATAAAGTGCAATCCTAAGCATGTGTACACTATTGGATTCAATAGTGCTTACTCCCTGGAAAGTGAGGTTAGGATTGCAGCAATAGTCTCTAACTCCTCTGCATGCAGATATGGCTGTATCTGCTGACACTATACCACCCAATGAGGAGTGCCCCAGCTGGGCTGCCCCAACTATTCTGAATCCAGTGCAGAAAATTATCCAGAGGCAGGAAGCCTGGGCTACCCTAACTTCTCCAGAGCATGCTCAGTAGGCAGCAAGTATGGGACACCTGGGGAGGGCTTGCTCCAGAGGAGACCCCCCTCAGATAACACTGAACAAGGAACAGCTGTGATGCCTGCCTTATAAGGCGCCAGTACAGTCTACAGTGAAGACAAGGGTCTTCTTGGAGTGCCTTAGCTCATCATAGAAGTGTTTAAAAAGCAGCACTTGCCTCCATTCCCTCTTCAATGCAATGCTTTAAGGTAGAAGCACTCTGTCCTCCCTTCTATATGGTCACCCTGTTCCAAGAAGACTTGAATACTGAATCCAGGGACACAGAACAATGATCATTATTGAGGAGCAGAACTTTCAATTGTTCCAGCTTCAATCTTTCATCAGAAGCATTATTACAGTTGACCCATATCTTATGCACACTTGCATGAACTCAGGCCAGGGGCGGCAATGCCGCCTTATGCTGATGCAGGTCCACAGCCCTCGCACTTAAAAAAGAACAACAAAACCCTTACCACACTTATCACATGCTGCCTGAAACCTAGAATTGGGGGATTTCCAGTGAAACTGCAAGTCACGTCTTTCCAGCTTTCAAAGTGGCATGTCAGGAGAGCTGTAGGTAGAGTAATGATCTACTTCAAGATCTGTTTGAGAGTGCATAGCAGAATCAGGTTCATGCTCACGCCAAAGCATTCCACATTTGGAATACTACTGCATATGATTCAAGCCAATGAAATTGTTATTAAGAGCATCTATAGACTACTTTTTAACAAAAAATTTTACACAGCAAAATAAATTGATACAGTATTTGGGGTAGCAGCAGTGGAAAAGACACTGGAGAACCACTGTTAAGAATTAGGGCCATAGCTAGGGGGGCAGTGTGGGTGTTGGCCCACTCTGAGCCAACAGCCTCCCCCCCTAGCATTTTTCACCGACCTGTCCTGGTTTTTTCAACCTTCCAATTTTATTTTTTTGTTCCCCGAGTGTTCACTCCTCCCTACATGCAGTCTGGTACAATCAGCTCAGGTCAAGCTCAAGGGGCTATCATCAATCCCCTTTTGCATCACAAGGAGGAGAATTAAGCCTGGCCTGACATCAGTTGGCGCCTCTACCTTTAAGCATTGCATATTAGAGGGAATTGAGGCAGAATATTAGAGAATATTCTGGATCATGCAAATAAATTATTCCAAAGCTATTGATGTTGGGGGTGGAGTGAGGTGAGGAGAAATGTTTTTCTTTGGAGAAACCCTGGATGGGTTTCTGCTTTCAGATATATTAAATTTAATGCTTGCTTGGAGGGGCAGGGGACTCCTTACCTGTTAAGGGCCCACATGGGATCACCTGGGGTCTTTTCTTGGCTTTTGTACTTTTGTAGGGATACAGGCCAATGTATTGTGTTTGTGTGCAAAATGAAAAGATAATTTGAATGTTATTTCTATGTAAACAAATACATACTATATACAAAGATGCATTTATTCTATTCAAATTATTGTTATATTGCATAGATATACACAAGATAGATACTTTGCATAATTGCCACCTCTCCGAAACAATTGTCATCCCCCCTTCTACAATTCTGGAAATGTCCCTAATTAGAATTATCTTCTATTTAAAAAATATTTACAATATGCCCTCTTAAAACTTTTGCATACAGTGATTTTTTTGGCACTCTGAATATAGTATTAATAATGATTACTGTCTCAAAATTTGAACCAACATATTTACTGTATTACAGTTGCAGTTATAAATGTGTGATATATAACTGTACATATACATGTGTTTATGTATTTTTCCCCTTTCACTCCTGTCTTTCTGACTTCTTTTGTGCGGATGTAAACAATGGCATAGCTAATGATCATGTAGCCCAGTGCAAAGTTCAAAACATTCGTCCAGTAGTGATGTCCCTACCAGGTGTTGTCATCCCCAGGTATTTTTAAAAAGAAAATTGGGGAAAAGCCTGCTTCTTCCTCCTCAGCAGTTCACCATCCATACGCTCTTCTAGTGGCATAGCTAAAGCATCTATTTGCTATTTGGAGTCAAAGATTTTGTTGCTCCCCCACCCCCACCACATCAAAATCAAATCTAAGTTTTTTTAAAAAATGAAAATTGTGTCCCTTATTTGTTAGAGAAACTGTGCTGGGCAAAGAGGAGTGGTTATTTTTTCCCTGCTAAATATAAAAGGAGCACCACTTACAAGTGCGAGTATACCCAGTTAGCATGGGTGAATGTAGATATATGTATATGGAAATGAGAGCTGATTCATATTAAAACTGTATTAGTTCCATACAGTATTAGAATTACATCATATGGGCTCTCACAGCAATCAGTATCATGGTAAAGTTTTGATTTTTGGGAAAGTGGATTTTAATAAATGGGAAATTATTTTAATTTTAATTAATGGGAATTTAAGATTTTAATTAATGGGAAAGTGGATTTTAATAAAATCCACTTTTGTTCCATAGCATTTGTGTTTTCATTTTCTGGTCAATTGGCCATAACGTTTGATATGGTTAAAGATCTTTCACCTTCAGTTTCTCAAGTGCTCTGCATCTCAGATATACAAAAGTAAAGAACTGCATTGCAAACCAAATTTTTAGAAATGAGACGAACCCTTGAAGGAGTTGCCTTATTAGGATGATAATGTTTTGTTATATATCTAAGTGGGAGCATTATCAAGGTGAAAAACACACTCTCAAAATATAACATTACCTCTGGGATGATAGCATTTTCTGCATTAGCATTTGCTAAAACTAATAAGTATTGACTGTGAAAGTGGAGGAATAAGTTTTATCTGCAGACAGATTTAACTCCCACATTCCCAGTGTCAAAAATGCCAACGTACAGAAAAACTGCATCGGCCATGCTGCACCAAAAATTACTGATGACGAAGAACAAATTGGTCTGGCAATCTTCATG
Source organism: Cryptoblepharus egeriae (assembly GCA_030015325.1). Classification (NCBI taxonomy): domain Eukaryota; kingdom Metazoa; phylum Chordata; class Lepidosauria; order Squamata; family Scincidae; genus Cryptoblepharus; species Cryptoblepharus egeriae. The sequence goes on along the minus strand of JAREYC010000005.1, from coordinate 23,353,294 downwards.
TTACTGCAGGTCAAGCAGATTATCTTTTTTAAACCCATTATTCTACATCACAGTTTGTTTTAGTACTGTTTTCCAGACATTTAATTGTACTAGCCTCTCTATCTGTCTATACTAGTTTTGTCTTAATGTCAGCAAGCACAGCAGGAATTAACCATTGGGCAAAGTCACACTGGGGTCTTGGCTGTGGTGTAATTAAATAAGAACACCTTAGTGAACAGTTATGTTTTTCTGGACTCCTTTATGCACTACTACATTTCTGACATGGCTGGCAATTATCACCCAATACAGGTCATTGGATGACCTTGAAAATTCAACTAGATTTTCCCAGGAGACATCCAGCTTCAAATTAGCAATATTGCTTGATAGTTAGCTCTTTTATCATATGACATAGAAGTTGTAGTATCCTGCTGTTAAGTACCATATTTTTATACTAGCCTATTCATAGGTCCAGTGTTATTCATAACACCAGTCCAGTGTAATGATTCTCTGATTTTTCTCACTGAAGTTGGCCTGGTATGGTAATGGTGACTACGTAGCGTCCTGGCCAATACATGTCACTGTTAAAATGGCATGTGCAGCAGGGTAAATCCCCCCACCAGTGACATGAGATCTGCCTGACAGTGCAGACCAACTCAATGCAAACTCATCTCTGAAACAGGTCTAGTGCAGGCCATTTACTCACCAGTTGTCTATACTCACCATGTGCAAGGCATGCTAGGTTGCTGTTTCCCTGGTGTGGAGTTTGTTGTGACATGCGGATGAAGCATGGCAGGTCCAGCTGCCACTGGAGGCAAGGAGTACCTTGGCCAGGACTTAAGAGCATGGAATAACCTGGCCAAGCTGCATTCATAAGTGACATCACTAGAAGCAGTCAGAATGGCACATTCAAAATTCTGTACATAAAACTGACACGTGGCATGCTGCAGGTTGGTCACCACTGCTGTATACAGTGTAATGTGTCACACTATCTTACAGTAAGTGCATAACTATGCACTTGCATGGTGCCAAACAAATTTTTTCCCAAACTGGGAAGGCAAGTCCATCAAAAAATTATGTGATTCTAATTACTATATTTATGCTCTTGAGAAACCTGCATTTCTCTAGTTTCATAATAAAATCAGCCAAATGCTTCAAATGGTGGGAATATGTTAAAAATACTGTAACAAAGGTGAAATGAATTAGGAAGTAGGTGACTATCTGCTGCCCACTGGTTTGCTTCTTTACTCAACTGACTTTGCTCACCTTTCTTTCCCGATCTCCTCGGCTCCTTGAAACTCTTGTCTCTTTCCACTATCTTATCTGCATCCTCCTGCCAGGAGGCGAATATGCTTTAGAGATAGATAAGGCATAATAGGCAGATTTGTGTTTTGTGTGTGTGTGTGTGTGTGTGTGTGTGTGTGTGTGTGGTCCTAACCCTTTGGAAATATTTCCAAAGTACAGTACTATACTTCATCTTCATTCAGTTATGTTTCCAGAGAGCAGCTAGCTGTAAAGTTCTTATCTTGCCATTCACAGTTATTAACATCTTACTTGCTACCATCTTACTTCAAGTCACGCTCCATTTTATCATTCTGTCTATTTTTCTTTTCGTATTATATAAGCTGAAGCATGAAAATATATTTGAGGAAGTACACACTGACATCCAAAAGGCACCGATGAGGTCTCAGGACAGAGAAAGTAATTATGTTCTGCAGTGCAATAGTTTCTGGGGAAAGGGGGCTTTTGGAGGATCTCTCCTAGGTAAAAGGTTAAAACTGTCCCGAGTGTCGTCCCCCCCATCTAGGGTTGCCATAATTCTCTTCCATAAAATCGGGACAGGACCCTCTGTCCCATTTGCCAATAGGGGAACAGAATCCCCAAAAAGCTGGACTGTCCCTGTTTTGGGGGACATATGGCAACCCTACTCCCATCTGCTGCTCTTGTCCCTCTATCTTCCTCTATATCTTTGCTATGCACAGTGGCAGTGGTTTAGAAGAAGACCACTGATATGTAGAATACCTTTGTTGTATTTCACCTCCCTCCCCACACTATTTACTTATATTACTGTAGGTAAGGAAGCAGTTTTGCTTGAAGAAATAACACAGTACTGCTAAAATACAGTGTCTCAGTGCTGCTTCCCTGTTCAAATTAACATCCTTCTACTGTGGCATCAAATCTTTTTTTGAATTTAAAAAGCGAGAGACATGGAGAGATCCAATTCACATGTATTTTGGCCCATTGTTGCACTTAGAACACATTAAAAAGAGTCCTTGTTTAACACAGTTCCATCAAAAATGCATTACAAGACATGTAGTCAGGAGGTAGTCAAAAGAAAGATGGGCTTTTAAGATGAAGCTTTTTTTCAGTCTGCAGGATCTTTTAGACTTGCAATTCTTAGATTAATTAATTAATTTGCAATGTCCACAGAGAGGAAGCAATTAACTTGGGAAACAAATGACTTCAGAAAACAACACAGTAGTGGAAAATCACCAAGGGTGGAAGAAATTAAGTAAAAGGGGAAATCAGATAAATGCACACTTGGCTCAATTCTTCTGGGCACATTTAATATTGTGTCAATCAACAAACCTTAATCTTGTTTAAGTTAGAGGTACCACAAGATCTATAATCAGGCTGACTATATAGAATGGAGGACAGGGTGCCTCTAAGCTTTGTATTGATGAAAGAATTTTGGCAGGTGCTGCCTTTTAAACTCTTTCAGGTGAGTTTAGATGAGCTAAACCTGCCTAAATATCCTCTTCTATGCAATGGTTAAAGGTACAAGCATTCTATACTTCCTTTTATATGGTCATATATGATCATAATGAGCTGATGTAGTTTACCAGTGGTGGGCTTCAGGGGGTTCTCACAGGTTCTATAGAACCCTTTGCTAATGAGTGCCTGGTTCTGAGAACCTGTTACTAATGGGACATAGAAGCTGTTGTTAATTTAGGTTATTAGAACATAGATCTTGTTGTTAATTTATTTGAATCACACCACTGGTTTAACAATTATACTAGACAGGATTTTTCAACCTTTTTCATCCCACGGCACACTGAGGAGGCACAAAATTGTCAAGGCACACCTTAATTTTTTGCCAATTGACAAGGCACGCCTAATTGCTGTTGAGAGTACATATTTCCCAATGGCCCTACTAATATGGGGCCAACCCCTTCCTAAACTCCCATGGCACATTTATGGACCATTCATTGAAAATCACTGTGTTAAGACCACATGGTGTTCCATGCTCAGGTTCTAATCTGTATAGACATTAACTCAGTACTTAACATTGGGCAAGTTTCTAAATCGTTAATGTTGGAAAAATAATGCTGATATATCTTGCAGGACTGCCTTGAGTGCAGGACTGCTCCAACATTATTTTTGCTGTACTAGACCTGCAAGCGTCAATTTTGTATCAGAACAAAATACTATGCCAACTTGCAAAGCAGACACATTGAGATGATTTGTCACATGGAACCAAGAAGGTATTTGCTCTATAATTTTCATGGTCACTGAGTAGGTATAATGACAACAAAGGCTAAAGGATTAGGACAGAAGAAGTAACAAAAAAGAAATTTAAAAATTCATCTTGTTTTCAAATCTCATCACTTTTCCCATATGATTTTTACTGTACTATACAATCCAAGCTCAATATATCATTCAGACACACATATTATTTCAATATGCACAAAAAACTGTATGGGTTTCATGAGATGAGAATGCAGCTGTAGAGCAATTAAACATCATGACACAAGATTAAATATGATAATAAATTGAAACGCATACATTTGCAAGAATATTTATATCAACATTCAGTCTACATTTAACATTTCAGTGCTCAAGAAATAACATTCATTCTACTCAAAAATTGTGATCTCGGTTTTTTTCATCATGAAAAAAGCACAACTATTCTTTGATTAAAATCATTTTAAGGTTCATAAAAGGGTCCTGAAAAGCTGTGTATGATTCCAACCCAACAGTTAGGATCATGTTGAAAGCTTTGAAGATAGATCTGGAGATGCCAATTGCTGCATGGGATTTCTAAAGGCCACTGGCAATTATTAATTTAGAAGAACTGAATAGTCTGACTTAGGGCGCAATCCAGAGTAACTATGTGGAGTCCTTGCTCCGGTGTAAGAACAATTTGCTCTGGATTGCAATATGAATTTCCCATAGGTTTTCACTAGGTAGTGCAGTAACTACGGGTACACGTAATGTCTCTTATGTGCTCCCGTAGTTACTCTGGATTGTAGGGTATATTTCTTTCTTCTTCCAGTGTGTCAGTACTAATAGTAGGAGCTGCCCCTTAATGTGCTCTTTAAATAATATTTGAATGTACTGTTTAAATTGAGCATTTAGTGGAAGTTTGCCCAGTTCTGACCCCTTCCTGCCCTCCCACCAGTCCCAAAAGCCCTCATTTACTAACCACTGGGTGCTTTCATCATCCATCTTTGGGCACTGAGGACCAGTTCCAACTGGTGCTGGGCTCAGCACTGGTGTTGCATTGTTAGTGCTTAAAAGTGCATCATGGCACTTTTTGCAACAGCCCTGGTGAGATACACCAGTGGAGCATGTGTCCACATCCCATAAGATTGGTCCCCAAATAATTTGCCCCTACTGTGGTTGCAAACACTACTATTTACAGTAGTAGAAAGATTTCATTGAAATAATATGGAATTTAGAGGCATTAAAGTAAAAATATGTGCTGATGATGTTATTGAGAGCTTGTTAATATGGCTTCACTTTAAGCAATTCTTCACAAACTTATCCATGGATTATTTGTTAAGATGTATTATTTTCAATCCTTTAAATAATAATTATGCTTGATTTGTCTCATTAACTTATTTTTATTCATTTTAAATAGGTCATTCCTTTTTTCTTCAAAAAGGGATTCTTCAAACATACATTTGTAGGAACACCCTGATACTTAATTTGGGAGTTTGTTATGTACAACATTTGCCATAATGTGCAGAAACATCCAAGACAAAATTGATTCCAATGTCATTCTATTAAAATGTGTGAATAATAGGAAACACAACACTGTGAATATTGCAATTAAAAGGAAGTTGCATTCAGAAAAGAGATTTAATCAATTCCAAATAAGTAAATGAAAATAACTGTGAAATTCCAAAGTATGATTAAGTGGAAATGGGTTAAAATGAAAGAGTTCAATTGTTGCAATAAACCTCCATGCATAAAAAGCATGCAACAAAGATCACAAATCCACTCCTAAGAACTTTATCCACTTAACTTATTTACTATATTTTGCTGACAAAAGAGGAAATTTGTGCAGGATCGGTTTAATTCAGAACACCAAATAACTTTTCTCCAAGCTTGTGCACTATGAAAGACAATTTCAAAAAGGAGCTTAAAACTCTTATAAAAAGTTATAAAACATTTTGACACAAAGTGTGAAGGAAAGAAGCAGCTGCTTGGTTTTTGGATGTATTTCAGATGAATACAACCTGAAAGTAAGTTTTAACAAGAAAAGGGGATCAGTAGTTGTAAAGTAGCTATGAGAAGATATTGAGGCAAAAAATTTACACGATCTAAATAAGCTGTCCTGGGAAGGTGTAGGAGGGACATGGCGGGTGGAGAGTGGGGGAGAGGATGAAGACTTGAATTAAAGTGAATCCATGAAAATCATAGAACAAAGATTACAAAGGAAACAATAATCTACACACATATGCTAGATTCTCTGGAAGGCATAATGTAACTTCAAACTACTACGAAGCTGACTGATAAGATATGTTGGATGGTTGTCACTGTGTTGTCCCTGGTCTTCTGGTCACCCTGCTAATCCTCTTCTTAAGTTTTCCCTTTCTAACACTAGGCATGCTGCCTAGAGGTTTGGGGTCAGTTGAACAGTGGTAAATTTTGAAGGAAGTCATCATTATTTCCCCCGCCATAGTTCCCCCTTCCCAACAACAAAAAACTAAGCTTTTTTTTTTCATTACAGTGTTTTCTCTTTCTGCCACATATTTCTACTTTTAAAATTACTATTCTTTATTAAAAGATACAGCTAATTTGATTCCAAACCCTTGGACTGGGTTGCTATAGTTTAGATTCTAGAGCAAAATTATAAAAAAATGGGATTAAAAAATCCCAAATAAAGAAAAAGGTATATCAGAGTGCTAGACTGTTTACTCTTAAATCTCACTGTATTCAGCAGGACTTACTATATTATCAAGTGCATAGGATTGTAGCATTAAGTATACATGGTCTGCCAGGGAACCTTTGGAAAAAATAACAGCCTAAACAGCCTCAAATCATTAGATACAAGAAGTTATTGCACACCCGTTGCACAGAAATCTGGGTATACATCAACCCAGTATTTGTGGGCAGGAGAAATATATTTTACATGCTAAAATTAAAAAAATAATACATGTGATGGCAAAAATTCCATTAACTGTACACAATAAGATCTAGGAATATTGGTTCTCAAACCAGGGATTATGATAAAAAAATTATGATTGGTATTATTCAGCATTCTTTATAAGCTCTGCAGCCATAGGATTACACAGCTGAAATGGAAGTCAAATGCAGCTTCCATCTCAGTGTTTTGTGATGATGATGATGATGGTGTCATTGCTGAGTGCCCTCGCGCATGATTGATCGATTGATTGAAACTTGTACCAACTCCATGAACTAAGAGAGAAAAATTCTAGTTAGGGTCATGACCAAAAAAGTTATACAGAATATGAAGTCAACAAATTAATTACAATAGATTTACCCTTCAATCCAGAGTAACTACGGGAGCACGTAAAAGACATTACGTGTACCCGTAGTTACTGCATCACCTAGTGAAAACCTATGGGAAATTCATATTGCAAGCCAGAGCAAATTATTCTTACACCGAAGCAAGGACTCCCCGCAGTTACTCTGGATTGCACCCTCAGGCTACAATTCTAAAGACCCTTCCCTGGGAGTAAAAGCCATTGAACACAATGGGGCTTACTTCTGAGTAGACATGTGGGCTTGTGCCCACATGTGGGCATATATTCTTGCTTGTGCTTATATTCTTGCAAGCTGGCAATCAACTCCGACTGAAATCGTATGCACACTTACTTGAGAGTAAACTCCATTGAACACGGGACTTGCCTCTAAGGAGACATGCATTGGATTGGGATGTCAATGTCTAAAATTCCACATGTAGGATAATTAGCGTTTGCAGTAATGACAGATTCAGTTTCTGGTCAGTATAGTTGTAGACAGAACTCTTGGCATACTGAGTAGGCAACTTGCAGTTTATGCTTGGAAGTGGATCTGAATGCAAGAGATTAATATCCTGTTTTTAGGGAAGGGTATAAACCAATTTTCTCTTTCATATCCTTTTCTAAAAGCTGATATGTAGGATAACTTTATCTCTGAAGGGAGTATTTTCTCTGGCCTTTAAACATGCCACAATGAAATATGTTTTCTACTAGAGAGATAGAACAAGATCCTGATACATAACTGAGTTGATAGCATGGGACATGCTGAGGTAACAATATCTGATTAAAAGGAAATTGAATAGCTATTGTTAGGACATAAATTTATTTGAAGGAAGAAAGCATCATAATCTGGGGCAAAGAGCAATGATGTGGAAATCCCCAGAAGACTTTGGCCTAAAAGTCTCTCATATGAAATGGCTAAGATAACCTTGAAGGAACCCAAAGTTATCTTCAGGTAAAGTTACAATCTAGTTTGTGATACTTGAAAGATTAGCAGAAAGTACTATGGATGTCTCAGTGTGTTGTTGTAATCCAGTAGTACTGAAGTACTTACTATTCAGTGCCTCAACCAATATAATGGTGGTTAGTTAATTTGGGGGAAATGTGTTCGTGCAAAACATAAATAGGATGGTGTCAGAATGAAATATGTTGAAACAGTTATTTAGCCTGAAGACCTCTTAAATTTCATCTTGAGTCATTACAAACCCTCTTTATCCATCTCTAGTCTTTACCAAATCTCTTGACTCTCTATACTCTTATCTTTTCAGTTATCTCTATTTTATTGACTACAAAATGCAAATTTGTCATAAATATATGACAAATCCTAGCACAATCCTAACCATGTCTCCTCAAAAGTAAGCGCTAGTGTATTCAGTGGGTGTTCAAGCAGGCATCAGTCAGTCTTGAAAGACTGTGGTATCATGCTTGGCGCTGCATGCCAGTGTACTTGGCATGCAAAGCACGAAGTCCTGGGTTAAATTGATATGGAGGATAGGCTGTTACCCAAGCAGCAAATTCCCCCTCTCCACACCACTGAAATAGTCCAATGGAAAGGCAGAGCCAATATGATTGGTTCCAGCTGCATCACAGAGCTGGGTTAAGGACAGGAGCTCACCCTGTCTTGTGGGGACCACCCTAGGTGCTGGTTAACAGGCACAGCATCTTAACCACTTGCGCCACCCACAGCCCTATACCTGGGTGTTCAAGACACTCCCAGGAAAGTGTCTTCAGGATTGTAGCCTTAATTTCTTAGTCTTATCATGCAATGGCCCATTAAGTTCAGTGAAACATGCTCCCATGTAAACAAATATAACAGTGCTTCTTAACCAGAGGTGATCATTCTGCTGGAGATGCTAGAGGTGGTTTCTGGTGGTACTCACAAGACCCTTAGACCCAAATAACTTGGCAGCAAGACAAGCAATGCCACATAACAGGCAAGAATAGAAGGCCTGACTTGGGGACAGAACTCCATGTACTTTTCACATGCTTGAAAACCCCTTCCATCTGCCCTAAACAGATGGTGTTGCATCTGGTTGGTCTCACAGTTTGGAAGTATCTGGTGATATGATGTCATTGGTACTTCCAATAGCTGGAAGCTGTGAAATGGTGCAGTAGGGAGGAAATGTTGAGAAGTGCTGGTATATTGGATGTCAGTCTTGCTTTACGTTTTTCTCTGAGAATTATCTTTCAGCAAAGTGATCAATGGAGAAAATACTGTTTCTTTTTTATCCAGTCATCAGAACATCAGGACTTTATACCCAAGTCTCAAGAAATTATTTTACCAATATATAATTCAGTGCTTCCCTATACAGTTCTGCAGGTTATGCACTACAGATCTAATTGATCACCACATATAAAGGAACATAGTTCACACAAGGAGGGTACATACTGGTGGAATGTCACTTCTGGCATGGAGGAAGCGGAAAATTGTGTGCAATCGAAAATGCAGTCATTTCCGACTGCACACAAAGGTGCTCTTTGGGCTGGGGGTGGCCCTCCTGCAATTGGGACAAAAACTGTCCTTCATCCTGAAATACTGGCTCTTAAGCCTATTCATCATTTGAGTTTCAAATCAGTCTAATTGAAAATGCCCTTCTGGGATGAGTATTGGTCAAAATATTTCATACAAAAACATTGCACAAAGTGTAATTGCTCTGCACTTTCCGTGAAATTGTATAGAGCAGAGGTCTTTACCAATGAGCTATGGCCTCAATTTTCCGTGCTGAAAAGGTTAACTGAAATAATCACATTTTCCAAGTCCTGCTAGTGTCTAAGGAAAAATATAAGGGTAATATCTGTCGATTCATCAAGCAGCAGAAAGGAAAAGCAGAAATAGCATGAATTTGTATGATACTATCCAGATAGAAAAGGAAAACATGAAGGCAAAGAACTGCTAAATGGAGACATTTTAATTTCTGTGTTTATGTTTAACTAACATTTGGGAGTCATGTTTGAAGTGCCTGAAATGTAGTTTCATTAACTTCCTAAAGGACTGAGCATTGAAATCTGGGCTTTTGGGATGTTGCACATGAATATCTAAGTGTTGTTTCTTTGGTCTGGTTCTCACATTTATGTTCATCATTTAAAGATGCTGCATCAAGAAGTGAAAAGGACTTAGTGGTGGGATTCAAATGAATTAACAACAGGTTCTATGTCCTAATAACCTAAATTAACAACAGGTTCTATGTCCCATTAGTAACTTCTCAGAACCAGGTGCTCATTAGCAAAGGGTTCTATAGAACCTGAGAGAACCCCCTGAAGCCCACCACTGGTAGTTCACAGTGAGATGGTAAGCTCAAGACTAATTTCCTATCTGTTCTAGCGACGTCAGCACATCACTTTTGCTGTTGCTGACTGCCATAAAGCAGCCAGTGCTGGTCAAAAAGGAGCTCTGGAAGTTTTGAGTTGCTCTTGTGCCAGCACAAGGTAAGGGAAAACTTTTCAGTCCCAGGTTGCTTGGATTTGCACCGCTGTTTGAGATGTTGCACATTTGAGTAGCCCCATTAGGGCTGCAAAGGGAAAACTTTTTCCCTTCTCTGGGGAGACCCATTGCAGCCCTAAAGGGGCTACTCAAATGTGCAACATCTCAAACAGTGGTGCAAATCCAAGCAACCTAGGGCTGATCCAGGCTGTCCAGGAATGAGGGGTAATGGCCCTGCTCTCGTCCACACACCCTGGAAACACCTGCCCCCACCCCAGAATGCCTCCCTCTTGTCTTCCCGCACACACACCAGACCCCTGCCAAGTTTGCCCAAGTTTCACTTGTGTAAGCTCACCCCTTCCCAGAGGCTGCAGCAGCATGAGGAAGCTAGCGCACATCCCTGCGATTAGCCAGGCTCCATGTAGAGTGGTGCAAAAGTGCTTTCCAGCTCTTTCATGACACAAAAAACTTGGCACAGCCAGGATTGTGCCCTTGGTTGTTAAGGGAAGAAAAGTCTGTGATGTGAGTTCCCAGCTGCAGTCTGAACTTATACAGTGCAAACACACACATGAACAGAAAAATGACCTACTATTCAGTCAGGACATTAAATCATCCAGCCTAGTGTAATTATTATTATTTAAAAAATTTGTATCCCGCCTTTCTCAGGCTGTCTAGCCCGAACCTGCGAGGAATAGTGAGATATCTGTGAGATCTGCAGTATCTCATTCACTCATACATGCTTATGTGGAATACTTACACATTCAGCATCACAAGTAGAACTTCCACAGCACTTGGTATCACCTCAGATAGAATACTTTTCAGTGGAGTCAATTCACACTTTCATCTGCTGGTCATGAAAAGCAGAGAATTAGAACCCAATCCTATGCATGTCTACATGGAAGGAGGTTCCAATACAGTTAATGGAGCTTACCCCTAAGAAAGTGTGGACAGGATTGCAGCCTAAGAACACAATCCTAACAATGTCTATTCAAAAGTAAGCCCCGTTATGTTCAGTGGGTCTTATTCCCAGGATGGTGTCTTAAGGTTGCAACCCTAAAGACACTTTCCTGGGAGTAAGACCCATTGAACATAATAGGGCTTACATTTGAGTAGACATGGTTAGGCTTGTGTTTTTAATCTTTCTAACTGAATGGAAAATGAGCAGAATGTAGGTAATGTATATCATTCTCCTTCTCTGTAGCTGCTTCTATAGGGAAATATACGTTGCACCTTCAAAAAAGCATATTTATTGAGATGGTTCATTTTCTCATGGCCTACAAGCAAATAAGCAGAGCTGGCAGCTCTGCCTCAAATGCCAGGACTGAAAAAAGGATTTGTCAAACCTGTTTCTATCTTTCCACTGTAAAAACTCCATACTCTGTTTTTAAGCCATTCATAGAAAACCAACCTGTCATCAAAATGGGATAGATTGACCATATCTTTCTGCAGCTGGACTCACCAAGGTGAGTGAATTACAGATGGCAAAGATTCTCTATACTGAACAGCTGGATGTCCAAGGATACCAATTTCTAAAAGTATTTCCACAAATAACATTAAAACATTTGTTTGTCTCAAATGCATCATTTATGAGTCTTTCAAATGTGGCATAGAAAGGAAAACCAAGTCATGTGCTGGATGAATGTCAATCTTTGTATTTCATTTGCTTTAGAAATGAAGAAAAACATTAAAACAGCCAAATATCATCAAACTTTAATAATATAGCTCCCAAACATATAGCCCCCCTTTCTCTCTCTCTCTCTCTCTCTCTCTCACACACACACACACAGAGAGAGAGAGAGAGAGAGAGAGAGAGAGAGAGAGAGAGAGAAGTGCATTGAACCATATTTAAAATGGGACTGAGCTACACAGCCATGTTTACTTGTGAGTAAACAAAGGTGCCTTGGCTCGTGTTCAGGTCAGGCACAGAGGAATGCAAAGCCACCAGAATGATCCCAAACTAGTGAAAGTGGAGGTCAACAAGTGCTCCAGAAGGCAGCCTTATCTCCTCTCCCCAAAAATAATAAAACAGAAGTTTAATTGGTAAGGTGGTTTTCTTTTTAAAATGAAAATATTAATTAATTGTATTAATTAATACTGATAATAATTAATTAAATAATTTAGACATAAGGGGGTGTCAAAAAATTTTGTGGCCTCTGGGTGCCAAGTGACCTAGGTACCCCACTGGTCTTGTGTATTATCTGATGCAATCCTTACAATAATAGTGCAAGGTAAGATAACATGATAATTCCCATAAAACAGATGAAGCTAAGAGGGTGTGGGTGGGTAGACAGGACTGAGTCCTGAGCATTGGTCTATGTGTACCGCTTCTCAGTCATACAGATGTGTCTGTATGTAATTTTAGTATTACTATCATTCACCCCTCTTTTTAAAATAAAGGTAAAAGGCCATCTTCCCAAGTTGTCAATTTCGCAAGGCAAATTTGTATTTCTTAAGAGCTTTATTCTCAAGAAAAAAGGAGAGAAATTAGGCCGAGTGTGGAATGGCTTTTAAAAAAATGTAAGCCTACTCTCCTCCATAACAGTGACACATGTATGACTGGAAGCACCATTTGTCCTTTGGCTCGCTGAGAAAACAGTGTTCTTTTTCCCTGCCCCTTTAGCAATGTCTCCCACTGAGCGGAAATGGCTTTCTTTATAGTGCATTGTCGAGTGCCCAGAATTTGGTTTGCCAGCCATAGCTTAGGGAGTTTTTATCATGATTTTCCCCCCTTCATCCACCTTTCCCAGCTCTGCAGTCTGTAAAGCTGCTTTACTATACAATGAAAAGGCAAGTTAATTTTGCACTCCATGTATCTCTAATTAGGGTAGATCTTTGGCTGATCATAAAACTCTGCATGTGCCCACAAAGTGGAAATCTCTCGATTGCCGCTGATTGCAAAAGGAAATGCATTTGTACATCCTACACAATATGGGTGAGCAGAATGAAAATATTTTTATAGTAACAATACGTGACAATTTTGCAGTACATTTTTAAGTCGGCACCGTATCTAGGAAGACAGATCAAGTCAGTTGTCTACAATCCATGTTAATACAAAATCTAATTTGGTAAAGTGATGGGTATCGATGCATAATCGCCCGGAGCCAGTGAGTCCTTGAGGACCTAAGAGCCCAAGTGCCCACACACTGCTCACCATCCACCACTAGATCTTTCTTATTAACATCAGTGGTTTGGGTAGCTGCTTTTGTAAAGCTGCTGCCACTTCCCTCCACTGAAGCAATAAATCTGCATTGTAACTTACACAGGATCTTTGTCGGCTTCTGAACCTTTGACAGAGCTCAGGATCTGTGGCAATCTGTTTTTCTTGGAAGAGCAACTAGCAATTAAAATTGAACAGCAGTATACCAAGACAAAAACATTTACAGTATTGCTTCAGTACAGCATTTGCAGCGTATTTTGGATTCTACTGCAGTATGTTAAACAGATTTGTACACGCTAAAAATAAATAATGCAACTTTTCTAAGTTTAGAATAGCACAATAGTTCTGCTTCTGGTGTATGCCTGACACACTGCTTTCTTTTGCTTTTAATGGCGCACTAAAATTGTCAAGGTACACAATAGGTTTTCGACAGTTGTCAAGAGGGGCACTGCTGGAGGGGGCACATCTGTGGATCTTTTGTGGCATACCAATGTGCAATGGCACACTGGTTGAAAAATACTGCGCTCGATGAAGTGTGGCATATGTGCTGCATAAATGCTGCAGTTCTGCCACTTATATAAGTGACCTCTAATGGTCAAGGGTAATGCAAGGACCCGTATGGGTCAGTGCAAGAAAAGATGCAAAGACTCATCACATCTTGTGTGCACTTGGAGTATACAGGCATGTTATTCAAGATGATGGAAATAGACAACACGCAACATTTAATTTGAAGAATTTATACACCATCTTTTCCCATGCCAAAGCAAACGCCCCATTAACAAAAGTGGCCTACCTTAGGTGCTGCAAGGCCTACATCAGAGGTGTCAGAACATAAGGCCGACAGGCTAGATATGGCTCATGATGGCTCTTTATCCAGCCCACATGATAGTTGGGCATTTCCAGCAACACCATCAACTACTTCCAGCACTGGACTGCAAAGTGATGCCTCACCAGAATCAATACTGCTCACCAGAATCAATACAATTAGGATAGCCAACATGATAATTGGGCTCCTCTTTGTCATGTGCTGTAAATATTATCAAGATTTCTCTTTTCTCATTTATAGTCATTTTTGTGAGAAATATTGCTTATTTTAGGTTATAAGCTGCTCAGTGATGTCACTTACAGATCCAAAAAGCAACATATTTGGCCCAGTGTATGAAGCAGGTTTGATGCCCTGGCTGAAATCAACCAGGTCTCCATTGATTAGGATACAGATGCTTAACCAGTGGGGTTGTGTAGGATGGGCCAAGGGGGCCATTGCCTCCACTGGGAAAGCTTCCAGGCCCCATGGCCATCTACCCAGGTCTGGAGGCAAGTTGCACACTCTCTATACTCGGAGAATCCATTTCACAGCCCTCCCCCAGCCCGTCAGTTTCTTTCCGAGATGGACTCTCAAGACATGCAGAGTGCGCTATTCACCCATAGACCTCCTGAGCTGCCTGATGTACAGAAGTAGGGACAATTAACACACCAACTTGTATGTGGGTGCCAAAATTTCCACAGTTCTGGATGGCATTTTGTCTAGTGACACCACTGTCCTTCACCACCAGACCTTGGTTCTTGATCTTCTCCAACCCTGTGGTATCCAGTCAGGGCTGTAACTTTTATTCCCGTCTTCTGTGTGCCTGCATCCATCTGAAACCTTACCAGATCATAGCCCTCTATGCCATTTGTCTAACGTCTTGTCTTTGGTAAGTGGCTCCACTAGTTTCAAAGGGCCTAGGAACACGCCTGTTCAAATGCTTCAATTGTTCTCTTAAATGCTTTGACTTGGTCTGTCTATAGAATATGTATAGGAAGGGATTAGAAACATAATGAATCTTTATCTGCCCACAGAATGAAAGAATCTCAGATATGCTATTGTGAATACTCGATATAAATGACCTTATGATAGGTAGTCTAATAGGTAGCTGTCGGAAACTATTCTAAATAATTGACTCAATGAGGGGAGGTGAGAAAACTGTCAATTCCTCTACACCCAGTTCTCCAAGGAAGATTAATGTTACATTTAATGCCAGTTGATATTTTACCCTGCTTCATACCCGCATGTGTGTTTTTCTTCTTTCTTTATCTTTCGGCATTTGAATCAGATTCAAAACGATTGCTATAGAATTATATCTGGGACTGTTTTTGGTTCCATATATTGAGCACCCAGCTAGAAAGTTGTTCAAAAGATTGCAGAAGGAGACATTCAGAGAAATAATAATTAAACTTTTGGCTATATGAATATATACTGTAACCATTAAATGAAATACACTGAAGAACCATCCCACTTACAAGGCATCTACAAAGGTGCTGCAGGCTTTGAAAAAGGCAATGCCTGCAGACTCGCAATCAAAATTGGACCGATCATTTGAGATAGTGAACCTGCACTGTGCCTTCATAGCATTTGCTAACCATTATGGCACTTTGGGTGTTCCCGTTACTGGCATTGAGGCTTCAAGACTGGCCCAGTTAAGTGAGTTGTGGACAGACCCTCCCCGCAATCAAAATCCAGTTTGGCTGACCACTATGAGGAGAGGGTAGAGGAAATGTGGCAGCAGCAGCACCTTAGTATTTTCCTTAATATAAATAAAGGAATTCAAAATTTCCTATGTATAAAGAAAAGAATTCAAGATTTCTGATGATTGTGGGAAAGATGGTGGGAGATGGATAGAAGGGACTCAGTAGGACCACGCTATATTTTGGTGTGTTTGTGAGCAGGGTCCAAGGGCCTTATTTCAGTATAAATTATGAAAAATATGGTGTTGATTGTGACTATTTAATGTCCTCTTTCATACTTCAAAATAAGCATAGCAGTGTTAACAGGACAGACATCTTCCCCATCCTTTTCGAAAATAAGGGATGCAAGCGAGGCTTTGGCATGCTTCTGTAATAAATGGGCCCACTGAACTGTTCAGCTCATTTAGCTAATTAGCTGTTGCAAATTGTGGAGAAAAAATAATTAGATACAACACTAACGGTTGAATCCAAACTGAAGCACTTGATCAATTGGAGGAGCATTTGTTCAAGGAGTGCTACATTAAGATCCTACACAAACACACATACACACACACCCCTCAGAAATTTTGACTTGGTTTAAGAGCACTGTCTTGGAAGATGAGCACATCTGAGGAAGTTTGGAACAGGCTTCCATGGCCAGAGGGAGCAGACTGAGCCAGGTGTGTATATGTAGGATCTGTGTGTGGCAGTGTGGAAGGTGTGCCTTATCAAAGTTCCAGTGCTGTTCCCCACCAGCAGCATGGGAATATTAAAGTTGCATGAAGAGGCAAAGATTCCATTGAGCCAATGGATAACAGTGACTCTCTCTACAATCCAGAGTAACTATGGGTGCACGTAAGAGACTTTGCGTGCACCCGTAGTTACTGCACCATCTAGTGAAAACCTATGGGAAATTCATATTGCAATCCAGAGTAAATTGTTCTTACACCGGAGCAAGGACTCCCCGTAGTTACTCTGGATTGCGCCCTCTGTTAGTGATAGTGAAAGTCATCCTCCTCTCTCTCGTCTCTCTCACACCAGCTTTGAAGGTTTTGAAAGGTACAGTTCAGTACTGTATAGTATTTTCTTTATTCCAGTGTTTTGTATTATTTTACAGTGTTTTGTAATCTTTTTTAGAGGCTCGCTGTGGACTACATCAGACCGCAAGGCCAGAGTATGGAAACTCCTGATCTACTCCATCACTTTGATAGTGGTTGACTTACTATCTTAATTTACCTTGATAGCTGAGATCCTTCAGTTTGAAATGCCAACTGAAAATGGTGCTGGTACCTCTCTATAGGAACCACTAATGGTGTAATCCTGATCCCTGCTTAGGCCGGCACAGGTTTGGGCACAAAAACTGTGCTGGACTGGGTGTTTCACAAAAGTGCTGTAAGATATTTCTGCACCACTCCGGGGAGGCGGGGGGTTTAGTCGGTGCACAGGCATGCGCCAGCTTCCCCACACCCCCAAAGGAATAGGGAGACTGGTGAGTTGTGCTGATTAGGATTGGTTAGAATCCTAAATTGGTTAGGATTGTGTCCTAATAACTCATTTTATTAGGCTATCAATAGTAAGATTTGCTGTCAGGTGCAACTCCTTAGGATGGAGCAATGTATTATTATGAATATTGGAAAATATAGTGGTGCCTCACATAAAGAGCTTAATTCATTCTAGAGGCATGCTCTTTAAGTGAAACGCTCTTTAAGTGAAGTGGATTTTCCCATAGGAAAGAATGGAAACTCAGACAATTGGTTCCACAACCCCAAAAATATTCATATAAAAATATTAACTATATGTAAAAATGATGACCAAACACAGGAATTGAATTCAAAACACTATAATACAGAACACAGTTCCTGTAATAAAACACTGTAATATTCTGTACAGTCAAAAAGAAAAGAAAAACCTTTATGGCCAAGGATGACTAATTTTCACTAGAAGAGTCACTGGTGTCTTTTGGAGCATCTTTAACAAGGAATCTCTCTCTGTGTGAGATCTATCTATGCAAACTAGATAGGTGGTCTGCAACAGCAGAGGGGCCAGATCCAATGCTTACTCAGAATCAAGCCCCATTGTATCCACTGGGGCTTACTCACAGGAAAGTGTGTAAGATGCAGCCTGACTCCAAGTTTGCATGAAGAGCAATGGCAGAGGGGCCAGATCCTATGCTGCCTACTCGGAATCAACTCCCATTATATCAACTGGGGCTTACTCACAGGAAAGAAAAACTGCAGGCAGGGAAGGTGGTGGGGGGCAGAGGGTTAGTTGTAGTGGGGCCCAGGCAGGGGGGCTTCCTTGGGAGGAAGGGGTATGTTTGAGGGGGGCTCTAGAGGGGGCGCAAGAGGAGTTTTCCTCCTACCTGATGGAGGTTTCAGTGCAGAGGCTGGGCTGAGCACATGTACGCTGGCTGCAGAAGCCATCTTTGTTGGTGGGCTGAAGATGCTCCTCTGCTCCCTCTGCTGGCCTCTTCATGTACTGCAGGCAGGAGGAGAAAGTCCTTCCTCAATCCCTCAGCCCAGTCAATACAGGGAGGAGGAGAGGGAGCCCAGCCAATGGGCACTCGTTATGTGAATCATGCTTGTTATGTGAGGCAAAATCCCACAGAAATTTTAACTTGTTATGTGTAACACTCGCTATGTGGGGCACTCGTTATGCGAGTTTTATGTGATTTTAAGATTCCAATTAGCTTTATCATCTTGCTTTATAGGGAAGCAAATGCACCGTAAGCCTAACGTATAAAATAGTTTCAAAATTGCTTAAAACATATTTTAGAACATTGCTATTTATCCTCAAAGTATTGCAAACCACTTCTGCTTACAACACTTATTTATAGATTACTTCATCACATTGCCAGTACGTCTGAAGCACATCCCACACAGGTTTTGATGGAAGACCTTGCAGCAGAATACAAATGCACACATCTCTCCTACCTGCATATTTGCTAGTCGGTGGAAGGTTTTGCTTCCATTTTCACTGCTCTTTGTTTTGGTAATACCACCCAGAAATCATTGCTTAGAAACATCCAGACAAATTTCCATGTACTTGAGACACAGGATGGCAATGTCAGTGCATTGACAATTCACTGTTTTGTTTACGTGAGTCTAGTCGGCACTTCACTGAAATTTATTCTTTAGAGAAATTTGCTTCTGCTGCTGTGGCTTTGGTAGAATAGAGCATTAAGATGATGAGAAAAATTACTCTTTTTGGTGTACTTAGTAGTGAAAGGTGCACTTTTGTATAAGAAGATAAGATTCTATAAAGTGGGAGAAAAGATCCATACAGAAAAAGTTCTGGATGAATAAAACGTTACATAATTTGTAGTGATGAAACATTGTGTGCATAGATTTATAAAGTATCTGTTCTCTTTCACACCTTCATTTAATGGGACTTTTCAACTCTTTCCCTCTGAGATACCAGGTACAGGTAGACTAATGACAACGGTCATTCGACATTAGACCAAGCCTTGTATGTTCTCTAAAGTTCTTTCCCACCTCTGGAAAGATCTTGACCTTCCTTTGAAAGTTATTCATGGATGCTATACTGCTGTAAAGTTTGTTCCTTTCTTAGTTTCTGTCTGTACATACTGGGCTTTGCTACAGTGTGATGTGTTTGAAGTTATATCCGCTCTAGAAACCCACTGCGCACAAGATGTGATTCAGACAGAGAGCCAAAAGCAGAAAAGCATTTTGCTGGGCTTTTGATGAGAGAGAAAGCATAAGGAAAACTACATGAGTAATAAAACAACTGAAAGCCACCTGCAGGAGTTCTATACCATATTTCTAACCAATGTTAAATATGTCAGGGACTTGCAATTTTCTACTTCTAAGCAGATATTGGACTTTGTGGTTTGCGTGAGGAAAAGGAGTGGAAATCATGCACCATGAAATCATGCATCATCTTCAAATATTTTATTTTATAACCTTGAAAGCATACTGTAGTAACACACTCGACATCCTTAAAATGGTGTCTGAATCTTTTCTCCTAACCAGTGAGAAACCAGCTGGCAGAAAAAGTTGAGAACTTCCTTGCTCAAATCACAATGGAGATGGACAGTTCCTCAGTCCTTTGGCTGCTTTTCATTAATTAAATACTGTTTATATGGAACTCCATGTAACATGTAGATTGCCCCTAGGTTATGGGATCAAACTCTTCAGGCAATTCCTTTTTGACCACAAACTTCTTATTCTCCTGATAGTTGTATATTCACATTGGCTTTAATGTATGGTCACCCTAGATGTAGCCTAGATGAATTTTTGATAGGGCGCAATCCAGAGTAACTATAGGGAGTCCTTGCTCCAGAGTAAGAACAATTTACTCTGGATTGCAATATGAATTTCCCATAGG
The DNA here is from genome assembly GCA_030015325.1 of Cryptoblepharus egeriae. Classification (NCBI taxonomy): domain Eukaryota; kingdom Metazoa; phylum Chordata; class Lepidosauria; order Squamata; family Scincidae; genus Cryptoblepharus; species Cryptoblepharus egeriae. The sequence continues at coordinate 23,333,196 of JAREYC010000005.1, read as the reverse complement.
TTTTCACTAGGTGGTGCAGTAACTACATGCTCCCATAGTTACTCTGGATTGTAGCCATAGTCTGTATTCTACCATCTTCTGCCTTTGGTAAGTTGCAGAAAACAAGAGATGGCAAGTAGCAGAGAAGATCTTTCCTGGTAGGATAGTCAGAGGCGGTAGGGGAGCCTTAGGCCACGTTACCTTGCCAGTGACATCACTGGGAATGTAATGGGACTAAATGGATCTCAAGTTTTTATATAATTCCGTTTAGAATTTGATTGACCTTGATAATAGGGCAGATGCCCTCAAAATTAATCAAACTGTACAGGGCTTATTAAATATTCCCAGGTGGCTCTGCCGTCCATGAATCTTTTATTCCAAATTTAAAATGTCTTCTATATTTTTCTACTCTTCTCTGTATTCATTGGCATGCAAAACCTGAAATCAGTTTTATGTACAAGGTGAATGTTGTCTCTGGTGATTTTATGTCTGGATTTTATGTCTGAAACTCTTGATAATTTGAAGTAGTAAATCTTTTCTACTAACCTCTGATCACAATATATGCGTGAAAATTTATGAACGTCTTCAAGGCAAACATAAAACGTATTGTACAGTATGGCCCAAATCTGACTAGCTTGTATGAATGCGGCACAGGTATCATAAGAAGCCTGAATATTTTATTTATTAAGTGCGAAGAATAGGTTCAAAATCTCAGTCTTAAATCTGTATACATTTTGTAAGCCTCCAACCATTTTGCAGCCACTGTGGGAACAGAAGTTATTAAGGAACTGGGAATGAAGTTCCTTATCTTGAATCTCACTTCAGCCAGGTGGATCTTCAGGGTCCCACAAATTGGGAGTGTGTGACCAACGATAGCCTCAGGTGAAGACATAATTTTCCAGAAGCTTCAGAAGATCCAAATCTCTAATTGGTTAAGATTTAGTTTAAAGATATATAAAAACCCTGTAGGTAGGAGCTGCCAGGTGGTTGTATTGGTATGATAGGTTGAAGAAATAATATTTGTTTATGCCTATTATTTTATGCTTGTGCTTTTTATTATGTTTATGCTTATTATTGTTAAGGTTTATTAATGTTCATGCTTATTATTATGCTTATTATTTGTTGGAAAAATCCAGGTGATCATTCGGAATAAGTAAAATTGGGAGTTTAGCTTTCTTGTTCTAGCACTGCATGTGTGATGTATTTGTTCTCTGAAATATCGTTGTTCTTTGAATGCCTTTCAAAGTTGCATGTAATCTTAATCTTTTTTTCAGTTAACCACCCTATTACACCCTGTTCTTCAGGGAACTGGTTCTTCTAACTCTGGCTGAGGTCACTCAGGATGCAGTTTTAACCAACTTCAAAGCACTAGCCTAGTGAATCCAGGAATTCAGGGGCTCGTTGCTTGTAAGAGCAGAGTTCACCAGTAGGGCATATGCTGCATCCTACAGTTGAGGGCATCTATGGAGGCTTCCTCAAGTTAAGAGAATTTTTGTTTCCTTACCTTGGTGTTGCATTGCCATTATCCTGGAGCTGGAAAATTGATTAAGGCTGCAATCCAGAGCAAATTCAGCCTGCTCTGACCTAACTGCACTCTCCTAACTATTCTGTATCCAGAGCAGAAAGTTATGCTGAATCCAGAGAGTCAGGAAGCCTGGGCTGACCTAACTGCTCCAGAGCATGCTAAGTAATTGACACAAGGGGAAGACTTGCTCCTGAGGAGACACCCCTCAGATCACACTGAACAAGGAACAGCTGTGGTGCCTACAGTGGTGACATGACTCTGCACATCACCTGGTGCGGAAGTCTGTGCGTCATCCCTGGGATGCGCGCCCCCTCCCACCTGGACTGCACAGTCACCAAAGTTGGCGCCTGCGCAGTTGTTTCTGAAGCCAACTGGCTTCAGAAAGACTACTGCGCAGGCACCATCTGACACCTGCGCAGTACTTTTCTGAAGCCTTTTGGCTTCGGGGGAGACTGTGCAGGCGTCAGAGTTGGTGCCTGTGCAGTACTCTTTCTGAAGCCATTCGGCTGCCGCTCCGCCTCCTGAGTGAGGCCGAATGGCTGTGCAGAGGCATGGGCTTTCTCTGCTCTAAGGAAGTCTCCTCTGAAGCTGTTCGGCATGCTCAGTGTGTTTCTGCACAGTGCACCTCAGATGGCCGTTCAGGCCAGCTCCTCAGACAAGTGTCAGCTTCTGGCTGCTGCTCCGCCTTGGAGCAGGCCTGAATGGGGGTGCTGACGCCTGGGGCCTGCCAAAGGACAGTCAAACTCCTCCGGCACATCACCCCATACGGAGCGCATCCCCAATGCAGCCCACACCAGCCGCACCAGTCTGGTGACGCCACTGGGTGCCTGCCTTATAAGGAGTCCCTGATGAGATGCCAGTACATTCTACAGTGAATACAAGGGGCTTCTTGGAGTGGCCTGCTGTATCCTGAGGTTTGTGGGCAGCCGTAGTTTGTTCCATATCCTGAGGTTGAGAGGAAGGGGTTGCAGCTAGGCTGGCCAAGAACTCAGATTTTTGGTCAGCACTGCCATTCTTACTTGGGCCTTATCATGGACCCCTATGGGTCTACTCATTACTATACCTGCTCCTGAGGTGGTATAACTCTGAGGGCTGGAAGAGGGCATTTCTGCCTTGGAAACAGGCTCTGGATTCAGAGTAACTGCTCTGCCCTAGGCAATGCTAAACATGCCCTCAACTTGCCTCTCCTGAGCTGCTTAGGCTGCCCCAGTTAGGGCAGAGCAGGTCCACCTCTCTTAGGGCACCCTATCTTGCCTTGCTCTGCCCTAAGCCTCCTTCAGAGTAACTGGGCTGGAGCATCTTGCAGTTGCTCCAACCTAGTGTTAGATAGGGCAACCTAAGGGCTCTTATGTGGACAGATTAGTTGCTCTGGATTGGGCTGTAAGGCTACAATCCTAAAGACCCTTTCCTGGGAGTAAAACCCATTGAACACAATGGGGCTTACTTTTAAGTAGACGTGATTAGGATTGTGCTCTATGATTGCACCCTATGTATGCTACTGGAACAAACTAGATTTTTGAGCCTTGGGTTTCTTGGAACTCAGGAGCTCATTGTAAGAGCAGAAATGTTCACCTGTAGGACCTCAGTTTTCCCCTCGGCTGAAGGACTGGTTGCTATAAGGGGTTTCAACTTGCTGGGGAAGGAATGGAAGATCTGCTACTTGAGCAGATCTCTTTTTCTTCCCTTCCCAGCAAAGGGAGTCATCATTTTCTATGTTCAATGGCCTGCCTTCAACTGCAGCATTACTTATTAGGAGGAAGGAATATGTTTGCTTCTTCTGCTCGATAGATCTGCTTTTACTAACTAGGAAGAAACAACAGCAATCCAGGTTTGCTCAGACTCTGGGAATGTGGGGAAACAGGATGCTGAAGACTACCAAGTCTTCTTAGCTCTTGACACTTCACTGGAATGCTTTGCTTTATTATTATTACTATTACACTACTACATTTATCTATTTCCCGTCAGGGTATGCAAGGTGATTTACAACATCAATTAAAAACAGAATACAAAACAGAATTCAAACAAAAGCAGCAGTAAATGAAACAAAATCACAGGGAAAGTCAGGGAAATTCAGGTAATGCATCTTCTAAATAGCCAGCACTTGCCTCATACTCATACATGTTCTTAATCCTGCTTCTTTTCCAGAGCAGCAGAAACAAATGTGTAAGCTCCTCTGCTATGTGTACAACTGGTGTGTGTGTGTGTGTGTGTGTGTGTGTGTGTGTGTGTGCACGCGCGTGCATGATTTTACCACAAAAGATGTATTTGCAGCAGCAGTTACTTAAAACCCAATATTAATACGCACTGAAATGGGCAGGCCAACTGGCCTGTGCTATATCCAGTGCAGTGCTGAGACTGAGTACAACTCAGTCTGGGACAAGCGGAACTGATTCCCCAATGGAGCTCTTTGGATCTGTGCTTTCTAAAGAGGTGGCACAGATCTGAGCAGTCTGGCACTGCACCAGATCACCTTGGAGTGGGATTAGGATCTGACCCAAAGATTCTGGACCCAGCCTTGGACCTGCTTGCTACCTGTCCTCTCCGATCTTTGGAAGCCCTCCCCAGGCCACCATGACAGCTTGACACAGCTCATGTGAATGGACCTCTTCTCCAACACAATAGTGCTGGAGGTGGCCTCCAGAGGTTAGTGCATGTCCATGTGCCTGTCTCCCAACTTTTGAGGGGGCGCAACACCTCCAGGCCAGTGCAAGGGCCAGTTTGGATTGTGCCCTTAGGTAAATTTAGGTGCCTTTGGCAGTGCTGGATCAAATGCTATGCAGGCTTTGTAACAAATATGCAAAGAATACTTCCCAATCTCACCAATGTAATATGGCAATAATGATTGCACTTGAAGTGATTCCCATCACTGGAACTTTATGCAATGATTTTGGCAGAGTCAAGATTGCTACTGAAGACATTACTAATGAGGAACTCAGCCACTGGGGTGATAACAGCCCTATTAGTAGATATTACTCATCTTATTCCTTCAAATCCTTCCTCCTGGATTTTATATCAGTTTAAATTAAAATGAAATTGCTTCTAAAGGAATGCTCCATTCGCTGTTGGCATTTCCCCCATACTCTCTCTGAATGGCAGCAGAGTTCTCCCCAAGGATTGCAACGTTGCCTCAGGCAACTGGGTTGCAACGCCAAGAAGTAACTGTGATGCCCTTCAAAGCATATGCTGTGAAAGGGGACACGTTACCCAGACTGAGTTGTGGTGCCTGGAAAGGGTGTGTGATAAGAATGCTGAAGTTTGCAAAGGCAGAAGCTGCCACTGTCGGAGAACCAACCAAAAACCACACAGAAGGTTCCTGGTCGAACAGAGAAACCTATTTTATCTCTCGATCATTGTGCAAGCAAAGATAAAGTTCTGATTGGCACAAGACACTAAGGGCAAAATCCATAGCAGTTATGGGTCCACGCAGTTATGTCACCCGCTAGTGTTATCTTATGGAAAGTCATCTTAACTGCTCCAGAGCAAGGGGCTTAATTTCAATTTAGGATATAGGCGTAAGGTTACAAACCAGAGTAACTACGGGACCTTTTACACTGACATAGTTACAGTGCCACCTATGGGAAATGCATAGAGCAATCCAGAGCTTCTTACGTCTTCCTGTAGTTACTCTGGATTGGAGAGTAACTCAACACTTTATGCATGTAGTGGCATAGCTGGGGGCGGCAGTTGGGGCAACAGGCTGAGCTTGACGCTAGTGCCTAAAACAGGGTTTGTATGAATAATAATACAATCATGGTATATGTTGTTGGAAAGGTAAATTTAATGCAGAGTGCAATGGAACAAACTGCACTGGAATATCTATAAAACGTTATGGCCAATTAACCAGAACATGAAAACACAAAAACCTATGGAACAAAAAGGAGATTTTCTTGACTCAAAACTTTCCCATGAGACTGACTGCTCTGTGAGCCAATGAGATGTAATTCTGATACTGTATGGATTGGAACTAATAAGGTTCCATACTAATAAGCTGATTAATATGAATCAGTTCTCATTGCCATATATGTACAGTGGTACCTCGCTTAACAAGCGTTTCACACAATAAGCAAAAATTTCCAAGAAATCTTGCTTCACATAACAAGTTCCGCTTCAGTTAACAAGAAAGCACTCTATAGGCACACATGCTATGCAGCCCTGATGCTCCGCATGGAGGCTTTTTAAAAGGGCTGCCAGCCAGCACTGCTGCTGGCCGGAAGTGCTAGAGGTGCTAGAGGCCTAGAGGTGCTAGAGGAGGTGCCCGGAGGTGCTGGAGGCAGCTGCCCCTAACTGCCCCAAGTGCCCCCATCGACCACCTTGAACCTCCAGCAGAAAGCCCAGGTAAGCCTCCCTGGAAAGTGTCTTTGATTGCAGTCTCCTAATTATGTCTACTCTGAAGTAAGCCCCATTGTGTTAAATGGGGCTTACTCCCAGGAAAGTGTCTTGGATTGCAGCCTCTTAACCATTTCTACCCAGAAGCAAGCCCTATTGTGTTCAGTGGGGCTTACTCCCAGGAAAGTATCTTTAGGATTACAGCCTAAGTAGACTTCATAGGATCATGCACATTGAATGCATGTTTTGAATTCAATTCCAGTGTTTTGTCATCATTTTTACATCCAGTTAATATTTTTATATGAATATCTTTTGGGTTGTGGAACCAATCGTCTGAGTTTCCATTATTTCCTATGGGAAAATCTGCTTCACTTAAAGAGCGTTTCACTTCAAGAGCATGCCTCTGGAACGAATTAAGCTTTTTATGTGAGGCACCACTGTATATCATAACCCACTGACCCATGCTAACTGGGTATACAGGTATTTCTATAAGTGGTGCTCCTCTTATATTTAGCAGGGAAAGAATAACCATTTCTCTTTGCCGCAGCACAGTTTCACTAACCAATGAGACACAGTTTTCATTTTTTTTACATAATTAAATTTGATTTTGTTGCTGCAGCAGGGAACATCTTCAACTCCAGATAGCAAATAGGTACTTTAACTATGCCACTAGCAGAGGAAATGGGTGATGAACGTTATGATCTCACACTACTATCTAGTTCCTTCATGGGGAAGAGTGCCATGAAATAGGGTTTTCTAGTCTATCAAGTTTCTAGGGTTTTCTAGTCTATCAAGTTTCTTGTCTATCAAATAGGGACTTCTAGCTCCTTTTGAGGGGATCAGCGTCAAGAGGAAATGGATTCAAGGTTGCTGCTGAGAAGAAGGAGCCCAACTGAATTCTCCTGCTTGAGCTTCCTAGTGGCTATCAAGCACTTCACTGCAAGCATCCTAACCCTACATCCTAACCCTACAACCCTAACCCTTACATGGGAGCATGTAAGAGACATTTACATCAATGTAGTTATGGCACCACCTTGTGAAAACCTATGGAAAATCCATATTGCAATCCAGAGTACATTGTTCTTATGTCGGAGCAAGGACTCCCCATAGTTACTCTGGATTGTTCCCTAAGGCCCATATCCTAAAGTCAAATTAAGCCCTTTGCTCCAGAGCAGTTAAGGTGACTTTCTATAAGATAACACTAGAGGGTGACGTAACTGCGTGGGCCCGTAACTGCTCTGGATTTTGCCCTAAGTCAGCTTGGAGGCAGCATGGTGAAACGTGTACCATCCACGTGGTGCAGCAATGTCCCCTACTCAGAAAGCCTTTGTGTGCATAGTACCAAACGGAATGGCAGCACTTGACACGTTTATGACAGTTTGGGGTCTATGCACCACATCGAAAAGGATGTGAGACATTCAAAGTCATCTCCTCAAACTGTACGGCATGTGGTACCGTTGCGTTCGAACAGGTTTTTGATACCATTTGGCAGCAAAATCCTGGAAACTCTGTTAGCAGAGGAGACCTCTGCACGGTCAAAAAATCTGTCCGTCATTTGGGTGTTGCTATAGTAACAACCTAGTTCCCGCTGGAAGAAACTGGTTCACTTGTGCCTGCATTTGCTGAACCTAAAAGCATCTCTCGCCCCCTCTCCAAGGATGGCAGTAAACAAACCTATTCAATTTGGGGTATACACCTGAAAGTATGGATGCCTCACTTGAAAGTGTTTTTCTCATCTCAGTTCCTCGATTTTTTTTTTGTTTCACTTTGAAATCCATTATGGAATATCTTTTGAGTGGATAACCTGTAATTATTTCACATATTTCTGCATGTGAATCAAAGTCAGACGGGGAAAGCACTTTTACAGTATTTTAACCTATTAGGATCTCTCTTAGGCTTTCTAAATAGATAGATTATGGGCACAATCTCGATTAATTATGGGGAGTCCTTGCTCCGGAGTAAGAACAACTTATTCCGGATTGCAATATGAATTTCCCATAGGTTTTCACTAGGTGGTGCAGTAACTATGGGTGCATGTAATGTCTCTTACATGCTCCCCTCGTTACTCTGGATTGTAGGGTATATTTCGGTGGTTTTCACCACTCTCCAGCTGCTTGTGCAGAAGACTTCACTACAGTAAATACAAACGTCCTCCAGATGGTACCCTGATGGTATTTTCTAGCCAAGTGCTGAAGTTCAGGGTTGCTAATGAGGAAGATCGCCTAATGTGTCTTGCGATGCCTCGGGGTGCTTTTCCTGTTGTTGCGATGAATTCAAGGCTGAGCAAGACTGGATCCTGCAATATATTTTTCAGCTGACTTTTGCAGAGCCGTGATGCTCCTGTTCTGAACTGCCACAGGAGAGTTTGGAATTTGATATTAAGACAGGAAAAAAGAACAGGTAGGTATGGCTCATATGAACATGCAAGTTCATCACTTGATGACAGAAGGACCTAGCAGTTATGCATGTGTAATGATGAAGTGGGCAGTAGTAGCACAAGTGGTTAAGATGCCATGCTTCTTGACCAGCATGCCAAGGTTCAAGACCTGGGTCAAAGTGAGCGCCTGTCCTTAGCTCAACTCCTGCCAACCTAGAAGTTCAAAAGCATGGAAATGCAAGTAGATAGTAAGTACCACTTTGGTGGGAAGGTAAAAACATTGTTCTGTGCCTCAGTCATTCTGGCCCCTTGACCACAGAAGCATCCTCGGACAACACTGGCTCTAAAAGCATTGAAATGGGGATGAACACTACACCCTGTATAGTAAGTCATGACTAACAGTGGGGAACACCTTTACCTTTAATGATGGATGAGCTTTCCTGGCTTGATTTAAGGTCAGAGGAGTCTAGAATTGATTGCAATTGGTAGTTTCTCCATGACCCTTGGAACCCTCTTACCTGGTGACTCTGCCAGTTGCTAGAGGCAATAGCAGCTCTATCACCAAATGAAACTCAAAGAGCACAACCCTTACTGTATCTACTCAAAAGTAAGCCCCATTGAGTTCAATGGGTATTACTGCCAAGAACACATCTTTAAGATTGCAGCCAAATATCCATTTCCCTCCTCCTCTCCTGTAGCCAACAGTAGCATAAAGGGTAAGGGTAAGGTAAGGTTACCATGTAGTGGTAGTGGTAAATACATGATAAGCATGCTTATAATGAAATAATTCCTGTCAAGTTTCCTCCATCTCCTTCTACTCCATCTCCTCCGACTTTGTAGTTATGGAAATTCATGACACGATATCAACAAATTGAATTGACATCAACTCACTCATAGGAGTAATTCTAAGCCTCAGTTAGGCCAGCACAAATCCTGGCACAAGTCCCATGCTGACCTGGGGGTGTTACAAAAGGCACTTCTGCGCCACTCCTAGGGGGAGGTTAGGCCAGTGCAGAGACATGTGCTGGTCTCCCCACACTACTGCCGGAATGGGGAGAAAAGTGAGTTGTGCTGGAATAAATTAGGTAGGATTGTGCCCTTATGCACGCGCGCGCGCACACACACACACATACACACTAACCCTACAATCCAGAGTAACTACGGGAAGATGTAAGAGGCACTTACTCTGGATTCTCTATGCATTTCTCAAAGGTTTCCCATAGGTGCCACCGTAACTACATCGGTGTAAAAGCTCCCATAGTTACTCTGGATTGTAGCCTTCATCCAGTGGCAGCCAAGAGTGCAGTGGTGGGTTCCAGCAGGTTCGCACCTACTCTATAGAACCGGTTGTTAAGGATAGGATATATAAAGTTTAAAAATAGCCATTTAAAAGTGGCTGCCAGTTGCGCATCGAACCGGTTGTTAATTTCTTTGAATCCCATCACTGCAAGAGTGTAGAACATCATTCAGAAAAAGTATAACTAAATGATAACTATATGTTAACATATAGTGGAAACCTGGCGCCGGCTGCTATCTGCAATATTGTTCCCCTGTGTTCAATGCAACTTGTTCTAGCCATACTAAATTAATCAAAATATTCCACACCTGTACTTTAAAGAAGGTGATGGTAGACGTATTGTCCTCATTGTTCATCATAACAAGTTAGAGTTTCAGCAAAACTGAAATATCTAGCACCATCTTCATTTTCTGCCTATTAAGCAATCTGTACAATCTCTAATGAACGTGTACTGGGGTAGCAGATTTCATTTTGAAAATGGATTGGTTCTATCAGTTATTCAGTTTGAGAACATGGACCAGCTATAGTACCAGGATATTTTTTTAAAAAAAATTCTAAATACTTTGCCTCTGAACTCAGCAGATATAACCCTAGGTGCTTGAGAAGCTGACTCGCAGAATTACAGGATTCCATTTTATGTATTCATTTTTGCAGAAGAAACATACTGTGAGTCCAACAAAAACATTAATTCAGCTGCACAGCATATCCCATATCTTTCTCGCACATATTTTACATCGGCTAGTAACAATATATGGAACTCAAATATGAAGAAAATGTAGGACTTGCACATAACCACAAAGGAGCTGTGGAGCTCATTTTCCAGTTTAAAAGTTTTGACTTGGATGGTTTTATATATAATTTTTATTAAAATGAGTTCTCCTAGAATACAGCATTCCCAATTACTTCTAAAACCGTACCACATTTATCAAGTAGTCTGTGAGAGAGAAAAAAGTGTTGTTATGTTGCTGGAAATTTCTTCAGGGTAGTGACACAACTGTGCATGTTTGATTGCCAAATTCCACAGTAGATAAAAGCAGAAGGTCGGTTGAGTTTAAGCTCAGAATAGTGTGGAATCCAAATAGTTTCCGACAGCCATATTATTTATATGGGTAAGGTTGAGAAAAGGGGCAATTGTGAGCTGAGTAACAAGCAGATGGTCACAACAGGCAGGATTTCAGTTTGGTTTACTGAACTGTGGCTCATTCCTTAGTCTTTTTAATTTAGGATTGTAGATTTAGTAGAGTAATATTAAGCACTAGCGTTCATGGGGGGGATACAAAAGATTTGCTCCTGTCTGTTGATATAAAGTGGCTCTTCCTCCTTGTCTTCAGAGCCAATCCCAGCTGAAAAAGCTTTTTGGTCAGGCTCAGAAAATGAGGAGAGGGGCTGCTTCACAGCAACAGCCAAGCCCCTGAAGAAACGTCACCCTTCCAGCAATGCCAATGGTATTTAAACTTCAGGCGAAATCCAGAGTAACTACAGGGAGTGCTTGCTCTGGTGTAAGAACAATTTACTCTGGATTGCAATATGAATTTCCCATAGGTTTTCACTAGGGGGTGCAGTAACTACGGGTGCACGTATTGTCTCTTACATGCTCACTTAGTTACTCTGGATTTGGCTGTTCAACTTCCTTTTTCTTGGATATATTCAAAGAAAGATTAGATAGCATCTATTTGCAATGTTTTAGGTCAGGGTTTGGCAACCTGTTACCTATGGGTTTGATCCAGCCTTCCCACCCAAAATCCAGATTGTGCAGAAGTTGGCTTGGGAGATGAAGTCTCCCACCCAATTTGCAATATGCTGGGTATTGAATAGCTCTTGCCAAATTCGGCAGGATGTGTCATCTCCCAAGCAAAGCTCTGCACAGCCACATCCAGGAGCTCAGTGACCTTGAAGTTTGATGATATGACGACATTGCTGAATGTCCAGCCCCTTTGCCATTTTCCTTACTGGCCTCTACTTTAGGGCCTGATCCTGTTTGCATTTAATCTGAAATAATTCATATTGTATCCAGTAGGATTTACTCCCAACTGAATGTGCACAGATTGAGGTAAACAAGTGCAACATGTACCTGGGAATGAGCATCACTGAACACAGTAAGAGATTGATTGATTGATTGATTGATTGATTGATTGATTTGGGAATGAGTATGGATTCCACTGTAAGTTACAGAGTGTTCATCATCAATAGTATTTGAACACTTACTACTGGAACTATAGCCATCTCACAGGTCTTGTTTTCACTATTTAAAGCAGCTAATCACTTCTTCATCCCACTGATGGACACTATCTTTTTGTGGTGGTGGGATTGTGTGCTCCAGTGATACAAAAGAGCTATGCTGGCGGTAGCATAGCTACTGGCAGGGACTCCTATGCTAGACAGGCCTTTGTTGAGGAGCCAGACTAAACCTGTCCCAAATCCCCCTGAACATGGGTTGTCCGGAGAAGGAAAACTCCCACCTCAAACCTCCACTGCCTTGTGGCTAGATCCATCTATGGGAAAGGCTTTAGGAGTCAACCTCGAGGCAAAATCCAGAGACAGAGTCCCAGAAGCAGTTCATGACTGTGTACAATCATGTTCTGGTAACTCCTGCAACACAGCTGGAACCAGTCATATTGGCTCTGCCCTTCCATTGGACTATTTCAGTGACGTGGAGAGGGAGGATTTGCTGCTTGGGTAACAGCCTATCCTCCATATTAATCTACCTAGGCCATCGTGCTCTGGAGAGGACACTCAGAGAATGACACCATAGTCTTTTGAGACTGAAGGTTGCCAATGCACCCCTTCGTACCTCTACAGGTCTTTTAATATGTGAAGGATTTTTCCTAGCTGTAGCAACTGATAAAATCCATGAACCAAACAATAATATGAGAATCTACATAGTATCTGCATTATGGTCAACACACAGTAAAATCCCTTTGCACAAATCCCTTATTTCCATAATTACTCTTACCCTGACTACTCAGATTCTACGTTCATTCTTGCCAAGGCTGCCAAGATTATAACTGCCAATTCAATCCAATCCAATCATGAATTGTTAAGTAATGAATGTTCCCACAGAGTGCCAAATGGCTTGTCAAAACAGCTAAGTGACTTGTGCCTTTGTCTAGAAGGTAGAACAATTAATGTAATTTACAGCTTAAACCCCTTGCGTTTTTTTTTAAAGGGAATAATAAACCCAAATCTTGCAGAAACAAGTGGTAATCAACATACACATATTTTAGGAAGAGTATCTTTGGTAACTGAAAAATGCATATGGGACTTGGTTCGCTAGTGTATATCCAGAATAGATGTGAAAATTATTTTAAGGCAATCTAAAACAAAAGCTTCCATAGTCAACTGGAATTGCACAGTGGTCTATAGCGGTGGTTCTGAAGCATTTCAGCCCAGGATCCCCGTCTGAGAACAACAATCTGGGACCCCCTGGAAGGGATTTTATGGCAAGAAGTGGCATCAAAAGGAACTGATATCAGTGTGATGCCAGAGCTTCTCCATCTCGATACAAAGACATGTCCCATTGTGTTCAATGAGACTTATTTCCAGGAAAGCAGTTTGAGTGCCCCATTCCACGAAGGTGTCACCCAATGCCAGTTTCCAAGATGGCAGTGCCCCTTTCACAACCCCTCTGAAAAGGAGTTGCAACGCCCCAAAAGGGTCCGGACCAGTGATGGGCTTCAAAGAAATTAAGAACCGGTTCTCTGTCCCTCTGGCAGCCACTTTTAAATGGCTATTTTTAAACTTTATATGTACTATATGTACTATCTCTTGTTAAGAACCGGTTCTATAGAGTAGGTGCGAACCTGCTGGTGCCCACCACTGGTCCGGACCCCCCACTTTGTGAAACACTGGTCTGTAGAATTTACTAACTCAGGTTTATTTGCAGTGAGCACTTTCACCATCCTCAGCTACTTTTTATGCATAATTAGAATAGAAGAGGTATTGATTATTCATCTTGTTTGCCACTCCTTTGTGTAGAGTGGCAGTTAATACCATACTTATTTGAGTCTAATGAGCCAGTCAATCTAAAGCATACCCTATACAGTACTTACAATCAAAATAACTTATTTGCTCAAATCTAAGTAACCATTGAATATAATGTTCACCCTGATTTTGGAGACTGAATTTGGCTGGAAGATGTGAGCATCAGTTTTTATATAGTATATTGAAAAAGTTTTATGATGCTCTGGGTAACTGTGAAGCAGAGGACTGCCTATAGACGTAAGTGATGAAAAATTTGCTCTTCCAGTTCACTGCAGCCAGCTATGATTTTAAGGTGGGGTTGGCCATATGCCCCGGTCCCCCGGAAAACCAGGACAGTCCCGGTATTCTTAGATTGTGTCCAGTTTGGCAGGGGGACCTGTCCTAGTTTTGTGGAAGAGAATTATGGCAATCTTTTTTTAAGGTGATACTGATCCCACTTCTAGCCAGTTGCAACCCTTTTCAGCCACCCTCCTTCTCATTCATCCCTCTCTCTGCTTTTGGACTGGCCATACCTTTTCCAGTGGGCCTCTAAATGATTGCTGACATCAAAGGGAAGCCTCTGGTCTCCCAACCAAATAGCACTACTACCAGTAGAAATGGCTAGTAGCGCTATTGTAAAGCACATTATAGTACTTTTGTGCTACGGAATGGTGGAGGATAGGATTTAGCTGTTGTAGTTACCATCTTGTGATCTACCCTTCTTTATTTTCTGATGTATTTAGTGTTCAGCACGCATAAATATACTCTATAAAATGAATAAAGCCTACCGTTAAATTACTCAGATCTTACTTTTAAAATGCACTATAAAATTGATGCAAACCAAAATTCAGTATTTGTTACCCTCAAACCCAAATTCAAAGCAGCTTGTATAAATAAATAGCAGAGAACAACTTTAATGATGAATGTGAGATTTTGGTCCTTGTAAAGTGGTCCAAATAGAACAAATAATTAAACATGAACATTGATCTCATGATAATACATAATTTCTCAAAGCCAGAAACATATTTCCTTATCTTCAAATCAATTTTTCAACCTGCGGCTAAATTCTGGTTCTTATCTTGCTTCCAGCAGATTTGCACAGACATACCACCAACATTAACCCAACGGAAGCCGTTCATGTATTCAGAGTCAAGCCAAATGTGCTCTGAAATTCCATTTGGTGGTTTTGTAATGAGGAAAATGTTACTGCCTGGAGCAGAAAAATGGTTTCTATAATGCTTTCCTGTATAGCAGCAAAAGGAAACTATGAACTATGAACATGGTGGGAAGTAATTTAATGTTTTGACCTCTCTTGATTACCTTCGAAAGTACTTCCATGTGCTCCGAGAGCTCATCTGTGACCTGTGTGCTGGTGATTTGAATTTCGTAATCTGTTTCCATTACTCTTCCCGATTCTTAATTTCTTCCCTTATTGAAGTGTACAATCTTTCCCACACTCAACCAAAAAGATTGACGGAATAATATAAAAAAAACCAGGGGAGAGATTTAGTCAGCTTTTATCAAATTTTGCAAGAACCATTTGTCGACATGTGCGTTCTATGAAAATAAAAAAGCTGCTTGAGTGAGCTGGCAGGAAGAGGAAGCAGAGGAAGCCAATACAGGACTTCTTTCATGGTAGTGCAGCCTAATCCTATCAAGCAATCACCCTGTCTATGCATCCAAATCACACTGCCATCCCAGACATCTTCTCTGAGTAAAGGAACATTTGGTCCCTTGTCCCAAGGTAAGCCTCCATTGTCTGTATAGGTCTTCTTTGGAATGCACCAGTGATGATGGTGCAAGACTTAGGAATGTCTTGCACCATCCCAAGGTAAGCCTCTATTGTCTGTATAGGTGTTCTTTGGAATGCACCAGTGATGATGGTGCAAGTCTTAGGAATGCCCCTAAAAGGCATACGGTGGCTAGGAGGGGATAAGATCTTGGTGGATCTGCTGACACTGATATGTCCTGGTTTTGACATGCCACCCCCCACCTTCTGTGCATGTCTTCCTCCTTGTCACATTCTTTTCAATCCTGCATTGACTTAAAGGCACCAGTGCTCCTTTCTAGGCTACTATTGTGTTTTAGCCACACACTGCTTATAGTGACCACTTGCTGCTTATAGTGACAGCTTGACCATGCATTGCGTGTGGTTCGTATGTGACAGCTATAAAGGCATTGCCAACACTAAATTCAGCAGTGCAAGGCCCTCATAGGATTGGGCCTTAAATCAGGACCAATTCTGCAGGGTCAAAGTACTGTGGAAATAAGTGAATTCAAATAGGCTAGGTTATTTTTTCAAATAAATACTGTACAGTGTTATTGTTAGACTTGTGGTGACCTTTTACGAAAGGAGTGATTATTCTGGGGTTGCGAACTTTCTATATAGTTCATCTAACTTTTTATATTGTATGTTGGTGGGTATGTAAACTCAACAGAATTGGGGTAACTAGGTTCAAAGGCAGCAAAAATTGTGGTGAGAGAAAATGTGGTCTTTGAAAAGAAACACGCTGATATGTCAAAAAAGGTCATTCAAATGAGATGCAGGCTTCCCATTAGTGGAAGGATCAAATCCAGGTGGTAACTGAGTCGACAGGTTTTATGAATATTGGCCAGCACTCCCATGTGGCTGAACTATTTCTTATTAGCTTATTTCTTATTAACTATTTCTTACTTGCTGTGGCTTTTGACTATTTCTTATTAGCTTATTTCTTATCAACTATTTCTTATTAGCTGTGGCTTTTGACTATTTCTTATTAGCTGTGTCTTTTGACTATTTCTTATTAGCTTATTTCTTATTAATTATTTCTTATTAGCTGTGGCTTTTGATGAATGAGAAAAGGAAGTAGAGAATATCTGAATATCTGTATTGAAAATGTAAGTTGGTTTGAATATTGATCCTTGATGCACAAAAAGTCTTAGCAGGCCATTATGATGCAAAGGGTATTTGTTGAAGGAGATGTCTAGAAACCAAGGTGGGTAATTTTGAGGATTACCTCCTACTGATATTTGACTGAAGGGCTCTTCGGGAACTTGGAACACAGAATTTAAAAACAGCTGTGTGGCACCTACAGCTATAGAATTAATTTAGATTCTCATGATGCTACATTTTTGTCAAATTCTTATGCTGTTCTTAGGTTCTTATACCTGCCATTGGCAATAAACAGAAGGCAATAAACACAGTTGGCAAACACTAAATTTATGTGTAGGTATCTGGCAGGAAATTGAATTATAATAGTCAACTCTAACTCAACATCTCTGTAAATCCTGTAGCTGGCAGTTCAGCAAAGCTATGTAAATAGATATTATTTTAATTGATCTTATTGGTTCGATCCCTGGATACAATCCAACCAAAAGTGAGTAGGTTTCAGAAACATTAAGTTCAATGGAAGAGATAATTACATTCTGACCTCTTGACCATTGAAATCAATGGAACTTAAAATGCTTGCCTCTAACTGAATTGAACCACTTTTGCATTAGCTTCTGATATGTATCCTCTTTCATTCTAATTTAAAATTTCTCCCTCTTTCACAAATATAAAGTTTTCTCTTTTATTCTGTGTGAGCGCGCACACACACGCTCACACAGGTCTTTGCTCTGCCTCATCTCAAGGTTTTTCATTTAAATAAAAACTTATTTTAAAAAATCAAACATATGGGGAAACTTCTTTTATTCTTCTGTTATTTTTGTGTTTTTGTATATATGCCTTTTGAAGTAAAAGGGATAATTTTTTCCTGTATACTAATTTTATTTGGATATCCCTAACGGAGGAACAGTTCCCTTTGAATTCTACTTCAAGGGATTATGAGTTTCCCATACAATAGGAATTTTGTTTTAGGATTTCAAGAGTTGAAAGGTCAACAAAAGTCCAATCATCGACTTTTCATTAAAGCATTCATGTTCTCAGTCATCACAACCTTGCTAGCCATTTGTGAGGCAGGTGTCTTATCTTATAGAAAATTATAAAAAAAAACACCTGGCAGAAAAAGCTGGACACATATTGAAGACTAGGCAATGTGCTTTTAAAAAAATATTTCAACAGCTATTTCAGCTCTGGAGACCGTTAACAGCTTGCCCAAGAAGTCTTTGCTCATTAATGCATTTCAGATAATATAGTATATTAAAATCAAAGGACCTTTTCCCAAGAGGGCTTTAAAATGAAATGGGATTATTGTCCCAGGGCACTGTCGACCTATGAAGTCTGGTGAATTTCCAGATAATTTTTCAGTTATCCAAAGATTAGTAATAGAGGCTGAATTCCTTTTGAATGTAATAGAGATGTTCCTGGTGAGACAGCCTCACCACATGATACATCTATGGAAATGTAGCACAGATATACCCCAAAGTGACAGTCATGGAAATCAGCCTTGCAGAGACTCTCTGAGTGCAATTCAAACATTATTTGGCCAGCACAAGTCCCTTTCACTTGCCAGGGGGTGTTGAAAAAGAGCTCTAAGGAACTCCAACTATATCCCCATGGATTTAAGTTGACACGAGGATGTGTGCCAGCTTCCCTTCCGCTGATGCAGAAAGAAGGATGCAATGGTCAAGCTCCCATTGGCACGGACTCAGGCCAGATCTGGAAGTAACTGAGTCAACAGTCTAGGTTGAGTAGATCTACTGGGAATGACCTACCTTGGGGGATGAGTCTTGCCTTCTCCATCACAGCAGCACTCCCTGTCCTGTGACTCTAGCTGTTCCAGCGCCAGTTTGGATTATGCTGTCTAATGAATAAGGCACCAGTTCAGATTCTATTTTATGCTCGTAAATGGCAAGACCCCCAGATAGCAGACCCTCAGACAAGAATATTCTAAGCAGCTGCCTTTTCCCCACACCCTAGTTTTGTAACTCTTTCCCAGTAAATACTGTATTCACAAGAGTCCAGATTTAACAAGCTTCATAAGTGCTCAAGGGCAGACCTGATTATTTTGGTTCCCTTTGCGAATTTCAGGGTAAGTCAACATAAGAAGGTGACTTTTAATATAATGTGCTTGTGTTAGGTTTGGATATTTGTTTTCATTTTTCTTACCTGCCCTGAGTCTTTGGGAATGGCAACTATAATCACCTAAACCAGCAATGATCAATATTTGTTTGTCACCATTCCCCTTTTAATGGTCCACCTGTTGGAAGTGGTGACTGGTGATAGTATCATTGCTAATTACTTCTGGATTGGGAAGCAAGACACAAAACAATAAACACTGGCAAGAGGCTCAGGGTGGACAGGAGGTTTTTCAGTGCAATCCTAAGCATGTCTCCTCAAACGTAAGCCCCATTGTGTTCAGTGGTCTTACTCCCAGGAAAGTGTCTTTAGGATTGCAGCCATAATTAAGCAAACGAAAAGCACACATTGGATCTCTGCCCACTGAACTGAACCTCCTACTTCTGCTTGTCAGATTGCATTGCTGTTCTCACTGCTTAGCAGTGGTTTTCTGGGGGTGACACGTGCTTACCACCAGATACTATCTCAAGCAGGGCCTATGAGAGGGGGGTCCAGCAGGTACATTGTTCTGGGGCCCGAGAGCTATGGAGGGGCCCGGGACTGAAGGACCATTTGCGTGTTTGTTACTAACAAATTGATACGGTATATGGGCACACACACATATACATACACACATACACACGTATACATACATATATACACATGCATGCACACATACATACACATGCATACATATATACAATGAGTTTTTTTACTTTTGTTTTACAGTAAAACAACCCATTGAGAATGTATCATCACAAATCAGGATGGCAGAAACGACAAGAAAGTTTTCTATAAAGAAATGTTTTATGATCAATAAATGAGCACTTGTTGAAATTTGTTGCACATTAATTAGCCTGAATTTTTTTTATTTCAAAATAACTTTGCAAGTCTAAGGGGCCCCAAATAGGTTTTGTACCACCTTAAGAAATTTCTTTTGGAGGCCCTGATCTCAAGTACCACTGTTAGAGTGAGTACCAACAGGTTGAGAAACAGTGGCCTAATAAATGGCCTTCTCGCGAAAGCCCATTTCTAGTAATCCTTTTTTGTCTGTCTGTCTGTCTGTCTGTCTGTCTGTCTGTCTGTCTGTCTGTCTGTCTGTCTGTCATAATTCTGAAAGTAAAAATATCAGCATTTTATTTTCATATTTATTTAATATCTGTGCTGTCTTTTCCAATTATGTAGCTTTAACCCTTCCCCACCCATTACCACTAGTGGAATTGTAGTGACAAAGATAGCATCTGGTCTCAGGTGACAATGGATGCCCTGTCACTACTTTGTTGTTTGAGAATAAAATACGTCGTTTCTTAAACCAGGTATAACAATCCAGGTTTCTTTACCCCCCACGGCGAGAATGAAGAGCCGGAGACAGATGCTGGATTTAAGGGCCACTTTATTAAATCTAACAATAATTAAACCCAACAAGGGACTGCTGACAAAGTCGTGCTGGAAACTACAAAAATAAGGGATGGCGAAGGCCTGGCTCAGGTTTCACCCTCGCACTGAAGGTACCCATCATTGCCAACCCGAAGGTTGAGACAGCTGGGCGCTGAGTCAACCAGTTGCCCGGCTGACTTAGCCTAAATCCCAGGTACAGAACCAGCAGCCACAGCCTACGTCCGGTCTGGTCGCAATAGGCCTGGCATGCATAGCACTGACCCTTGCTGCCTCAGGCAATCACCGAAGGCCTATCCTGCCTACTCCAGCACGACACCTGCCACACGGGGAACCTGGCTTGAACATGGTTCCACCGCCCCACTACACACAGTCCAGCAGTCCCTTAACTATGTTCCAAATATACTCATCCAGGGCCAGGTCAGTTAAATGAACCCCGTCATCCCTAAAAACATGGGGCAGCTGCCAGAGCACATGTCGGTGAAAAATCACCACCCCACCCCAACTTTCAACAAAATTGGCAGCATAGCTGTTGACCCGCTTACGGGCCAAATCAATACTTCGGATGCTCCTGGCCCCCTTCCAAACCCTCCTAGGCAGGAAAGAGGACCAGACAAACCGAATGGCCGGGCACCACCATTTGACCAGGGAAAGATCTCGACGAATCTGAATCCGAAGATCAACAGATTTCATCCTAGTGAGATCATTCTCCCCTAGGTGCACCAGCAAAACATCGGGGGGGGGGATTGTGCTTGAGGAACCCACTAACTATGGGAAGCAGCTGCCCCCACCCCATCCCCCTCTTCACAGCCCAAGTTATACACACGCTGGGGCTGAGGCCGAGACAGGAGCCGGCGCCGGTGCGTTCGGCCCTCCTCCGGGCCCAGAAGAGGATGGAGTGACCAATTGCCAGAACCCGGAGAGGCCTCCCAGCCGAGGTATCTGGAATGCAAACAAACACAAAATCACTAAACAACTGAACGATCAACAGGTAAGTGAGCAACATGAAACAGGTCACCACAGCAAACGATGCTCCCCAATCATAATTTGCGCACATAATACCGAAAGGCCCCCGAGCACCATCGTCCGATGCGCCGGATGACCTCTTCGGGAAGACCCACTGAAGAAGCTAACGTGGCAGCGCCAATCCGGAGGGAATGGACGCTATAAAAACTTGGAGACAGACCAATAGTGGTCACCACCCAAGAAAAAACAGCTCGAAATTGAAAGAAGGTAAGTGGCGAGCCGTCTACATGTTGAAAAATCGGACCCACGAAATGCACCACTCTGTCCCTAAATCGGGTAAGAGCCCGCACCGGGCACAGGGGGTGGGAGGGAATGGCCTGCAGTCTAATCAAGGAGCCCCGAGCCCTCTGGTCCGTCTTGGACCTGCGCAAGCGCAATAAACAGCTAGAATCCTGAAGGGTCAAGTCCGACCACCACAGAACCCAAGAGGGATCGGCTGAACGAGACCTCACCAGAACCTCACTGATTCTGAAGGCCCCGAAAAACATGACCAGGGTTACAGCCCTAAAAAGGTCCCTCTCAAAATCAGAGCTGCAACACCTACCATAAACCTCAACAATCTGACCCAAAATTTGGACGGTCACCGGCTTACGCATGTCCGGGACGGAAGGCCGGTCGCGGCGCATGCCCTCCAGCATGTGCCGGACCCTAAAAGACTGAGTGGTGTCCGCAGTACCTTTCAAACCGGCCACAAAGGCCAAGGCAGAAAGGTACACAGAGATGGACCTGGGATGCAAACCTGACTCAAAGAGAAAGAGAAGAAACTGGAGAACAGATGCCTCCGACAGGGGCCATACCACCTCCAAGTCCTTGGCCTGACAAAAGGCCTCGAACTCTCCCACCTTCTTCTCATAACTGGTCCTGGTAGCAGGGGCCAGCGAACCCAGAATCAATCTTTGAGCCCTCACGGTCCAAGGCTCCAAAGCCGCTCGGGCATGGGGTCCGGATCCGGACGGGCAGCCGGGGCGAGTTGTCGAAACCGCTCCTCCTGAAAACGAGACAGAGCATCGGCAACCCCATTTTCAAGCCCAGGGACATGACTAATCGAAAACACAAGGTTAATGCGCAAGCACTGCAGCACAAAGGCACGAACCAAACGCATCACCCGAGGTGATCGAGAAGTCTGTTTATGAATGACATGTACCACAGCCTGGTTATCGCACCAAAAGCGGACAGTGGAATTCCGAAATTGGTCCGCCCAGATGTGTACTGCCACCAATAAGGGGAAGAGCTCCAAAAAGGTAAGATCGCATACCACATCACTAGCCTTCCAACGTTCAGGCCATGGATGAGCACACCATCTACCCCTAAAATAGATCCCAAAACCATGGCCACCAGCAGCGTCCGAATGGACCTGCAAATCAGCCCTAAGGATCTGAAGCTCCCTCCAAAATGACGTGCCATTAAACTCGGAAAGGAAGGTCAACCAAACCTTCATATCCTCCTTCATGGCAGCAGAAACCCTCACCACATGGTGAGGGGCCCTGAGGCCCACCATGGCGTCACAAAGACGCCTCAAAAAGGCCCGACCAGGAGCCACTACTCGGCAAGCAAAGTTGAGGTGACCCACCAGAACTTGTAACTCCCGAAGCGTTAGCTTCCTGGCATCCAGTGACTGAGTCAAGAGGGCTCGTAGAGAAACCAACTTGGCTTCAGGCAACCTGGAACACTGGGCCACTGTGTCCAACTCAATACCCAAGAATGTCATAGAGGTGGAGGGCCCCTCAGTTTTGTCTTGAGCCAAAGGGACGCCCAACTCCCTGCAAAGACCTTGGAAAGAAGCAAGCAGACTGGCACAATCCTCTGTGCCAGCTGCACCCATAAAAAGAAAGTCGTCCAAATAGTGGACAACCCTCCCAAAAGGTGACCTGTATCTCAGTGCCCACTCTAAAAATGTACTAAATGCCTCAAAGGCAGAACAAGAAACAGAACAGCCCATCGGGAGAGCCCTGTCAATATAGCATCCACCCTCAAACCACATCCCCAGCAGGCAGAAATCACTCGGGTGAATTGGAAGCAGCCGAAAAGCTGATTCCACATCCGTCTTGGCCATAAAAGCCCCGAGCCCACATGCTCTTAAAAGACGAACGGCTTCATCCAAGGAAGTATACCTAACTGAACACAGATGAGGGGGAATACCATCATTGACAGATTCCCCTCTGGGAAAAGATAAATGGTGGATCAACCTAAACTGGCCCGGGGCCTTCTTAGGGACTACACCCAAAGGTGACACCCTCAAATTGGCGAAGGGAGGGGACTCAAAAGGACCAAGGACCCTGCCGGCAGCAACCTCCTTGGCCAACTTTCGCCTCACCACATCCTCCATACCCTTCACAGACTTAAGGTTGGTAGCCCAAAAGGCACTCTCCGGGCGGGGGGCAGGGATCCTAAAGCCTTCAGAAAACCAGACAACAAATAACTAGCCGCCTGCCGATTTGGATAAATACGAAGCAGAGCGGCAAGAACATCCAAATTAACAGGGGTCGGCCCCCTTTCCTTGAGCTGAGGGTGGCTGTGGGGGCTGGGAGCCTCCACCTTTCCTGCCCCCTCTGCCCCCAGCCCCTCTAAAACCTGTACCTTTGGGGCAAGCGCTGGCAGGGTGCTTACCACCGCACACCGCGCATTGGTGACCGAATGGGCAAAGTGCCTTTGAACAAGCCCCCGTGGAGCTAAACTCGAAACACGCCCTTTGCTTTTGAACACCCAAGGCGCCCGAAGACGCCTTGGGTTGAGTAGCAGGGTTGCGTGCAATCAGGTGACCGCTGTCCGAGCGGTCACCTTGGATGGGTTTGGCAGTGGCCACAACCTGCATCCACAGCTCAAATTTTGGGACTGCCCAATCCAAAGAAGGATCATTGGCCGCCCTCATTCGAAAATTACGATCATACTGAAGCCACGCCGTGCCCCCGAAATCCCGAAACGTCCGATGGACGATATCAAGATATTTAATCAAAGCCGGCGCACGCTTGGGCTTCAGCTGGACCAACACAGCCATATAGATGCAGTATCCATATAGCCAGTTGGTCCAGTTCTGATCAATTTTCCGGCGTTTGGCCGCCTCCAAATCCCGCTCAGGCTCCCCCACCTTGGGCACCTTCTCGGGCTCCACGTGAAGAAGACTGAAGAGGTCGACGTAGTCTCCTCTCCAAATCTTCTCCTTTACTGACATAGCTAAGTGCCCCCCCAAGGGCAAATCAATGCTTCCATAAGGACGGTCCTCAGGACCCTCCTCATAATCGGAATGCATCACAAGCCTATAAATCTCCTCCCATGACGGTTCCACAGGAGCCCAGCCACCCCACTTCTCACCGGAATGAGCGGCCTTGGAGTGGGACAGGCGCGAAAACCCGTACCAGGGATGTTCCCCCATGTTCATAGGAGGCCAAGGATAACAAGGACCTCCCCAACCAGGAAACCACCAAGGCATCGGGGGGGTAGGCTGCTTTGGAGGAGGGGGAGCATAAGCCACCGGTTCATCCCAACAGCCCACTACCTCAGCAACATCGTCCTCAGAGTCCTCCTCACCTGTGGGCACATCAGGAGAAAAAGAGGAAGGAACGCCCGCAACACCGGGACCGGGTTGTACTCGGACGGATGAGCTGGTCTGAGCCTTCCAGCCGCCCGACCTGGAGGGGCGAGCCGAAAACATTAACGCCCCCCGACCCTTCCTAGTAAAGGTCCGGGTGGGGGGAGACACCGGGGCAGATGGCCCAGCCTCCCTGTTCTCAGCCCGTTCCCTCGCCTCCCTCTCAAGCTCCTTACACCGTTCAACCAAGGCCCGATGGTCCATGGCCTCCAACTCCTCATCCGAGGAAGTTGGCTCAGGAGGAGGCGGAGGTGGAGTGGGGGGACGGGGGGCCCTACCCCCTCTCTTCTGCGCCCGTTTACCCATGTGTACCGCCCACCAAACCAGTGACGTGTAGTGTGACTTTATTAAACACGAAAAGGATATAAACTGGAAGCAGGAAAAGCAGCAACCAACAGCAACCGGTAGAATCAGGAACGGCAGTAAACAGGAATCACAGCAATCAGGCCCAACAGGCCCAGCAGCAGCCAAGCCCAGCAGGAACAGCAGCAGCCAGGAACAGGCCCAACAGCACAATCAGCAATAAGAAATAGCAAGAAAATAGGCCTATGGAAAATAGGCCAGCAAAGACTGAAGCAGCAGAACAGGTTCAGCCAGGCCCAGCACAAATGCAAAAAAGGGGGCAACAAAATGGCCTCCCGCAACAAAATGGCGGCGGCCACGAGGCCCCTCAAAATGGCGACCGCGCCACTAGCACCCCCAAAATGGCGGGCGCGAGGGCGAGCGCCAAGTACGAGGCCCGAGGGACCCTACCGCACTAACGGGGGCGTCCGCAGACGAACCTCCCCGCACAAAAAAAGGGGGGGGCAACCTCCGAGCCGCAGCCGCGACCGGAGTCCCAAGAATAGCAGGGGCGTCCCTAGACGTAACCCTCCCCGCACTAAAGCCGGGCCGCAGGCCTACAGCCAGAAGAGTCGGCGGAGACGAGCCAAGTCGCTCCGTCCCCGACGACTCTCAAGCCCGACTGGGGGCTGCGCAGGCGCGCACCTGCCTTTATAGCCCCCAGTTGCTGCCCCTGGCCCCAGAGCCAATAGGCTCTCAGCATCTCTCCCGGCCATACCATCCGGCCGGGGGAGGCAAAAGGGCCAGCCCACTATCGGGCTAGCCCCATTCCATAGGTGATGGTAATAAATGTTGCTGACATCTCATCAGAGAAAAGATGGAAAGCTAGGTTTCCCCATGTCAGTTCCTTTGGGTTTCTGTTACCAAGCAAACAAACTCCACAGCCTCCTTTGCCACTGCACTCAGTAACATTTAGGCTACTACACGTGGCCAAGCTCTGCATAAGACTGTATAGCAATATAGGGAAAATAAAGATGAATCCCATTTATTGCTCTTGACAATGTATCTGGGATCATATTTTAAAGTCTGATCTATCAGCAAGGATAGACAAAGTGCTTTTTTTAGTCCCACTGGCTTTAATAGAAGTTAGCATTGGAATCCTAGTTATTGCCGTGCCTCTCTAAAGTGCTCAGCTAGAACATAACTGCCAGCCTGTTGCAAAATACGATGCTACAACAACTACTGCAGGGTCAGTGTTATTGTAACACAGGCTGGAAGCAGACATTATATACAAGACTTACCCTACAATCCAGAGTATCTACGGGAGCAAGTAAGAGACATTTACATCGACGTAGTTATGGCACCACCTAGTAAAAACCTATGGGAAATTCATATTGCACTCCAGAGTAAATCGTTCTAACATCGGAGCAAGGACTCCCTGTAGTTACGCCCATAGCTGCTGCCAAAAGCAGCCATTCATCTTTTCCTTGTCTTTTTTGCAATATTTAGTAAGATGTTCTGATTTTGCAAGTTTTCACATGCAAGTCCCTTGGCTGCCTGTGTGTCAGGTAGAAACACTCAAAACAAATGTCATGCCATGTGCTTTGATTTATCAAATGTTACATAGGTGAGAATAGGAGGAGATGTGAGCATGTCTTTCTGTCCATAGAGAAGGACTGATAGGAAGTGGCAAGAATATAGAAAAGGAGAGATACCCAGAAAAGTGAGGGAAGTACAGGATAACCATATGTTCTCTCTCCCAAATACTATATGGGTACAAAGCAAGAATTCATTTATTCCCCCATTCCATGCTGGCGTAACCCTTTCAGAAGTTTGCAACATGCCCTGGCCAGTGCAGGGGACTTGTGCCGGCCAAACCAGGGGTTAGGAGTGTTCTTTCAGTCAGAAATGTTATGACTATGGTAACATCCCCCAAAATTTTACAGCAGTTTTCAACCAAGGGCAATTGGGGGATTTGAGTCCCCTATCAGCAGCATGGTATGCCTTGGAATGATAAAAAATAAATGATGGTGTGCCTTGACAATTTTAGCAGCTTGTCAATGTGCCATTACTCATAAGATGAGAAAGGTTGAAAATTGCTATGTAGACAATTGTTGTCTAGGAATTGTTTGCTAACCTGAAGGGCATGATTTTGACCAGGAAAACTGTGTGTGGTTGAAGAGTGATTACCGTAACTTCCCAGACCCTGTACCATAGCCCTGACTTACTTTTGTCCCCCTCTTTTAATTTTTGGAAATGCCATTGGGAGATCTAACCATAGGTAAACCACACCTTATCTTACTTGGTCCAAGGTGCATAAAATAGGCAGGAATGGCTGTGGGCATTTCAGATTCTATTTTTTCTTGCCAAATTTGTTCATCTGTATGCTTTCTTTTCTGTTTCTTCCTTGAATAGCAAAAATACATCAAGCAGGAAGAGTGCATAAAAGAGTGTACAAAAGAAGATTAATTATAGGAGAATACAAGCAGTGAGAATGGAAGAATTGTATAACCCTGCTGGATCCTGATATAAAAGGAAACTTATCAAAGGTTTTTCTCAGACTGACTTTTCTTTTCCAAGGTTTCCTTTTAAGATCACAGTCAATGCTTGTTCAAAAGGAAGATCTCAAACAGATCAGAGCTCTCTATGAGACTCATCATTGACTTTACTCTTCAAAAACTTATACCGGACAATGCCACTATCAAGGGACAGAATGAGGCTGTGCCATGCTTTGCACACGTTTCACAAATAGTGAAAGTATTGGCAACTGAACAGATAAGATCATGGTATTTAAATGAATGCATGTACATTTTGGTTCTCACCTGGATTGGACAAATTTCACCGTGAATTTCTAGAGGCTGAACCCAACAGCCCAAATGCGAAAAATGCAACTATTAGTTATTGTGGAAATGGTCCTTTTGGCCTCCCTAATTCTCATCAGCCCTAGCTGACTGACTCACATGCATTTGATTATCAGGATGAAGGTATGGATAATGTAACTTCTTAACCAGTAACCAGACAGACTCATTTCTGTGGAATGTATCCAGAGCTTCTGCATGATTTCATTCTGACCAGTAGCTCCCTTGCTCCAGCAGAGACAACTCAGAAAATTCCCCTGAACTTCAAGAGAAGCTTCAGATAGCATTAGAGATGTGCCATTGGAAGCCCTCTGTTTATGTAAAAGTTTTCCGTGAACTTCTGGATCCCAGCCAAGCAGAATAATTATGATGCAGCTTCAGAAAGTTGCCCAAAAAATACTGCAAGAATATCATGAATATTGGCCAACACAGACTCAACACTCTCAAAAAGGGATGAGAGACAGAGGACTGGAGCTAGAAAATCATTATGTCTGAAAGCAAAAACAAGAGCCTCAGAGACAATCATATGTATTTTAGCCGAAACTTTAATGGATTACTTCATGAAAGTGAATGTAACAATAAATATGTTTGCCCTTAAAAAGTGCTGCAAGACTCTTCCTTGTTTTGCTGACAAGGCTACTCCTCCAGATCAGCTCAATTTCGATATAATCTGACTAAACACAGATAAATGCCAACTCAATATAAGTTTATAAAAATAGACTTGTCAAAGGAAAAAGAGCTGCACTAGACCAAAACTGAACTGACTGCCATTTTTTCTACCACTGAAGCTGGACTTTGTGGAAGACACTTGGATTCTCAAACAGAATTTGTAGCACTTTGAACAAGCAGTTATTCCCTAGATTCCTTGGAAGACACTATGGGCAAAATCCAGAGTAACTACAGGGAGTCATTGCTCCGGTGTAAGTACAACTTACTCTGGATTCCAATATGAATTTCTCATAGGTTTTCACTAGGTGGTGCAGTAACTACGGGTGCACATAAAGTCTCTTACGTGCTCCTATAGTTGCTCTGGATTTGGGGGAGTGACAGTTTACTAATACACCAACATAAGATATGCCCCAACACCAAAGGAACAAGAGAAATAAATGTTCTTCTTCATCCTTGCTGACAATCAGTGGCATATCAAGTCATCTGGCAACTGGCCCCATACATTTTGGGCAACCCCCGTATTGAAAAAAAATTATTTTCAGTAACAATCTTGACATGAAATAAATAATAATGACCAGAGAAGAAGCACAGACAGTGAACATTTTCTTTATATCTATCTGCATAAAAGTCTTGACCTGTGTGGGGGATGTCCGCATGTTCTGTCTCAGAACAGAAGGTTCTATTCCCAATGGGGCAGAGAAGGCTGAAGGTTCTATTCTCTTCTCAGCTGTCATTTGTAACTCACTTTGGGACAGATAACTGACCAGTCTGAAAGAGGCTAGGGGGTCAATTCTGGAAAGATGTGACAAAAGGGCCAGTTGAGGGGGTAGTTGTGAAGAGCCATTGAGGAGAGAGTAAGCAAAGGGGCAGTTTATATGGCTGGAAAGGGGTTTTTTCAGTGATGTATGTTATTATAGTGTACCTTTAGAAGTGACAGCTGCAGGCTGTTACTACTTTATATATATTTGTAACTTCAAATATATAATCATATATAAACATGTTTCTCGGGGCAGGGGGGGAGTGCTGACACCAGCATTACCTAAACTGCAGCAGCAGACAGGGTCACCCCTGCTGCCATTTTGTGGTGGCCTCTTGGACTCCTTCTTGCAGCATGACACCTGGCGCCAGAGGCCTCCCCTGACCACCTTCTTCATATACTTCTCCTGAAATGATCTTTCCCTGCTTTTGTAACTCTAATCCTCAAATCAGACAAAAGTGTTCTTGGTGGATGAGTCTCAGAGGTTACTGTGGCAGATGTTTAAGAATGCCATTGTTTTTTAAAAGCTGCTGTCAGGCTGAAGCCAAGTGTCCTTCTGTTTTAATGACATCCCCAAAATTACATTCTTTATCTACCGGGTAATCAAACAAACTTAATTATACTGTCTCCTGACATACTTATGTTCATTTGCTTTCCAGTACCTTATGCGAATGGCCAGGATAGTCAGCCACTGGAGAGCTCTGCTGAATGTGCACAAAGACATTTCTTCCCATATTGCTGAAATACAGTCTCTGAAGCACTCCCCAGAACTTGATATGCTGGAGGTCACACATCAGAATCGAGTGCATCAGTCTGTTAGCGGCAAGATCCTGTCAGCAGCTCATAACACACTCATTGATTTTATTTTCTTGGCTAACAATTTCCCTCCAGAAGGATGCTAATTTTTGACAAACACAATTCTTTGAAGTTCGAGGGGGTAGGAAAGTGCTGATTGTTGTTTGTACTCTTGCTATGACATACTGAGGCTGAGACCTGCCTGCATTTGTAATATTGATGAATACAGATGGAGTTCGCGGCATCTGTTTCACTTTTCCACTCTAGTATAAGCAGATCTTTGCAACCAGAGGAAACTGTGCCCAAGTGGGCCAGCATTCACACTGCCTGCAGTTCAAATAATTAACGCTATTCCTGTAAGGGCATGCAATCATTGGAGGCAGGTGAGGCAGAGCCTCCCCTGAGCTCCCAGACCATCAGGACCTGAGCTCTGAAATGCAACCAAAGATTTTCTCCAGCTGTCAAGGAGGCTTTCTGAGACCTGCAGACCACAGCTTTAGAAAGTCCCCCGGATGTGTTTTAAAAGCACTCCTCGTTTTTGGCGAAACTTTCTAGTTTGTATATTTCTAGTTAAACTGGCTTTGAAATAAAATCTATTCTAATTCAGGAATCATATCAGGAATTTCCTTTCAGTACTAGCAATTGGCCAGGAACATATGAAGAGCATCTAAGCAGTGCTTTATCTGCATGGTACAAATAGTGACAAATGTCAGAGAGCATTTACTACCCTGTGTTTTCCAGGCACATCTGTCCGCTAGTACCTATTAAGACGTATATAATACACATAAATATTCCCAAATGTGCATTTTGGAAGTAGTTGCTCACTGAAAGGTAAAATCAGAAACGGTGAGCAGACACTTGCAGTGATTACCAGAGAGGCAATTGGACAAGATGCTGTTTTTGATAATTATTAAATACTACTTAAAGTTCATGGTGTGCAATGAAGGGATTATGGAGAGTTGTTAGAGCAAATAAAATGATCTTCCAGCTCCATCTGTTTTTTCCTCTCCTGCTCCCCCCCCCCCCAATCAGGCTTTAAGCTGTTGTAATCCTCCAAGGTCTTCATCTGCAGTGCATGAAACCAGGTCATGTGAAAAGAAATGAAAGAATGGAGCTCTTTATGGTCCGTTCATGGTGAGCAAATCGAAATATGGTGACCTTGTTGCCTTATTGATCCATGTGATGCAGGAGGCCAAAGCAGGTTTAAGAGGTCTAATGTGCTCAGAATAACATTTATCCAACTGCCTGGCTGGTCGATGGGGAATGAGCCAGTTTCACTACAAAGTTAGTTCTGAAAGGTAATATGGAAATTTTCACTAGTGTTACGGCTGAAAGAACAGTTTTCCAAGTTATATTTCTTTTCAAAACTCATCTTTTTCACCCAGCCTTTGGGATAACCTTAAAGTTCAGAGTCCTCAAATCCAATTAAAAAACCAAAGCTCAGGTAAAACATACCTGTTGAGGAGTTTCCTTTGCAGCTCATGGCTAAATTATGAAGAGGTGAGGGAGATGGGTCAACAAGTAAATTCTCCCCCCCCCCTTTTGGAAATTGTTACTGATCCTGAGACTTAAGATAGAACATCCTAAAGCAGTTCCTTCCAAACTCATGGGCTGGATCTGGTGATTTAGGTGAAGCTTCCCCTTCCTGTGACTTGTCATTCTAACATGCCATGGATCTTCATGTCCCCAAATTGGATGATGTGATGCTCCGGGTAGCTGCATTTGCACAAAAATCTGGGTGTAATGTCCTCTGGGGTATTGCAGCATAGACCCAACTCCCCATAGCACTGTATGTTATCCCAAACTGGGGACATGAAAGTCCTATGGCGCTCTGGAACAGTAAGCACTGGTGTCACCAGCGAAAGCATTCCTGGTCTGCAGCACTCTCTGGTTTGAAGACTGCTGGCCTAAGAAACAGGAAAACTGTATTTGATTTCATTTATATGTCTTGTTTCCCTGCTTTTCCACCTCACTGTTTGTTCTTTTGTTTCCCTTATCTTTCCTTTCCTGACCCACCTGTCCAAAGATATGAAGGAAACAGCACAATATCCAGTCCACACATAGCAGATAAGGGTTGCGGCTGTGCTGCAATGGGCATTCATTGCCTTTATAAAAAAGAGAACTAGGAGATGTGTGCTTCAGTGCTGAACGGAATGAGTGTTAGTGTATAATTTCCAAAAATGTTTTTAAAAGTGGGGGAAAGTGAAATGCTAAAGAAGAGACGTGGCTGCTGGAGAAAGGGATAGCTGTACTTGTGATTACCACTTAACATTACCTTGCAGCACTGTTCTTACTGTTACTGTTCTTAGGGTAAGTACTGTTCTTTTTATTCTCTGTAAGCATGTCTACACAGCATGTCTACTCAGCAACACTAAGCATGTCTACTCAGAAGTAAGTCCCATTCTATTCTATGGGACATTGGAAAGTGTGTTTAGATTTGCAGCCTTAGTGCTCAATCTTATGCATGTGCCCAATCTCATGCAATCTACTCAGAAGTATATCCCATTATAGTCAACGAGGCTTACTCCCAGGTAAGTGTGGAAAGCACTGCAGCCTCAGGGCTCAATCCAGAGTAACTACGGGGAGTTCTCACTCCTATATAAGAACAATTTGCTCTGGATTGCAATATGAATTTCCCATAGGTTTTCACTAGGTGGTGCAGTAACTACGGGTGCACGTAATGTCTCTTATGTGCTCCTGTAGGTTACTCTGGATTGTAGGGTCAGTCTCTGTAGAAAATGAATTAAAGAATAATTGAAAATTAAATGTAAAAGAAGTTGTGACCAAATGGGACAGGGTACTTGTATGAATCTTTCTTACACTGAATCAGTTCAACAATCCATCGAGGAAAACATTATCTTTATATATTGGCAGCTGTCTCCAAGGTTTCAGGCTTAGAGATGACAGGGACTGAACATAAGGTCTTCCGCATACAAAAATGCTGATGAAATGTGCCCAACTACTGTAAAAAATTTTTTTCTGTGGGCTAATTAAAAAAAACTTTTAAAAGAAAGTTGATGGACATACAGAATAATATTCTGATTTGTCTACTACCACAGTAGAAAGGAAGAAAAAGGAAGAAACAGAACAACATGACTTTCTTTTTTGCTAACCTGATTGTTAAATGTTGTTTTAAATGGTGTAAATTATGTAGCCTAAAAACATGTTAGCACAATATAGCCAACACAATGTACTGTTAAATCTCACAGATTTCAAATGCTTACAGCCAAATCCTATATTTGTTCACAAAGTAAATCCCATTGAGTTCAATTGTGTTTATGCTCAGGTAGCTATCCAGAGGACTGCAGTCTTCACTTACCCATTGAAATGAATTGGATTTCGACCTGCTAAATTTTAGCTGGGTGATGTTTCCAAACATGTTTATTGTTTGTTGTTTTTGTTCTTAATTAATTTTTTTGTTTTTAATTTTTTTGTTGTTTTTAATTTTGGGCTTGCAAAGAATTAATTGTAAGCTCAAGTTATTCACTGTAAATAACAGCCACTTCTCAGGCTGCAGTCTAACTCCCAGTTTGGCTGGCATTAGTGGCATAAGTCCCTGCCTAAGTTCTGTGCTGGCCTGGGAGTGTCACAAAAGTGCCATAAAGCAGATCTGCATGACACCAGGAAGGGGGAGAGGTTAGGCCAGTGCACAGACACGTGCAGGCCTCCCCACACCTCCATAGGAATGGGGAGATCGGTGAGGTATGTCAGCTTAAATTGGTTAGGATTGCATCCTCAGTCACCATGAATCAAAAAGTTATGCACGTTTAAAGGATGAGACTTCGGGTGTAGTTGTGTGATTCAAGAATGCTGTGATAAAACATCCAGCTTCCTTAGGAAGGCAATGTGGCAGTTATTGCTTTCAGTGGTTTAAAAATATATTGTGTAAAATAAGGACCAACTCAAATGCAGAAGTGGCTAGGATCTGTAATCTACTAGAAACCCCAGAATGACTGTTACTGGTACTGTTATCAATGCATTCAATAGAACATGTTTTCAATCGGCTTCATTTTTATGCAGCCTGCTGGGAGTTGTGCAGCAAGCGGGTGGTGGAGCAGTAACAGAGCTGCTTGACAAAGTAAATCTATTGACACCACTATTGTTTCTGAATATTGCCTAATGGGAAATTTTAAGATGATGTTGGAGGTGCCCGCTCAGGCAAAACATCCAAAGGTTTTAGAGAGGAGCAAAGAGAGCTTCGGTGAATAGTTTATTAATTACTTCTTGTGGCTGGGGACACACAACACTAACTCAGCTGTAGGAGTCACACACAATATTTTTATACCAAAAGAAAGACATTTACACCAAGCTTCCTCTGCTCAGGTCTTCAACCCCTCTGAGGCTGGACTTAGAGAATTAAGCTAGAGGATAAACAGATTTCTTCAGGGTATCTTCAGGCAACGAAATCCTGAAACTTTCCCTGCTTGAAGCCAGGCACACACTTTGGTATTGCCCTGAGTGTCTGTTCAGTTCTTGAAAATATTCTTCCGTCTCTGCACTTTCCTGAAGTTCCATCAGTTTGCTTCATCCTCCTTGTTGCAGTCACCTTGTTAAGTCCTGACGGCCTCGTGTTTTTTTCCATTTTTCCAACAGATATTAAATGTTTCAGAAATCCAGAGTTAGAGAAGAAACTGACTGAAAAAGGAAATCTAAATATATTAAAAAGCTGTTTCTGCCTAATTTTGCAGAGATGGAATTGGTGTACATTTGTATAGCGGGGGGCAGGCAAAGATGGGTTAAGCAGAGTTATAAAGCATTTTCTATTTTTCATATGAAAATTACTCACAGTTCACAAGCATGAACACCTCTGTTGATAGTACAGTCGGTCTGACTTAGCTGCAGGCTCAGCATCCGCAGACTTGAATATTCACAGATAATGAGTTCATGGCTGAAGTATCTCAAAGACCTTCCAGACATGACTGGAAGTGTGTTCCAGAAGCACTTCTAATTTGCTGTTGCAGCTCTTGCTTAGCACAGATTGCTTAGTTAACAAGCATTAATTCTTTCTTCTCACTACTGTCCAACATTTCTCTTCAAATCTTAATGTTAGGTGCAGTGATGGGATTCAAAGAAATTAACAACTGGTTCTATGCCCATTTGGCAGCCACTTTAAATGGCTATTTTTAAACTTTATATGTCCTATCACTCATTAACAACCACTTCTATAGAGTAGGTGCAAACCTGTTGGAGCCCACCACTGGTTAGGTGTAATACAGGTTATCCTTCATTATTCACTTGGTTTCAGTTTCAGAACTCTCCCACCCAAGATTTAAAAATCCATAAATTTAAAAAGTGAAAAAATTAATTTAATGACCCAGTGCCAGGATTCTTGCTTCTTCATAGCTCCTAATGGAATAAGATTGGGCCTCATGGGTTTGATTTGGGGACTCCATGGTGATACAAAAAATGTGTTTTAAATAAAAACACTTAAAATAAAAAATGTGTCCCTTTACAGTTGTTTAAAAACAGGCTTCTTACTGTTGTAGAGAGGCAGTCAGCAACTAGAAATGCAAAGGACCCTCTGCCTCAGGTTGGGTAGGCTGAAGAATGGAATGACTGCTTGCATGATTGCCTCTCTACAACAGGAAAGAAAGCAGTTTTGTAAAACTGTGATTTTAAAGCAGTGTGACCTGATGCCAAACCCAAAATTCCTGAGCCCCAGGGCTAAAATTCCTATCCCCAAGCCATAAATCCTACTCCGTAATGCCAAAATTCACTACTTTCTTTTAAAAAATGCCAAAAATGTATTTTTTTTGTTTTTTGGCCATAACGTTTGATAGGAAGGAGATAGCTCAAAACTGATTTTTGCATTTGATTCTGCTCTTCAATATGAATCCAAAGACATATGACATGATGGGGTACTGTGCACCACTGCAAAGTTTAAAAATGAAGCCAAAATGTAGGACAATGAAGCCAAAATGTAGGACACCTGGACAGGAGGCTAAATATCTGGACAAATCCAGGTTTTTCCAGTCATACGATCACCCTGTTTTAAAAGCATGCTGTTCCCCCCTTTCTCCAAGGATCAGTACATTCCTTTTCAACTGCAATAGCCATTGAGTCAAATCCATGTGTCAAAAAATCCGGATATAACAAGGTTGGACTTGTAATTTAATCCAAGTTTGCATTTAGTGGTCATTAAAATTGTTTCTCTTCTTAAACATGATGAACTGATACTATTCCTTTTGATGGATTTCGTTAGAAAACCACACAGCAATCTAATTAAACTACAGAAATTAAGAGTTTCATACTCACTCTTTCATCACAATTATTTCAGCTGTTTCATAATGCAAGATTCACACAAGAGCGTTCGCTATAGATCTGTGGCCAGAGCTGCAAAATATAACTTAAAGAAGTCCTGTTGGTAGCAACAGATGTAATTTGTTGTAAGGGAGCACCCAAGAGGAAGATTTGTTGTCTATAGGCTTCTGCACAGTCACCTGGGGTGGGAAATATCAAGTGATTAATCATTCCTTACTCTGACAGCTACCGCATTCAGTTGGCAAAATACATTTTCTTATTGCTAATCCCAATAGTCAATTGTAATTAGGTTGTGATGAACACACTTTTGTGATAATACCCCAAACAAAGGTACTATCAGACTTAAGGGAAGACCAATACATGTACATGTACAGCATGCCTATATGCATTTATTTAAAATAATTATATAAACCTTTTTCAGGTGCAAGAATTGTAGTAAAAACATACCTGCGTTGCAGGAGTAAAATTCACCTGTACACCATCCCCCACTGCGCATCAACTCCCCATGCACATCCATCCCCTATGCACATCAACCCCCATGCACATCATCTATAACTGCCACGAAAGGAGGAAGAGGAGGAACTATTGCGTGTCGTCTGTGTCAGATCTTATCCCCTCTGATGGAAGCTGCCCTGCCCCTTTCTCTTGTGCTTGTATAGTTTCCAGTGTAGATTCAAGAAGACACATTGCAGGTCAGGAGTTTTGTGTGGTTAAGTGGGATTTAAAATCCCCTTTCCCTGCTCAAACCTCCTGGTCTGCACATCTCCTTTATGAATGCAGCATCCACCAGTTTGGCATCACTGCAGTGGTGGTGGTGGGGAGCATCAGACTAGGTTGTTAGCTGCATATGTAGCAACCAACATAACACAATAAAAGGCGAAAAGAGGTCCCATTCTTAACAAATCTAAAAAGCAGAGGGTCCAGCATTATTGAAGGCAATATCAAAATGAACAGTTAGCTCATATGGTGGGCTAGTCATAATTATAGTAAATCTGTATTTGGATCAACATCCTCCTCCTTTAGCTTCAAGAGTTGTCTTCATTTCCTGATTGCCTGCTTATTTCAGTGAACTATCCATATATTTTTTGCAGCCATGATCTGTGGCCTACCACAACAAGTTCTGATGGCCTGTGGAAGATGAGGGAAGGCGCTTCCAAACATGTTGTTCCTATTAAGCTTTCTGCCTTCTGGGATCTTTCTAATGCTCATGTCAATTTTGCAGACAGGCTGTATTCTTTCCTTTCTGCCAGCGCCGGCAAATGTTCCTTGTTGCCTGGCCCAAGAGACCAAAGGTTGAGATGAGTATAGCTTTTAAAAAAGTTTTCTCTTAAACACTGTACAGTTCACCTGGACCCAGCAACAAACAGATGAAGTACAAAGTCATTCTCAAAGCTATACATGCTGTCACATCAAAGCAAAGGAGCTGAAGAGGGGAAAAAATAGACTCTGAAGCTAATTACATCTCAAAGACGGGCAAATCCAGTTGGATCATTACAAATTATGAAAAGGGATATACTGCACTGAGCGCAACGCCTCAAACCTTTATCCGGCACACTATGTATTTGTGATAAAATGAACAGCCATTAAATTGTGAAGCAAAGCAGTCAGTTTAAACCTCTGCTTTGATGGTAAAAAAAAAAACAGGAACAAAACATTTCCCCCTTTATTATTTGAATAAGGTGATGTGAAGCTGCAGCTGAAAAACACAATCCAAGTCACTGGAAAATTTTTTTGCATAGAATTTTCTTGCATAGAATAGAAGCAGCAAAAGAGCCATTTATTTTAAGGGATGTTGTCTCATTGTACAGTGGATTGTATCTAGTTTTTACAAAAGGAGAGTGTTCAAGTGGTTGCCACAATTGTCCCACCCCAGAAAGGACTCTCACTGATCTGGTTAATAAGATGAACAGCAGATGGATGTGGTAGGCCCTCAAGAGCAGTGGTACTCAAAATGGGAGTTGGGACCCCCTTGTAGGTTGGGGGGAATCATGAGAGTATGGGATCTGCCATCTTGGATCTGGCACTGGACTTTCCTGGGAGTAATTCTCATTGAACACAATGGGACTTACTTCTGAGTAGACATGGAAGAGCTCTGGCATCACATCCTGGTAGGTTTGCCAAGTTCCCGGACAGATTTCTTAGGCTTGAAAGGTAGTCCCAGGCTGAAATACTTGGGAACCACTGTTTTAGAGCTATATGACTGGTTTCCTCTTTGGTTATTTTTTAATTAATTTTTGACAATTTCATTTAGTCTGCGATACTTTTAAAGTAGTTTTATCCCCAAATCCAAACGTACCGCCCCAAAAATGTAAAGTAAGAGACTTTACACGCACCCGTAGTTACTGCACCACCTAGTGAAAAACTATGGGAAATTCATATTGGAATCCAGAACAAGTTGTTGTCACATCAGAGCAAGGACTCCCCGTAGTTGCTCTGGATTTTGCCCTTAGTCAGCTGTCTGTGGTTTCTTTTTATGCAACTACTTTTACAGTGTTTTTAGAGTTGTGGTCTGAATTATATATATATATATATATATATATATATATATATATATATATATATATATATATATATATATATATATATATATAAACCATGTTCTCTGTTTCTGTTATTGTTAAGAAACAAACGCCTTGGGCTTGCATTCGGAGGAAACATGGGATACAGATATCTAAAACAATAAA
The DNA here is from genome assembly GCA_030015325.1 of Cryptoblepharus egeriae. Classification (NCBI taxonomy): domain Eukaryota; kingdom Metazoa; phylum Chordata; class Lepidosauria; order Squamata; family Scincidae; genus Cryptoblepharus; species Cryptoblepharus egeriae. Next base: position 23,294,441 of record JAREYC010000005.1, on the reverse strand, counting down.
TAACTAATCACTGTAGCCAATATCCCTGCTAATTAGGCTAAGAAGAGCCTTTGAAGTGGAGACTCTCTTTGGTTTCACTGAGGGAGAGCAATTATTCTTCACCTCAGTGCTGTGGTTTTTCCATTGGCGGGTGTCTCTTTTGTGAGTTTTTCAGATTGTGAACCCTCCAGGACAGCAAAAAATTTTTTTCCTGTGCAAACAGCTTTGTGAATTTTTGAAAGGAAGTATATAAATACTTGACTATTCATTTTATTTATTTATTTGTACAGCATATCCATGCTATGTCTTGTTTCTTTTTCTTCTTCCTTGATAGCCAAACATTTTCATTTTTTATTCTTCTTTTAGGTTTGCCATTTGGAAATGTTAGTCACTGATGAGAAACCTCTCATAGGGTAAGAGAGGGCCGATGCAATTTGGATTAGCGCTTCCAGGTCTGTGTGATTTTTATCTGTAACATTTGGCTGTAAATATCAGGTGGAAAAAACTGGCTCTTCTGAGATTGCCGGCTAAATTTTGCAGAAGTAAGAGTTTCTTGATAAGCTTTCTATAATCTTCTACTCTGCTTGGTGTTTATCTGAAAAAATCCACATTAATCTAAACTTTTTGAGCTTTGCATTTACCTTTCTTCTGCACTAATGAGCTTTTGACAACTTCAGCCACAGTGGTCTGGAATGTAAACAGTTTGCTGAACTATTGTGTGCTTCATGTCTTTGATTTGTGAAGCAGAATTAAGTTTTGAGGGGAAGCAGCTTATCAGACCATATTGGCTGCCAACTGCATTGTCCTTTAATACCTCCCATATGATTTATTTTGCTTTATTTTGCTTTATATTATCCATATGGTAATATTTTGCTATTACCCCCTACACTTGTTGAAATTTCTTCGTTACAGACTTTGCAATGCAGCTCTTCTGAAGACCAATTCTCAGCTTACAGTTTAGACTCACCACTTATCCAGAATAAGAAAACATGTCCCATCTCTTTAAAATACTCAGCAGAAACAAGGGACAATCCTAACCAATTTGGGCCACCAATCTGGCGTGTGCTTTCGTTGGTGCACACGCAGTGCGTCCTGAAGCGGGCGCACTTTAGGACGCTCTGCGTGTGCGCCAACGATGGTTGGCGCATGCACAGTGTGCCATGGGATTGGGGCCTGCCCACCCGTACCCACAGCGTGCTGGGGTGGGTGGTATGCCCGCCCTGTCCCCTCCCCACCCCTGCACCCGGCCCTGTGTCTGGCCCTTCCCAGCCCTGCCCCTGATGCTCTCTGCCCCCTGACCCCGGCCCTGCTCCCTGACCCCAGCCTGGCCCCTCCCACTTCTGGAGAACCAGTTGTTGGGCCAGGCCGGGCCCACCACTGAGGCTGGTGCATGTCTATGCTCTGGCATAATGCCCTGGAGTGGTGTAGAAGTGTCTTATAGCACTTTTGCAACATTTTGCAACTTTTGCAACAAGGCCAGTACAGGACTTGTGCCAGCCTAAATGGGGATTAGCACTCTAATCCCCATTTAGCCCCAGTAGCCACAGTCTAATACTGACATCGCACCTCCCCAATATTTTGACCTGATTTTCATACAGGGGCTAGGTTAAGGCATAATTATCATGACACCACCATCCATCCCTGTCCACCCTAGGATTGCCATAATTCTCTTCCACAAAATCAGGTCAGGATCCTCTGTCACATTTGCCAGTATGTGAACACAATCCCCCAAAATCAGGATTGTCCCTGCTTTTGGGGACAAATGGCAATCCTATCCACCCACAACACTGATTTCCACCTCCTTGGGAAATCTAGAACTTCTGCAGTTTTGCTTATTCAAGTCCTACTGTTAAACTGAGTGTTTTGGGATTATGAACAGTGGACCTGTTGATGACACCTTTTAAGATTTCCTATCTAGATTAACTAGCATGTTCCATTCCTTCCCCTTCCCTAAGTTTATAATATCTGGGAGAAGGCCAGTGGATTCTGATAAGCTAGTCTGGAAATAAATGTTCAGGGAAAAGAAAATGTCAATAACATTAATTATAAGCTTAATATGGGTGTTTGGATTACGACAGACACCAGGGTAAAGGGAATGTAAGTGGTGTAAAAGAAGCAAGAGGTCTCTTAGGGCTGTTCTTTTCACCTTTGGTTTACAGATTTCATTATGAAGGCAATTTGAGTTGGATTGATTGAAAGGTCAAATTAAATGTCAGCAACAGAGATTCAGGACCCATTCACATGTGACTTTGGAAATTTTAGAAGGTAATTTTTTAAATACTAGTTTTGTGCTGAGAATTGTTTGACCATGTTTTTATTTGCATATATTAATTATTTATTATGCCAGAATAATGACACCTAGAGCTGAGTGACCTGGGGATGCAGAACTGTCACCCCTGTGCCAGCACATCACCCTTCACATGACACTGTCTCTCGCTTCCAGAATTTTGAAGCTCTTTTGAAGCCATTTTGAAGCTATTCGGATACAAGGAAAGTTGGTGAACCCAATTCATGTCACTTGCCAATTCTATGCGCATGCATCTCCACCCCCATATCAAAGCCCAAGAAACACCCAGACTGTCACAGGAGGCCTATGCAAAGGGAAGCAAAAATAATTTTATTTATCTTTTGCATACCACCACATCTGGATCAAGCAGGCACTCCACTGTGACTGGATATAACAAACTGTACATCAGCGTGAATGGATTGGTGCAACAGTGGGGTGAAGGATAGGGCAAATATTCCTGCGTAAGAGTGCATAGGATTATGGTCCAAGGACATATTTTTTGTAAGTCTCACTGAACACAATGGGATTTACTTATGAGTAGACATGGCTAGAATTACACTGTAAAGCAGTGATTCTCAAACTTTTAGCACTGGGACTCAGTTTTTTGAATGACAGACGTGACATCATCAAGCAGGAAAATTTTTCACACTACTACAATCCTACCTGTACTTACCCAGGAGTAAGCCCAATTGACTATCATTATTATAAGCATATATATAGCAGCCTGTCAAAATATAGATCATAACATTTCCTCAAATCTGGTCACATAACATGGTAATTCTGTCTGATATATTAAAAATAAAATATTGAATGGGGATCCACCTAAAATTGGCTCATGACTCATCTAATGGATCCCAACAGTTTGGGAAACAGTGCTGTAAACTGCTGCAAATTCCATATCTCAGCAGGTGAAGATGCATCCAACAAACATGTGTATTGCTTCATAGGGATTTTACTGCACTCAAAAGTGATTGATTACTGACTAGTCTTGAATATCAGTGTAAAAATGTAAATGTTGTTTGTAGTTTGGTTAAGAATCTCTGTGATTGACATATGAAAAGTCTTGAGCTGGAGACTTAAGTTTAAAATGGCTGTTGACATCCTTTGATCATCAGAGTACATTCTGTGGCTCCTATTACTCTTCCAATTTTCATTCCTCTTGCCCTGCCACAGTAGCCACCAACCTATAATTCTAATTCAAGTAAATGGAAAAAAATTACAACTGAAATAAATAGGATAAAAGTTAAATATATGTCTGAGGATTTCCACACTTTAATCATGACAGATTTGTGTTGTTTTAGAACAGAAGATCAAGACCTATATATTTATGAAGAACCCTCTTCACAAAATCATCCAAAACAACCCTTCTCATTTATTCCTTATTTTTGTGTTCATTTGTACCTTACTCCTCTGCTTACTAAATTCCTACAAGGGATTTGAGAGCGCTTTAAGTGTTTGTAAGGGACAGCCCAAGGCAGTAACATGATCCCCAGGATCACGCTGGGGGGATGAGAGGAGGTCCAACCTTCCTTGCTAACTAGCTGGGACTCCTTTCCAGGCTGTTGGCATTGGCTACAGCTACTTCGAGTTTGTGGTGGGGGTTCAGCTATACGGAATGGCATGTTGTCTTTTGCAACACTTATAAAGGAACTTGCAGATAGTTACATCAGTGTATGGCCAAGACTGATTTAGAAAACTGAATGCAGCCTTTGTGGGGTTTCCAATTACCTCCAATCCAAGAACTTTCTAAGTACACACACACACACACACACACACACACACACACACACACACACACAGGTTCTTCAATAATGCTGGAGCATTATTAACCTCCTAGTAGAAGTTTACTTCCTGCTAGACTCAGGGCTCAATCCAAAGTAACTACTGGGAGTCCTTGCTCCAGCGTAAGAACAATTTCCTCTGGATTGCAATATGAATTTCCCATAGGTTTTCACTAGGTGGTGCAGTAACTATGGGTACATATAACTACGTGCTCCCATAGTGACTCTGGATTGTAGGGTCAGCCTAACCTGACTCTTTGTAACACTTTGTAACAACTACATGTTATGACAATGTTCTTGCCATGAATGAAGGTCTTTCACTCTCAGCCTTGTTGATAGAATTCCTCCCCAACTGTATCGGACATTAGACCTATCATATCTTCCAGTACTTGTTGAGGAGCATCCTGACAATACTACAGCCAAGACGATGAGTCAACTGCCCTTCAAAGTTCTTCAGAATTTCTTTATGCAGCTTTACATTATGTTGTTCAAAAACTGGAATGAAAAAAAAAATAGTTTTCTATTTATTGTGTTCTTTTGGTTTCCAAGTTTTGGAAAGCTTGTGTGTTTGATGTTGGAGATAGAAAGACTGTTGCAAACTCTAATAACAGAATTTACTCCCTTTGCTGTGGTATGTAGGAGGATGCGAAGGCTTTTTCTTCTTTGAACTGAACACTGATTATAAAAACATGACAGCGAAGTGTTGTGATAGCGGGCAAAACTGTCACAGTTTCTATTCCTGCTGACAAGAGGCGCTGCACATCTCCTCGGAAACTTGTGCTTTACAAACACACAGCAACATGACTGATCTTTAAAATTAAAAGAAATCAGAGGTAGCATCAGATATTGATTTTTTAAAAATTGAATCGATATTGTCCTAAATTATTGTAGTTCAACATGCCACCTTATACCTGATCCCTTCTTTATACCGCATCATTAAAGTTATCGGTTGTACCCTGGTGAATATGTTCCTTTGAGGGAAGAAAGGAATGGTTTCTAAAAAGTGACCTTTCAAAACAGTGTGTGTGTGAGTGTGGCGCATGCACACCCCCCAAATTTCCAACATCATCCCAATTCAAATACTGTCAAATACATTGGCTTGTATTTAAATCAAAATTTTTGTTACAAAGAAAGGTAGTGACTGAAACACTTAACTGAGAAGTTTGAAATGGGTTTGTCAACCTTTATTTTTATTAATTAAACTTATATCCAGTCTTTGCCTCACATTTGTGGGCATCCAAGGTAGCAATCCTAACTCCCTCCAGGCTGGCACAAATCCTTTGTACCAGTCTGGAAGTATTGCAAAAGTGCTGTAAAGCATGCCAGTGCACAGACATGTGCCAAACTCCCTGTGCCAAAATGGCACCAGGAAAGAGTAAGATGTACTGGCCTATCTTGGCCAGCACTTCCAATGGGTCTACTCAATTCTGTGCCACCTCTGAAGATGGTGCAGAACCAAATAAATAAATGTCAGCAGCCAGAGGCTGCACTGTGTCACTCAAGGCATCCGGCATATTGCCAGTCCTCAGACTATCCTCTTCCACCTTAGAATGCCCCCGTCTCTCCTCCCTGCCACCTCCTCTCTGCTCCTAGAGTCCTGCACTGGCCATGATCAGCCAGCATAATGTATCCAGGTGCATGGCTCGAAGTGATGATGCAACTCCTAGCACTGTCCTCCCTCCTCTGGGTGGTGCAGACATACCCTATGAAATCTTTGCAACACCCTGGACCGGTGCAAGTCACTTGCATTGGCCCATCTGAGTACTCAGGATTGCACTCAGAGAGACAAAAAGGAACTTAGATTTAGGCTGCAATCCCATACAAACTTTCCTGGGAGTAAGTCCCATATATAACACAACTGGAGTTACTTTTGAGTAGACATGCTTAGGACTGCACCCATAGTAATTGTATGTCTAATTGCCCAACACATGAATATATTGAATAACTTTTTCTATTAGCTACATTAATAACCTGATGGCTTATATATAGATACAAACCCATGACCCTCAAATGTACTTCAAGAACTATTTCTGGAACAAACATAGCAAAAATATGCCAATCATGAACAAAACAAAAAGTACAGTATCTTAAATGAAAGTTCTTCTCAAAAGCTCTGAAAGAAAGTAAACTCTCCTTTTCTCTCTCTCCCCCCTCTGTCTTTCAAGGCCTTCAAAGTGAAGACACTGCATATAATCTTATCAGATCCCAAAGATGAAAAATCTTTGACATTTTATTCCTGGCTTTTGGCAAGGATAGTATAGAGAAGCACAAAAAGAATAATAGCAGCAGTTCTATGTATGCATCTATATGGGGGGAGGGAGAGACTTCAGTCTGTTAATGCTTTGTGGTGATAAAAATTTCCAGCAGCTATGTACCATTTATTAACTTTGCCTTTCCTGATAAGATCACAGCACTGCTAAGAGGAAGTGGAAAGATATTTCTTGGAGCAAGGGAAGAAAAATCTAATCAACAGTTATGATCACATTACCAATATTGCTGGGATGACACACTTTGATTTCACAAAGTCTCATGAACTCGGGTTCTTCTGAATGCTGTCTTTCTTGACTGTCTTGGGGAAATCAATCTAAAAAAAAAATCAGCATCCAATGTCAAGTGGGGGGAAAGTGTATAAATAGTTCAAAATATTGTATACTAATACTATTTCCAATATTATAATTCTTTTTCTTTTTAACACCTTTTCCTAATACAGGCACACCCATTTCCATAAGGGTTTTTTCATAATTCCCGAAAGATATCCAAAACTGCAGATAATGGCAAATGTCTGCCCATGCATTCTGGAGGCTGCATCTCTTCTGGAGGCAAGAGGTGCTTTTATCTAGTAAACATTATTTTTACCATATTGCCATTACGGGAGAAAGCAGAATACAAATCCAATAATAAATAAAAAATAAAATATTGCAATGCATCTTTATGGAGAAGAAAGCGCTGCCACATTCAGTGGGATTTCCTTCCAGGTAATTGTATAAGATTGAAGCCTTAATGACTCTAGCAAATTGGTCCTGATCTGCAGCTTGGGCCCGCACCAGTACACTGGACACTCCTGTGTTCTAGGTTTTCCCTTTTCTGATCAGGGGGAGAAAGGTGTGGAAAAATGTAACAAGAGAGTCTGATTAAGGGAGCTCTTTTCCATAATGTACGTACCAGAAACATTGCAGACAAATGTATGGTAAGTATCAGAAATAGGACATGCTGTACGAAATGCTCTGCTTAACGTTTGACTTGGCTCTGACAGAGACGATAATGCCTGCATTTATACATAATCCTTCCACTGTCGTGGTGGAGAAACATGAATACTCCCAGGCTCCCACCACACTCACCATGCAATATGTCCCATTTGTGTACTAATTTGCAAGTCCCCCCTCAGGTTCTGATCATTCACCACAAATCTCAACAACATCATTATGACTATGCAAATCAGATGTGCTAAATTAGCATACCTCATTTGTATGATTTGTAACAGGTGTCTTATCCACTCTGCCAGCCAAGTATCAGAGGCAATTAGGGACAGGGCCATAGAAATAAAATAAAGGCTTCAGGATATTGTGTTGAGAAAACCTGTTGAAAATGTCTATCAAATGCTTGATGCAGAACCATAAAAAATAAACATAAAAAAAGGAGAGGTGAGCAATTTGGAGGCAAAATTTCTCTTCCAACTCAGAAATGAGGGAATGCACATGAATTGCCAGGCAGAAAGAACAACCTTCTCCCAGTTCCATAGCCTCAAATACATAGGATTGTAAGAACTTACAGAACAACACATATCTGAGATGTGTCTCTATGGAAAGAGTGCAAAAAAAAAATCAGTTTTCAGAACTTCAAAATTTTGAAAATTTCAGAAAATATTTCATGTTATGCAAGGACATCTGCAGAAATAATCAAATAAAATTGTAGTTTATTTTCTTTCAGCCGGTGGTGTCTTCCCCAAAGATGTATTTCATGGCATATTATATATTGAGCTGAAGATGTATATTGTTCTTTATGACAAGCCAGAACTACCTATAAAGAACCAAAGAGGTTCTATGCTAGAGAACAGCTGAACCAAGCCTATTACAAAATTATTGTCAAGAAAAGTGCTGTAGAGAAAAGCCTACTGCCTTTATTGCATTTGTCAAAGCAAAAGGTAGCAATTTGACACTTCACTGCTCTTTTGGCTGGCCACAAACACCAAATTGAAATTTTTCTTTGGCCAAATAATGAGTGCTTAAGAAAAAAGCATGATGTTTGACAAAACATCAGGATTCTCCTACCATTGACGGTGCCATTCAAGCTGACACTTCTGCTGGTGCAGCCAGCATTTCACTGCCTGAGTGGCACATGCATGATGGAAAGGATATTTGCAATGCACTACTCAGCACTACTGAGTACTTGCACTACTCAGCAATGAGCTGTACCAGCGGAATGACTGGAGCTCCCAGTGCCAGATCTGAGCTTCTGGTGATGGGAGGGAGTTAGCAATGGGAAAGGACACTTCTGAGTGGGGAGGATGGAAAACAGGCAGATCATGTCTATGAGCTGGGGTGGGGTGGGATTGGCAAATGTATCTTATCCTCCAACCTGGGTCAGGAAGCCTTAAACGGGGCTGCTTGGACTTCCCACAGCTATATAACTGGGTGGAAAGCTATGTATAGTAGCTTCATATTACTGGCAGGGGTATTATCATTAAAGGGAAAAAATTAGACCTCAGAGACATATGTACAACCAGCTCTGAACTATTGGATATAGCACAGGCCATGTGGCCTAAAAAGTACAGTTCAGATTTTTGATTGCTTACTACGGCAGGGTGACCATATGACCAGAAAAACCCATTTGTCTGGATTTTTAGCCTCCTGTCCGGATGTCCTACATTTTGGCTTCATTGTCCAACATTTTGGCTTCATTTTGAAACTTTGCGATAGTGCACAGTACCCCATCATGCCATATGTCATTGGATTCGTATTGAAGAGCAGAATCTAATGCAAAAAATCAGTTTGTAGATATCTCCTTCCTATCAAAAGTTATGGTCAAAAAACTGAAAAACAAAAACAAAAAATACATTTTTTGGCAATTTTTTTAAGCGGATAGGAATTTTGGCCTGGGATTAGGAATTTTGGCCCTGTGGTTCAGTAATAATCTGGTCACCCTGTACTACGGCTGCAATCCTATACATACTTTACTGGTAGTTAAGTCAATTAACACAGAGGGACTAACTTCTGAATAGACATGTCTAGAATCGTCACTGAAAATATACCAACAGTATGCATAGAATGCACAAATAATGTGAGTGTGTAGCATATATAAAAGTTGGGAAAATATGTTTTTCAACACATTTTTCTAAGAGTTCAGTTAAAGCGTCCTGACGATTCTAAAATAAATAAACGACAATCATGCTGTATCTGGAATCATTGCACACTCATCACTAAGGAGGGAAGATTACCGATTTTTCTTTATAAATCAGAGCTGAGCACCATAAACCTCTTTACCCTCAGGAGCTCATTAGTTGCTATAGAGAGTTTTCTACACAAATATTGTATATGCGGCAATGCAGGAGTGTAGCTAACTGAAAACTCCAGGACAAATCAAACACTTCAGATTGGGAAGGAATTGCTGGATTGGCTTGAGTGATAACTTAATATCATATGCACACACATGACATTTTAAAGAGGACTCACGGGAAGCTAATCTTGCAGGTGACATCTGTTGTTACTGGTTGGAAATGTCATTTATGCAAATAACTGACACCTAAAATGCTGAAAACAACATGCACAAACTTGGATTGAATTACAGAAAAATTTAAAATGAGGTTTTAAATGTAAGGCTCAGAGGCGTTATCACATTCTTTTAAGGGTTTCCAAGACACCCCTTAGCCCCAAGATTGCATATCACACAAACTGAACCATCTTCCAGTCTATGAAGCTTTTCGTTGGGCAGTTCTTTCCTAATATGCCCTACAATCCAGAGTAACTATGGGAAGACACAAGAGGCACTTACTCTGGATTGCTCTATGCATTTCCCATAGGTTTCCCATAGGTGGCACTGTAACTATGTCAGTGTAAAAGATCCCAAAGTTACTCTGGATTGTAGCTACTCTTTTGCTGCTGTGCAGGGCATTAAGCACAGATAGAAGCTGCTGGAGGTCTCTTAAAGGAAAGATGACATCTGTACCCTTCCTCCAGGGTAAGCCTCAGCAGCTTATCTATCTACAGTATATATGGGGCTACTCAGGCTTGCACCATCAAGCAAATTCAGTTCCTCATGTTGGGAAATCAGGTCTAGAAAGTTGGAAGAGGATATGACAGAGGCATTTACCACAGTTATCCTACTTCTCCACCAGCCCACAGAGACCTTACTATCTCTTTGGGTTCAGGTCTTCACTGCAGAATTCTTATCCCTGGTTAGACCAGCACAAGTCCTGCACTGGCCTGGTGGTTTCAGAAAAGTGGCATTAGTCACTTCTGAACCACTTTCTAGGGGCAGGGGTTAGGCCAGTGCACAGACATGAGCTGGCTTCCCCATGCCACCACGCTTGCCATAAGCTGAAAAAGATTGAAAATAGTCGGTGTACAGGTTTGCAGCCAGAGTGTATGCTATAAATTTTTAAAGAGAGAATTTTTTTTAAAGGAGGAAAGTGGTTTGTATGGAAGATTTATGTCAGTGTGGATATAACAGATAGTATAAAAAGAGGGGAGGGCAGGTGCATCCGTCAACAGGCAGACAGCACCTTGTTCAGTATGAAAGGTCATCATCGTTATAATTAAAACATTTTTTTTAAAAGACATTTCATGTCCCATGACACACATGCAAGATTTGTCTCCCTATAGAGGTTGTGTGTTCCTGGCAGGGCAATTCTAAGCATGTTTAGGTAGAAGTCAGTCCCACCGACCATACATAATTGTATTCCTACATATGTGCAGATTGCTGTATTGTGCAAAGCTCAAGCAATAGGTGCTAAATCTGGATCTTGAAACGTGTCCTTGGAGGTATGAAAACCTTTGTTATATTTGTGCTGCGTATTTAACAATAAGGATTTTTTTTGCCAAAGCAAAAGGAAACATCATTTTTAAAAACAACTATAAGGAGACTCGTAACACCTTTAAAGATTAACACATTTTTAAGTTGTTTTTGCTGAATGTGGCACTAGGGCATCTGCTGGGTGAGATATTTCACACTCCAATACATCAGATGCCCATAATTTAAAGCTTATTAAATTCTACCAAAAAGGTCTAAAATCTTATTTGTAAAGTTAAAGGCACTTTAATGAATATTAACTAAATTGACTTAGATCTAAGTTGACTTAGATCTAAGTTGACTTAGGGCGCAATCCAGAGTAACTACGGGAAGTCCTTGCTCTGGTGTAAGAACGATTTACTTTGGATTGCAATATGAATTTCCCATAGGTTTTCATTAGGTGGTGCAGTAACTACGGGTGCACGTAATGTCTCTTATGTGCTTCCGTAGTTACTCTGGATTGTAGGGTTAGATCCTGATCCTATACAACTTTCTAGCTGGGCCAAGGGGGAATTCACTGCATCCTGCAGTAAAGGAGCAGTCACGGAGGCCTGCTGAAGGTAAGGGAATGTTTTTCCATTAGCGTGGGGTTTCATTGTGGCTGCGTCAATGCTGAAATGTTGGATAGCATTGAAAAAATGAAATATATTACAACATTATTACGTAAAAGGAGCTAAAAATTGAAACACAGAACACTTATGAGACTTTGCCCTTTTTAAAACCATGGTTTTTCTCCTTATTTGCAACATTATTTTCATGAACCAAATTTATTTTTATCAGTATGTACTTTAAGGCTGGTTCCTACCAATGAAGCACTTTAGCATATGGAGTCCTGAATTCTAATAATTTCATGGTAGGCCTATGGGGAATTTAAGTCTGAAATAGTCCAATTAGAGCTAAATGCTAATAAATCTGTGGTTAAGGCCAACAGCTGGTCACAAGTTTTGCTGAAGAACTGTAATCATTTTTAATAGTGCATTCAGATTATTCACAATGACTTCAGGAAAAATTGATATCCTCTTTCTGAAAAGAATATACATGAGCTAGTTGAACACAGGAGCTAGGAGTAAGAATTTCCCAGTTCAGATCCCAGCCTAGCCATGAGCTCTTTGCCTGGCCTTAAGAAAGCCACTGTTATTGCAGGATCCCAGATATTATTTGCAAGTTCTAATAGCCCTTTTCAGAAATTAGTTTTCATGTTAAGTTATCTCTCTCATCCACACTCATACTAGTTAATCTAATGGGATGGTTGCAGCAAGGAATCTAATTCTGTTTAGAAGCTGCTAGTATCAATGTGTGGTTGCTTAGGAGTGGTCTGGACAAATTTTAGGTATGGCAGGCAAAAAGGAGGTAGGGGAGTTGACATTAAAATCAGCCTGAAAAGTATATGCTTTGCTTGCTCTTACACCCCCGGGTTATCAAAGGCTAATTGCAATTATAAGATTTAGGCTGCAATCCTATATACACTTTCCTGGGAATAAGGGTGAAATCCAGAGTAACTACTGGCAATCCTTGCTCTGGAATAAGAACAAGTTACTCTGGATTGCAATATGAATTTCCCATAGGTTTTCACTAGGTGGTGCAGTAACTATGGGTGCACGTAACGTCTCTAACGTGCTCCCGTAGTTACTCTGGATTGTGCCCTTAGTCCCATTTAATACATAATTTAATCTTTGTTTTCATTGTCTAAACCTGAGCATAAAATTATGAAAGATTATACAGTAGATACTGTTACAGCTCCATCCTAAACATGTTTACTCAGAAGTATCATTCTGTTCAAGGCATTTTATGATCAGAAGAGTGTGCATGGAGTTGCATCCCTTCTATAAATTTCTGGAATGGGTATCTGTGAAGCAGAAGCTTACATTAACTGTGCCTGTATATTTCCTTATACTCATGAAGTATAGTCCCTTAAGTATGGACCCAGGAAGTTACAGTAGGTGTAAGTATAGGGTAGTGTAAGATTGCAACAATTACTGCTCATAACATTTGAGTTTATTTTGAAACTTAAAGGTAGGACTTTTGTCATACTTTGTTTCTTTCAAATTATGCATCCTACTGTCCTCTTATACACATCTAATTTTACAGTTTACATTTCGGTTGAGGAAGTTACTGCCTTAAGACAAAAGTTGAGGCCAAAATACCCAGATGGACCTCAGTGACACACTGCAGTGTTGGAATCTCACATTTTAAAGAAACAAAACCTCATATATTTTCATAAGGGATAACTTAATTAATATGCAATTGAATTTTTGTCCCTGAAGACCAGCCAAAAACCATTTCGTTGTAAACATGTTGCCAGGCAATAGGTTTAAATTATTTAATGCTGTGAGGATGAGACATATGGCCTGCTAGGCTCATTAGCCTATTGAATATGGCTCCCTGTTTGTGTTGCAGAAAGCAAGATTCATCTACTGTTCATGTGGGGGGTGTGTGTGTTTCCGCTGGAAAGATCATATATGGTTTGTACATCTCCAAATGACTTAAGGTGCATGAGGCCAATTATTATGAAATTCAGCTGCATTTCCTTCCCTTTCTTTATTATATAAAAATTGCCTCAAACATAGTCTAGCTACAAATTCAGGAAACAGTCTGTATATGATGATGTACATCCCAAGGTTCCTTTAACCTTATACGTGGCTGCTCAGTAAGTTTGCAATCCTTGCCACGTGTGTCTGGGTGTTAAGACACATTGACTATAATGAGACTTACTTCTGAGTAGGCGTGCATAGGCTCTGCCTATCAATACTATTGTGGTAAATAAGATATTTTTCCAGGATAGTGGTGTAGAGCAGCAAATGGTATGACTCACCATTAAGCCATTTAACCCATTTAAAGGTCTAGGAAGGGAGAAATCAACACCCCCATCCCCAGCATCAGCAGCTCCCATAGTTGGACAATGGTCAAGACCTGTTGTCCAGCAGGATTTCTGCTGACAAATAGTGCTGCCATCTTTGTTGGGCCTTGTGCACGATTTCAGACATGAGTACAAGACTGCAGGACAATAAAGACATATTGTTGCTCTGCTACACCAGAAAATGTCAAGCCAGCAGCCAGCTGTGAGGGTGCACAGGGTAGGGCTGTGCGGAGAAGATAAAGGTATTGCTGCAGCAATGAGGAGGGCTCATGCTGGGAAAAATATAATTATGACCTTGGGCTTCATTTCATAATTACCCTGGAAATTCTGAACTGAGGAAGTTTGTTCTTGAACTCCCAACTGCAAACTGCAGCTGCATCTAGTAGTAACTATTTTAAATTTTTCCATTATAGGGGTTTCAAATCTGCCATTCAGACCTAGATGCCTTATTTGTCACACCAATATGGCACCTTCTTTTTGGAAAAGAGGATAGCCCACTGTCATCCACATTTAGGCACCATCGAGACAGTTGAACCAAGGAAAGTGGTATTGGTTCTATGTCAGCAACTGTCAAATGGAGACAGTGGTCTGTGGCCAACCCACCCCCCAAAAAACCTCTGGCCTATTCAATAGGTATAAAATAGGGCCAGGGATTGAGAATAAAATGGCAAACATCATTGTTTTGATGTTGATGACAAACTCAGCCATTGTACAAATTGATGCTGAGTCCACATTTGGAGAACTGTGTCCAGTTCTGGTCACCACATCTAAAAAGGATATAGAGGAAATGGAGACGGTTCAGAGGAGATTGACCAAAATGATTGATGGTTTGGGACACCTTCCGTATGGGGAAATGCTACAGCATTTGGGGCTCTTTGGTCTAGAAAAGAAGTGCTTAAGAAGCACTCAACAGTCAATCCACTCAAACTAAATGTTGGGAGGATTAGGACAGACAAGAGACCCGGTGTGTGGTTGGTCTGTGGAATTCCCTGCCACAGGATGTGGTGATGGCATCTAGCCTCAATGCTTTTAAGAAGGAATTGAACAAATTCCTAGAGGAAAGGACCATCACGGGTTATAAGCCATGAGGGGTGTGTGTAGAGATGGACAAACACAAAATGCCAGATGCAGGCAGGGCACCTGGATGCAGGTGTCTTGTGTGCTCCCTGTGGCATCTGGTGGGCCACTGTATGATACAGGAAGATGGATTAGATGGGCCTGTGACCTGATCCAGTGGGGGCTCTTATGTTCTTAATACAACAAACAATGCTTGATGGAATTACAAGTGGGATTGCAAAGTGCAGATAGTTAAGATCAGAAGAGGCAGGTGGCAAAATAAGGCATTAATGGGCATTTAAGGTAATAATGTTGATAACAAAGAAAAATGGCAATGGCTGAAGAAAGGAACATTAAAGAAACAGAAAGTTTTATACTAGCAGCCCAATAACAAGCACTGTGAACAAATGCAATAAAGGCCAAAATAGACAAGAGAAAGAAAGACAGCAAGTGCCAGCTGTGCAAGGAAGCTGAAGAAACGGTGGAACCAGGGGTGGGCAGATGCCGGTTTGGGCCTACTCGCCAGCGGACCGCCAGCGGCAGGGAAAGGAAAAAGAGGGCAGACCGGCTTGCGCCGGCTGCCATCTTTTTCCTCCGCATCTCCTCCTGTCTCCTCCTCAGCGCCTGCGCAGTAAGTCTCCTCCAGCTGGGGTCGGCGCGTGCGTACTGTGTCTCCTCCAACTGGAGGAGACGCATCGCACATGCGCCAGGAGTTGGCGCATGCGCAGTGTGCTGGGGTTGGGGGTCTGCCCCTAGCCCCGACCCCGCCCCCTCCCCCAACCCCGCCCGCCCATCTTCTGGCGAACCGGATCTTGGGGGAGGCTCAGCCCATCTCTGTGTGGAACAAATAATCTATGGCTGCAAAAAATATCGCCCAGACTATCTGTAAAGACATAACAAAGCAGCCAACATGATACATTGGAATCTGTGCAAAAAGCACGTGGCTGAGAAAAAACAGGTCTGGATCATTGACACTGCAGTACCCAGAGATTTTCAGCTTCAAGACAAAAAGGATAAGGTATAAGGTATAAGGATTTATAAATAGATATTCAAAAAATCTGGGAAAATTTGTTTATTATTTATTAACAGGATTTATATCCTGCCTTTCTCAGCAAAACTGACTCAAGGTGGCTAACATACACATTTAAAAACATTTAAAAATTTAAAACAGCCCACCACCTTAAAAGTCATAAAAACATTGGCTAAAATTTAAAAACCCATCCCCAACCTCTCTGAAAAGCTTTTGCCCACAGGAATGTTTTTAGGCCCCACCAAAAACTGTATAAGGATGGAGCAGTTCTTAGGTCAAAGGGAAGGGAGTTCCAGAGCTGGGGTGCAACCACCAAGAAGGCCTTGCTCCTAGCCGCCATACTACTCACCTCTTTCATTGGCGGCATGGTTAGCATTGCCCCCCAGATGATCTTAGGTGGCAGGTTGGATTGTATGGATGGAGGCAGTCCCTCAGAAGGCCACAGTGATTCCAACAATAATAGGCACTCTTGTAGCGATTCCATCAAGCCTCCAAGAACATTTAAACCAATGGGCCTTCAGAAGATAGCTGCCCAGTTACAAAAAAACAAAGCCCCTGGGAACTTCACCCAGGGATGAAGCCAATTCCAGTTAAACACTTGGCGACTATGATATACATCATCAACATCATCATCATCATCAAGCCGGTGTCCGGATAGGATAGATGCAAAGAGATCTTTGCATCTATAATAATTTGATAACATATTACCATACTTATCAGGCCAAACGCAGCTCATTTTTCCAAATACTGTATTGAGATTTATCAGATGTCAACCTTCCCATTGAAACCACGCAGGCTGCAAAAAACAGTCATTTAATGAGCTCCCATCCTACATGGCTGAACAGGTCACTGTTGTATCGGTTAGGAAAATTTACAAAGCTGACCTGGTAATATTTGACATTCAGTAACAGGAGCTGATGTTGTCTCTTCTTTTGACTGTTGCTGGCACTCGTCCCTCCTACACAATTTTTAAAGTTGGCATCTCATGTAAGCTGATTCAGAGAATTTCACAGATTTGTTCATGCCCTTCAGTCAAGTATCTTAAAAATTTCTTGATAAAACATTCTCTTTAGATAGCTTTAAAAAAATTAGAAAACAGGTCAAGAATATATCCATGCAGTCACAAAGTGGGCTGAGGCTGTTGCCTCAAGAAGACTTTTAAGTGGAGTCATTCTCCATATTGTTCTCCTCCTCAACCACCATGGTCTTCACTACCTTGTCCTCCTCCCCATGGTCTGTTCCCATCCCTCTTGCATTTGTTTCTTGCATTTGAAAAGAAAGGAAAGGAGCAGAAGGAGGAGTGTGGTAAAGAGGACAGTGGCGGCCAAAGGCATCTTTCATAAGTTGTTCTAGGCCACCACTCTGGTCTTCACCATGCTAACTCTCCTACCCCCAAATCCAGAGTAACTACAAGGAACACGTAAGTGACTTTATGTGCACCTGTAGTTACTGCACCACCTAGTGAAAACCTATGGGAAATTCATATTGAAATCCAGAACAAGTTGTTCTTACACTGGAGCAAGGACTCCCATAGTTACTCTGGATTTTGCCCTTAGTCTGTTTCCTTCAGCATGTTCAATAACAGGGGACACAAGAGGAGAAATTGGACAGATTCATCATTCTGGAACACACGTTAAGGATTTATGAGTGTTTGCATATACATATGTACAGTATAGTATATATGGTCCAAACTGGGGGTTGCCTCTGTGAAATATGTGGAATGGCTCTCATGGCTCTCATTTATTACTCTCATGCTGAGGCTGCAATACCCTGTTGACAAGGCCTTGTTAAGAGTCAAGCTCTTGACACTTGAGGGCTCTGTAACATTGAGATCTTTCAAGCAAATTTACTAGTGGTTGGTTTGATCCTGGTGGCGTGTCAGAAACCTTTTGAGGACTCAAGTTTAGAAATAAATACCTCAAGCTGTATTCCATTCTGAGACCTTTATGTATCTTTATATAAAATGGTGCCATGTGCACTAATATTATTTCAGTACCCTCACTGCTATTTTATTTTTGTAGGGCCTATGACTTCTCTGTGCATTTCCTTGTTAGACATAATTAATGTCTCCAAGTCTTGTAACGCCAGGCAGCTTTTTCATTTTTCATCTGAGTTTGTCCAATTTCATTCTGAAAATGAATGGTACTCAAGTCCCATTTGCTTCAAGATCCTTTTCCTCTGCTTAAAAAAAAATTCTTCTGTTAGAGGAGTTCACAAAAAATGTGCTATGTATGATAGTCTATTAGGATAGGATTTCCCATTTCATGGGTGGAGATTGTTGTTTCAGTGGCCAATTATCTATCTATCTACAGTATTTATATACCGCTTTTCAACTAACAAGTTCACAAAGTAGTTTACAAAGAAAATGGAATAATAATAATAGCTAATTAATAGCTAATGGGTCCCTGTCCCAAAAGGGCTCACAATCTAAAATTAAAGGCTCAATCCTATCCCTCACCATTCTATGTCTGAATTGGTGACACAGATCCAAGTTGCCTGGCACTGCCTTGGGTTGCCTATGAGTGGGGAATAAGATCCAGCCTAAATGCCAGATCCTGGCTCCACTCCCTTCACCCATGGGCCAACCCACCCACTCTGAAACACTCCATATTGTCCTCTTCCACCCTCCTCAGACCCCTGTGTCTGTGCAAAAACCCCACTCTCCTGTTGCAATGGCACTAGATTCAGCCTCCGGAGGCTGGCGTACATCTGTTTGCCAGCCTACTGACTCCTAAGGTGTTGAGACAGTGCCTGAGGTTACTTTTGTGACATCTCCATGATGGCACAAAAGACTGGCACAAGGGTGGTTCAGGATTGTGCCCTTAGTCAACTACATAATTCTAAGAGAAGAGAGGTGAGCAGCACTCATATGACCCATCACTCCTTGTTATGCACACCAAACAGTAAAGTTGTGGTTTTTGAAAACCTGATTAGAGTAGGTGTCATTTAAAGAAATTCATCTGTAACTTGTCTTTCTGTTTTGAGAACAAGAGAAATGTTACCTTCCATGGTATCAGTGTGTAGGTTCTGTTAATGTCTACATGCAAGATAAAAACTTCAACAGAACAGTGGGGTTTTTGAAAAAAAAAATCAGTCAAATTAAATTGGCTTTTACCTCCAACTTTAGAGGTTTGTCACAACCAAGGTCACACTGATTATGTAACAATTATGTTAGAATTAGTAACAGATATTGCAGCTCATATTCCTTAATTGGTAAGGGAATGTAGTTTCCACATTTTAATATTTATACTCTTTTTCTTATTCACACCTTGCATTCACCTGACAACTCTTTAATTATCTTCTTCTGCTGCTATTTGCATATTGTATTTATTTTTACTGTGCAATCAATATTCATATACCAAATGGAGAGATATATTGAGAAAATCTGTTCAGATAACAGCTAAGGCTTATTTCTGGATTTTAGTTTCCACGATGAATAAGTGTGGATGAGTGCATATTAAAATATTATTTAGTGGGATAGGAAAAGACGGCTGATCAGATTTGCGTAGATTGAGAGCAAGAGAGAGCGAGAGTGAGCAAGTGAGCAAGAGAGAGACAGACAGACAGACAGACAGACAGAGGTCATATACTGGCAAATGGGTCTGAGGGCTCTGCAACTCCCCCCTCCACCATGATGCAGCTGTAGTAATTTGGGGACAGAATGAATAGGATTGGGGTCAGAGAGAGAGAGAGAGAGAGAGAGAGAGAGAGAGAGAGAGAGAGAGAGCTTTGCATGGGAAACTGATTTGCTTATCAAAAGATACCCATACCTGTGTATATATAGCCAATATTACTCTTCTCTGTTTAACGGACTTGAACAACTGGCTTTTTCTGCTGCTGCATAAAGAGCAATAAAATTATATGTTCTCAGCTAAAAACAAACTTTGAAATCCTGGAAGCCCTAAAAGGAAGCTATCAAATGCCTTAATGCAGATTATGGTAAATCAGCCCAGCTGCTTTAGTCATGAGGATCAGATTTGTTTACACTCCCAAGTTCAATGAAAGGGAAAATAATGCATTTGGTGGAAGAGAACTTGTAACTCATGCAACATTAGACACGTTTGGAATAAATTTCATTTGACACAGCTACCTTAGATTGGCACAGCCCGGTGCAAAATCTGCCTATCATATTCATAATCAAAGGAAATGCAGATAGTGTATGTTCAAAGCAAATCAGGTTTGCAAGTGACTTGCAGCAATAAAGCCTCTATAAGCCAACCAGATGCTACAGAATGAATAATTCAGAAAAAGAGGTTTTACTTAATTCTGTGAAATTAGTTTTTAGATTCTGTATGAAGTGAAGGCACTGGCATTGCTCTGAGCAAATAAGACAAAAACAAAACAGGGAAACTAAATCAATGTCCTCAACTCACTTCAACGCGTGACCTTTCCAGAAAAGGTTACAATATGCTGCAGTTTGGATTTGGCATCATCGCACATCTTCACTCACTCGTATGATTCAATATGATAAATACATAACAGACACACTGAGGCCAAAGAGCATAACAATGCATACCTGAGTACATCAATGATGTTATTCCTTGTGTACATATCAGAAAACAATTAGCCAAATCCTAAGGAGGCTACCACTGACTGGATGGGCATATGCACTGTCACAAACATGATATAGTATAAGGTACATTGTGACAGTGCAGAGGATCCAATGGAAAGGCCTGCATTGGCCTGTAAGCACGCATCAGAAATCAGCACTGCCAGAACAGGTAGGCACTCGGTGGGTTTGTGGAGGGACAGAATAATGACAGAACTGAGGCAGGAAGGAGATGTAATAAGATGGGTGAGGACAGGCGGGGTGGATCAAGCCAAAAAGGAGGAAGAATCGTGGCAGGACTTCCGGGCCTGACATGGATCTGTTTGGATTTGCCCCAGATATTTTGCACCATTGAGGCTGCTGGGTTTTACCCTTGGGGAAAGGGGACAGATGTCCTCTGTATGTTTAGGGGCTTACCTGAAGAGTCATGACTTTTACAAATATAATATAATATAATATAATATAATATAATATAATATAAGCCCAAATTCTATTCCATCCTGGTGCAGTGATACTGCATGACCCACACCATATCTATTGCTGAAATTGAGATTTCTGGATAACAGGGTGGGAAGCCCCGGACCAGGAAGGTGGTGGGTTCAATGGCAGCTGTCTTTCTGTCCTTGATCCCCTAAACCACCTGTATGCAGATGTATGCAAGCTTGTACAGTTGAAACAAATCTAATAATTGCAAAGGGCTGTTATTTTTCCACCCACTGCCAAATATTATGGCAGATTTTCTACTGCATGTAAACCTACAAATATGGAATACAACAGCAGCATTATGAAGGAATTGTGGAAGACACTGAGCATTTGTAAAAAGCTTTCCTTAATTGTCTGTTCCTGATAATCTGGACTCTTTATGGGAAATGTTATTTTACAGAGAAAAAAATTACCATCATTCCATTGGAAAAAAACAAGTTTTATTCCAATGGGCCTCACTATCAGGGGAATGTGTGTTCAAAAAGGGATTTAAAAGAAAAGGGATTTAAAGTCTCCAACCTTCTGAATCTTCCTTCTCCAACCCATCCCACTAAACACAGTTCATGCATTTTCAGCACACCAATACAAGTAGAGCACAGGAAGGAAGAATTGGGCTATTAGTGAATTTAAAATAAAAGTTCAATTTTTACCTGATACTATTGCATCTGTAGTACTAGGAGAAAAGCAGGCCTCCGTCAGCCTTGAAAGACTATGGTATCGTGCTCGGTGCTGCATACGCTGCATGCAAAGCACGAAAGCCTGGGTTGGATAGTTATGGAGGATAGGCTGTTACCCAAGCAGCAAATCCTCCCTCTCCACGCCACTGAATTAGTCCAATGGAAAGGCAGAGCCGATATGATTGGATCCAGCTGATGTCGCAGAGCTGGGCTAAGGACAGAAGCTCACCCTGTTTTGTGGGGCTGACCCGGGTCTCGATCCCTGGCCTGCTGGTTAACAAGCACAGCACACAGAACAGCACTGCGCCACCCACAGAACTGGCAAAATATTAGACATATTGGTAAGTTTACCAAATGAAGCATCTGAACAGACAAATTTGAACAGTGCAATTCTATGCATGTCTCATCAGAAGGTAAGTATATATAGGATTACTTCTGGGTATGTGTAGCAAGGCATGCTGCAGTCCATGGGATCATGCAGAGTCAGACACGACTGAACAACTAAACAACAAAAAAGTGTGTATAGGGTAAGAATATACAGGAGTACAACCAGGGGTGGGCAGGGCCTGGCCCAAGAACTGGTTCTCCGGAAGTGGGCGGGGCCAGGGGCAGGGGGCCAGGGGGCAGGGCCAGGGTCAGGGGGCGGGGAGGTTTTTAAATTAAAAATTTTAAAAAATTAAAAAATAAAATTACTTCTGAGTAGACCTGCATAGGATGGGGCTCTGAGGCTGCAATTCTCTCCACACTTTCCTGGGAGTAAGTCCCATTGACTATATTGGGACTTACTTCTGAGTAGACCTGCATAGGATGGGGCTCTGAAGCTACAGTCCTCTCCACACTGGCTTGGGACTTACTTCTGAGTAGACCTGCATAGGATGGGGCTCTGAGGCTGCAGTCCTCTCCACACTGGCCTGGGACTTACTTCTGAGTAGATCTGCTTAGGATGGGGCTCTGAGGCTGCAGTCCTCTCCACACTGGCCTGGGACTTACTTCTGAGTAGACCTGCTTAGGATGAGGCTCTGAGGCTGCAATCTTAGGATGGGGCTCTGAGGAAGGGGAAGGCAGGAGCCGTGTGGAGCGGCCGCGCTGGGGCCTTGGAGCCCCTCCCGCCGGCAGAGAAGGCAGGAGCCGCATGGAGTGGCCGCGCTGGGGCCTTGGAGCTCCCCTCCCGCCGGCCAGCTCGGCTTCAGGAGATGGCCGGCGCCCTGTGCGAACCGGTCCTGGTGGTTCTCGGCACCCGCCGCCCTTCCGGCTTGCTAGCGGCGGCCAATTAAGAAGATCCGGTTTGGGCGAGTAGCCGCGAGTAGGCATCTGCCCACCACTGATTACAACCAGTGATGGGATTCAAATAAATTAACAACAGGTTCTATGTCCTAATAACCTAAATTAACAACAGGTTTTCTGTCCCATTAGTAACTGGTTCTCAGAACCAGGCGTTCATTAGCAAAGGGTTCAATAGAACCTGTGAGAATCCCCTGAAGCCCATCACTAGCCTATGTTCATATGAGTCAAAGGCTATCTGGGAGTTCATTGTCTTCTTAGAATTTCAATATTCAAAGACTAGGAATGATAAACTTTTTGTAAACAGAACAAATGAATAATCAATAGACCTTGCTTTACACATTCCTTTATGTGCTGAGGACTCAGAGGTCTGACACGTTAACCACATTTCATCATTGTTTTTGGATGTGGTCAAAACTATTGGTTCTCCCACTGGATATGGATTTTAGATTATATGAAACATGTACTAGCTGTTCTTTGATTTACCCAAATAACAACATTTACCAGGACTCCTTTGAAAATAAAAAATGGCATTTTCTATGCAATGTAAGATTAGAAAAACCAATAAAACCTCATAAGAAGCATCTAAGGGGAAAAAGAATATTTTGAGAATCATATCTAAGTTGATTTACATTGAAAGGAAATAAAATCATTGTCATGTAGGGCTGGAGGAGAGAGTTATGAGGGTGCCATAAGTGATCAGATATCCACATTTTTCACTTTATATAAAGGAGGCCTCACTACTGATCAGAGCTATGATGCTTAATTCTCGCCCCTTTCTTGATCTAAATAAGTATCCAAATCTGCAAATTACACTCACAGTGACAGATGTTTTGTATCCTGGTAGTTTACAGGGGTCACATCCGGGAAACTGGCTAAGCAGCCGCAACTATTAGAGGACCCATCTATCTGGGTCAAGTTTTCAACCGTTAGAAGTGAGGACACTGAAACGTTTAAAAAAAATTACTGAAAATTAAGGAACTAACCATGCATATGGAGACAAAAGGCTGCTGTAATGCATTTCCACATTGCATCAAAATGCCATTAAGAATGGGGAAGATGAATTTCCTAAGGCAGGAAGTTACATGACTTGAGAGCAACAATGGAAAAGACTTCTTCCATGTTCATATGTCAAATGTGATGGTGAAATAATTTTTAATTTTGTTTTATTTCATTTTAACTTCATTTCTTTTCCACTTTTATATATATCCTATTATTTATATTAAAATAAAAAATATATATTTTCAGTTGCATTATTTTTCTTTTAAAGATAATCTAAACTGTATAAAACTGCCACTCTAAGCTCTGCACCCTTGGCAGCTGCCTAACTGGCCTAATGATAGAACCGGCCCTGGAGATGGTCTTTTATCTACCTTAGTTCCAAGTTGTTTTAAGGCTTGAAAAGGAACAAACAGCAATTTTGAATTGTTCCCATTGACAGATTGGAAGCCACTGAAGGTGCTACAACTGTGAAATCTCAGAACTTAATAATAATCATTGCACAATAAGAATCAGCAATAATGAGTGTATTTCGAGGCATTGTTTGCTTTTACATTGACTTTCAATTATAGGACCCAGAAAGAGAAAAACTAACCCTTCCCTTTGCAATAATCCTTTCTTTTTCACGTAATAAATAATTGTGACCCTAGGTTTCCGTTGGACCACATTCATTAGTCATCCTCATTTATGAAAAGGATGACTTCATTACTTTCTGGGGCTGATTCAGATTCAAAACTCTTACTTATAATTAATTGCTAAAGAGAGCTATTAGTGCCTCACTGGAATATTTTGTCTTTTTCCATAAAATGCTAACAAGTTCCAACACAGGAAAAGTGGGCTTCTTGTCTTATGGCAGAACTGACTGATAATAACAAATGAATCTTAATGGGGCAATTAGCCTCACAGAGCACAAAATGCTGGCTTCTGAAAAGAATGACATCTTTTTCTTTCATCAAGCTGAAATTAAAGCAATGGAACACATTTTTGTCTCCGATTATATGCAATGTTTCTGACAGTTAAGAGTGGCACATGTGTTATTCCAAGACGAGGAACTAAATAAATATCTCTGCAACACTTCCTTAAATCTAAGTAAGCACTGGAATTTCCTTAATGTTGTTCCAGATTACACTACAATTAGTAACAGCCTGCAGCTGTCACTTGTGGAGGTACAATACAACAATATTCATCAGTATAAAAACATCCCCCTTTCCAGCATCTCATCTGCCCTTTTGCCTCCTCAGTGGCTCTCCTCAAATGTCCCTCCCAACTTCGGTTTGCCGTAATTTTTTCCCACAAAACCTGGACAGGACCCCCTGTCAAACTTGCCATTAAGTGAACACAATCCCCCCAAACTGGGACTGTCCTGGTTTTCCAGGACATAAGCCAACCCCACCTCAACTGCCCTTTGGCCACCCCTCGACTCAATTACACTTTGCAGTTGCCACCTTCGCCTCCTCTCAGCCTGGCCTGATCTCTCCCAGAGACAGTTGGACATAATAGTTGAAATGGGAATGGAATGGAATGTTGACAGTTGCCTCTCCTCAAATCACTTGATTGATGTGGAATGTTGACCAGAAGTTGCAGACACCTACACAGGTTAAAGCTTTTATGTAGAAATATAGTTTTATTCAATGGAAGTACAGATACCCTGTAGCTTCAGAGATGACTATACAAACATACATAGCGCTGGATAAAGTGTACTTGTTCTTTGCAAATATTTGAAAATGTCTGGAGAATGAAGATGAGGGAAAAGAAAAACACAAAAGGAAGAAAATGGAAGTATAGAGATGGAGAACACGAAATTATGCAGAAAAATTAATCCAGAACTGGCCCTCAGAAAAGCTCTGGTTTTGACTTGAAAGTCTCCAACAAACACTGGAAGTGCCTTCTAGAGTCAGTCAGTTAGTCAGTCAGATAGTATCTATCTGTCTGTCTGTCTGTCTGTCTGTCGCTAAAGAGTAAATAAACCTAATGACGTTTACAGAGAAAATGAAATTACAAATGGCTCCCTGTCCCAAAAGGGCTCACAATCTAAAAAGATGCAAAAGAACATATGCAAGAAGCCTCTAGTAAAAACAATGTTGGGGTAAAGAAGTAGGGTTGCCATATGTCCCCCAAAACAGGGACAATCCTGATTTTTGGGAATTGTTTTTACATACTGGCAAATGGGACACAGGGTCCTGTCCCAATTCTGTGAAGAGAATTATGGCAACCCTATAAGGAAGGCCAGTTACTCCCCCCTCTTAATCAAAGAGCACCCACTTGCAAAAATGTCTCTTACCCAAATAGCAGCAGTTTAGCATCCTGGAGCCTTCTAGGACATTCATCCATATGCTCTGCATCCATAGGTACTAAACCCATGGGTTAGCAACTCAGCATCTAAGGCTGGGCAAATGTATTTCTGTGCAGTGGGTGGCGCAAATGGTTAAGACACTGTGAGCACAATCCTAACCACGTCTACTCAAAAGTAAGCCCTATTACTCCCAGGCAAGTGTATTTAGGATTGCAGCCTGTGCCTGTTAACCAGCAAGCCAGGGTTTGAGACACAAGACAGGGTGAGCTCCTGTCCTTAGCCCAGCTCTGCAATGCAGCTGGAACCAATTGTATTGGCTCTGCCTTTCCATTGGACAATTTCAGTGGCGTGGAGAGGGGGGATTTGCTGCTTCATTGTTAGATTGATATCCTCCATATCAATCTAACCCAGGTCTTCATGCTTCGCATGCTACATGTGCAGCGCCGAGCACAATACCATAGTCTTTCAAGACTGATGGATGCCTGCACCTTACACATTAATTGTTTTTGGTTCACACAGTCTGAATGGCATCAATAAATCTGTGATGTAAAGGTGACTAGATGAAACAATTTTGTTGTACAGAGTTGAATGGGATAGCCTTCAGGTGTCTTCCAACAGTAGGATATTACTGTTGGAAGCTATTGCGTGGCCTCATTTAAACGCACCGTGAGATGCAACTCCCTGTCCATGTGCCCTTGTCAATGAACTTTAACCATGGGACAATACATCAATCTGTTTAGTTGGTAATGATTCGTAAAGCTCTTTGATCCAAGTCCCTGATTTGCCGCACTGGAATTCCATAGGCAAAATTCAAAGATCAAGGGCAATGAATTTGGTTTTACACCCAGTTTTAAATTTCCATTTTGTTTACAGTGAACTCATATACCTTCATGGTCAAGGTCAGCATCTCGATGATTGATTAAAAGGTTAAAATAGAAGGTAGCAGATGTGAAAAGAAGGATCTGCAGGGCTGAGTGGTGCTATGGTATGAAGTCTCCACAAAGGACACCTCGCTAGGGATAATGTACACTATTGATGAAGATCAATGATGTGCATCTGAATGCTATTAGCCATCCACTGACAGTCCATCTTGGATGCCAGATAGATAGTGCAAGCTATTAACTTTGGACCGTGGCTGTGCTTACCCATTAGAATTCAACATAAAGGCTTTTGTTCT
Organism: Cryptoblepharus egeriae; assembly: GCA_030015325.1. Classification (NCBI taxonomy): domain Eukaryota; kingdom Metazoa; phylum Chordata; class Lepidosauria; order Squamata; family Scincidae; genus Cryptoblepharus; species Cryptoblepharus egeriae. The sequence goes on along the minus strand of JAREYC010000005.1, from coordinate 23,266,987 downwards.
GTATTCCAACAAGACTGTATTTTATTAAAACTGCTAACAATTTAACTTATACTTTGTGTGTGAATTAGTGTTAGATGGCTGTAAACAAGTGCTCTCTCTCTCTCTCTCTCTCTCTCTCTCTCTCTCTCTCTCTCTCTCTCACACACACACACACACACACACACACACACACACACACACACACACACTTATTGGCTTTTAACATTTACAGGCCACAAGGACTGCATGTACATCATAATGATCTATAAACACATAAAGCAATCATGGGGCTGTTATTGGAGCCTGCCAGACTGTGAGCACAAGATGCACAGTTATCAGTATTTGTAGACATAAGCATAATAGCTGAGGTCAGGCATACAGCCATGGGCTAGGATAGCACAACAGAGTTATGATACCATAGTTAGATGATTACGTACAACATTTTTCTCGAAGCATTGATTAAGATGTGTAAGAATAATCTGCTATGATGGAGTCTCTTATTATGGGGCATGGTGTCACTATAGTGATGAAGAGCTATGGAGCTTATTAGCTGAAATGTCTAGGTTTTTTTGGGTACCCTTTCAGAATTTCTTCCTGTCAGGTTTAGATTACATATACGGGTTGAGTGCCTCTTAACAATGGGTATACATTCTTTGATCCCCTGTTGTTATGTGATTAGGTAATTAGATGAACATTTAGTCCAATCTATTGCTTTTGTTGTTGTAAACGCAGTCCCATTCTTTGCATCAAGAGCTTCTTTGCTGTGTAAACAGACACTGTTCCAGGATAGGGGAGACCTGACTTTCTCATTAACAGCCTCTTTGTTGTGCTTTGACCACTACCATATATGCAGTCGACATTAAGAAAAGAGCTGTTAAGTGACACATGCCTGTACACGGATACACAGAAGAGTACACTTCATGTACTTCAGTGTATAAAGCCTATCCCATATCTCTTGCTCCAGCTCTCTAGTCACCTAGATAGTCACCGTATCTAAAACACTGATAGGCTGATTTTAAACTAACCAATGTCCAAATTTTTGGCCCTAAGTCAAGTGAGTAATGAGTAATTGGAGTTACTGCTACTGGACCAGGTGTGACCTCACTAGCAAACAAGGCTATTGTTCTCTGATGATATCAAACAGTTACAGAATTTTGGTTTGGATACAACTTAGTTTTCAGTTACTGTGTAACGGGTAGCCCAATAAGGCTTCTTGACTAAAGTCCCACACTGTGATGCTGTGATGCCAGTGCAGAAACAGCTGCATTCAGCTCAGAAAGAGGACTTTCACCCTCCTACGCCAGGTAAACCTTCAGCAGCCTCTATGGTGTTATTTAGATCTGCCCTGGTGACATTGCAAGCACACGTCCAAGCAACCTCATGTCAGGATTTCAGGCACAGGAGGGGATACTGGATATGGCAGTAGCCATTGCCACCGTTTTCATCCTCTTTCTGAGCCTCCCCTGCCCCATCACATCCCTCTCCGTCCCCATTCTGCCATTCCTTGGTCCCATTGCCAGCCTATAGAGTTTTTGTACCTACCCACATCCTCCAGCTGGCACCCGAAGGCTCCTGAAGTCCTATCAGAACAAGGATCCCCTTTACTATCCAAAGATTGTATTTACATTTTATTGTATGTCTGCAGCAGTGCACGAGGCCAGCATAGGATTGTCCTTTGGTTTGGGCTCTTTGTTCTCTATCCCATTTGGTCTGTTCTTTCTCCATCCTGTTGGGCAGGATGGGCTGAAGATATGATAAATGTTGTGCCCATGTCACACTAATGAAGCAGGGATACACATGCATCTTTGACATAGTATTGCAACATTAGCGATGCTAGTGACATGTGAGAACACAGTTAACATTGATTCTGGTATATGATAACAACAGACTTATCTTTGCCCCTTATTGAATGTGCATAGCGTTTTGTTTAGACCCCCCACTTTTCAAGAGAATCAAGAAAGTAACCAGACTATCTACAATACTGAAGCAATATGAAAAGTTGATACAAAACCTGAGTTCTTAAATGTTTTGATCTTCAAATCAGTCTTCAACAGAGTCTTAGGGAGCCCCATCTGTGCATGCACTGAGTTTTGGTGAACACCAGAGCTCTACAATTTGCATGGAGTCTCAGGGAAGCACCAGGACTCCACATAAAAACTTGAGAATCTTGTGTAAAATAAGAACAAAATACATACAGAGAAAATTGATATCTGAATGAACTCAGTTAATTATACAATATTGCTTATTAACAGCCCAATCCTATCCAACCTTCCAACACTGGTGCAGCCATGCCATCAGAGTGTGCCTTGTATCCTATAGTGGGGAAAGTAATCAGAGACCAACTGTACTGGTGCTGCAAAGTTGGATAGGACTGGGCCTCAAGAAGCTTGTTTGATTCTTTTCCCCTATAAAGTTGTCTGAAGATAAACAGTCCTATAGTAGAAGTGGTAAGGTTTTGTATAGCATATATACTGTAGTTAGTTAAAATCTCTGCTTCTATGGATTGTGAGATTAGGGACTCTGAGCCGTTCTGCAAATCCCAAATAAAATGTTCAGTACTAGATGAGAAAAACAAACATCACCTAACTGTGAGCTCACAGAAATAGAAATTAAAAATGATAAACAGATACTATGAATGATGATTCCTCATCTACAACCTTTGCATTTACAGAGGTTTTTTTATTAAGTTGTCATTAATCACAAGGCTAGAAGGCAACGTATTTGCAGCGGTATTGAACCTTGCCCTTCTTTCTTGCCCACAAATGAATACATAGAATAATTTTCTCTGTTTAATAAAGTATAATTTCCTATCCTTACAAGAATCAGTTGGGATTTCTGGGTTCATGTAACACTTTTATGCAGTGAATGTTAATAGCATTTTTTAAAACAGGAGAATGGACTTTATGCTGCATGAATTCCTCAACATGTTGCTTCATTGAATATCATGATTATTGCTTGAATGCACCACTTTCAGGGTGACCATGTGACCAGAAATGTCCTCTTTTTTAACCTTCTGGCCGGGTTTCCTCCGAAAGGGCTTTGTTGTCCTCCATTTTGGCTTCATTTTGGAACTTCATTTTGCAGTTGTGTGCAGTATCCAGTCATGTCATATGTCGTTGGATTTGTACTGAAGAGCTCAATCCAATGCAATAATTGGTTTTGAAATATTTCATTCCTATCAAAAGTTATGGCTAAAAAAATAAAAAATAAAAAATATGCATTGAGCTCTGTGGGAAAGTGAAAGTGCCCAATATCACAGCTTTACTTATGAGTCTGCAAACGTGTCTTTGTCCGCCGGAAAGGCCAGGCTGATAGGAATCCAAGACCTTGTCCTCCTTTTGAGATTTGGACATCTGGTGTCCCTGAATTTGGACTTCAGGTCTCAACCATCACCAAATTCCAACAGATGGTTCATACATGCTTGTCCATCCTGCTGCCAGTGGACATTTAACCAAGTCTTCTTGGAAAAAAAAGGTAAAAATATTCCCTGCAGGTTGTCATGACCATCTCTTGTGAGCATCCATCCAGTCTGAGTCAACTCCAGAGGCAGTGGAGAACTGAGTAGACCCATTGGGAATGCCCCCAGAGCGGGTAGACATACATACCCTCTCATCTAGCTTTATGAGCAGAAGAACAAGAAGTGCTTCCAAAAGTCATAAAACCTGTCAGCAGTGGTTTTTTTTTCCAGTTTATGCAGTTTTAGGGTAAAGAATAGGATTCTTCCTGTGGCAGCAAAAATTAAAATGCATAAAGGTAATCTAGTTTGTGTTAATGTTAATATCCATGGCTTTTGAGCCAGCGATTTACCATGGGCCATGGTCTCCAAACACCTGGGCTGGGAACACAGCTTTGCCTTCGTCAGCTTTGCAAATGCTGCTAATCAATACTCATCTTGTGTTGCACTTTAACATTTTGTTTCTTATATCAGTTCTACTGTGCAGGGATAAGGAATTTCAGTGTTATTATATTTCAGCAACAATGACTCAAGAGTAAAAGAATAAACCAGACTTTGGAAAGAAAATAGAGTCTCCTGGGATTTCTTTGTCAAAACCCAAACCTTTCTTCTGCTAAGATGAGCAGCCGCACAAACGCATTGATGGTTGCAATTTGCCATATAGATTTGTGCTCCCGAGGAGTTTAGAATAATAGCCCAAATAAAAGCCTGGTTGGGGCATTTCTTTCACTTCCATAGATACCATTTGGAATTTGCTATTAGAGTTGCACATTCCCTGTGCCTCTCTCCTTGCCTCGTTCTCAGATATAAAATGTGTAGAGCTACAAATGACACTGGGGCTCTCTTCTGCACAAAGGGAAAGTCAAGAAATATCTGGTGGCAGACTAATTATCCAAAAAATAAGTTGCTGTTTCTAGCCAGCTTGGGGAGGATGGGCTCAAAAATAACAAGCAGCTACAATCCGTTCCATACTGAAAACTCTGAGCCAACCAAAGGGTTGTGAATCCTGAAATCTCAGTACACCTATGTGCATTAATAATCTTCCCACAAGCCCACATGAAAGTCATAAATGCCATTTATCATGTCTTCCCCAAACCATACTGATATGTCCACATACTGTGAAGATGTCAAGAGCAAAGGAAGTTGTAAAGAGGTCTTGATGTAAAATCATGTTTGGCTTTTTTCGTATCTGTGTTCCTTAAACAAACATAAACAGGATCAGATAAATTTCAAATTGCTCTCCTAAAGGCTCAGCCCGACCAACCTTGTTTGATTTTGTTTTCTCTTAAAAGCAGTATATAAATACCATAGATAAGATAGATAAACAGTTAAACAGATATGCTCAGAGCTTGTTTTTATAATATAAGCTCGAAACACTTGTTTTTGTTAGATACTGATTTGTTGACCAACGTCCAACCTTGTTACACACAGAATTTTTATACATTTTTATCTCAATACAAATGGCTACTGCAACTGAGAAGAAACATGCCAATCCATAGTGATGGGGAGAAATGTCTCTCTTTAAAATCAGTTTAAAAACTGCTTTTCTTACTATTGTAGAGAGGCAGTCCTGCAAGAAATCATTCCATTCTTCAGCTGACTGAGGCAAAGGCAGAGGATCCTTTGCCTTTCTATTTGCTGGCTGGTTTAACATTAAAAACATGTCAAGAGCACTAATTGAATAATTTATTAACATAAGGGCTAATAAGATGGGTAATTGTTTCATAGTTGATCCATGCTCCTGACAGATAGATAAGGCTTAGCTAAATTATTTCATTACCTTAGGCAAAGGGATACTGCTCCTTAGCAATTTCCTAGAAACAGATGCTAAATAAATGGAAAGGAAGTACAGTATCTGGAAAGGTAGTTCACAGCCCAATCCTAACTTTCCATGCTGACAAGCAGCAGTGTTAAAATGGAAAAGAGGCCACTCAAGGGAAAAGGAAAATTCTCGTTAGATACAAGAATATTTGTCCCTTTGCTTTAGCAAAAGCCTCAGCAGCTTCTATGAGGATATTCAAGGAACACCAGTAAAATTGCTACTGTCTAAGTAGCTCTGAGTTGCAAAATCAAGCTCAGAAAGGAAAATAGGATCTGCCACCATTCTCAACGTCTCCAAAACCCAATCACTTTCCCCATCCAGTTCCACTCCTCCACTGCACAGAACTTACCTGCTTCAACCACGTGGACCTCACACTGGCACCAGCAGGGCAACATAGGCCTTCCTGCTGGAACCATGATGTCCGATACTGCTTCAATTTGTCTTACAGCACATTTGTGACATTGTAATCCAGTGGACTGCATGCTCGACTGGTGTTCAGTGGGTACAGAACTGTGCTATCAAATAATTTCATCAAACCAAATCTGCAGGTGTGTCCCCATATCCATGGAGATCCATTTCATGTGACACCCCCCACCAAATATTGAAATTGTGGATATGGGGGATAATGGTCTGTGTGGCCCCCAAATCCCAGGCCTCCTACACCCATTGATTGCATTGTAGAATTTGGGTCTAATACAATCCAACTTTCCATCACAAATGCAACTATACCAACAGCACCTGTGTGGCATCCTGTCACGGTCATTGATGCCTACTAAAGTAAGGGAACATTTGTTCCCCATCCCTTGTGGATGCATTGCAGCGACATCCATCCTAGAAAGTTGGATAGGATTAGGTCCCTACTGTAGCAAGAATGCCTTGCTTAACAATGACAAGCATACAAGGTTATAGTGATGGTCAGGCTGCTTCCTTAAAACAAGAATGATTGTAACAGAAAGTGGAAGTTAACCAATTCCTATTAAAACCAAATTTTTCCAGCTCTTTTCCAGACTCTTTTTCCAGACTGCCAGGAATCAGTTTGAACATCACTATAAGATTGTAAGCCTATAAAGCCTTCTTAAGCAAGATGTTTTTGCAAGTGAGTCGGTAAAGCAAAACATTAAGTGTCTTTCTGTCCGTCCATCCATCCATCCATCCGTCCATCCATCCATCCATCCATCCATCCATCCATCCATCCATCCATCCATGGATATGGAGTCCTGCCTATATAATCGAAACTGATTCTTCAGTTTTTTTTAATTTGAAAAGCAAATGTTTGAATCCTGGAGATCCTTTTTTGTTATTAGATCTGTCTTGGAATGTACTGTCAACAGTATTTTCTGTGGAAATCTTGATCAGCTTAAATGATTTTTGTCAACAACCTAGCAGCCAAGCAGATGCCTTCCTGAGCTTGCTTAAAGAGAGCATTAAGGTGTGAAGGCATATTTGAATTTCACACATTTGCAGAAGTATTACCTTGGGAAACGCAACGTGCAATAAAATGACAGGCTTTGACTGTGAAACTCACATTTCTCTTTTATTAGAAAAGGGACAAAAAGGTTTAAAATGTGAATTCAAAGGGTTCCTAATAACTTAAGTTGCCATGAATTATTTTTGAGTGGCTTTGCATCGTTTTTTTTATAAAGTTCATAAGTCATATCGGTAATATTTATTTAAATGCCAACAATCTGATTTAATGTTGGGTTGCTTTGTTTTGGACAGTGATGCACTGCAAAGATAGTTATAAAATATTCTGAATTTCAGAAATGTGGATGGCTTTAGTCTGCTGCTTTCATCAGCTGAAATACTTGGCCGATAAATAGTATTTTAACTTTACGAATTTGCTGTGATGCCCAATCACTGAGAAATAATTTATGGCAGCTCTCTCAGCGCTTACCACTTTTTTATTGACGATTGCCTCACTGTAGCTAAGGGAATAAGGCATTTATCATCTGGTATCTTAGACACTCTGCCTGCTATCCATGCTTGGGAAATGTATTTCATCACAGAGCTGTCCAGTCAAATGGATGATGTTTCTCTGTGCTAAATTTATGGCTCAATTACAATCAATCTTATACTATCAGTTCCCAGTGCATGTACACAATTAATACCAACAAAATGGAGAGCCATCATTTCAGGTGTCATATACTGCAAAAGCAAAGAAATATTAAATCAATGCTCCATCTTACTAGATAATTGGTTTTAGCAGATTCTTATGCTGAAATGCAATTTTCACCTGTACAGGTATAAGAGGGAACGGTATTCTTCTTAATGGCAAATGAATAATTTATTATTTTACAAAAGTAGAATAATAACAACAAAATAATAATAACAAAAGAAAAACAAAAGTTTTTCCACTGTCCTCTGAAAAGAGCTTGCAGAAGCAGATGGTTAAAGTTTCCGTTTACTAGAGAAGGATATTGTGTTGGGCTAAGGATATTCTGAGTCGACTGGATTATTCTCTAAACATCATCATTTTTATTAAGCAGGTACTTTCCCCCTTTTCAATGTCCTGGAAAAAGGGAATTGATCCCAGTGTTGTAATTTAGCTCTTGAGGGTTTTTCATGTGCTCAGCGGTACAAGTCCCCATCATTTTCACCGGGCAACATGGGAAGTATACTAATGAAAACCTATGAGAGTTATTGAACTTTTGATTAGAAAAGGATAAGCCCTGTTCTCAATGTCTCACTTGCAAAATAGGTGAAAAGAGTGTCCAGGACATGTACCTGTACTTTACCTGTACCTGTCCAGGACATGTACCTTAATATCAGAAAATGAGTTTCTAGGTCAGAGCAGATTTTCAAGTGGAGACAGGAGAGGGAATGGGGAATCTCTTAAAATCAGGTGTCCATGTTTTGCAAGCGTACCGATGGACAGTAGGGTTTCTATTTTTGTTTTAAATAGAACCAGTCATTGGTCACCTCCAAATCAAGGTTCTCCAGAGTGTTTAGGTACTGGCACTCAAATTCTATGATGATGAGGAAAAATACTATTATGGTCTAGACTGTCAAGGAACAAAATCAAAGTGATGGACTCTCCCTATAAGCAGATGCTCAACAAGCCCCTGAAGGAGATGCACTAGGAGGATTCCTGCTATAGGCAGAGGTTGGACTAGATGGCCTATTAGGTCCCTTCTAACTCTATCATTCTATAAATATGCTTCACTTTTTAACATGGGAAAAGTTTAGTTCACAATGTCATGCCATTGTGAATTAATACAGTAATGTTTTCCTATCCCACTTTCCAAGCTCCATAGAGCACAATAAAGCTTTAATTTGAGGAATGCTCCTTGACTGGCCATCTCCTAATTGCACAATGCAACATACCCACCATTGGCATGGCTTCATCAATGCTGGGAAGTTGGACAGGACTGGATCCTAAATAAGCTTAAACATCCTGTATTTCAGTTTTTGCTGTTTCACAGTGACATGTTATTTCTCCAGATGTACCTCACCATAGTAATCCTAATGGCTTGCGTTGCACCCTGGACAATCACTCACTTATGAGAAGAACTAGCTTTCATGACATCAGCATCATTTGGCCTCAGTCTTTTGCAATGATAAATGGACCACACAAAACCTACAACAATCCTCTTTCTTTGAAAGGATATAATTTATAAATTTCAACAGCTGACAGTTTTGAATTGCTTTTTTCTCCCCAAAGAGAACGACTGTCAGATTGTTGAGGGCCATCTACTCGTTTTGAACTACTTTCACTTAAATGCCTGAAAAACTTCAGGCTTTTCTTCTACAATAGAGGGTCTGAACTTTTGATTTCGTGGCATCCAGATAGATTGGGCAAAAATATCCATTTAGAATTGGTGCTAAGAAGCTTGCAGAGTTTAAGGAATCATTTAAAAGTTGGTTTGTTTTTTTATCCAACAAGCATATATCTAACAATCCTTATCTTATCTATCCTTATCTAACAGTCCAGTTAACATGCTACACAGAAAAGTGCATGCACCACCAATTAAATTGTATGACTGTGCAATCCAGAGTAACTACAGGAGCACGTAAGAGGCACTTACTCTGGATTGCTCTATGCATTTCCCATAGGTGGCACCATAACTATGTTGGTGTAAAAGGTCCCTTAGCTACTCTGGACAGTAGAGTCCAGAGTCCTTTTTTTGCTGGACAGAAGCCATTGTGCACATCATAATCTGTGACACTTGCTACACATCACAAAGGCTTGAACTACCTAGTTGTGGGCCATCACGTCAAGTACATTGGTTTGATACCCCCCGATTTCTGATGCAAAACAAATCACCAGATAATTTGGAAAGTCATCGCCGGCCCAGCATGCTTAAATGGTCATAGGTCATAGGTTTTACTTTTAGGTCATAGGTTTTTCAGGGTTATGTTACAGGAGATTTCTTTTGTTCCATCACAAACATTCATCTCTATTGCTAGACAGAGAGGTGCTTTTAAAAATATCCTCATAGTCTGTTCTTATAAAGCTGCTTCACAACCTGAGCACTGACAGTTGGGCATACCTGTGAATCAAATATCAGTTGAAGACACTTGGGAGGCCATTAAAGTTAATAAAAAACTGTAAGGCTAAGAAGCAACCACAGCCAAATGAGACGAGCAAGAATGACTCAGCAGCTTTAGGGGAGAAACATCATCTAGAACAGAGAGTGGGAAAGGATTAGTTATAACCCCTTAAGGGCTCTGAAAGATCAAGGGGAAAGTATGATTTCCTGCTAGTTCTTGCAATCACAATAATCTTCCACTGAATTCAATTATAGCCATATCTGGGTGCCCAAGATGGGCAGAAACAGAACCATTCAGACCACAGGTACCTAGTGCTGTTGCTTTGCTAACTTTCTCCTGCCAATGCTGGAGAAGGCAGAAGAAGTTCAGGCCTTAGTAGGGAATGCAATAGGCAGTAGGGAATGAGCAGCAAGAACGGCTGTTGAACTGTAACTGGCGTTCACTAGGCTGATATGCCTATCAGGCTACTTCTGAAGATGGCTTGCAGCATTGAGAAAGCACCATGGACACTCTTTTTATGTTTGATCTATCTCTAGCTTGGGCTGTGGGAGGCACAAGTGGTTAAGACACTGTGCCTGTTAATCAGAAGGCCAGGGTTCGAGACCCAAGTCTCCACAAGACAGGGTGAGCTCCTTTCCTTAGCCCAGCTCTGCGACGCAGCTGGAACAAATCGTATTGGCTCTGCTGTTCTGTTGGACTATTTCAGTGGCGTGGAGAGAGGGGATTTGCTGCTTGGGTAACAGCCTAGCCTCATATCAATCTATCCAGGCCTTTGTGCTTCGCATATAGCGTTGAGCAAGACACCATAGTCTTTAAAGACTGATGGATGCCCAGTATCTCTAGCTTGTTTAAGAGAAAACAAGATGTTAACCAGCTTTCCATTATCAACTCTGCCGCATAAAATTATGTGTGTGCATGTGTATGTGTGTGCATATGTTTTAAAAAATACTAATATTTGCCAGATGGTAGAAAGAATATAGAAACAGGGTGTGTGATATAACAAGCCCTTATCTAACAATCCAGTTTTTTACTGCTGTTTTTTGATGACTTTGGACAATGTTGAGTCCACTCAACATCTTCACTGGGCTAGCCTGATTCCAAGATAGGCCAGCCAACCTACACCAGAGAAGTGCCGGTGTATGTCTACTTAGGCTGGCCCAAGACAGATGGATCTGGGCTGGCTTAGTAGGGCTAGCCTATGCAGTTCAGCAGGCATGTGTGTTGAGGGCATGTGTGGCATGGCTTGGAACAGGGCAGTAGGCTGTATTCAGAGCCTTTTTCCAGGGAGACTTGCCCCCTCCCAGTTAGGCCACCTCAGGAGCAGGCATAAATCTGAGTAGACCCATAGGGGTCCATGATAAGCCAGAGTAGAAATGGAAGCAAAGAAAAATATTCTAAGTTTTAGGCTCGCCTAATTACCACTCCTGCCTCTCAACCCCAAGGTATGGCACAACTACACCAACCCACCTCACGATATGGCACAACTACACTTGTCCAGTGAGCATGCTGCCCTTGTGCTGCAGCAGTTAGGCCAGCCTAGAGGCCTCTTATCCCTGTGGATTTGGCCTGACCGCCAGCTCAGGATATGGCCTATTTAGGCTAGCTTAGCGGGACCATTCTCTCTGGCCTAAATCAGGATTGCCCCATATATGTGGCACATACATTTTAATCCATTAATTCAGTGCCTTCTCCACTTCTACTATGAGACCTCTGTGGAAAGAACTCCTGCAAACTGAAAAGAAAGAGAAAAGTAAACGGGAAAGAAGCAGGCATGATGCCTTCTCATTTGCTTCAGATGTGTCTCATCCATACGGCATCTCCAGCGGTAGTGGACTGAAGACAGATGGCAACAGTCTCAATTTCCAGCTCTTATGCAGCCATGCCAAAGGGGCTTGCATGACATCCAGAGAGGGGGCAGTCATGGAGGTCTCCTCAAGGTAATGAATAAATGTTCTCTTACTTCAGGGCTGTATTGCAGCTGAAAAGTTGGATGGGCCGTCAGATTGAAAAGCCTTTTCAGTGTCTTTTTTGCTACATTTTAAAAACTCATTTTTGTCTTTTTGGCCAGTCTTTTGCTTGTCACTTGATGTGAGCCACACCAATCACATCCCCCTTGCTCCACCTCTGATACAAGTCTGAGGTGACAGCTTATTGGTTATTCAAAATTTGTATGATTTCAGAAGAAGCACACCATTTGTCGATGATACATGTACGCATGTGTAGAGTCGTGAAAAAAGAGGGCATTGGTATGCTAGCTGATGATGCACAGTGGTTTTCTCCTTAAGGAAATATCAGATGATCTCAAACAAAGACCCCACGATGCGCTCAGCATTTACATGGTACATTTCAACAGCACAGAATGCACAGAATCAGACTGCGGTATACAAAATCATAATGCTTTAACGAGCCATAATACACTTTAAAACAATTTCCAAATACAATGTTGCTGATTATTCCACGCAAGGACCGCTAGGTCAAATTTAGATTTACAAACCACAAATCTGCTTTAAATAGAGTCATAAAATACACATTAGTTATGCACTCAGTATGTAATTACCTAGACAGACATTTTATCTTTTGGTTAATTGATTTTTTTCATATTTGTGCTTAATGCTTTGTTTAACACAGCTTTCCCAATGAATATTGATCTAATACTTTGAAACACTGAAGACCAATAAATACATCGACCTCAGCTACTTACCACACTTAACAGTACATGCAAGAGATCCACTAATTATGTGAACACTGCAGTGCAAGAGAAGGGATCTTATATCAACTTCTGGGAGCAAGGATTTCCCTTTTAGAAGCACTGGCCCTCTGATGAATGTTGATCTGCAGTGTGTATGTGTATGTTACCCTGCCTCTGAAGAGAAATCTTTCACACAATCTGTAAATATGGACTTCCATGCCTGGATCTACTGTATGAGTTAGCAGTAAAAATTCATGATATATGAATACAAACCACTGTTTTGAATTGTACACTTCTTCACTTGACTTCCACCTGTTGTCCCATCCTTTTCTGTCTTTCGCTTCTTGGAGAGTGAATGAGAAGGATGAAGGAGGGCTTATCTCCTTCTCCAACTCTGCTACCAATGATCACAGCAGGAGAAGTAGAGAAGGTGGTGGGACCACTACAATCCTCCTATTGGCTCTTTGGACAGAGAAGAATCTTACTGCCTCCTTAAACTGGTGCTGCTGTGATCCATTCCACCCCAAGTCTCCCTGATTCCTTCTCACCCACCAGCAGTATGACACTACCAGCTGAACAGTTTTGAAATCCTGGTGATATGAGGCTTTTTTTGCTTTCATGCCAGCAGCACGATGCTGTTATGCCAGCAGAACTAGCAGAGAGGCTACCATGCCTGCACTCATGGTATACACTCATGTATACTCATGGTATACAGTCAAACCTTGTGGTTCACTGGTATTCTGCAAAGATAGGATTGGACCATAAATTTAGAAACTGATTCTAAAAGAATTTGCAATATGGTTAGGATCCAGGACGTTAATGTGATATTACATAACCAAACAAGACAAACAAGTTGTACATCATGGGTGAAATAAGCCAACAACAAAGATCAAAGAAGCAATTTAATGGAAAAAAAATGTCTTCAATATTTCTAATCTGATGATGGAATCAACATTGATAGCAAGAACCTAAACATCTTGAGGGAAACAACCACAAGTTCAAAGCACTCAATAGCTTATCTCGCGATCAAGATAAATTTAAGTCATAAAATTCTGATTTGATCATACAGGTATCAATACAGGTATTTATATTATACAGTCATTAACATTAACAGTTTCCAAACAATTTATTACAGAAACAAATTGTAAATCATTCCCCACTACAGCCACTGGAATTTTCCCCACTAAAGTATTCATCATTGGAAGGAAAATTTACTCTAGCTGCATTGAAGAAGAGAGTCATGAACTGATTTTTACCAGCTGAACTACTCTGGAGTACAGATCTTAAGAACTTTGGTGACTGAGCGTAAATTAAACTGAATTTAAGTGTGATGAAACCTAAATGTTCAGGGCTTGTTGATTTATTCAGTACATATTTATCTTTCAAGTCCAGTTTAATGTTCCTTTGCTACTACTGTTTATTTGTATAAGGATCGCTACTGCTCTTTAGAAGCCCAATTCATCTTAATTTATGTAGTGCATTTAGGTCTGACTTACATGAGAAGCAAGAGTTATAGGCTCCATATTCAGAAAACAGCTTCGTTCATATACTTTCATCAGTGTACCATATTTTATTACCTCTGTTGATTGGAAAATAGTAAATGGTAGGAACTACTTGATGAGCAGAGAGTGAAGAAACACCGCTCGGAGCACTCAACCCTGTGCTAAAAGAGGGATTCAGGGTGTAGGATAAAATAGCATAACTTTCCTGTACTTGGCTGCATCAGAGGCTGATTTTCCATTTGCCAACATCCTTTTGGATGCAGTTCTAACCTCTTCTTAGGCCAGCATAAGCCCCGACATAAATCCTGTGCTGACGTGGAGGTGTCACAAAAGTGCCATTAGGCACTTCTTCCCCACTCTGGGGCGGGGGGGTTTAAGCCAGTGCACAGGAGTATGCCGACCTCCCCACACCACCACGAGAAGATATGCCAGGTAAGTTAGGAAGGCCTAAATTGGTTAGGACTGCACCCATTGATTCTGCAGCACAGCATTAGGAGTCAGCGAGTTAGATACAGTATTGGCATCTGAAGGATACCATCTACTGTAACATCAACCCAATTTGCTGCATTGCCTTCATTTGCTTTCTCTAGGAGTCCTTCACAATCCTTTTTTTTAAATCAAATGAATAGGGCTTTCTGGAAAGAGGGCTTCATAAGAACACAGCAAGAGCCCAGCAGGATCAGGACCAGGGCACATGTAGTACAGCATCCTGTATCTCAGTGTATGCCATTGGATGCTGCATGGAGCACATAAGACTACAATATACAAACTTTTATCTCACTGCCACTTCCTTGCATCTGTCATTCTTTTTTACTTTATCAGTTCCCTTAGTTTCAGTGTCAAAACCTATAGTGTGTCAAACCTAATATTTTCATGTAGATCGTTGTGCAGTTTCACTGATTTTATCACTGAGGAAAAGCTAGACAGCAAGAGCTGGTTAATACTTTCTAATCACCAAATAATTAATCAAGTGGCAAAATAATCCATATTCCTCTGGGTAAACAAGAAAGCATTATTAGATCTTTTTAACAATTGCTGTATCCTGTAAAAATGCTTTCAATTTTTTCTATGTCTGATTGCCATTTAAATTGCCACATAACCCAAGGAACGGCCTGCATTTGGGAAGGGAAAATAAAGGCTACTGTCACTTTCACAATCCTGAACTGAACAGATTTTGATAGGAAGAAAGCACATTGCACTTTAGGTTTGTCATGGATTTTGCCTGAGGAAATTTGCTGTTCATGATCCTTTAAATAATTGTGGTCACCAGCCTGCCACTTCAAATACTTAATGCTACTGTGACTGGCTGAGACACCTAATTAACTAAATGGCAGAATGGCTGGTTAATGAAAAATAGCTGATTGCTCTATCACCCGTTGTTGCTACACTTATTATGAAGGAACGAGCTGGTCAAAGATAAGCATGTGGCATTCCCTTTGATTGCCATGTGAGATCCTTCAGCAGGCTCTTGACTTTCCCACTAAATTCAAGTTGGGAATGTGTACATGAATCGTGCACTAGGGTAAGTAATAAAAGAGGACACAGGCAGTCCAATCCTAGAATCGTGCACTATGGTAAGTAATAAAAGAGGACACAAGCAGTCCCTGGAGTACAGGAACTGCTATGACACTGAAATGGCTGTGGTATCCTGTAAGCAACTGGGCAGCCACAAGTGGTTCCTTGAGGAAAGAGACTTTTGTCCCCCTTCCTATAAGAAAAGGAAGTAACCCAGCAATGGGGCTATTTCATTCTGCAGCAACCCTTGGACTGCTGTAGTATCAAGAGTCTGTTTCATGCCATATTGCCTGACATGGAGGCTGTGGATCCCACATACTTGTGCTTCTCCTATCCCGTCCTGTCCTGTCCTCCTCCTGCCCCACTCCCTCCCCAAGCACGCTACCTCCATTCCTTCTGTCCAACCCCCAATGCTGGATCTTCCATTACTTAGTGCTCTCTTTTCTTTGGTGACCCCAGAGCCACTAATCCCCAAATCCAGAATAACTACGGGAGCACATAAGAGACTTTATATGCACCAGTAGTTACTGTATCACCTACTGAAAACCTATGGGAAATTCATATTGAAATCCAGAGTAAGTTGTTCTTACACCGGAGCAAGGACTCCCCGTAGTTACTCTGGATTTTCCCATAAGCCAACTGGCACTCAGAATCAGTATCAGACCACTGACTTCTTTACTGAAGAAACCATTTGCCTGTACCTGACCCTGCCATCCCATTTATATATTATAGCAGCTTCCTTTGATAGTAGCTGTGTGGAATAAATACAGCAACATAAGTTTTTAGTACAGTACTTGAAAAGGCTAAGAAGTTACAGACTATTCCACTCCACATTTTAAAATGTGCATGAATGTGATAACTTTAAGATAAGTAGCTAGGTAAACAATATTCAAAGAGGCTTTCCTTACTATGCAGAGTGATGAACGTGCCTTCATTTTGATGAAGAGGAACAATTATGGGATGAGCTGTTAATCTCACCTGTGTAAACAAAACAGATAATCAGAATTAATAACCAAGCAGAACATGTGAGCACAAGGTATTTCTTTCTCATTTGTCTTGGAACAGCATTATGACTTAAATTTGATTCTTAGTGCCATGGGAGGCAGGGCCAATCATCTGATCCTCCTGCTTTGGTTGGTATCTTTTTTATGCTGTCTTTATAAATTGGCATTAGCTTTAATATTTGTGCTGCTGTGGAAATTACAGTATATCAAAACCATGCAGAGAACAGTACATCATGTTCTAAGCCTGATATGCCAAAGGCCCCAACGTAGATAATGTTTCAGGGGGAAATGCCATCAAAGGCAGACCACTCCATCAAATGTGTGATATTGAAAGAAATGAGTTTTTAGGGGGCACTTGGGGGGAAACTGGGGCAACCATGACTTTTAGGGGCAAGTCTGGCCTGCAGATTGCATTTTTGCACTTTTGCATTAAACAAACAAACAAACAAATAAATAAACAAAGAACGAAAGGTTCAGCGCATGGACATGCACCAGCCATCCTGCACCAATGCAGACCTTAGGAAGTGTGAATCTGGGTCGGCTGAACTTCGCCAATGCAGTGGTCTGGGTGGCATGAGGAAGGTGGGGAGGAGGCAGGATGGAAGTGTTCTGGGGTAGGAAAGGGCAGCAGAGGGTGGATGGGGGCATTCTTTGGGTGGACAGGTGGGGAGTGGGGGGCAGGGTCAGGATCTGTGACATGTGCTGAATATTAATGACATTCCTGGACATCCTGAGGGAGTCCAAGGCTGCTTGGATTTGTGCTACTAATTTGAGGTCATGACGATTCAAATAGCCCCGTTTGGACTGCAAATGGGCTTTTCCTCTTGCCTTGGAGTGAGCCACTGGCTGCACAGAATTTGCACTGGATTCTAGTAGATCAGGCATACCAACCTGCCTGTGCCAGTGGAAATTATGATTGCTACCCTAATAACTTAAACAAAAGGAAGTTGCTGTCCTGGTATTTAAGGTAAACTTAAATATTAGAAACACCCTCCTATTCAGTATTTGATGGTCAAATTCACAGAAACACTGTTTCATCTGGATATTGTTATATAACAACAAAAAAGATGTGCCCCCCTCCTATACCCACAGGGTTCTATTCCAGAACCTTTGGTCATTATCTAAACCACAAAGAAGGGCAAACATCTTGCCCACCATCTAAAGGGTCTTCTGAGGCTAGCAAAGGCCATGGATGTCCACCTGTAGTCTCTATCCAGTGGTGGGCTCCAGCAGGTTCAGACCTACTCTATAGAACCAGTTGTTAATGATAGGACACATAAAGTTTAAAAATAGCCATTTAAAAGTAGCTGCCAGGTGGGCATAGAACCGGTTGTAAATTTCTTTGAATCCCATCACTGTCTCTATCCAATACACACTAAGCCTTAGAGCTCAAAATGTGAAACTGTTTCATGGAGAAACTAGAAATAATGTTTTAGGAGGCATGAAGAGCCCCATATCCCAATTGCATATATGGGAACCATGGATATGGGGGTTTCTTAATATCTAGCAATCCCATTTTATGATGAATAGCCCTTTTTGGGGGGACAGGGTGACCAGATGTCATAACCAAAAAAGAGGCGTAAAAATACTCATATATGTTGTTTTCACATGCTTAATTAAAACATTATATTACTTATTATTATTAAATTTAAAACTATTACATAAAATTAATTAGATATAGTCAAGAATGCTAAATGCTGCCTGCTTACAATAAACACAATAAAGATTTTTTTCCAGGACATAAGGCTAATAAAGATGACATGTCCCAAAAAAGAGGACATGTGATTATCCTGGGGATGGAGGAATAGATCTGATCCAACAGTAAATAATTTTGAGAGGTTTATGTTTGTGTTGTTTCTGCTTTTACACACAGCCTTCTGCTTTTACATACAACTAGCAATTCCAGCTCACTAGGATCACAAAGTTGAAGCTGAGAATCATCTGTGAAAATGCAGTTGGTAGGTACCAGTTACTGCTCCTAATAGGTGTTATTTCAGTGGTTCAGATATCACAGTTATAAATATCAATGACATCACTGTTTATCCAGCTGAATTGTAACTTTACTGAATCAAAAAATGTTTCTTTTCATTTTCACTCTGTAGGTCTGTAGGTAAAAATAATAAACATTGCTTTTTTGAATGATCAAGATGATTAATTCATGTATGCAATACTATTTTTCTGGTGCCAGTACTCACCTGCTGTTACTCATAGGTACTCACCTGTGTGTGTGTATGTATGTGCGTGTGTGTACCAGTGCTCACCCACAGCGGTGTCGGTACGCACACAGAGGTGCTGGTACCCACAAAAAGACCCCTGCATGTATGTGTTACTACCAACTAGGATGGATCAAAAAAGCTACATCCTAACCATGTCTACTCAAAAGTAAGCCCCATTGTGTTTAATGGGTCTTACTCCCAGGAAAGTGACTTTAGGATTGCAGCCTAAGATATAAAGTGCAACAGCTCTCTAAATCAAGGGAAAGCTATATTTAATTCACTCTTCCCCAGTGTCCTCAGACATCTAGTAAAGGAATTAACGGTAACCACCTCCTCTAAACACAATAGAAACATTACATTACTTTGGGAAGCCTCTGTAAAGACATAAAAATTGAATGAATAAAGCATCAGGATATAATCAGCGCTAAACTTCAAGAATGGGAGGATTCAAAACACTAGCATACACGAAGGGGTTTGGGGTGGGCAAAAGCCCAGGGTTGCACCCAGTGGTGGGATTCAAATAAATTAAAAACAGATTCTATGTCCTAATAGCATAAATTAACAACAAGTTCTATGTCCTAATAACCTAAATTAACAACAGGTTCTATGTCCCATTAGTAACCGGTTCTCAGAACCAGGAGCTCATTAGCAAAGGGTTCTATAGAACCTGTGAGAACCCCCTGAAGCCCGTCACTGACATAGGAAGGCACTACTATTACCCTTTCCCCACCCTCATTTTTTCAAAGCTCATTTTTCATAATTAGTCAGAAACACCCATGACAGTCAATAGAAGAAAGGGAAGGGAAACCTGGGGGTTTCACAATAGTGCTGTAATACATTTCTGCACCACTCCTGGGGAAAGGTTTGGTCAGTGCACAGACATGCGCTTGCCTCCATACATAGCCATAGGAACGGAAGACCAATGAGTTGTGCTAGCCTAAGATAGGTTTGCACCCAATATTACAGTGCTTATTAAATTTAAAACTAATGTCAAATTTGTTACAACTAATTTGTTAATTACAGCTTGTGGGTGAGCTGCTGGGAGTGGAAACACCCTGGCATATTTTAAGGACAGGATTAGGCCTTTAAATATTGCTGGTTTGAAGTTTTGTTCTGTTTAAAGTTTTGTTCTTTGACAAAACTGAAAACAAAACGTAGCATGTTCTTTTTCACGCTAGTCCAAATAAAATCTTCAGATGCTAAACACCACTTTAAGAGGCACCATTCCCTTCTGAGTGTGAGAGAAGGGGGGAATATCTCGTCTTAAGAGTGATCACCCTGGCTGTGACATATGGAAAGAAAAAGAATAGCATTTCTTCTGCCCTTCATCTTTAAATGTATTGTTTTTTCCCCTCAGATGCAAACCGACATCCATTATGCAGATGTATGGTTGCCATATGTCCTGTAAAACTAGGACAGTCACAGTTTTGGGGGATTGTATTCACATATTGTCAAGAGTGACAGGGGTCTCTTGCGGAAGAGATTTAAGGCAACCCTAAGCAGAGAATTATGGCAACCCTATTGCAATTATGCAGAGAATTATGGCAACCCTATACAGAGAATTATGGCAACCCTAATTAATTAATTAAATCAGATGCAATCTTCAATTGGGTGATAGACAGCAAGAAAAGGAGGAATCGTAATCTGCATTTAATACCCCTTTGTTACAATTTATGTTGCCTCGTCTTCTCTCTTGCTTTCAGCCATCTTTTAAAATATATGCATATGCTCATATATATTTTTCTTTCATAAAACATAGCATATCAGGATTTCACTGATCAACAAGTACAGTACATACCAAGAACTTGTTGCTCAGTCAGAATATTTTGCATTATCAGCTTCTAGAAATGCAAGTTTGGGGCATTTTTCCAGCCATCAGAAATGTCAGAAGGATTCATTGTATTTCCAGACTTCTGCCATATTTTTAATGGCTTCCTGCTGAGCTCAATGCAGGGAAGAAGCTTGAGACTCAGAAATATTTGAGGTTAGATTCCTGGCTTTGCCACTTTCTGTTACTGTCAGGCACACTTATTTGCTTGTACCCGAAAAGACAGGAAGACAGATTTTAAAGAAATCAAACCCCAGTGAATTTCAGCAGTAGGTTTAGGTTAGCCTCACATAGTTGTTCATGCTTAAGAAATAAGAAAGGAACAGAACATTTATGTAGCAGACTGGAGACTTGTGAAGAAAGTTTTGAACTGTTACATTTTGAACATGCATTTTCAATGCTCAAAGCCAGGGGGTTTTGACAAGTATGGCAGTGGCATAGTAGTAAATTTTAAAGTACTATATAAGAGCCCATCGGACCCATCATGATGCCCCTATATCCCCAGCCCATGAAGATTATAACTTCCATTTAAGTATTGTCTTCTCTTTCTACTTATTCCTACATCAAAAATTATCATGCTCATTTGAAGAACTGACTCATTTCATCCCAAACCTTTGCTATGAGTTGCAATAGTTTTGATACAAATGAATTAAAAGTAGGAAATGGGAATAAAAATATCTGAAATAAGAGGCATGTAAGCCTACAATCCTTAATAACAGGAAATAAGTTTACATCAGTATTTTCATCCAAGTGCTGCATACTTCTATCTAGGCCAGTGGTGTCCAAACTCTTTGGCAGGAGGACCACATCATCTCCCTGACACTGCGTTGGGGGCTGGAAAACTAATTTACATTTCAAATTTGAATAAATTTACATAAATTTCCATATAAGAATGTATTTGAGAGAATTACAAGGCTTGCCTATGGTTCAAAATCAGGGATAGTGTTAACCAACTTAACACAGTTGGTTCTTGTGCAATTCAGCCCAGCTGCCCAGGACCCCTTTTGGAGAAGGACAATCAGTCCAGGACCCACCAGAAATGATGTCATCAACCTGGAAGTGATGTCATGGCTGGAAGTTACATCAAGCAGGGGCTCCTCCATGTTTAGTCAGAAGTAAGTTCCATTGTGTTTGATGAGACTTACTCCTAGGAAAGAATGGATTGTATACTCACCCACTCCTGGTTCCAAAAGTGCCAAAATTGGTCCCTAGAAGCAATATCATAACATGACATATATCTACTTTACCTGAGCTGCCATCAGCCTCAGGCTCACTACTGCCACCACTCCTTCAGGTGAGTAAGGGTGTACCCAAAGCAAAAAATTCTACTATTGGGTCATGCATCTCTCTCTCTCCTTCTCTCTCTCTCTCTCAGACACACACACACACACTTTCAGATACTCCACAGAAGTGGGTTCTCTTCTGTTTTCAACCTTAATTATATTTTTGCACGTATGTTATTGTTTCTTTATAAGAAGCCAAAGCTGCAAGTTTCACAAGCTAAGTGCAATTTAGATAATTCATATGGCTTGCAGCACAATTATTATAGCTTTCTACTTGCTAGAGTGCTGCATTTTTGATGCCCTTTTTCTAGGCACTTCCTAATAGTCTCCATTACTAATTCTTTCACGGGTATGAGCTCATTTAACTGAGTTTGCATTTTCAGACAATTCATACATACTTGCAATACCTACTTGTTACTTTTTCAAGTATTTTGCTGTTGGCTAGCCTGTGTAACAAAACCCATCAGTCAATTTTCCTAGGTAGTCCCCCAAAAATGATGTGCATATCTGTGTTTCACTGTCTGCTGCCTTTCTACTTCAAATCCAGTCGTCACACCAGAAATAACAGGAGGGGATACAGAAAGGTAGTGGTGGATCAGATCCACGAAAAGAATGGGATTAGTTGTAGCACTGCACCATGCAAAATAACCTATTTTCTCCCTTCTCAGATTTTTGCCAGCATTTTTTTTGGTACAATTTCGAGTAGCCCCTTTGCACTGGAGTTTTATCCAGGGTAAGGGAAAAAATGCACCCTTACCTCAAGGAGACCTTTAACTTGCTTCTTCCCAGTGCAGCATGGTCCAGGTAGCCCTTCTGCTTTGATGCTGGTTAGGATTGGCCTGTCAAATAACACAGAGCAGAGCCTTATTAGATGTTGCCCTGGGCCATCTTGCTGACTGATTAATCTTTCTCTCTACCCGTGAAAATCCCTTTTTTTCTTGCATGCAGATTTCTTGCAAGAAAAACCCAGCTGGATTTTTCTTGATTTAGTGAGTAACAAGACATATTTGCCTGCCAACTTAGCAGTTCAAAAGAGTGGAATTGCAACTAGATAAATAGGTACCATTTTGGTGAGAAAGTAGCAACTTTTCGTGCACCTATTTTGTTTAGTCATGCCAGCCAAATGACCAGAAAGATGTCACTGGACAACACTAGCTCTTTGGCTTCAAAAAAAAAAAAAAAAAAAAAAAGGATGACCATGACCCTTGTTAGGACTTGAGGGCAACCAGTGGGCGACAACTTATGATACATTTACATATTTATTTCTATTCTGGTTCTTTTAACTTTTAACTAAACTTTTCTGCTTCCTCCTGTGATTATCACGTATTGAGCGCAATCCTGAGTAACTATGGGGAATCCTTGCTTTGGTGTAAGAACAATTTATTCTGGATGGCAATATGAATTTCTCATAGGTTTTCATTATGTGGTGCAGTAACTACGGGTGCACGTAATGTCTCTTACGTGCTCCCGTAGTTACTCTGGATTGCAGGATATCTCCCTGATCCGTTCAGCAACCTTATATGCATGTTTTATAAATAGTGTTTGTAAAGCTGATGTAAAATCTAACGGGTTTATGGCAGAGGTCATGAAATATTGAAAAGTTTAACCGCAGCTGTGAGATAAAGAGGCACTTCTCCCATAGGCCTAAAAGCCGAGATATTCATACACTACTCAGGTTCCTCTGCCATACAGGGACAAACAGCGCCCTGCTGTTTGGAATTTTAAAAAAGGGAAGAAAGCATAATCTGGAAGCCTGCATTAATATACAAGGATATGCCAGTTTTCCAGGTAGCTTTAAAATGACCAAAGTCATAAAATTGTAAGGAAAAAAATTAATTTTATATTATTTAAATCAAAATTATCTTTTAAAACAGTTAATGTCAACTGACAGGCAGCAACTCCATTTGCTTCTTTCTTTTCTCCAGTCAACTTCACAGCAGAATATAAATGAGGACTGTTGAAACAGAAACATTTCACTCTGCATAATTAGCATAAAGGGGAAAATGTAGATCCATTTTCAATGCAATTCTTTTAGTTCTTTTCTTTCAAAAGTCTTTTGTTGTGAAAATGGTATGAATAAAATAGCATAATCATTGGTTAGAAAAGAAACTGGAAACTTGAAGAAAATGCTTTTCCACTAGAAAAATGATGAAATGTACAGTGGCTGTGAACACCAGAATCCCAATCTAACAAGGGTGCTCAGGTGGCAAACAGATGCCTATGCTATGGAAACAGATGTGCACCCTTATTCAGAGCTTATCAAGGCCTTCTCACACAGTACAGATGTGCCGGTGATGGCAAATAATTTTAAGAGTGCGAGAGCAGCTGTGTCCAGGTGCAGAGGTCAGTAATGCTGGCACTCCATGGACTTTAACACTACCCGCCCTACACATGCATACACACCAAGCAGTTTGCTACACTATATATCAGAAGCATGAACCTGCAGAATGCAATTTGTCTCAAGGTCCACAAGGCATTTGTACCATCTGTACAATATCATAGTGCCCTGTGACAATCTGTTTGGAGGGAACCTTCTGCTTAAAGCAAGCAGAGGGACCTAAAACCAGGATTCCCTAATTGAAAAACATCATTGTAGTCAGTTGCCACTAATACTGATACGAACATAAGAACTGATCTGCTGGATTAGACCCAGGGCCTATCTAGTACTGGTTCCTGTATCTCATTGTTGCTCACCAGACTCCTCAAGGAGCACACAAGACTACAAGCGATCGTGTCCTGATGCTCTCTTTTGACTCTGACAATCTTCCAAAAGTGCTCAAGACTGGTCTGAATATTTGTCCAGTAAATTTATAAAATATTCAGTAAATTTATAAAATGTGCACACCTTACTGTAGGAAATCCTCTCAGGATCCATTGCTGGGTCTGATAAACCTTGGGACTGTGGTATAAAGCCTCTGCCTCAACTTATTGTTTGTAGTTTCAGTGCCATGTTTCAAATACCAATGCTTACATCAGCCACAATCCTTTAGGAAATATCCAGTTCTACAGAGGACTTCCGTTCAGGCCTCAAGCACAATAATAACTGAACAATAGTTGAAGTGTTGCGTAGAATGCTCTCCAGGGCATCTGGTATAAACCAGATATGACCCTTTTCTATATCACAGCAAGGGGTTGGGGATATTATTTGAACAATGCGTCAGTTCCAGTGGTATAAACAGAATGGCTCCCATACTTATGTACTACCAGATTACAATTGTTTGAGATACAAGCACGACTAGCTGGGGTTTTCCTCTCTGGTAGTATTGTGAGTCATAGCAGCTCCTAGCTCTAGCACTCCCCGCACAAGCCAGCTAGCTACAGGACTTTGAGATCCTGCCACTCAGTGGAAGCATAGCTGGGGGGGGATGAAAACAGTAAGCACTGCAGATGTTCAAAAGTGCCATGTAAGCAGGTCCTCCAATTGCTATCAAAGCAATTCCAGGCAGTTATGGCAATGTGCAACACTTGCCAAACCAAACACTGTCTCTATTGCTGCCCCCAATGGGGCTTTGAGTTGGAGGAGCTGCTTACATGACACAATACGGTGTCTACAATACTTAGTTTTTGCTTATCCTCTAGCTATGCTATGACATTCCTTCCCCTGCACTGTAAGGGTTTCCCCTCTCCCCACTTGCCATATCCAAAATCTGTTATGTAGTCTGTTCAACTGACAGGGATTATAATAGTTATTATTTTAATTGGGACCTATTACGTTAACTTGTGTATGCAAACGAGGGAAATAATGGCTCATTTGCCAAAGGTATTTAAAGAGCAAAGATGGGGAATGGAGAGGGAGCAAAAATCACTATTATCTCTGTGTTACAGTTGGGGAAGGAAGGCAGCGAGAGATGGTGTGATTTGTTTAAATTCACCCTGAAAACTGGAAAAAGACCCTGTGAACATATTGCGAGTCCCACCCCAGCACTTTAATTATTAAACTCTCAAGAGCAATTCCCAGATCCTTCATTTGACAGAAATGACAAGTATTGGGGGCAAAGAAATTATCTAGCCTCAATTCCTTCCAAGATTAAGTCTCTCCCAAAAGGCTTTTAGCATGATGAAATTGCTCAGAGAACCCTCTTGAATCAACTTAACTATTGTCCTTCAAATACATTTTCTAGTCCTATAGAGGCAAGGAACACAACTGTGGTAGTTTGCCACTTCTACAAATAAATAAATTACATCAATCCACATGCAGAAAGATTTGTGATTGCTGAGAGGAGGCCTTTCATGTGACTCACTCGAAGTTCAAATGCAATTCTCAGGCAATTCAACAATAGGATGCTTCCCAAAAAATTGCACATACAGGCTCTAGTTTCTTCTTCTTCCCTTTTCTTCCAGGGCTTCTTGATTCCAGGTCTCTCACCTTTGTTTTGAAAAGAAGCAAGATATTACAGAAACCATGCCTTGGCATTGAGAATATAGGTATGCCAGTCAGAAACAAGGAGAACAAGAAGGTTCCTGGGATCAAAATTGTCACTGAGTTTTCTGTGGATACCAGGGTTGGCAGCTCATCTGAGGAGTCAACCTGACCGCAACTGTCAGCGCTTGTTCTCACACTTGCTTGTACAACATTTTGTGACAGTCAGAAACTGTGGCCCACCTGACAACCATGTTTATAATATTTATAATAAGACATGTACAATTTGGCCGTAGGAACTGTTATCCCTGTTTTGTCCCTTCTTTACAAAAGATTTGAAGAAATAGCTCTAGTCCATTTTCCTAAG
The DNA here is from genome assembly GCA_030015325.1 of Cryptoblepharus egeriae. NCBI lineage: Eukaryota > Metazoa > Chordata > Lepidosauria > Squamata > Scincidae > Cryptoblepharus > Cryptoblepharus egeriae. The sequence continues at coordinate 23,240,477 of JAREYC010000005.1, read as the reverse complement.
CTCCTGTCAGCAGTGGTCCCCTGGTCTGTTGGTGTTGGTCCCCTGTGTGAAGCCCTTCCCTCGGGGTGATGTGGGTGGACGGCGTGGACCCCTCTTCCACAGGGAATGGTCCTAAGGAAAGCCCCTCTGGTAAATAAGGCCAAGGAGACAAGGGAGGCATGTTAACTATAGCATCTTTACTCGCTTTCATGATAGGAGGTTTCAGGCTTCATTGCAACAGCAAGGTAACAGATGAGTAACAGGTAATAATCCCCAGTAAGTATATAGTCACCAAGCACCCAACTGTCCAGTAAATGATCGGTAAGTACCAGTCCCCAAGCAACAACTTCAACTTTCCTCCTCACATTCCGCTCTATCTTTCTCCAGCCTCCTTTTCTTCCTCCCCTCTCCTTCCTCCTTCTCCGGCCTAAACTTCCCACTCCTTTCACACCTCTTATTCCCTCCAGATTCCCCGCCCAGGGGGAGGTCTTGGGGGTGGTGGAACCTCCTTCCACCATGCAGGTTCTCTGTCAGGTTATGGCCAGCCTGGCAGCTTGCCTTTCCAGTCCTCCCTACTGGGCTACCATGTCATGCCCCTCGCCAACTTCCTCCTCCAGGCAGGCATTCGTTTGGGTGGTGGAGGTGGTGTCACTGGTGCTTCTGTCGTCTCCTCTTCGTCCGCTGCAGCACCCCCTCTTTACTCCCATCATCTCCTGTCACATCCTCTCCCATGGTGGGGGTCTAGAAGGAAACACTTGGTGGGGTCTGCAGGAGCATAAAGGTTCCACATCCTCATACGACCAGTCCAAGAACATTAAGTCCTCTGCCAGATCTTCTTCCGGCATCTGGCGTCGAGCACCACACCCATCATATGCATATGCCCCTTTCCCTTAAATCAGACATATGATCCCTTATCCCTTAAATCATCATAACATATGCCCCTTTCCCTTAAATCAGAAGCTAATTTTTGTGTAGTAACACAGTAATAAAAATGTAGTATTATTCAGCAACTCTCCCCCCCCCCCACATTTCCTTCAGGTTTTATCACTTTTTACATTGTAAAAGTGCAATATTTTTTATGAAAAATGAAAAATGCTACTCATGCAATATTTACTTTTTTCCTCAAGAAACAGAGAAAATATCATTTGCTGAGCTACACATGACTGTCAGTACCAGAAATATGAAAAACACTTCATTAATTCTGGTGCCACATTAATCCTTTTTTCTTTCTTTTTAAAACAATAGAGCTCAACTATTTTTAGAAAGCAGTTGTTCTTTTATTTAGTCTGCCAAATATTTTCAACACGAACCTCAAAGAAATAAAACAAGCTGTTACATTTCAGTGCTTGTAGGAAGAGAAGGAGCATAAGAGGTCTTGTGGCAAACGGTACTGCTTTTATTTATTTCCTATTCTAATTCATGTGACATATTTGTGAATCTCCTTTCTCATCCCAAGTCCTTCATGAGGATGGCTGTACCAGAAGCAAACACATCCAGAGCCAATTTTTTTCAGGCTTTAGGGAAAACTCTGCTTAAGACTTTGCACATTAATTTGGTTATCATTCCTCTTTCATCTTGTTACCCTGCTGACCCCAAGCGAAATTTGTCATCGCAAGATGGTCATCTAACAGTACAGGCTAAGACAGCTCAGTCGACATGTGAAAAAGAACGACAGTAAAACCAAAGCCTGGAATAACAATTCAAAAAAACCAGGAACAAAACTAATGGAAGAAAGAGAAGATCATGCTAATTCAAACGGAGGAGACTGAAATTGGCATTGTAATGGGTATAGCTGCAATCCTTAATACACTTTCCTGGGAGTAAGACCCACTGAACACAACAGGGCTTACTTCTGAGTAGACATGGTTAGGATTGCACTGATTTTCTGTTCTGCTGTTGCTGAGATAGGAACACCAAAAGGAACTGCAGGGCCCGACAGCAAAACACTGAGGTCAAAGTTGTTAGTAATACATACAAATTGTTGTCTCTAACCTGCTCTGATAACAAACAGCCAAGGCAATAGCCATAAAGGGACCCAGCTCATACTTGTCCTTTCTTCCACAGCCTTTCACCAACTACCAGAACAACACCTCAGCATATTGTCTCTTCCTTTTCTTGAATGTTACTCTCTGATAAAACATCATCTGGTTTGTTTTATATTGCATCTTGGTGGCCTCCTCAGGTTTCTACTACCTATGTGGAGAACGAGGACAATGTGGAGAACGAAGACAAATACTGTACAAGAAGCACATGTGGGAAATGTCAGTGGAGGACAAAGCAATTACAATGTCTAGTAGTGGATATTCAGTCTAATCCTAACAAAACGTAGCTATGGCAATGTGGTACATGCTGCATCCTGCAGTGAGGGCAATCGGTGAGGCCTCCTCGAGGTTGAGAACATTTTTTCCCTTCCTTTGGGGCAACACTGCAGCTGGATCAGCACTGGAAAGTTGTTTAAGATAGGGCTGAGAGACAGTTTTTTCCTTAACATGGATGGTTATGCTATACCATAAACAATTATTTTCAACCACTGTTTCACGGCACACTGGTGGGCTACAGATGGTTTACAGGTGTGCCATGGGACTTTGAATCATTTATATATAGGACAATTTTGGGATTTGAGCTCTCTACCAACAGCATGGAGTGCCTTGATGGTGTGCCTTGACAATTTTAGAGCCTCGTAGGTGAGCCATGAAATGGAAAAGATTGAAAAATCACTGTCTAAACAAACATGCCAGGAGCCAACTTTTGACACTTGCTTTCTCCCTTCTGTCTCTCACTGGTAGTTCTGGGATGCTTGGCGATTTGGTAGGTCTTTGTTACCACCACTGAGGCTGTGAAACCAGGGGCACCAATGAAACCTTAGAAAACGTCCCTTTCATAACTGAAAAGGGATCTCCCAAAATCTGTGGGATTCTGACTATATCAAAAGTTAAAAAGGAGAAAGAATTCTGTGATTTGCAGGAGTGTGGCACACTCTCTTCCTTTTGAACTGGATCTTGGCAGGCGATGAAAAATAATATGAAGGAATCTGTGATTAAGTAAGATTAAATAAAGTAAGAATCATAAAGATCAAAAAATAAGACTCATATAAAAGACTGTGAGTTGGATGACAAAAAGAAACTGAAACGTGAAAAACCGAATTAAATCTCTTAGAATAAATTGATGGATGATCTACCCATTTCCTCTATCCTTAACTTCTCATATTGTTTGGGAAAAGAAGGCAGGGTCTGGATGCTGCACTTCTTCAAGCAGTGTACCTTTGTTAATGCATGGATGACCCAGCAATGAAAAGGCAATTGCCCATAATCCATCCAAGGATATAATGATTTTATGGGGTGTCATGTGGTTGTTTTGTAATGGTACTTGTGTTCAAAAAAAGGCTACTGCTGGAAGTTGTCTCAGCTGCTGTTAGAATACAATCACAGAAGCTTGCAGAGGATAGAGTTATAAGTGCCCAAAACTAGGCCAAAAAAAAAAAAACCGGTATGATACCACCATTCTTAGAATGTTCAGACATTCATGACAGCATAGTAATTGTAATAGTATTTCATGACAGCATAGTAATTATTGACAATTCCTAGGATTTTATGGCAGGCACCACTGTACTTGTATTCTAGTACAGCTGCTGATAGCACACATTTTCATGGTGTGGTTTTTTAGAATGAATATGGCAATAAGATTTTTAAAAAACAATGTTGTATTCATTTGTTCTGCTGAAACACAGTTTCACTTTAGCACAGTACTGAACCATGCAAAAATTACATTTTGCAGTCATGGATTTTTCATAAGTATTAATAGCCATAAAATGAATGCTAGCTAGGGGAGTGAAACAAATTTCCATAAAATCTTGGGATGAAACATCCAGAACTGCCAACAGATGTGTATAGCTTTCCAAGGAAGTTTAAGAAATGGAGCACAAAGCCTTTCAAAACAGAGAAGAAACATACTTGAGCCTTCCCCCAGGAACTAGCACAAGTGTTATATAAACATTGTAGATAGACAGACAGACAGACAGACAGACAGATCAGGGTCTAACTTTATGCTTTTTGAGAAAAGTGAATAATTCAAATGGAATATGTAGAAAAAAGATATTCTATGGATCTGCTTTTCTCTGTTACATATCAGTGCGATAAAGCAGTGAATTAACTAATGCAGTCTCTACAGCACAATGACTGTTGTTGGAGCGGGATACCTCCTCATAAGAGGCAATGCCATGTTTCCAAGTCCCCATGTGGATTGCAACCCACCAGTTTGGGAACCACTGTATGAAAGATAAAGGGAGCCATAAGAAATAATGTGTTTGCCATTATGAGATAACCTGTTGAGACTAACAATATCTGTCTTTGTTTTGGAAATATTGTGAAGTTCTAATTCACAAGGAACAAAGAAATGGAAATTAAAAGGGAAGATCTGTTCACACCAATGGAAAGAACACTGGGTGTGAAAATATTCTGAAGAAGGAGAACTGCATACATTTGGATTAACAGGACACAAACATTTCTATCTGTTGGTAAATAAATTTTCTGGTAGATTATACAACCTGCTAAGTTTGGTCATTTGAAGTGATTGCATTACTAGACTGCAGAACTCAGGGTGATTTGGGAGGCAAAGAATGAAACGCACAATTGAGAACATATCGGTGCGAAAAGAGAGAGGAGATCAGAAAGTACACGTTACGGTTGGCAGTTGCCCCTCATGAATTTTGAAAGGCTGGCACATGCGAAAAATAGCTTTCTTTATTTCATCTGGGTATAACCATTTGTACCTTGCAGATCTTCAGAAGCAAATGCTACATGAAAGACAACTGGCTTTCATGGATGGCTTGTGACTTTTGCTCATGTGCTAAAAATTGGTGCACTTGAAAAATATTGCACAATTTTATTCATTATCCCAAAAACACCAGAGAAAAAAGGTTAACAGGTTTACAGGACTCATCTCAGGATGTGTTATTTCTTCACTCTTATAAAAAAGGCAAAGGCAACTTCTATAGCATAACCATGTGATCCAGTCGTCTGGATTGGAGTCACCTGATCCATGTCACTGAGGAAACAGTGGGCTTGTTATAGGGGCCTGTCACTGGGTCATTACCTTTCCCCAAGTGGTAATTTATCTACTTGCATTTGCATGCTTTCAACTAGTAGGTGAGGTATCTCTGCATGCTTATATGATCATGAATTATTCCAACTCTCAAGGTGAATCATCACCTATGCATGGACCTGAACAATACAATGGTTTTAAGTAGGACTATGGTTTTAAGTAGGACAATGGGATTTGACAGAGAGCAATCATAATGATTGCTAATGTATGATCTATACATCCTTCAACATCTGGAAAATAAATTTGCTGAGGTATCCACCACTAAGACCCAAGATTTGGTCCCACAGATATAGAGGCACTTGAAATGGTGCAGAAGAAAGCAATCAGAACGATTAGTGGACATGGGGACAGAAGGCTTCCAAAGGAAAGTGACAACATTTGGGCTCTTCAGTATAGACAGAAGGCATTTGTGGTAGAATATAATTGATGGTCCAGTCTCATCCCCCACCACATTACAGTATGCAGCTGATTCAGTGAAGTGCACATTACATGCTATGATGTGGACAACCAGACAGCCTGGCAATTTTTTAAAACATGCCTTCTGATAGATTGCCCAATAGGCTATGGCTCTCCTTTGATCTGCAATGGTTTATTTTCCCAGAGCATATTCGTGAAGAACTGTGAAGCATGTTGGGTTGCAAAATAGGGGCTAGAATCTAGTGAACGTCACTTCCACTTGTCTTCCAGTTCCAGTTTTTCTTGCTGCTCATCTTGTCCACAAACCAACCCTATGCCAGCCTACCTGCCCTGCTGACAGCTGGGATCTATGGTGGCGAAGAACCATCGTATCCTCAAATGATGTGGCAGCACTGCGATCCCCCTAGTCCTACTATTGTAAAAGGTCCTTAGGATAGATCTGTGAGATATATGGGATGGAAAAAGTGGAGAGAAGGCAGTTCTTTTCTTTCTCACACCTCACTGAGAACAGCCACTTCTTTGTCTCTATCTCTTTCTACTATTAACCTGTTTCTGCATGCCTGTTTTCTCACTGCATGGAACACCTATATGAAATTGTTAAAGAGAGAATAATAAATGTCAATACATCAATGTGGCCTCATTTTTACAAATTATTCATTAAAACAACAGTCCTCATTTTACATGGTCACAAAAGGCTTAATATTAAATTTCTGGAAATGATGTTATTATATATCAAGGTAGATTGATTTTGATATTTAGCACTGATTAGGAGTTTCAATCTAAGTTAGCAAATTGGGCAGCTTTTTTGGTTCAGTTTGTGCTAAAATTGATTCACACTTTTCCTGAAAAGATCCAAGAAACTGCAGCGCTAATCAAGGGAAATTAAGTCTCGAAATGATTTAATTACTGGAGTCTGCAAAACCTGGAGGAATTTAAAAATAAAAATAGTTATCATGCAAGCAAAGTAAACTTTCTGGTTCAGCAGAACTCTGCTGTACTCAAAATCATGTAAAAACAACAACAACAAGAACAGCAACCGGGCATATTTGAGTGTGATCACCAGGCTAATAATTGCCAAAGCCTTAATATTAAGCTGAGAAGTTGGTTTTTTCCAAAATTATCAGGCTTTGGCACAGCACATTCCTGTGCATGCCAATGTAACCTTTTTCTGTGAGACTTTTTATGCCAAGTAAGACACATGATATATAAGTTTTTATTTGGTTAACGTTTGCCTTGATTTTTCTCTCGGATTTTGTGCTGCAGCTGGAGAGTGTGGGCCCAATTTGGAAGGTTGCAAAGGTGATATTAGGTGGTATGCTTGAACAGCTTGACTTGGGTGAATTCAAAGCAGGTTGAAATTCTTTATATTCTGCAGTTCTTGTTGAAAAGTTTCATCTTGGCAGGATCTTTTTTCTTTAATTTTTCGCAGGGTTTCCCTTTGCCCCCCACCGTGTACAATCTCTGCCAAGAAGACAAAGGAGACTTTGCAGTCTCCATTGTGCCACCAGCAAGATCACAAACTGAGAATGGACTTGCATTGAAATGGTGGGGCATAGAAAAGAAATTGTAGAACTGGAACCTGGAGGATTCTTTTTGAAGAGATTGTGGGTGCAGTACTAACCAATTTAGGCCAGCAGGGCTCACACATCTCCTGTTCCTACAGAGGCGTGGGGAGGCTGGAACATGTCTGTGAACTCGCCTAACCCCCTCCACCCTCCAAGATAGGGTTGTTATAATTCTCTTCCACAAAATCAAGACAGACCCTCTGTCACATTTGCCAGTAAGTGAACAAAATCCCCCCAAATTGGGATTGTCCCCATTTTTTAGGACATATGGCAACCCTTCCCTAAGAGTGACACAGACATGCCTTACAGCACGTTTGTGATAACTCCAGGACAGCATGGGACTTGTGCCGAGACTTGTGCTCGCCTAACCAGCAGTTAGAATTGCACTGTCAGTTTTATGTTTCTGCTAAACATTTTAATATTAGTCCTTGGAGTCTGAACTGAGAGAAGAAAGAATGCTACATTTGCTCAGAATTAAGATCCACTGTATTTATTTAGTGGGGTTACTCCCTGGTAAGCATATTTAGGATAGCAGCCAATTGAAAAACTTTCTAGTTGTTTGAAGTGGGATGATGCGTTCTACCAAACTGGCTGATGCAAAGACCACCAGTTCTTTAAACTACTGAAGTCAGAAATTCAGACAATATTTCTGGAGAAGTCAGTGAAGATGGTCTTTTTGGAGAACTGGTGACCACCAGATGTTTCTTAATGTTCAAAACAAACATAAAAATCCAGGATTCTAGTTTATATTCCACAGTCCGGGCAACATCTTGGAAAATGGCTGCTTTTCCCCCAAATTGCTATGGAAGATAATGATACCTGATTATCACTCATTCCTTCCCAGGTATCAACTTCCATAGCAATCTATAAAAAAGGCAGCCATTTGCCTAGACCTTTGAATTCAGTGGACTGTTTTCATTAAGAAACATCTGGTTTTTACCATTTCCCCCACCACAAATATCATCACCTTCTATAGCAATATATGAAAAAGATTGCTATAGAATCTTAGTAAACTATTTCCTATACTACCTGGAATTTGCTGATGTCTGCTCTTGGCTTGTGTGACTCAGTTTTGTCTACCATATTTAAAAAAAACACCTGATCTGATATTTTTGCTACCATTACCAAATACTGGAATTACGTAAATATTAGAATGTTGGGGTTTTAAATGTAAATCTGTATGACAACCAAAATGTACTTATTTATGACATCTATATTTCAACCTCATTTTATTTCAAAACATGGTAAAAATTATAATAAATCATATTAAAAGACATTTATTAGATTTGGTCTAATTAGACATTCAGCAAGATCTTCATTCTCATTTTGGAAAAAAGCAAGTTGTCTTTATTGGGGTCTTTCCAGATTTTGAATCTGGTTCCTGTACAATATCCAAAAAGGAAAAAAGAGTGGGATATTTGATCACCTCCCAGGATGATCGTCGTGGTGATGATGATGGTCGTTGTCATCATGGTGGTGGTGGTGATTCTGATGACTGTCGTTGTCATTGTCATCGTGGTGGTGATGGAAATTGTCATGGTGGTGGTGGTGGTGGTGGTAATTATGATGATCATGGTCGTGGTGGTGGTGGTGGGGGTGATGATGATAACGATAATCAATCGTGATGATAACAATCATCATCATCATGACGACAATTATATCATCATCATCATCATCATCATCATCATCGCCAATCTGCTCTTCACTGTCCTCTGTTGTCTTCTAAGTGTCCAGGTTGAATGTCAGGTGGGGTGCTGAGTCCTTCGTACTAATGCTATGTGGTGCATATTGGGGTGCTGAACCCATAGAAAAAGAGCACCTTTCCTTGAAGCTCATAATTGTTCTTGACACAGAGAACTTCCATCTTCTATTCCTGACAGCAACAGAGGCCTGAATACTTTCCTCCTAGATCTTACTCTTTCAGGATCAGGTCTCAACCCCAACTATCTTTCCTGACTCTCTGTTATCTTCTTCCTGGAATTCATACTGTGTTTCTAATAAATCACACTTTCTTCCTTGAAAAAGTTTCTTTTAAATCTTCTCAGACATCTTGCTGCAGAGCCTGCTTGATTACTATGCAGCAGATGCAATTTTCCAGAATGTCCCTGTACAGCAATGGCGGGCAATAAGACATGGCATTACAATAGAGCCATAAGTGCCAGTCGGGACAGGGAGAAATTTCTGGAAGACAGTTTGGATACTGCTGACTCATATGATTAATGTGTAATTATGTTCTCCTACAGAAGTGAGAAATGTTGCTGTTATTAGCTTTATCATTGTATGTTTGTCAGTATCCCTACAATCCAGAGTAACTACGGGAGCATGTAAGAGACATAACGTGCACCTGTAGTTATGGCATCACCTAGTGAAAACCTATGGAAATTCATATTGCAATCCAGAGTGAATTGTTCTTACACCGGAGCAAGGACTCACCGTGGTTACTCTCCCTATATCACACTTCTTTTTCATTATTAGATTAATTTTAATGAATTAGCTATTGGAACGGAAAGGGTCACTTCCTTTTCTCCTTCTGTTTTTTTACTGTGGCAGTGTGCATCTTGACCAAAGACCACAAGACACTTAGACATCCTTGTTTGGAGATATGTATAAATGTACAATGCACTTTCCTCCAAAGCAACAAGTGTGTTCAGCTTTTACAAAGGGAACAGATAAGGTTGTGTCTTCATCTTCCCTAAACTTTATTCATATTTGTTGTTCGTCAGCTATTATACAAAAACTGCAGATAATTATACTGTAGTGCACTAAGGGCACAATCCAGAGCAAGTTCAGTCTGCTCTGCCCTAACTGCTCTCTCCTAACTATTCTGTATCCAGAGCAGAAAGTTATGCTGCATCCAGAGACTCAGGAAGGCTGGGCTGCCCTAACTGCTCCATAGCATGCTATGTAATTGACACATGGGGAGGACTTGCTCCTGAGGAGACACCCCTCAGATCACACTGAACAAGGAACAGTTGTGGTGCCTACAATGGTGACATGACTGCGTATCACCCGGTGCAGAAGTCTGTGTGTCACCCCTGGGATGCGCGCACCCCCCTACATGGACTGTGCAGTCACCAAAGTTGGCACTTGCGCAGTTGTTTCTGAAGCCAACTGGCTTCAGGAAGTGTACTGTGCAGGCACCATCTCTGACGCCTGTGCAGTACTTTTTTGAAGACTTTCAGCTTCAGAGGAGACTGTCAAGAGTTGGTGCCTGTGCAGTACTCTTCCTGAAGCAATTTGGCTGCCGCTCTGCCTCCTGAGCGAGGCCGAATGGCCGTGCAGAGGTGTGGACTTCCTCCGCTCTAAGGAATTCTCCTCTGAAGCTGTTCGGCATGCTCAGTGTGTTTCTGTGCAGTGCACCTCAGCTGGCCATTCAGGCCAGCTCCGAGGATGAGTGGCAGCTTCTGGGCTGCTGCTCCGCCTTGGAGAAGGCCTGAATGTATGCGCTGACGCCCAGGGCCTGCCAAAGGACTGTCAAACTCCTCCAGCACATCACCCCGTACAGAGCATGTCACCCAATGCAGCTTGCACCAGCTGCACCAGTCTGGTGACGCCACTGGGTGCCTACCTTATAAGGAGTCCCTGATGAGATGCCAGTACATTCTACAGTGAATTCAAGGAGCTTCTTGGAGTGGCCTGCTGTATCCTGAGGTTTGTGGGCAGCCGTAGTTGTTTCATATCCTAAGGTTGAGAGGCAGAGGTTGCAGCTAGGATGGCTAAGAACTCAGATTTTTGGACAACACTGCCACTCTTACTTGGGCCTTATCATAGACCCCTATGGGTCTACTCATTACTATACCTGCTCCCGAGGTGGTATATCTCTGGGGAGCTGGAAGAGGGCGTTTCTGCCTTGGAAACAGGCTCTGGATACAAAGTAACTGCTCTGCCCTAGGCAATGCTAAACATGCCAGTTAGGGCAGAGTAGGTCCACCGCTCTTAGGGCACCCTATGTTGCCTTGCTCTGTCCTAAGCCTCTTCCAGAGTAACCGGGGTGGAGCATCTTGCAGTTGCTCCACCCTAGTGATAGATAGGGCAATCCAAGGGCTCTTATGTGGACAGATTAGTTGCTCTGGACTGTGCTGCCAAACCTAAATATTCAGCTTCCATTCCAATTCTCCACCAAGAAGGAGTATTCTGTGCCGTGAGCAAATAAGCATGACGCCCCCTCTCCAAAGCAGTTTACAGCAGTTGGTAAAGTTTCACCTTGGCTTTAGGATGCAATCCTAACCTCAAGTTAAACCACCCTAATCTCTGGCATAAGTCCAGTGCTGACCTGGGGATGTCACAAAAGTGCTGTAAGACACTTCTACACCAGTCTTGAGGGAGGGGTAGGCCAGAGCACAGACATGCGCTTGCTTCCCTACATCATCACAAGAACTGGAAGACTGATGAGCTGTTCCGTCCGAAGTTAGGATCGCATCCCCAGTCTGTTTTGATGGCACACTTTTCCCTGTTGTGACCCACTAAACAGAGAATCCTATCTCATGTTGAAAGGTATGATTTACTATTATAATATCTGAATTTCTTTACAAAATGCAAGTTGTTGAATGGCACATGGCTTTAGGGCAGTATTACCGGTACTTTATTGCTCATTACATCTGATTATATTATACCTCACTCTGCTGCAGTTAAGCCAGAGGAATTTAAATTCTATTCTGGCTGCTTTTTCATGTTCTAACATTATGCTCATGAATAAGAAAGTCAACATATTTGAAGGAAGGCTATCTGGACACTGCAAAAGGACTATGTGGGAAATTCTTTCCAGAAACCAGTGTAAATGTTGAGATAACTGGAAGCACAATCCAGAGCACTCTTCGGGCCAGCAAAAGTCCCTTGTTCTGTGGTGTTGCAAAAGTGTCATAAGGGTACATAGGTTGGCACATGGAGGTTGGCAACCTCACATGGGGGTAGATAGGTTGGCACATGTCTGTGGCCCTGCACCCCTGTGGGCTGGCAGAAGGGGGGACCTGCAGTAGTCTTTCCAGGGGCTCTATGTCTGCGTAGACCTATTGGTGTTGCTATAGCCCTACTGCAGGGTAGGACATGAGCCTCCCCTCCCCTGTGATAGCACAGTACCAGTCCCAAAACATGCTATGGATTCAGCACAGGCATGTCATGTCATGATTGTAGAGCTCCTAACGAGCTCCCGACAAGTAGTAGTAGTTGCAGGAAGAAGGACAGACACGTGGAGTTCCACATATAAATGTTGTATTCCAAATATCAGAAGTGAAAGGTAGACGAAGCATACAAAGGATAATCCAGAAGGGCAGTCAAGGTATAGTCCTTAGGTTCAAACAATCAGTATAGCCCAGCATAGTCTATCTCTCTCTATAAGTTATCTAAGTCCAGGAGACATAGTAACAATATCCCTGGGTCAGAGTACAAAGCCTAATGCCTTACCAAGCATCCTGTGGTTCAGTATCAACCCACAGCAGATAGTCCAATATCAACCTCCCAGTAGCCTGCTCACAGGTGGCACCTCAAGCTAGCAGTACAAACTAGAATAGAAAGATAGCAGGCAGTAGTAATATACTGCTGCCAGCCAACCAGAATTAGTAATCTTAATTAAGGTGGCTACAGCCACACATAGTTGGCTATGCAAGTGCTGTTTACTCACACCTGTAATATATTGCAACTAACCTTTAACCAACATGCTTGCAAAGATCTAAAAGCTAACATGTCAGCCTGCCTGTTCGAGCGCAAATTAGGATTGTGTTGTCAGTTTTCTGATTTTTAAAAGCTGGCAAAATTGTTATTTAGGTATATTCCCCCCTTTCTTCCATGGTGGACCTCAAGATTTTGCAAGGAGGTCACCCATTCAGGCACTGACCTACTTAGCCTGCAAGTCTGCTGCATCATCATGTGCCCCTTTACCATGCCCTGGGACCAAATTATGCTTCTGTAACAAGAAAGAAGTGACAGTCTCTTTATTAAGTGAAAGTGGATCTCAGCAGTGTGCTGTCCCCAATTATTGCTATATTATACAAGACGAGCATTTTTCTTATACTCACTAAAAATGCATGCTTCAGAGGATGACCCAATCTAGTTTTGCACACTACTGATATTTGAAGAGAAATAATAGTATTTGGCTTCTCTTGCCTTTGGGGAAATTTCCCTCTTCAGATAGCAAGACAATTTGAAAAACTATTTTTTGAGTAATTTTGCTCATTGGCTTTTTCTCTCTGACAAGATCTTTAATTGTATTTACAAGAGTAGTGGCGAGTCATTCACACATGCACAATTACTGCATCAAAGGATATCCACAACTTATGTGGCTATTGTACATTTTAATCAGAATTAAGAAGATTTGTGAATTCTAATCTAAAATGACAGAAACATATTTTCCATCCAGTTTCTTCTGACTTACAGAGTTTATCATCTATTTAGCATCTCTTGGATTCTAGAAATCCAGCTAACACCCGTGAGCTTTGTGGAAGCGAAGCAAGTAGAGAAGATGATGAGTAACATCATTTTGGAGGTCCAGGGCAAAGCCTAGCAATGTGCACTCAACATGTTGGATCTGCCATTGTCCCAAGTGTACCAGTGGTGAGATTCTGGACAAAAATTTCCTCCTGCTGTCCCATCGTCCAATGGGTCCTACTTGTCCAACTTCCTATATCTCACAATGGCTCACTAAATGCTTCAGGAAGCACACAAAGCAGGAGGCCTGCATCCTAGTACCCTTCCCTGAATTTGGCATTCTGAAGTACCCTACTTCTAAATAAGAAGGTTACACATACAGTACCTATTATGTTTTGTAAGCTGTGATGGACTTTTTCTCCAGAAATTTGTCCAGTCCCCTTTTAAAGGCATCTAGGCCAGGAGTTTCATAGTGGGTAAAGACTGGAACATTTTCTTTACATTTTCTTGATTTAAAGAAAGAAAAATATTTTCTTACCCTCACATAGAATTAGCCTTCTTCATTGCCACATTTTCCACTGCCACATTCTTCACTTCACAAGGAATCTGCCAGCACCCCATGATCTCTCTTTTGATCTGTCACAGACAATTCAGAATCCATAAGCCTAAAAGTAAATTTTTATTTTATTTTATTTTTTGCTGCTGTGTGAATGACTTTTCATTTACTTACATTGAAATCCCTTGTGCTGGCCCAAGAATGTCACAAAAGTGCCTTATGTGTGGGTCATCAGGTGTGTCAGCCAAAGGAAGAACTTGTGCTGGCCTCTCCAGAGTGGGGAGGATGGTACAGAGGATGCAGGAGCGGGGCATTTCAGGTGGGTGGTGGGCAGGTAGAGGAGGAGAGCTGAAGGTGGAGGATGGCTTCCCCAGCAGCCAGGAGCAGCCTCCAGAAGTGGCCAAAGTCTGAATATACCCATAGAGGGTCTCCCACTCCCAGGGGTAGCACAATAGCAGTCTCTAAACTTGCACTGGTACAGCTCAGGCATGCCAACCTGCCTGTTCCAGTGGAAGTTAGGACTGCACTGACAATCTCATCTGGTCTTCACTACTCAGAAAAAATTTTTGTCATCTGCAAACTTGGCCATCTCTCTGTTTATCCTTGTCTCCTTGACATATATTAACAGGTTGAATGGACACTGAGTGTTGTGTGTGCAAGAATCCCAAAGCAGATCCTTGGGGCACATTGCTGTTCACCTCTGTTGTGAAAATTGCCCCTTGACACCCTCTGTTAAATAATTCGAATTTCATCGACATGGATTCCATTATTCATCCCATCTAGTCGCTGAATGCAGTGTAGTGGCTACACCAATGCTAGGTGACAATTCTAGGGTGACAATCGAGGAGCAGTAAACCTGGAAGTGGGGCTTGAAAGCTATTTTTCCATTAATTTGGTATACATGGATTTTTATGCTTCAGGGTTCTGGAACATATATCAGACAACAAGGCATAACCTGTGTAAGTATTGTTCTTATCAGCAAGCAACAGTTTCCTCCCCAAAATGCACAGTTTGTAAAAGGCTGATGGTTCTCTTTAAAAAGGGATGTGCTTGAAATCAAATTAGAAATGCTATGGCAACCATTAAATAAATGGGGTTTGCCATACAACCCCGTACCCGACACCTACCCACTTTGAGAGGGCTGATCACTGTGGTGCATTTTCCCCTTATGCAACAGAATAAAATTTCCAGTACACGTCATACAATTTCTCTGGGTTTTGTCTTTGGGATTAGCTTTTGTTTCATCTTTACCCTGAGGAATGGAAAGTGGAAAAGGTAGTTGAAAGAAAACTATGGTAGGCGCCCACATTAGCAGGAGGTACTCTTAGATTTTAAAAATATGTTCCCAGAAGGATTCTGAAAAGCTCTGTAATGAAAATGAGGCTGTAATTCTCATCTCGGCTACTGCCTGTAGTTGCTTTTGAATCGCACCAACGGATGAACAAAGCAAAGCCTGAATGCCTGAGTGCAGTGTGTGCATTGCTCATAAAAGGCATCCATTTTCCCTTTCTTGTTTTTTAAAAAATCTGTGATGCTGCACCTTTTTGTGTAGTCCAAGGCTAAGCACACCAGTCTGCTGACATGAGCGACGAGTCTGTAAACTTTACTTTTGCAGTGGCAGGTAATGACTGTAGGAGATTTGATCGATAAATCAGCTTTCTCGTCTGTATTGCCAAACAGATCCTCCCCACTGAACAACTCTGTTTAATGCTGTAAATGTGGTCAATTCTGGTTTGTAATTCAGCAAGGGAGGGAAAAAACCCTTGGATATGAGCCGCAAGCCTGCAGACAACAGCACACTATAACTACTGTATTTCCCTGGAGATCTATCAAAGGGTTTGTGGATAACCATAGAGGGAAGAGAGGCTATCAGCTAGTCTATAATCTGCAGAAAGATTGAAGGGCAAAACAAAAAGGTGTTGGATTTGGAGACAGGAGGTAACAACGTGGAAAATTAACTCTTTCTTCTCTGGATAGAATAAAAGGTTGCATGCAATCTAGAATAACAGCGTGATGGAAACTTTGTATACAGAGAATGCCCACCCCAGGCCCAGAAAGAATAAGAGCACAATTCTAACCAATTTAGAACAGCACAACTCACCCATCCCCACAGTCGCATGGGGAAGATGGCACATGTCTGTGCACTGGCTGAACCCCTCCCCCAGGAGTGGTGCAGAAGTACCTTATAGCACTTTTGTGACACTCCCAAGCCAGCATGGGACTTGTTCTGCACATCAGTGACCAGGGGTTAGGATTGCTTTCTATGACTTTTTTCTGTTTCAGGTACTCTTACATCAATTTCCACAGATGTGGTTAAGTTTACCTTTAACCATTTAACCTTTACCTTTACCCTCTACCTTTAACCATTACCTAAAAGAAGGAATTGAGGCAGGCTTAGCTCATCATAGAAGGGTTTAATAAGCAGCATATGCTTGAATTTCCTCCTCTATGCAGTGGTTAAAAGTAGAGGCACTCTAACCTCCATTCTATATGGTCACCCTGGCTATTGGTCTATTAAAGGGTCATGCCTTATATATCTATATCTATATCTATATCTATATCTATATCTATCTATCTATCTATCTATCTATCTATCTATCTATCTATCTATCTATATATATATATATACTCATTGGTACACCTGACAAGGATCTACAGTGAGGATATTGGGATGTCATTCGGCCTGGATAATTGCAGCCGAATGATCGTAAAGAGAGGAAAAGTGGTTAAGACCAGTGGGGGTAGAACTACCAACAGGGTACATAACAGATGTAGAGACCAAATATAAGTACCTAGGTATCCCACAATCCCACGGTAATCATGAAGAGGAGGCAAGGAAGACAGCAATATCCAAGTACCATCGAAGAATACGACAGATCCTGAAAAGCCAGCTCAATGGGAAAAATAAGATACATGCCATCAATACATATGCGCTGCCAGTCATCAGATACCCTGCTGGTATAGTAAGCTGGCCACAGAAAGAAATGGAGGCCCGAGATTGAGGATAACATACATACAGCACCCATGGAGGGTGAGAAAACAATTTAAAATATATATATATATATATATATATATATATATATATATATATATATATATATATATATATATATATATATATATATATATATATATATAAGTGTGAAATTTGGGGTGGGTGTTCCTTCCGTGACAGAGGGGTGCACTAAGAACCGGTTTTCGGAAATTCCAACTGGAAGGGGGTGAAAGGGGGGGCAACCAGTGGTGGGCTCTAGCAGGTACGCACCTACTCTATAGAACCGGTTCATAACAAGAGATAGGACATATCTCTTGTTTAAATATAGCCATTTAAAAATAGCCATTTAAAAGTGGCTGCCAGATGGGCAGAGAACTGGTTCTTAAATTTTTTGAAGCCCATCACTGGGCGCAACGCATTTTCCTCCCCATACTTTGCATTGAGAATTGCTGACTCATCAACATTCCGCCCCAACTGCTGGGCCTGAAGCATGGAATTCTGGGAGTTCCTTCTGTCACCTGAACTCCCACCAAGAACCATCTGGAGAAATTAACCCTTCAGGGGCTGAAAAGGGGGCAACGTGTTTCTGTCCTATACTTAACATGGGAGACTGAATAACATCCAGCCAATTTGGAGCTTGGTGCCTGGTGCGGTGGGAATGTTGTTCGGAGGAAGAGGTTGTTCTGGTGAGGATGCTGCACATGGGGGGAAGTTGCACATGGGGAAAGTTGCACATGGGGAAAGTTGCACATGGGGGAAGTTGCACATGGGGCATGATGTGCATGGGGGATGATGTGCATGGGGGAAAGTTGCGCCTGGGGGAAGTTGTGCATGGGGGATGATGTGCATGGGGGAAGTTGTGCATGGGGGGAAGTTGCACATGGGGGTGCACATGGGGATGATGCGCATGGGGAAAGTTGTGCATGGGGGATGATGAGCCTGGGTGAAAGTTGCGCATGGGGGATGTTGCGCATGGGGGAAGTTACGCATGGGGGAAAGTTGTGCATGGGGGATGATGCTCCTGGGGGAGAGTTGTGCATGGGGGGAAGTTGCGCATGGGGGATGATGCACATGGGGAAGTTGCGCATGGGGGGAAGTTGCGCATGGGGGATGATGCACATGGGGAAGTTGCGCATGGGGGGAAGTTGCGCATGGGGGATGATGCACATGGGGAAGTTGCGCATGGGAGGAAGTTGCACATGGGAGGAAGTTGCACATGGGGGATGGTGCACATGCGGGGATATTGCTCATGGGAAAAGTTGCGCATGGGGGGATAATGCGCCTGAGGGAAAGTTGCGCCTGGGGGAAAGTTGCACATGGGGGGACAATGCGCATGGGGGATGATGTGCATGGGGGAAAGTTGCACATGGGGGAAAGTTGCGCATGGGGTGTTGATGCCCCGGGGGATTTCTTATGGGGAAATGTTACTCCCGTAACATGGGTACGCTTTTTGCTAGTATTACATATAAGAAGAAGGAATTTTGTAGGTGGCTTTTAAAATCTTACCATGACAGCTGACAAAATTCCCTCTTCTATTCAATTCTAAATGTGTAGGATGATGCTCTGTCTTCCTTTATATCTGGTCACTCTTAATGCAAAACTTCAAATAAACACATATAGATCCAGGAGTACAGTGTGTGTCCAACTCAATGCATACATGTGCCACACATCCCAGTCCCCCGACACTGAAGGTGCATATAGGGCTAATGGGTTTTATATCAGCGTTGCATCTAGGTTGGAACAAAGAAAGTTGGACTTGGAAAAAATTCTGCACAAATATTTTTGTTAGTGAATATGTCTGCCTCACATGTGACTTCTTACTCATCTCCTTAGCTAGCTGTCAAAAACACATTTGAAGTGTTGTCAGTATTGTGGAGCCAATAAAGCTGTCAAAGGAAAGAATCTGTGTTTCTCAGTATAATTGCAGGATAGCTTTGCGAGTTCACATTTTGTTTCTGTTTTACTTATTTCCAGCGGTTTGAAAGAACCGCAGCTTTTGCTTGCAGCAGAAGAACTAAACTGTTTTGTAAGCTGCAAATATCAGCTCTTGTCAAGAGGGCATGACTTGTCCATTTCCCTCCCAAAATGATAGCTTGTACATTTGAGAAATGCAGAAATAACGGAAATGGCATTGTTTTGAAATAAATGCTTGGCATTGACTTCAGAAATATTGTATATGAATGTTTGTCAAGGTCAATATGACAAGGCTAATGCTACAGTCAAATACATGATGATTTTCCCAAAGAAACAGTGAATTTCTTATTGTGCTGAACACATACATCTTGCACAGTGTGTTATTTTTTCAACACCAAGTAACTGTAGCACATAGTTTCCACATATTTCATAAATGTCGGCTATTATAATCTACTGACACATCGTGCAACAGTATTTCTTTGAAAGCTCCTACTGAAGTCATTAAGATTGTTCTAGAAGAGAACAGGCATGGCAATGGTTCATGGCTCCAGATTTTTCTCTCATCCCCCTTTGGAAGAACTGCATCTCTGAGTGACCTGATAATTTATCCTTTTCATAAATTAACTCTTTCATGCTAGGAAATGGAAAACTGCTTAAAAATATTAGCCTATGACTACATATTAAACATAACAGCAAATCCTTAAGCTGATTGATCTTGTTCTTGTGGCTTGTGCATTTGAGAAATACAGAAATAATGGAAATGGCATGGTGTGAATCCACACCAAAAATGTGACAAGCTCACCATTTTGTAAATATTTTCAACCCAAACTGTGATATCCTTATAAATCTTTGTATAGCTCAAGCCAAGACAGGGTGACCATATGACCAGAAATTCCCAGATTTGTCCTCTTTTTTGGCCTTTTGTCTGAGAAACCACTAAAAGAGCTTCATTGTCCTCTACTTTGGAACTTCACAATGGTGTGCAATATCTCATCATGTCATTGGATGCATATTGAACAGCAGAATCCAATGCAAAAACCTGTTTTGATATAGCTCTTTCCTATCAAAAGGTTTCCTGCTAATTTAATCAAAACCCAAAAAACTAAAAACCAAAAATATGCATTGTGCTCTATGGAAAAGTGCCCCATATTGTGGCTTTACTCATGAGTAGGTGAATGTGCCATAGTCCACTGGAAAGGCCAGGTTGGGAGAAATCCAAGGACACCAGAATGGTCCTGATCCAATGAATGCAGTCTCCAAAATCACCCCAAAAGGGAGCCCTTGACAATTTCATTGATATCACTTTAAGAAAGATGCAGCCAAACTGGAGAAAGTCCAGAAGAGAGCAAAAAGAATGATTAGTGGGATGGAAAGGAAGCCCTACGAGGAAAGGTTGGGGGAACTTGGGATGTTCAGTATGGAGAAGAGGAGGCTGAGGGGAGACATGATTGCCCTCTTCAGATACCTGAAGGGCTGTCATAGGGAGGAAGGGGCTCAGTCGTTCATAGCTGCTCTGAAAGCAGAACTAGAACCAATGGGTACAATCTGCAAGACAGGAGATTCCGGTTGGATATCTGAAAAATATTCCTCACAGTGATGGCAGTTCGGCAGTGGAACAGATTGCCAAGGGAGGTGATGGACTCTCCCTCACTGGGGATCTTCAAGCAGAGGCTCGAAGAGCACCTGTTGGGGATGCTCTAGGAGAATTTCCTGCTGCAGGCAGGGGGTTGGACTAGATGACCTACTAGGTCCCTTCCAATTCTAGGTTTCTATAGTTCTATGATTTTAGCCTTGTGTCCTGGAAAAAAAATCTTAATTGCCCCCCTGTAAGCAGGCAGCATATAGTTGTCTTGTTTTAATAAATTATATATAATAAATTAAATGTAATAGTTTTAAATTTAATAAGTAATGTTGTGTTTAACTACCAGGCATATATATGGGGCGTTTTCACATAAATAATGAAGGTAATATATATGAGTATTTTCAGCTTTTATTTTGTCATGTTCTACATTTTTCTTGGATGCTCTATGTTTGGGGGGGGCCTTTTTTTGTTGTGGCATATGGTTCCCCCTGAGCCAAGTTAACGATTTCTTCCAACAATGTGTGATTTTTTAAAAGATTATTCTATCTTGGCTAGTTATCATTGTGGAACCTAGTGTTGCAGAAATCTGTGGTAAACTCTGCCTCAGTAGTTGCCCTTTTGGTGAGAATGCAAATAGCTTGAGCTTGATTTCAGCTTGATTTGTGGCAGATTCTCAGTCTTGATGCGGAAATCCCCAGGAAAGCCCTGGGAAATGCATGGCAAGTCTTGGTTGAAGAAGTTGTTCCATTATCAATGAACGCAACCCCCAAAGGGCTATTTGACTTAAGGAAACTTCACATAGCACTAGCACGGAGTGCACAGCCTAATCAGCTGAGACTGTAGAGCTTCTGTTGCCTTTTTCTTTTTAGTGCTCTCTTGAGGAATCTATAGCCCCAGGTGCAAAATTAACAAACATTTGCAGAGAAGTGGCTGAGAAATGGGCATAAAGTGGAAATGAGTTGTGGAAATGAGTTGAACTCAACAGGAAAACAACACTGTGGATGGTTTTCAGCATGCATGTAGTTTTCCTTTCATTTGGCTTATCAAGGGATCCGCCTTCAGTTCTCTAGTCTATATAATCAGAAAGCCATATATATTGTTGATAGTCATGCCATCATCAAATGGTCACCATAATGTTGTGAAAAACTGTTATACTGTGGCTTTTCATTGCAAGATGACATTGCAGCATATGTTTTAATACTGGATTCCTAGCATTTTTTGTGCTACAGACAGTGGTAGGATTCAAATAAATTAACAACAGGTTCTATGTCCTAATAACCTAAATTAACAAAAGGATCTATGTCCCATTAGTAATCAGTTCTCTGAACCAGGCACTCATTAGCAAAGGGTTCTATAGAAGCTGTGGAAACCCCCTGAAGCCCACCATTGGTTACAGACATGATGATTGGAAGGATGATTTTGGGTGGTCAAAATAGTAGAAGAAAGGTTGAACATCCCCTTCAACTTGGCCATGCTTCTTATGTTCAGTTACAGCTTGTGACACTTTGATTTTTTTAAAAACCCAAATAATCCTTTAAATAAGATTGTCAGGTTGGATGCATCCAAAATCCTGAGATTTCTAGAATATGGCCTGGGGATGTCACAACACCATCAATCCTTGAAAACAGAGAGGAAGAACATGGTTGTTGGTGAATATTTTGTTAATGGATTAGTAGTACCAGAACCCATTGGAGAAACAGCAGAATTTACTGGGAAAATAATGGCATTCAGGAGTTAAGAAACATGACTTAGGGCGCAATCCAGAATAACTACGGGAACTCCTTGCTCCGGTGTAAAGACAATTTACTCTGGATTGCAATATGAATTTCCCATAGGTTTTCACTAGGTGGTGCAGTAACTACGGGTGCACGTAATGTCTCTTACATGCTCCCTTAGTGGCAGCCCAAAATGATCCTGATCATAATACAAACAAGAAGGACAAGAGAAAATTCATTTAGTGCTCTACAAAGTCAAATGTAGGGTAGCAACAACTGCAGGTATGATGTACAGATCAAATAATTTCTGGTTTCATTCTGCTTCAAATCCTGTCTTTGGGAACTAACATTATTTTCTCATGCATTCGCGTATGAAAACTGGCAATAAAAGGAAAAGAAAAAAATTAAATGCATAATTATATTTAGGCACTTACAGCGACAAGCATAAATGGAAATTACACACAAACACCAGGAAAAAAAATTTGCTTCCACTTTTGTTTTGCCTTTAAGAATTCAGTCTTTTGTCCTTGTAGTAATGTAGCTAATGCACTAAATGTTATGGGCAATGTTGCAATTTTCGAAGCAATTCAGTGTGCCATTTGAAAAGTATCTACAAGCCTGAAGTACATGGTATAGAAGCCCACCAATTTATGTTCTGTCTGCTATGAAGGCTCATATATAGGTTTCTTACATCATTATGTCAGCAGATTTTCCAGCAGTGGTTAATATTCAGCTTAAGAAAAGATTTTATCCAAAGCTGTGTTATTAACACTAGGCTATTCAAATTCCTCCTTAATAAAAACTAAACAGGTCAGCCATTGAAAAACACATTAAATAAGGACCATTTAGTTTGTACAGGTGAGTGTAAATTTACTCATGAACAGCTGAGAGCTACCATTACAAATATATAAATTAATCCTATAATGTGTCATGTTTGTTCAATAACATAGCAAATTATGTCTGAGGTACAAAGGCAGGAGTCTTAAATCATAATGGGGTCTTTTCTGAATATCAAATATACATCTCCGGAGAGTAATAAATAAAGCTTATATCTAGGGCAGCCAATGGCATAGCGTGGAGGGTAAAGGGGGTAGCAATTGCACTGGGAGCAACAAGTTTATGGGAGCAACAAGCTGAGCTTCACATTGGTGGCCAAAATTGTGAAAAATGTACGAATTACATCATGTTATATATCATTTGAAAGGTATCATTCTGAAAGTAATTTCAGAATGTAATGAAACAAACTGGAGTATCTTTAATCCAATTTATTAATCTAATTTAATTAAATAAAAAATGAAATTTATTGGTTAGGGAAACTATGCTGGGGCAAAGAGGAAGGGTTATTCTTTCCCTGCTAAATAAAAGAGAAGCACCACTTAGAGGTGCCTGTATACTCAGTTGTACTGTGGGTAATATCTGCATACTGAAGGTAACTATATTATGATATATGTATATGGAAATGAGAACTGATTAATATTAACAGCATATTAGTTCAATACAGTATCAGAATTGCATCTCATTGACTCTCAGAGCCATCAGTATCATGGGAAAGTTGAGTTGAGAGAATCCATTTTTTGTTCCATCCGCTTTTGTGTTTTCATTTTCTGGTTAATTGGCCATAACTTTGGTAGAATATAGATATTCTAATGCAGTTTGTTTCATGCATTCTGCATTAAATTACCTTTCCCATCTATATAAAACATGATGATATTCTTATTCATACACACCCTGTTTTTCACAATTTTATACACTAGTATCTAGCTCAACTTGTAGCCCCCCTAAAGCTTGTAGCCTAATGCAACTGCACCCTCTGCACCCCTTAGCGACACCACTCCATTACCTACACCACTGAGATCAGGTGGTCTCAAAACTGGAAACTGCTGCCTTTCAGAAAACCTTCTGTGTCCCGGCCAGCACTTACTGGACCACCTTTTCTTATTCCTCTCCATTACTCTCTGGATGTATTGCCCTGTGTCCAAGCAGGCTATGAAGCAGGATGTCCAGGCAGAAGCGAAAGCCAAGAAAGTCCCTGTATACTGCAATGGAGAGTAGTAAGCTGAGACAATCCTGTTTAACACTCATGGTGCTCACAGATTGGATTGGGTAAGATGCTGGATATAGTCCACAGGTTGGAGTATAGTAGTATAGGGTTACCAGATACAAAGTAGGCAGTGATGGGCTTCAAAGAAATTAAGAACCGGTTCTCTGTCCATCTGGCAGCCACTTTTAAATGGCTATTTTTAAACTTTATATGTATTATATCTTGTTAAGAACCAGTTCTATAGAGTAGGTGCGAACCTGCTGGTGCCCACCACTGAAAGTAGGACAGAATGCTTATACCTTTAACTATTTTATAGAAGAGGGAATTTTGTCAAGTGTAGCTTTATAAACCCTTCTGTGTGAGCTGTACCTGCCAAAATTCCCTCTTCTATACAATGGTAAGAGGAATTCTGTCCCACTGGTAACCCAATGGCTGTCACCAATAATAAACCAAATATCGTCCCTCCCCACTATTGTCACCAGACACTAACAATCACCAGAAGTTCCTAAGCACCCTCTGCTCCACAATTCCTTGTTTGATCTGTGGGTTTTTTGTCCTGGGTATGATTAGGAATAAATGAGCTTAGAAGCAAAACCATCCTGGGTTTGCAGTCCTGGAAAGTTCTTGACTCATTTGGGCCTAGGAAGGGCCTATTAATACGCCTATGAATGTTTATTCTCAGTTGTGGCTGAATGAATGAACTGTCCCCACAGAAAATCATTGTGAGTCTAAGTTTTCCCCCTATTTATCTGTCAAAATTGTATGCAGCTCCTATAAGTGGGGGATGCTTGTATTTCAGTTTGTTCTCCCAGCCACCCTATATGTTTGGTTAGACTAAGGGTTGCAATTGGCTCAACTTCACACACTGAGCTTCAAGACAGTAACACCCAGTTTGCCACACCATACAACGTATATCTGGAGCGTCTATCTATAAAGTCACAGCAGCAAACACGTGCAAGTTCCCAGTAAACATCACTAGCTGGTAAACATACTTATCAAACCCCTTCCTTGACTGAGAGTAACTTACAACCTTTTTTGTTAAAAGTCATCATGACGTGACCTTTTCTTCTTAAGCGTTTGACCCATGAAGTGAAGATCAGACAAAAGCTTGGGGGTATGTATACAAAATGCAATGAAATAACAGAGTAGTTATTGCTTATGAGGCAGATGCTTGGCTAAAAGGTGCATATTATTCAAGCACTATCAGTAAGCAAGCACACCAAAGTGTTTTCCTGGTTTGCAGTCTTGGAGACTGTTCTTTCTCTGTTGTCATCATCATCATCATTATCTTCAATCCAAGTGCACAGAAATGTGTTCATTATCCTGAGCTTTCACATCTAACAAGTTTGATATTCCAAAAAACATTAAGCAAAGTGTCTACTCCAGCCAGTGATGGGATTCAAAGAAATTAACAACCGGTTTTATGCTCATCTGGCAGCCACTTTTAAATGGCTATTTTTAAACTTTATATGTCCCATCTCTCGTTAACATCCGGTTCTATAGAGTAGGTGCGAACCTGCTGGAGCCCACCACTGACTCCAACCTGTAGTACAATAGCAGAAAAAATTGGGTCCAATTTTTAAATGTGTTGTTAATCTCCCATCTTTCTTTTGGCAGATTTAAATTTGGCTGGAATGGCAATGGTTAATCATGCAAAAGGTTACAGTTCAACCACTTCAGTTTTCAATACCATGTTTCAAAAGTTAAAAAAGAGCAGGAAATATACATTAGAGAACATTTTGATAACACAATACATGTAAAAGAAGATATACCAGTAAGCTATTTGTAATCCTTTTGTCTATTCCTCCCATCTTTCTGCTGACCTAATATACAGGATTGTCAACAAAAGGAACTTACTCAGTGTTTGCATGAGGAAAAATGTAATTAGGTCCCTTCACATTGGCAGGGATGGCAGAATTTCTCATTTATGAGGCAGGAGTGTTACTCTTTTCAGTAGCAACTCAGTGCAGCTAGCTTCCTACATCCTCCCCTCTCTGCAAACTCTCTGGCTTGCTTACACATTCTCTCTCTCTCTCTTTCTCTCTCTCTCTCTCTCTCTCTCTCATACACAGACAGACAGACACACACACACACAGAGAGAGAGACAGACAGACTTGGTGATAGCCTCTATTTGAGAGCAATTCTGTTTACAAATTTCAATAAAAAGCAGCTTCCCGCAGCAGTCTCTGAATGTGATCTCTTTGGAAAGCAGGCTGTTCACAAAACCACCGATCTTATACATTTTTATTTTCTTTTGCATCCAAACCTTCTCATGACAACAATGTCACTGATGCCCTTTGTGACATTTTCCTTTGGAGTTGTGAGTTGTGATTCCCTACCCCATGAGCGATTAAAACTTTATTGTGGAATTTACCCTACAATCCAGAGTAACTACGGGAAGATGTAAAAGGCACTTACTCTGGATTGCTCTATGCATTTCCCATAGGTTTCCATAGGTGGCACCATAACTATGTCGGTATAAAAGGTCCCATAGTAACTCTGGATTGTAGCCTCCATCTAGTTTATATGCAGAGACCCATCATAGAGGAAACAGCCTTCTAGAAAGATAATTCAAATCAATGATTTTAATGTTAGTATTTCTAACAAAAACTGCTCTAATGAATTCATTGATCAGGAAGCTTAAGTACATATATATGTGTGTGTATATGTATATGTGTGTGTGTGTATATATATGTGTGTGTGTGTGTGTGATTATATATATATGTGTGTGTGTGTATATGTGTGTGTGTGTGTGTGTAATTATATATATATGTGTGTGTCTGTGTGTGTGTGTGTGTGATATGCAGACACCATGTAGGAGCCCCCCCCCCCCACAAAAAACCCCAAATAAACAAACAAGGGAAGGGAAGGGAAAAACCCAGAGATTTATTTTGAAGGCATGTGCTGCTAAATTGCCAACAAAAATAATGGTTTATTGCATTCATACACACATAAGAAATGTTTGTTATTAAGGGCATATGGTGTTCGTGATGATAGTCTAACAGCCAAGGAAGGCACTCTAATGCCACCCTAGAGTTTTCAAGGCAGCGAGCAGTACCTAACCAGAGGACATGCTTTGCATACAAAAGTCTCCAGATTCCATCATTGGCTGTGGCTGCCACAGTGATGAGCAGAACAGCAGTGCGAAAGACCTTTGCCCTGAGATGTTGTGAAGATGCTGGCTGCTGAACATATAATACTAGGTTGAAAATGGTCTGATTCCCCATAAAAGCACCTTCATATATTCAGAACTGCAATATCCCATAATTACTCCATAGATTATTTATGAGAAATCTAATGAAGATGTTTGCAAGAAGACCAAGTAAATAAATCTAGAGGTTATGTTCATGTTATTCTTCTATACATTTTTATTTGTGCATGTTGGAATGGTGGATTTTCCCTCCCCATACACTGCTGTTCTGCTGATATTGAAACTCTGCCCACTTATTGGACATTTACAGTGCAATCCTAGGCATCCCTATTCAGAATTAAGTCTCATCGAGTTCAATAAGATTTACTTCCGGGTATATAGAATTACATTCTTAATTACTTTTCACAAAAGCAAGTACTTCAGTGGCTAAATTGGAAGGTCAGAAAAGGTAAATTGTTCAGCTGTGGTCTTTCACAGAGTCAATTAACTTTTAGAAAAGACTTGATAGGGGAAATTTGAAAGTTGGACTTCAGCAGGACAAAGGGATTGAAATCCCCTTATGCCTGTGTAAGCCTCCCATCACACAGTTGGTCTCCTTGGACCTGTGCTAGCAATTTTGCTAACATAATTCAGAGGTGAAAAAGGGACATGGAGGCTGCTGCTGGAGAGGATAGGATCTAGCATGCACCATCCCCACTATGATTCATCCCCACCTGCAACTGTCTTGCCCTCTTCCTCTGTGCACAGTTTTGCCCCGCTTCACCCAATTTCATCCTTCCCTGTCCCTCTCACACTGGCTTCCCTTCTTCCATGCATTACCAAGAATCCCCCAATGCACACAAGAAGGCTCTGGTACACAGCCAGAGCTACCTTTGGGCTAGTGTTGACTGCTTTAAGGCATGCGTCCATGGCTGAGGTTGTTGTTGGGACTACACCAAGATATGTGTTTCACACCCTCACACTCCGAAAGCGTGCATTGTCGCTCTGAATCATGACGATATATGATTGTCACTATTGTTAAGGGAACTCTGTGAGTTTAAATTTCCTTTCCGAGTTTCAATCTCAACTGAAGATTATATCTTCCCGAAACTAGCCAAGATTATTTATTGCAGAATGCACGAGTGCACATAGCATGGATGCATAATGCACATTCATCTATCCTCCATTGAAATGTATCAAGAAAATACTGGTTTTAAAGGTGTCTCCAACCTTATCTTTCTCACTTTCTCTCAGTAGAGTCCGAAAGTAACAAGTGAATTGCATTGATGAAAAAGTGAGTAGATTCAAGTGCAATAACCTTTTACTGCTGAGGGTTAAAGCAGCAGCTCAGCATTGATTCCCCTATGCACATAAAGGTTTGCTTGTTAAGACCAGTTATGCCAGTAGCACTCACTTGGATGGCTCCATGAATCAACTCTAAAAGCTTCAGAGGAGGTTCTGCTTCAAAAACTCTTTGTTTTGTAAGCATAGCATGAGATTTTAAAAGGTTTGAAAATTGCTGATATAAAATGATAGATGCTAATGATGGTGCAAAACTATGCAGGCCATCAACATACTGCCAAATATTTTTCTTGAGGTTTTTAATGGGATGAGAGTTAATTCTTATAATCCATGCAAATGAGTTCATCTTTTCCAATCAGCCATTGCATTATGGTGTTGACAAGATCTTTTGGGGCTCAATCCAGAGGCACTCTTGGCCTGACACAAGTCTCTTGTGCCAGTCCGATAACATTGCTAAAGTGCTTTAAAGCACTTTTGTTTCATTCTGCAGACAGTTAGGCCCCTCCTGGCACTAAAAGTAGCAGGCCTCCGTCAGTCTTGGAAGACTATGGTATCGTGCTCGGCGCTGCATGCACTGCATACGAAGCACGAAAGACTGAATGGATTGTTATGGAGGATAGGCTGTTACCCAAGCAGCAAATCCCCCCTCTCCATGCCACTGAATTACTCCAATGGAAAGGCAGAGCCAATATGATTGGATCCAGCTGCCGTCACAGAGCTGGGCTAAGGACAGGAGCTCACCCTGTCTTGTGGGGCTGACCTGGGTCGGCACTAAAACCGGCACTAGCAATTAGGTGAATTGTGCTGGCTGAGCTTGGCCAGCTCAGGTATTTAGAGAGGGCAGGAGAGGGCAGATAGGAGGAAGCAGTCTGGAATGGTGTAGGGTGGTCCTAGGGGAAGGTAGACATGGAAGGTAGACATGGTAGGACTGGAACCTGGCAATATGGCAGATCCACCTGGTTCTCTGTGTGGTGCAGAACAGCCTCTGGCTGCTTGCATCACCTTGGCTTTGCATCACCTCCAGAGGCACCACAGAACTGGCAATATCCACTGGAGTTGCTGCAGTCCTACACAGGGGAAGGGGAATAATTTTTCCTTCCCTGAGGTAGCATCCCTGAACATGCATTATTAAAGTGGTGTTGAACAGCACAGAAGATTGCATGCCTCTGATTGCAGGTTATTTTGTAGCCAAGAAGTCACTTTGTGTCACTGTGAAGACTAAAGACAGATTCCGCACCCCCCCCCCCCCCGCCCCCAAATGTGCAGTTCTGAAGGATTCTGCTGGGATGCCTACAGCATTCAGAAACTGTGTGCCACGGCATTTGAGGGTGCCAAGGCAAATTCATAGGGTTCAACAGTATTGCCAGTGGCCTTTCCTCCCCTCCTTGCTTGGACGCTGCCATCTTGGATTGTGTAATATTTCGCAAGCTCTTGCATGATCCAAGACGATGTTGACCAGAAGAGCTAGGAAGAAGAGGCCATTATGAAAGAAGGGCACAGTGACCATAGTAAATTTGAAAATCACTGGCCTATAGTTTTAGATATATATAAACAGTAACAGAATTTGTGCTGCACTACTGGAATAGAAATATAACTTGCAAGCAATTCTACAGGATAGTAACTTGATGGACAGATCTCCTTGGTGGGGAAACCTTGAACCTTTCAAAACAGCAGCTTCTGAAGCTCAAATCAGTGACTTCTTGCTAGCAGTGCTAAAGGATTGTATATTGATGGATAGATTTCCCCCATGGTAGGGAAACCCTGAACCTTTGTAAGTAAATAGCAGCGATTGAAGCTTAAAGAAGGCGTATACCACCATTTGTTGAAAATGTCAGCACAAAGCCTTTACCCCTGAAGTCAAGCTATAACGTTCTCAGAGTTACTCTTTGGAGCTATGGCATTTGGCAGTTGCTTCACATGGAGCCCACTCTTTCCAAAAGTGAGGTTGGGGTAGGGGAGAGGGAATCTGCTAAATGGCTGTTGTTATTGAATCTTAAGTGAGCACTTATCCTACAACCACATGACCAAAGTTTTCAACAATGATGAAATAGTCAATTAAAATTCTCCACCTGCTGATATACCTTTCAAAGAGCAGCAGGCAGAGTGATTTTTCTATTACGGCAGGACGCTTCAACGAGAACTGAGGACAGCAGGAATGTGCTTCATGTTGTCTGAGGGCTGGCCACTTTGAAAGGTAACTGGGATTGTGTTTCATGACCGGTTAAGAGCTGCAGGTCACAGGAGCTGAAAGCTGGTCAAGAATGTAGATGACTTTCAGCAACTCTCTCCCTTATGAGTTTGGCAATCCCTTTCCTTACTTTCTTGGACTTAGAAACACTTACACACACTTACACACACTTACACACACACACACACACACACGCCACACACGTCTCGACAATGATGAAATAGTCTACGCTAAGAGAAGCTACCATTGAACCCAGTTCTGATTACTATCCTGTCATGCTTCCTAAATGTAGGCCTGCTGAAGTTCTAATTAAGTTCTGAGCCAGCCCCTAAAAAAATTTCTTCTCAACTTTCTTTTGATATTTATTACCAAAACTGTATCCAGTTGACATGGAAGTTTTCAGAATTCGCTACCAATAGACACACACACGGATCACACACGTGACCAATCAGATCACACACATGGCCAATAGTCAGCAGTGGTGGATATGTCTTCTTCCTGTTTAGGATTGTTATTTTTCCTTTCTGCAAAGAAGATGTATAAAGTTATTTTCACCATTCCACACCCCCCCTCCAAAAAAATATGAGTATTGTTGGAATGAAGCCAACTCATATCTCTGACACCGTGATGTTTCAAATGCAAACGTTTGGGGGAGGCCTGGGGTCTGATACTAACACTAAAATCCAGTGACAGACTCACCAGGCTGTTAATCCTCCAAGTCAGAGGTATTCACATATTTCAGCTGATGACCCTCTTCTGAGAATGACAATCTGTCAGGGACTCCCCAGAAGTGAAATCATGGTTGGAAGTATCATTAAATGTGTCCAGTACCAGATTCCAAGATGGTTGCATCCAGCTTTTCACAACCCCCCTGAAATGAATTTGTGACCCTCCAAGGGCATCCCGATCCTCACTTTGAAGACCACTGCTCCAAGTGGTGGAAGACATAGCACCCAATCCTATCCAACTTTCTAGCACTGATGCAGTTGTGCCAAGTGTGTTGTTGATATGGTAGTCACAGAGGCCTCATCCAGGCTCCAAGTGAGGGAACATTTGTTCCTTTACCTTAGAACTATATTGTGGTTCCATTGGTACTGAAAAAGTGGTTAGGATTGGGCCCATGGTCCTTTATTTCACCTCAAAAACAAGGTTCTGTGTATAACAATAACTAATTACTATACAATATTGTATATATTATAAAATTAAGGGCACAATCCTATGTAAGGCTATTCAAAAGTAAGTCTCAGTAATCAATGAGGCTTACTCCCAGGGAAGTATGGATAGGATTGCAGCGTTACAATGATAAAGACTATTCATAAGCTTACAGTGGTAGTATTCTACAGTTGCCATATGTCCCGAAAAACTGGAAGGATCCCAATTGTGTTAACGTACTGGGAAATGGGACAGAGGGTCCACAAATGGGATTGTGTTAATGTACTGGGAAATGGGACAGAGGGTCCACAGAGGGTCCAGCTTGGTCCCACATTACTCTGAAGAAGTGAAGGAGAAGTGAAGAGTGCAAGCATGCTACTCCCCAACACTTGGCCTAAACATGCTTGCCACATTAGCAATAATACATGTTGCTTAGTGCACAACACCAAGTGAGTATATTGGGTGGATACAACCGATTAAGGTTGCAAAGCAGACTGCTTGTAAGCAAACAATAAAGTCCTTGATTGGACACATTGGGGCAAACAAGTTTGAGAAAAGCTGAGATAATGATACTACAGTAATTTGTATCAGTTCAGAAGAGTTCATAGACAGAGAAAAGCATTGTCTTGCCTTGTTCAAGCATAACTTCATTTCCCTCCTCAGCTGCTTTGAGTGATCTTGTGTCTGAGGGGATTGACTCAAAAGGTCACTGTGGAAGGAAACAGCTGAACTTTGTTGTGTGTTTCTTCCGATAAGTTGCTGCGAGGGCAAGGCTTTCCAGAGACCTTGACCGCACACTTCTAAACTGAAGGAACTGCATGAATAAATAAAGGCAAGAGTTGTCTGCATTCTGATCTTGTGTTATTTTCAAGCACTCCCATTCACTGTTCTTACATCTTTCATACCCACAAATCCAGAGTAACTACGGGAGCACATAAGAGACTTTATGTGCACCTGTAGTTACTGCAAAACCCGGTGAAAACCTTTGGGAAATTCATATTGCAATCCAGAGTAAGTTGTTCTTACACCAGAGCAAGGACTACCCGTAGTTACTCTGGGTTTTGCCCTTAGTCAAACATTAAAAATATTCATTTTATAGAAACAATGTGGTTTTGGCTCCTCTGACGGGAGTTGTCGATGTGTCATGCATTTATTGTTTCTGCTTTCTGAAGTGTCATTTGTCTATATCAGCATCTCCTTATTGTTTTTCAGCACTGTACAATTATTGCCTCAAATAAAAGTGAAAATCCAAACATACAGCTAACAGCATAGCAATTCAGGACCACATCAGAGATGACAAAAACAAACCAATATATTTGCAACTGGATTTTTTTCTATAAGCATGTAGAACAGTGATTTTCAACCTTTTTCATCTCACGGCACACTTAACGAGGCACTGAAATTGTCAAGGCACACCATCAGTTGTTTTTACCATTGACAAGGCACACCTGACTGTTCTAATCCCCCAATTTTCCTATTAATGAATGTCAATCCCCAAATTCCCATGGCACACCTGAGGACTATCCGTGGCACACCAGTGTGCCATGGCACACTGGTTGAAAATCACTGATGTAGAAGATGGTGGCTGTGGAATCCAGTTTGAAGGAGGAGGGAGGAGATCTGCCTGCCAGCTGAATCCTAAATTAAACTTTGTGAACTTTTCAAAGACAAGTTTAATTGCCTACCCCGTCGCCACACTAAGCAGGCTGCCTTTAAGCCATTAACTGCTTCTTAAGTGATGCTTATCTTTCAATTTAAAGAGCCAACCCCATTTGCTTTGAGACAAAGGCTGAAATCCTACCACACTTTCCTGGGGGTAAGTACTGTTGAACATAATGGGACTTACTTCTGAGTAGACATGCTTAGGATTGCACAGAAAATTGCATATAATTAAATCGCATATAATTAGGTTACATCGGTAGTAGGAATCTTCTGCACGCACAGTGTGTACTGTCACAAAGCTGCTCATCATGGTAAGCATGAGAAAGGAAACACTAGATAGCTCTTTGCCCTGTGAGTTAGCCCTTCCTTTACTAGTAGCTTCTTCTCTTACTGGTGTCAGCACAGCAGAAGTCAGTAAAATTCTTTTTTTAACCCTTTTTCTTTTAATTTCCGCAGAGCTGCTTCTGCTGACTTCTAGAAGGCAAGTGTCATATTTTTAACCCCATAAAATAGCTTAAAGTGGCAAAGAATGTCTCTGAAACTGGCTAAAAAATACCATATTTCTGGGCCAGTGTGGAGTACAAAGAGACTCTGCTACAACGGCTACATCAGAAGCAACAATGAATTATTAAGTTTTTTTGGGGGGGAAGGGGGAAGATTAACAAGAATTGCCTATAGCTGCCTCTGTGCTGCCTATCATAAGTTTTTTGAAAGTTTCACTGCCTCCAAATTCCCCCCTCCCATTTCAAAATAAAGTTCATTTTCAGCTCAGCCCTAGGATATGTCAAATCACTAAGTTGGCGGAGATCAAGTGGGATTTCATCATATGGCCAGATTCCTGCACCTAATCTCTGTGCTCAAGGAGATCAAAATCAAGAGCAATGGGGTGGCTTTAGACTGCATCTTCTAAATCTGACTGGACATAGAAATTTTCACAGCACAGATAGCATGGTAGTCAATATATTATCCTTCAGTATGTATTGTCCATTAGACCAAAAAATGAATCATGTGAAGATAGAGAGAAAGGAGATGGAAAGACAACTGTCATGAATTCCTCTTGATGTTAACTACAGCATATAGCTACACTTATAGAAATATATTTCACAGGTTTCCCTCCTGGAGTTTGTAAACAAGTATTGTTTCCATGATCAAAAGTATCATTTTTAGCGATTATGATAAAACATAAAAAATGAAATCCAAATTGACATCTGAACAGGATGACCAGATGTCATAACCACAAAAGAGGCTCACACAAATGTCGGACACCGAAGAAAAATGTAGGGCATAAAAAGCTAAAAACACTCATGTATTTTGCTTTCTTGTGGTTAATTTAAACAATATGTTACCTATTAATAAATCTAAGACCATTATAGAACATTTATGAATTACAAGGCTCCCTGCTGCCTGCTCTCAAGGAAAAGGAGGATAATGATATTTTTCAGCACCCAAGCCTGAAAAAAGGACATGTGCAGGAAAAAGAGAGGACATGGTCACCCTGTTCTTGTAAAGCTTTGCAGTTATTTTAAAATTTCTAGAAGTTTTAAGATGTAGAAACAAGGGTTGCCTGGGTAGGCACTAACCCACTTCATCAGGTACACACCATGATCAGATACACACCATGACACCACAAGGAGTCAGCTGGCAGGAGTACGCATCAGAAAGGTGCTGTTGTGCAGTGATCTTGCTGAAAAGATCATTTGCTTAGGACTGTCCATGAGTATACAAAGGGAGTAGGTGGCAAACTTGTGACAAGGGGGAGTGATGCATGTTACAGGAAAGAGTCGTTGCATAGAGAATGGTGGCATAGGGAGTGATATCCAGTGGCCTACATGTCAGTAGCCTATATATAAATGATTCTGTGCACTGGATCTCAGTACATTTAAGAACCATTTATAGATTCAGTAAAAGGCATAACTACGAAAAGCAAGCTCACCATTTTAAACCATTGGAGATGATCCTTTGTCACTAAATGCTGCATTATATGCAACTGACAGAGTGACCAAAGAACTCAGCTTTTCCCTTTTTCAATCAATAGTTTTCCTTAATTCATTCCACAAAAATAATATTTGAGCACTGAAGATTTCCATTATGTATGTTTACAGAGCATGGTTTAATTTTTTACAGTATTTATTTTATGTAAGTAGTATTATTTCATGCATATTCATATATCTCAGTGGAATTCTCATCCATAGCATAAATTCTGGTTTGTTCTAGTGTACAGGTGCACAGTAGTCTAAGCAGGCAAGCACAAAGAAACTGTCATGGCATAACAGGATCATTGACATCTCTTGGTTCATACTTCAAAGCACACTCCATTGACAGAATCCCTATTCACATCAATAGAGTCTGTGCTGAAGAACATTTAGTTTGAAAGCCTGAAATGTTTCAAATGACTGCCTGGTCTAATAATAGGCCATTTCAAAATGTTCACCTTCACCAGTCAGACAAAAACGGCCTGCTAATTTAAAAGCAAATTAATGTAAAAGTCCTGTAGCTATCATGCACTATGCTCAAATTTTTCCCCAGTATGATTTTTTCTCCATAATTTTACTCCTAGTGCTTTGTTTTCCCTCTTTTCACTGAATATTAATGGATTATTCTTACACAGGCGTATAATGAAGATATTTTTATAAGGTCTCCATTTCTTTACCAGAACTACAGATTCTCTTCTCACATGTGGAATTGAATGGAAGCCACTTCTCATATTGTTTTTATTTATTTCGTTAATTCACAGCCTGCCTTCTGCCAAAAGAAGGGGTGTTCAAGGAGATTTAAAAATACAAAAATAAAATAAATATAAAATAAGCAATATATAATAAAGATAATAAATCAGCACTCAGCAATGCATTTGAGAAAGGGGGGGGGGAGAGAGGGAGAGGGAGAGAGAGCAATCCTAAACCCCAGTAAGGCAGGCACAGATTCCTTGATGGTTTGGGGTTTTGCAAAAATACCATGAGGGGGGTCAGGCCAATACACAAACATCTGTCAGCCTCCCCATACTACCAAGAGAATGGGAAGATGGGTGAGTTGCACTCGCCTAAATTGGTTAGGATTACACACCCACCAGTTTTAAAACAGCAATCAAATACAATAAAACAGCATGAACATATTAAAAATACACCCCATATAAAAACAGCCCATAACACCAATATACAGTATTGTGCCATCAATTTGTGTTGATGTGTACTATCAATTTGTGTACTAGCAATATATAGTTTTGTGCTATCAAAGGCCATCTGAAACAGAAATATATTCAAGCTCACCAGAAATCTTCTAAAGAGAGTACTGCCCTCAAATCACAGGGGAGTTACATAATTGAAATGCTACCACAGAGAAGGTGCTGCATCTTTCTGTCACCCTCTAATCTCAAGTCAAAGGTAGTACATTCACAATGGTTATCTTAAGGAGCAGTCTGGAACAAATGGAAGAAGGCTGTCCCTCAAATGCCCAGGTTCCAGTCCAAGACCTGGATGATCCCTACCAAGCAGCTCAAATAGCAAGCTCAAAACACAACTTAATAGCCAGGGAGCCAAACTGGGATCTCCCAGACTACTTCTAGATCTATCAGCTAAAAAAAGGTGGAACCACCACACTGCCTCCAAGCCCTAACTCAACCAACTGATCCAGAAGGACAACATGGTTGAGGGTGTTGAAACCAACACGAGTCTTTCACCAAAAAAATCAAGACCGTCTCAACCCAAATCAACCCAACCCCACCCAAAGACCACCCTGAAGCGAGCCAGACTGAAAGGGATCCAGCTTCATCCAGCACCCTTTCGGGGCAGCACAACTTCCCCCCACCCTCACTTTATAAGCAGATCCTATATCGCAGCTCTTACAAGCTGTGGTGTAGCGAATAGGGTGCAGGGGTTGCAGTTGCAACAGGTTACAAGCTTTAGGGCAGCTATTTCAGCAGCTAAAATTGTGAAAAATTGTGGAAAAAAGTGTTTAGGACAGGCATTTCAGCCCAGGACCCCCTTTCAAACTTAAAAATCTGTCCGGGACCTCCTGTCAAACTTATCAGGATGTGACAACATCACTGTGATGCCAAAGATCCTCCATGTCTCCCCAGTACCATTGTGTTTAGTGAGACTCACTCCCATGAAAGCCCAGTACAGATTCTAAAATGGCAGATCCCACCCTTTTGTGACCCCCCCGACTCAAGGTCACAACTCCTCACGGGTGTCCCAATCCCCACTTTGAGTTCCACTGGCTGAGGGGACATCATTAAATATATGTACACAGTTTTTGCCTTTATGGAAAATGATGGAAAGAAGACTACAACACTCTCTGAAATACTTCCAACACAAAACGTGCAGGAAGGTTACAACATGATTATAAATCTGCCTTTCTTCATTACCATCAATCAATTTTTTTTAGAAAGCCTGATACAAGAACATTTAAAGCGGCATTTTTTGATGAACATTCCCAGGCTTGGTTGATAATTAGGCTCCACTTAACTGATATTTTTTGCTTAAGAGGCAGAAAACAACTTAGCTATCTCCCTGTCAGTAAAAGCCTAAAGGACCTTCATTGCGCTCCTGATCTTTTCAGGAGCAGGTGGTAGAACCCATTCCATCCCTTTCCCAAAGCCTTCAAACCCCATGAAGTGACCATTACGTGGGTACTTTGGCAGCAAAAAGTCAGAAATATTTCAGGCACCGAGGAAAGAGCATAGATGGGTGAGTGAAGGGGTGGCAGGGAAGAATGTCTGAACTATTCACACACAACTGTATCTTGATACATACATACTTGGGACAATCATTCGTAGTCTGTTCCTAGGTACAGCTATTTACACTCCCACCTTCAACACAGAAACAATCTGTTTACAGTGTACACAACATGTTGATGTACAAAAATGAACCCAAGTATATACATTCGCACAGAAATGTGCACCTGGATAATATCTGTACCTAGGTATGAGATAAGATGTGAATGGCTCTATTGAAAAAGGCATTTGACAAAGCTAGTGATTAGTGACAACCTTATCTTCTTTTGCGCACCACTCTCTGTTTTCTATTGGTGAACGGGCTGTACAGTAAATCCTCGACTTACGAGCAAGTTTCATTCTGGAACCTCATTCATAAGTTGAAATATTCCTAAGTCCAACACCATTGATGTCAATGCATGTTTCACTTATGTCAATGCATGTTCGTAATCCCAACACCATTGATGTTGATGCATGTTTCATTGATGTCAATGCATGTTCGTAAGTCCAACACCATTGATGCCAGGGGATGTTCATATGGATGAAAGTTCACATCTTGAATGCTTCTAAGTGAAGGTCTTACTGTAGTGTTTCAGTGGTTGACACACCATGCTTATCGATCTGACGGTTGGCAGGGCCTTTTCAGACCAAACTACTGCAGGACAGAATGGCCTCCCATCTCTAGCCCAGCTCCTGCTAAGCTAGCAGTTCAAAAGCATGTAAAGTAGATGCAGTGGGAAAGGCAACATCCTGGCGACATGTCCCTGCAACAGACTGGCCAGGTTTCCTCAATGTCGTGTCAACCATGGTTTGGATTCTCCAATCCAGAAATAGCATACCTGCCACGATATGGGACAAATGCTAAAGAAGTTCCCTTATGTCTGCATTTCCTGCTGGTAAATAGGATTACTGGGAAAGATGATATCTTTGGCTAAGGCTGGTGAGTCTAGTTAGTAGATGGTACTGTAGCTTTCATAAGCCGCATTCTTTGGTGAACATAGCACCAAACTGAAGGAATTCCAAATTTTTCTTTTGGAATAAAACAATAGTGGAATATGATGTTCAGGAAGGTGTGGAAAATCCAGGCAGGAAAATGAGGGCACAATCCTATCCAATTTACACAAGGCACAATCCTATCCAGCTCCCCATTCTATGGTAGTGTAAAGAGGCCGGTGCACATCTGTGTGCTAATCTAATCCCCTTGGGAAAGGCACAGAAGTAATTTGCAGCACTTTTGTAACAATTTCAGGCCAGTACAAGAAACTTGCACCAGCCAAATTGAGGGAATAGGATCAGTGATGGGATTCTTTACAATAGCTTTTAAATGGCTATTTTTAAACTTTATATGTCTTATCTCTCATTAACAACCAGTTCTATAAAGTAGGTGCGAACCTGCTGGAGCCCATTACTGAATAGGATTGCATTGTGAGTAACATGTGAACAAATAATAAGATGAGATTTTCCCAGTGATCCAAAAAAGGCACACATCAAAACTAGGAAGAGATTTTCTAAAAGTAAAAGGATATTAAAAGGCAAGCAGCACCTTTATTTGCCTCTTGCACTGGTCAGAAGGCCATGGTTACTGACTCTGCCATTGCATGCCAAACCTAGATTTCTGATAGCGCATCAATTAGATCATTAATTTAAAATATGTCCTCGGTGTTGCAGTTTTGATGCAGAACATTTGAGATTCTTGACCCTAAGTTCAGTAACAGAGGAGCATTTAATGGCCACCTTACTCATTAAATTTGCAGGAGCTGTGTCTAACTCTATTCCCAGAAGTGAAATAAAATGATGACCTGGGCAAGAACTGCCACATTTCTATAGCACTGCAGACAAATTGCTATTCATTTCACTAGCCTTCCTCCCTTTTCTTTTCAGAAGTGGGCTACATTGCTGAAGACAGCAATCTTGGGAGAAGTGGAGAAAGGTATTCAGCAGAAAGGGAGCTTTCTGGATCGAGATATACAAAAGCACATGAATAGGGCAGTTTATTAAAAAATCTGTTTTGCTCACTGTGAGATGTTGTTCAAAGACTTAAAGGTTCATTGTGGTTGCATTATTTCAAGGTTCGCTGCTTTTGCCATTCCCTTTGAGCATAACTAATGTGTTTTCACACATGAGGCTTAAATCAGCTTTGTTTTAAATCAGCTCCTAATGCAACTGTAAAACTGTTTGGATGGGCTGGGATATAAATTTGATTTCTTTTCTGATTTCGCTTCTGCATTAACAAGATTGATACATCTCAGAGGCATTAAACAGGGACACACACACACACACACACACACACACACACACAGAGAGAGAGAGAGAGAGAGAGAGAGAGATGTGGATAGGTTTTTTCTCAAGGTCAACTACCAAAACACTGGATGTGCCCTAAATTTCTCTTCTGTGCACTCTCCCTGAAATGCCCTGGATTTGAGGGTACCCACTGGAATGTATGCATGTCACATGAAGCAGAAAAAGGGGGTCCATCTTGCATGAATGAAAATTCACTTATGAGAAAAGTTGCTTATGTGTATAACAGGGGTGACATGCACCAGGTGTCGCAAACACTGGTGATGTCCCTGGATGGCACCATACTTTCTTCTTTGGAGCAGTTGGTCAGCTTTGGGTGGCATCCATCTGCGTCAGCAGATCAAACCAAATCTTGGATCTACTTCTATAGCCCCTATTTCAAAATACATGCCACAAAATAAGGCACAGACCCTTAGGGCTATATTTTCAGTACGATCCTCACCCCACAAGTCCCATGCCAGCCTGTGAGTGTCACAAACATGCCATAAGGCACTTCTGCGCTGTTTAAGCCAGTGCACAGACATGTACCAGCCTCCCCATGCCACTGAGGGAGATGGGAGAGTTGTGCTGGCCTAAATTAATTAGGATTGTGCACTTTGAGTAGCAGACTAGAGAGACAAGGACAAGAGAACGGAGGGGACCAGGAGAGATACAAGACTTGTTAGAAGGTAAAAACATCAGGGTAAAAGTGTTCATTAGACATTTTGATAATAACAACCATCATCACAACCACAGATATTTATATACCACCTTTCTAGCCTTGGATCGCTACTTTGACTTTATTCAAAGTGGTTTATTCATGGACAGGCTTTGCTAAGCCTCCAAAGAGGCTTTTACAATAAACAGAGATTTCTGAATTTCAAAAACTGACTTCATGCCGGGTGGATTTTCCAAGTTCTGGACACACTTTGACTGCTGACCTCCCACACAGACAAGGCTTCAAAGCTGACACTTCTTGGCTGAGCTTTCTCTTCCCCTCCCCAGCTTTGTCAAGGTCACCATTCCAGAGTCTTATGGTGATCTCAAAGGTCAAGCAGGTGACCTTCAGATGAATTATCTCCAGACATGAAAGCAGCTCAACCCTCTAGACCAGATTTCCTGCCCATACAGGATATACCAGAAATGCACGATACCTAAATATACAAAGAGCAAATATACAAATATACCAACATAGTTTTTTAAAAAAAAAATGTTAATAGAGAGTGACACAACATTTCAAAACACCCCAAATGCTATCAATTTTCCTTCCATTGTACAGTCTGTTAATTTTGCTGTTTGAGCATCTTTTTTTCACAAGTATCGCATTTATTAAACAGTCGGTGTTTTAATACCTTTTGGCCCAATCTTAATTGGCCATTAAGATGCTAGCGGCATAACACATTTTCCATCTGTTAGTACTGTGGAGTTAGGCCTGGTCACTGCCTGAAGCAGCAAGTGGCTGGGTCCAAGTGCTGATTGAGCATGAACACCCACCTCAACACATAAGGCTGGCACAGAGGGAAACTGGGAGCAGAAAATGGGGAGAAGATGTAGCAGGAAGCCAGGCAGATCAGGTCCAGAAAGGGGCAGGCTTGGCAGCAGCTTCATCTACCAAAAACTAATCCTCTTTCTAAGCCTTATCCACTTTCACAAATCAGTATGGACATATGCCAGTGATATTGCTGGTGCAGGTTCAACTTGGCATGCAGAGCTACCAGGGGTTTACTCTATGAGAAGGAACAAATGTTCCCTTACCCCAAAGAGGCTTTCTGAGGCCAAAACGTCTCTGTGGGATTTATAGGATGCCACATTTGTGTCTCTGCATTGCTATGCAGAGAGATAAATAGAATTGGGATGTGTAAGTTTCCAAAAACTGATGGCCCAGTCCAATCTGGCTCAGTGCAGAGGCTGCAGGGCACTGTCTGGGGGCCAGGCAGCTGAAATATAAACAACATTTTACATACTTCCTCAGCTGCTGCATGGTACCCTTGGCACTCCTCAAAGCTACACATTATAAACTCTTTAACGCTACACCAGCTGTTTTGATGGCATAGCTTTGAAGAGCCTGCTAGTGGCACATTAGGGCCAGAACAGGGGTTTCAGATATGGCATTGCTGCAAAGATTCATCTTCATCCTATCTCACCTACTCCTAATGTACCTCTTTTCTAGCAGAACTGCATTAGTGGCAATTTGTGCAGAGCTGCGTGCCATGTGCAGAACAGCATGTGCAGGGCATTGTCAGCCGTGTGTGCAGCCTTCCAGGGCTGGCACCAGTGGGCATAGCTCCACTGACTGCTGCAGAGGCTGCCACAATGGTGAACTGCACAATATGCCAGTGGGACCTCACAATATGCTGCCATATCACACAGATAGAAGTGGGACTTGAGTTAAATATATGTTTTAATGTGAAATAAATGTACCTTAGAAATGTTTAATTTTGGCTCAATAAAGTTACAATAACATAATGACATGTCAGCAGTTCAGCATTATTAAAAATTAGTGATTGAATATAACACATTTTGGCAGAAATTCTGTACATACTTATCCTGGACTTAATTCTATTAAACTCAGCTGGCTTACTTCTGAGTAGAACATGCATAGACTTGCCCGGTAAATGATTTTACATCTACATTGCACTTTAATTTTGACATGCTAACAAAAGGAGATCATGAACCTTTCAGTGCACTTACAATGTCGCCTAAGTTACCTTCACATGTCCACAAAATTTTGTACACCTACCCATTATGAAAGGAACACCATTTATTAACAGCATGCTTTGTCTCTTCTATCATAATGACTAACCAGACTAGCAAAATATTCACGGCAAGTTATAATGTGACGTTACTTTTCTAACGCTGTTGAGTACACTTAAAATTGCACTACAAACTGGAATGGAACAAACTTAAAGAAAGTACAGTATGGAAGACAATTTTCAAAGGAAGAATAGATCTGGTGAAATTTGTGAAAATAAATTTCTGGTTATACTTTGTAGGATCTTTCCCCAAAGAACGTCAAGACATGCTTGCTTGTGCTTTGTCCTTGAACTATTCTGGATCCCGGGCTTCTATTTCTAGGTTATCCCCTTCCTTCACTGGATACATTTGCTCTCTCTTGTGCCCATTACCATGATTCTTCTTGTCACTAGAGACTAAAGCTAGGAATCCTTAGAAATATTAGGGATCAGACAAGCTTGGAAACAGGAACAATAAGAGGAAGAAGATAATTTCACCAGCAATGAAATTAGGTTGTTGGCTATGCTGTGAGTGATCAGTAACTACAAATCGGTTTGTAACATGCAAAACATTTCTTTCTGTTGACAAAGGTGGTTTACAATGCAGGTGAGTAGTTTTGCTGCTTTGATGGAGTAATACCTGCTCCTGGGGTATTAGCATAATTCCCTGTAAAAGCAAACTGCTTTCATTCCGTATGCCCTATCTTCAGTTTCAAGCTGCTGGACCAGTTTATTATTGTGCCAAACTCATCTATATATGTCAGACTTCCAGCAGGGCTTGTGAGTGATTATTCAGCATGCTGGGAAAAGGGAATGGTATCAATAATAACAAAACCCGCATTGCTGCCTGAAATGGTATGGGAATCAAACTGAGAAGAAGTCAAATATTCAGGAAATTCATACTTGCATACAAAGTAGACCAGCGGCTTTCCAAATCCTTATCTCAGGAGTTGTTAGTATTACTGCAGTACCCGAGGTAAAATGGCAGATAAGCAGCGTATGCTTAGACACTGGTGTATGGAAATCCACAACCAGGGATACAGTCTTAGGAAGGATTGAGAAAACAGTTATAGTTAGGGCTGTGTCGAATAGTTCCCTTCTATGCCTAAGTAAACACAAAAGACAAACCATCTTTGGGAAATGGGAAATGCGCATGGGGTGTATTGCACCGTGGGGGGATGGCATATGGGGAAATGTTACTCCCGCAACGCGGGTATGCTTTTCGCTAGAATTGAATAAAAACAATCTGAAAACAACTCACCAGGGCAGGCATCTAACCTAGAAGAAATAGCAAATACCATCATTTCTGCACGTGGGTGTTCCCACCCTGACTCCAAGCAGTGGACAAGAAATTTTGAGCTTAACTACACCAACCTTGAGGGGTCAAGGAAGTTGAACAGCACTGTCTCCAAGCATGAGGGATTACCAGTT
This sequence comes from Cryptoblepharus egeriae, assembly GCA_030015325.1. Lineage (NCBI taxonomy): Eukaryota > Metazoa > Chordata > Lepidosauria > Squamata > Scincidae > Cryptoblepharus > Cryptoblepharus egeriae. The sequence goes on along the minus strand of JAREYC010000005.1, from coordinate 23,195,671 downwards.
GTTCTCCTTGAGCCACACAGCATCAAGGGTTTGGTACCAGATCCCCTTTTTGGTGCCAGATCCTCTCTGTCTTACCTCAAGGTACACACCAAAATCCCTACTTCCACTTCCCAGCCTGCACCAGACCTGCCAGATGTGACCACCCTGTTAAGAAAAAAAGGTTCAACCCAAGAAAATGGTGTGGAGTAACTGTAAAACCATCCCACTAAGAACAAATTGTATGAAGACCCCTCCAAAAAAATCCTACTCTGTTCCAGAGGGCAACCAGACTACTCAAGGGTGGATGAGTGGGTGGGGGTTGAAATTTGAGGCACCCAACTACAGAAACTCACCTCCTCATGTAAACAGGTTTGTGTGACCTTGGTTGGTGGTGTAGCCTCACCAAAGACCTAGTACCTTTCTTATCTTTGAAGTCAAGTTGACTTCACCAGGAACAGGAAGTAATGGTTTCCTTCCATTCTTGACAATTACAGCTTTCTTTCAGAGGCTATTGATGGGATACCAACTCTTTACAGAGAAAAAATGAACTACATGAAAAGTAGTTTCTACCACCCTTTCACCACTGATTCCTCTTACTCAGGATATTCCTCAGTATATTTTTATATAAGGTCCCATAAGTAAAGTTGGACATTATCTGGCTCAGTTCAGAGGGGAAAGCTGTGCTTCTAATTCACTGAATGACATAGGGCAAAATCCATAGCAGTTACAGGTCCACGCAGTTACATCACCCTCTAGTGTTATCTTATGGAAAGTCATCAACTGCTCCGGAGCAAGGGTCTTAATTTCACTTTAGGATATAGGCCTATTAAAGGTAATCAGTGAATCATTTATGAATGTCATTTCCTCCTTACCACTTTCTCTCCCCTTTGCCTTATGTTTTTGTGTCTGTTGGTACATACAGCAAATAAAGGCTTGACAGCTCTTAAATGAAAAGCATTGATTTATTCCCAAGTGTACTCTTTGTACTATTAATCTGAACTTCCTTCGGCTGACCCAGCACCAGCCCCAGATCCTGACCTCTGTGAGGTAAGATGCCATTTTTGTTGCTTGTGCCAGCTTGATGTCTTTCTTCTTGCTATTGGAGATACAGTCACATGGGGAATGGTATATGATTTGCTAGCACAAATAAGATAGAAATGTGAAATGTTCTTAAGGACCATGGAGGGCATCATCATTTCATAATTCAGATAGGATTTAGAGATGAAAGTTCACTCATTACTTACTCCCTGGTCCTACAATCCAGAGTAACTACGGGAGCACGAAAGAGAATTACGTGTACCTGTAGTTACTGCACCACCTAGTGAAAACCTATGGGAAACTCATATTGCAATCCAGAGCAAATTGTTCTTACACCGGTGCAAGGACTCCCCGTAGTTATTCTGGATTGCACCCAAAGTTATTTTCTGCATTTTCAGGTCAAGTACAAAGTCAGTCAAGATGAATAGAAATCATAGGGACAGTAAGATTATATTAGAGCTAAAAAGGTTGCGTATGTGGATTTAGAGTCTTCAACTCTTCAAAACTGGATATTTAAAATTTTATATAATTATTATAATTGTTATACATTATATACATTATGTGGTAATTATATGAATTGCCCAATATGCATTTTAACTCAGTGACCAAATGGAGACAGACTTAGGGCACAATTCTAATCAATTTAGGCCAATGCAACTCACCCATATTTCCATTCCTGTGGTGGTTGGGGAGACCAGCACATATTTCTGCACTGGCCTAACCCCCCAGAAGTGCTTGATGGAACTTAAGTGACAATCCCAGGCCAGACTTATGCCAGCCAAATCAGGTTAGGATTGCACTGTCATGAGGAAATACCTGACTTGCAGTAATCAACATTATTATATCTCCCTGAAGATCGGTGGGGTAGGGAGTTGCTGTCACAACACTATTCTTGTTGAACTACACAGTACAGTGGTACCTTGTAAGACAAACTCTTTGTAAGACAAACTAAAATTTCTAAGGAATTCTGCCTTGTAAGACAAACAGTTTTACAATGAAAATTCATTGAAAACAAATTGATGAATCTGCATCTTGAACAACAGCAAGAGGTTATGGAGGAGATCTCATTTGCAGAGGTGGAGGAGAATAAGAAAGAGGAATCCCTCCCACCAAATAAGATGAAGGACATTTGTAAACATTGGGAAATTGTGCAAAATTTTGTAGCAAAGCATCACCCAAATAAGGCTATAGCAGGGTGAGTGATGAATCTGTTTCATGGCAATGCAATGTCACATTGCTGTGAAATCCTCAAAAGGAGACAAAAGCAGGTATCATTAGAGAAGTTTCTTGTTAAAGTTGCTCAAAAAGTCACCAGTGACTCTTTAAGTGAAAATTAGTCATCCTTGGCCATAAAGGTTTTTCCTTTCTGTTTTACTGCACAGTACATTACGGTGTTTTTATTAATATTACAATAATTGTGTTCTGTATTATATTACAGCATTTTGAAATGGATTACAGTGTTCTCTCATCATTTTTAGACTCATAGAGTTGGAAGGGACCTAGTGGATCATCTAGTCCAACCCCCTACCTGTAGCAGGAAATCCTCGTCTTGTGGGGACCTGGGTCTCATACCCTGGCCTTAACTACTACGTACAGTTAATATTTTTATATGAATATTTTTGAGTTGTGGAACCAATCATCTAGTTTCCATTATTTCCTATGGGAAAATCCACTTTATATCAAGAACGCTTTGTAAGACAAACATGCTTCCGGAACGAATTAAGTTTGTCTTACAAGGCACCACTGTACTTGAATTAGTACCCATCTCCTTGGTAGTTAGAAGATCTGAACCTCACAAAACATGTCTCTTCTTTCCTATCCTTCTCTTTAATTTTCAACCAAATCTCTGAAGGTCTGTGGGTTCTTAACAAGCAGTTCACATGCGTATGCCCAGTATTTTATAACCCATGATTTGATTATATATGTGACTGAAGTCCAGTTCTGTGAAGGAAAGGAGACCACCGTGCTCATCTAACCGTCCAGCTGTGGTTAGGGATGGCTGTGTAATCCTGTGGTTCCAAGTTGGTGTGTCCTGAAATAGTTGTAACATCTGATGTCAAGGAGCGACAATTTGATTAACTCCTTAAATACTCTGCTGTTTTAAACATTGCAAACGCATGTATGATTGCACTCTTAAATGCTTTGTTGTGTGAAAGTTTTGAAATACGAAGCTTTGCTGAACAGCATATGCCTAATGAAAATAAACATGCAATATTGCAATGTCCCTGAAAACAGAAGCTGTCAGTAAAAGATCTGCCTTTTGTACGGTAGCAACTGTATGTTTATTTTTAGCAACTTTCATCACATCTACCATGAACTGTCTCTACATCTTTCCTTATGTTTTCTATTCCCCCCTCTCTAGTTGACTAATTTGTGATGTTTCCTGCCATGGCAAGCAAAATTGCTTCTGCAACTGGCATTATTTATTTAAATGCTGGTTAATGGCACAATGTTTCAGCTGTCAACAAACTTGATGTCGAGACTTAGTGATTCATTTTAATCTGCATGATAATATTGAACAAAGCCTGAGTAAGAAAGAAAAGTGGGGGGGGGGCAGAGGAGAAAAAAGCTGAAATAAATTAAATGATAGCCTGTTCGACAACTTATCAGAGGTATCACAGAGGAGGAATTATGCTATGTGTTAATGAACACTATATTTTCTGCTTCACAAAAAGATCCTACAACTGTATGACTGCACAGTCTGAATTCGGTGGTCTGTGCAACAACAGAAGGTATTTGTGTTGCTAGTAAGTAAGGAAGCAATGGCAGCCAAGAGGTCTTTGTCATCCCACCAATGTAGGTAAAATTTGTGCCAGGTAGCAGGAAGGTGGAAAGTGGTTCAGATGTGAGGAGAAGCATTTTGGGACCACAGAATGGAGGTATATCTGACCCAGGAAGGAGTAGGATTAGTGGAGGCCTAGTTCATTATATCTTAGCTCCTATCCCAATTTGGAGTTTGATACAAGCAGTTGTATGTAGATAGTTCCACAAGAGAAGCCAGGATGGGTACTCAGCTTAGGCAGGGTGATCAGATGCCTGAACCTCAAAAGGAGGACAAGGTCTTGGATTCCTCTCAGCATGGCCTTTCCAGCAGACATTTGCCTACTCACAAGTAAAGCCACGATATTGGGAACTTTCACATTTCCATAGAACTCAATGCATATTTTTGATTTTTAGTTTTTTAGCCATAACCTTTGATAGGAAGAAGATATTTGAAAACCAATTTTTGCTTTGGATTCTGCTCTTCAATACAAATCCAACAACATATGACGATGGGATATTGCACACCACTGCAAAGTTCAAAAATGGAGCCAAAATGGAGGACAATGAAGCCCTTTTTGAGAACACCCAGACAGAAGGCTAAAATAGAGGACAAATCCAGAAAAATCTGGTCATATAGTCACCCTGAACTCAGGTGACTTGAGTTCTAGTCACAAAAATCAGTATTTTTGTTGACTTGTGGAGACTTGAGTCCCCTGTGTCAAAATTATTGGCAAAATGCTCGAGTAAAGAACCTCTGACTCATGAGTCGCTATCAGCTTGGGTGACTCTAGTTGCCCACCAACAGCTATGGGTTGTGCTACCTTCATCTCATACAAAAAAGCTGTTGCATTAATCCTGAAGCTGGGCTTTGCGAGTGCAAGAGGCAGTATGGTATGGTATTGTTCAGTATGGGATTGTTCAGCTTCAGAGACAGGAGCTGGAGTAGAGTAAAACGGTTAACATTTTTAATTTGGTTTTAAAAAACTTGCAGAGTCTTGTGATACAGAACTTGATGTGTCACAGAAGTGACAATATTAGCTGGCTTCATTATGTGAGGATCCTGAATATGTACAGCACAGAGAAGCGAGATGTGCTTCTTCTGGTCCCCTGAATAAATCAACTGGATGATGTATGTGACTCTCCATATTTTGTGACTCAGAAATTATGCCCATTAGGACTCGTTTTTTATTCAAGTTGCAAGACTCATGACTTGATTTGAGCCAAGCCATGCCTGGCTTAATAATAATAATACAGGCATTTCTATACCACTTTTCTTGTCTTTTGGATTGCTCCTTAGACTTTATCCAAATCAGTTTAGATAGGCAGGCTGATCTAAACCCTAAAGGGATTTTTATAAACGCGGTATGGTTCTATCTTTCAAGAACCAGCTACATTCAAGATGTTATGTTCACAGTCTGGTTTTCACTACTGGTTCCCTGTGTCTGACATGCTTACCCATCCCTGGAGGGAAAACCGACCTCAACAGTTATATAGCTAGGTTACAGCATAATTTTCTCCATACAGCAAACACCAAGAGTTTTGAATAAAGGAAAATACAGTGATAAGGGAAAACATGCTTTCTCTCTACTTGCAGTTTTATGTTTTCTTTTCAAGGGAAGTAATGAAAGGCACAGATGTTCATCAGATTAATTTCTTTGGAAGCACTTTTCTCTCATTCTTCCAACATCTTGCAACATTTCATTAAAAGAGATCACTTTGCATAAACAAAGTCAAATTGTCAGGTCAGATCTACGGCTTGCTTTATTAAAAATCATTAAATGATCATTAAAATCTTTTTTTAAAAAATCATTATCATTAAAAACGAGCACTTTCACACAAACAGAGTTAGGTCAGGTCATGCTATGCATGATCTGAACATGATCAAAGATTTGAGACCTACTTCTACATTTGCAATTCCTGTCAAGATAGTATTGCTCATCCTCCACTTGCTCAGCTCTAGTGGCACTCTCATGTGCCATGTACTCATGTGCTATGCACAATGCATCCATACCCCTTTCCATGAATTTTTCTCTTCCTTAGCACACACCCTGCATTACTGTTTCCCTACTGTCTTGTCAAAGAAGTCTTCTTCTTCCCTATTGAGTGCCAATATAAAAGGCATCTTTCAAACGCCATTATCTTCTCTCCGAGCAGGAAGACAACCTTTTATTCTCACAGATTCAAGTTCACAAATAGAGTAGGAAAGTATGCAGAGCAGTCCCTAGATTGCTGCTGTAGTTTCAAGTAATGTGTACAGCAAGGGAAGTGCAGTGATGATATATGATTCTTGGCTGGCCTGTGTGCATGGCTGCCAGCCATTGTACTGGTGGTCTAATGGGCAGAACATCACTTCTGCCAATATCCTCTCACTTCCACTGGTGGAATATGGATTGGGCCATGAGGAATGTTTTTCCCCAAAGGAATAATTCCTAAATTGCCAATCACCCAAGAGGATCCATAAGGCTAGTATTTGTGTTGGATGTGGAAAAAAGGAGAATTAAATTAAGAATCCAATCTGATCCAACTTGCAGTACTGACGCAGCTGCACCGATGGGCATGTACTGCATCCTACAGTGGGGGACAATAAATGAATGGTTTTTTCCCTTACCATGGGGCCCCATTGAGACTCCATGAAAGCTAGAAAGAATTAGGGCCTGCATTGGATGTTTCTGAACTATGAAACTCACTTGGATGACGGACAAAAAATAAATCCATTTCAGGTTCATAAGTTTCATAAGTGAAAATAAGAGTCATAAAGTACTTTGAAGACTTAAAGTGTTGTAAAAATAAGACCAATCCTAAGATGCGTGCAGCACCAGGACTATCACAGTAACAAAATGGCTGCCACAGTATCCTGAACCTATGCCGACTACCACCATCATCTCCTTCCCCTTTCTTCTCCTTCCCTTGAGTAAAGCAAGATGCTCCCAATAGGGCTACTTGATTCTGCAGAAACCCTGTGGTTGTTGTAGAATCAAGAGCCTCAGTGTGACACAAGAAGGCCCTGCTTGAAGTCTCCCTCCCCACCTTCTCCCCACTTCCCACACTGTCCCACACTCCCTGCCACCACCCCATTCCCTCATTCACTGCTCCACTGCCTGGAAGATGGGGTGACCTGTGACAAGTTTGTGAGCACGCATTTCTCATACATTTCTTTCTTTACATGCTTTGAGAGGCTCCCTGTTTTCTCTGAACTCTGAAAGATTAGTAGCGTTGCAATTACGTCCTGCTTTCTTAATGGCTGCTGGCTTTTGCCCTTGCTTCTCCAAAGAATGTTTGAAGATGTCTTAAAAGGCTGTGGAACAATGCAATGATTGCTGATTAGGGCTTAAAAGACCCGCACTTAAAGAATGCCTGACAACGTGCTGTTCTTAGGGGACCTAATTAAGAAAATGTAAATTTCATACTTGTTGCTGATCTAGTTGAAAAGACACGGTAAATGAAATTTGCTGCCAGCTCAACTGATTATAACAATAGGGATTTTTATTGTGGAAAACAGACATAAATGTATTTGTGGCAGATGTGCAACTGGAAGTGGAATCCTAACCCCTGGTTAGGCTTACACATGTCCCACTTCTACACCACTCATGGGTAGGTTAGGCCAGTGCGCAGACATGTGCAAGCCTTTCCTCTCCACTACAGGTAAGGGATGATGTGATGGGTGAGTTGTGCTGGCCTGAATTGTTTAGGATTGTGCCCTGAATTAATCTTTTAGCTAGAAATCAAGAGGCTCATTAAAAGATCATCGCTATATAAGAGTCAAGGATGCTATACAATCCTTTTCTGCTAAAATAGCTAAGGATGTGCTTTTTATGCATTCCAAGCATGCCGAGTTCTTGCTTAGCCTTCAAAAAGTGGTAGATCATCTTCTATTATGTACACGTGAACCTGTCACTTCACCCCAATGGAATATTGGGTCTCTCTAATGTTTATGTCAGGAGCTCGCTCTCAAATCAGAGCAACAGGCAGCCAGCTTGCAAGGCTGGCTGGAAAAAACAGCTGACACACTCTTAAGTCCCTCATTACTGTAGCTGTCAGAAAGTGGGAACAAATTAAAGACTTCTCTGTGGTTTTAACACTCAGTCACAGCCTTGGGATACGGTGGTACCTTCAGAAGGTAATGACTTCCCATCAGGCTGTGTTGTCTTGAGTTTGGATGCATCAGTAATGGAAAAAAAATTGCTAAGTACCTCCCAGGGCCAGGTTACTCAAACTGAGAGTATATTTCCCACCAGAGAAGCAACATGAAACAGCCTCAAAAATATTATTAAAAATTTGTCTCCACGCCTCCAAGCACATACCTGAACTTTTGCTCTTTCCATGTGAAGTCAGGATTGCTTTAGGAATAGATTCTTTTTTCCATCCCTTCCTACCCACTTAGGCTAGGAGGTGGCTGGAGGGCAACTCAGATAGGGATAATTTTCATTTTACCCATTCACTGTTAACTTGCCCTGGCCAGTCTTGGCCAGGGCAAAGGTATAGGTGGGGAGATGTAGGAGGTGAGAGGGAGGTGTGTTAAGATGGCGGGACAGGAGGCAGAGGGTGTTCCCATGGTCAGGCATGCAGGCAGTATGAAGTGAGGTTGGGACCTACCAGTTATGCTGGATCCAAGCCCTGTTCCCAGCGGAGCACAGAGTAAGCCCTGGCTGATCTAGTCTGATCTAGTTTTGGTCCATCAAAATTGGTGACACAACTCAGAGTAGACCCAGTGGGGCTGCTGCAGCACTACATATGGTAATGAGGAAAAAGACAGCAGCCCCAATCTTGCGTTGGATTGCACAGGCACCCTAACCTTCTTGCTCCAGTGCAAGTTTGGATTGCGCTGTGAACCCTATAAAACACAATCAACACCACAGCTAGAAAACATCCTTCTGATTCTGCATGGACATTGGCTGTAGAAAGTGAAGCAGTACTATTTCAGTATCTTGTCTACTTGCCTGGTGAGAAAACATCTTGCTGTTCTTCATGAGGAGAATAAAAATTCAAGTTCCTTGTGCTGTACACATCAATTCTGGCTCATGACTTCAATAAACTCAATCAGCCAGAACTCTTCAGAACGGTCAGCTGGAAGCAACAGATGCATCCAATGCTCAATCAAAAAGGAGCCAATAAGAATTCTTTTGATTACTTCAAAGTCAGCATGGCTTCCATGTTTTATGCTGTGCGCTAAAGCAATTCATGTGTCGATTGGATATGGTCAATCCTCGGTTTCTTCTAGCTCAGCAACAGGACAGTTCATCTCAAAACTCACTGCTAATTAGTTAATGGATACTCTCGGAAGTGTAGTGGGAGTCCTGCCAAATACCTCTTGTAGAATTGGTTTATATAAAAGAACAACAGTAGACGAGAACCAATGTGAGAATAAAAATATCAATTTAGGTCGGCACAAGTCACCCATGCCAGCATGTGGAAGCCAGTGAATGTTTGTGCACTGATCTAACACACATACTTCCAGGAGTGGTGCAAAAGGATTTTACAACACTTTTGAGACACCCTCCAGGCCAGCACAGGACTTGTTCCAAGACTTGTGCTGGCTTAACCAAGGGTTAGGATTGTGCTGTCAGTCACTTTTGCTTGCTTTTTACACTTATATTTATCACACTTTGGATATGCAGTTTCAGTTAACTGGACTCATGTTTTGACAAAGGAAGAACCAAAATGCATTTCTAGTGGGTTCCTTTCTAGAAAGATTAGTCTTTCATTATATCTTCATCCTTTGATGACTGAATCATAAAGTGGGGGGTGACTTGCTGGTGTAAATGAACCAGCACATTTAGAAGAGTCAGGGAACATAGTATACTAGTGAATATTTGAGAGAGAGAGAGAGAGAGAGAGAGAGAGAGAGGGCGGGGGACATTGAAGCTCAAATACCGCAGGCATCACCGGTATAGGTCATGCGAGTATAGGTATCATCTGAAACACAATAAACTCAGTTCATAATCTGTTACCACTCCAAACAAAATATTACAATGGAGTTTTTTTTCCTCTTCTTTTCACAAAAAGCAGTTGTGAGCTGGGGAGAGAGATTGCTCTTGTACCATTTTCCTAATTTAAATTACCCTCCTCTTCTAAGGGCCCAATCCTTTCCAACTTTCCAGCACCAGTGCAACGACAGTGCAGCTCCAAGGTAAGGGAACACATGTTCTCATACTTTAAGCAGATCTCAGTGGTTGCCCTTACACTGCAACATGCAGTGCACACCCCGTTGGCACAGTTGCACCAGCACTGGAACATTGGATAGGATTGGGCCCTAAAGCAACTACTGTATTAGCCACAGGACAGTACAGAAAGGATCCTGTCTGATACCAGGATATTTTTCCCTTTGTACCTGCAGGGAGAATTTCTGTAGGAGATATAATGCAAGGGGCAAGAATTAAATCACAGAATTAAATTTGTCTGTAACCTGACAGTGCACCCTGAATTTTTTTGAATATTCATGTACTATAACAATTTCTTTCTTTCTTTCTTTCTTTCTTTCTTTCTTTCTTTCTTTCTTTCTTTCTTTCTTTCTTTCTTTCTTTCCTGATCCAAAATTAGTCTTCCCCACAGTTTTTACAGAAATAAAGAAAAATGTAGAGTTCTATTCACAGAACTCCCACATACTGTCGAGTTAATGCTGAATTGGAAGTCAAACACCACAGTACCTGATATTTGAAGCAGAATGTGGGAGGAAGCCCAGGGCAACATAGCTGGATGTTAAATAGGCCAGAACTTTATTAAGAGGGGATGGTACAACATTGGGTCACAGGCCTCAATGCATCTCATAGTGCTATCAAGCCCCTTCATTGTTGCACTTCATCTTAAATGGATGCCATCACAACCATAATTTCATGACAGTGAAAGGCCAGAGCTTATACTTTAATCTAATTGACTACTTCCCAGCCCACGTGAGAATATGTGACAGCCAATTTAAATATTCCCATGACTGCTACCTAAGAACCATCTAAACGCTTAGGGATTAAAATAAAACTCCCATCCTGAGTCTGGAAGGATCTGTAGGGATCTCATGGGAATCCTGACCTACATATAAAATTGAGAATGTGCATTGATAGATTGTTGAATCACAGAATTAAGATGAACCTCAATTTCATGTTCATTGTTTCTGGGCTCAGAGCTGTGATGAAAAAGCTTTTGATGCAGTCTCCTCAAATGAGGCATCACACATTAAACACCGGGGCAAATTTAATCTCGTACTCCCATCCATAGTTGGATTTTGCATGAGTAAACTTACTCATATATTTTCAATAGAATGGCCTGATCTGCATGTGTGAGGCTAATTTGTATGCCCACTGAAGTTGCCATATTTGGGATTATTTACCAGATCAAGGCACATGTCAGATCAGGTGAAGGCAAATATGACATATGGGGTGCTTTTTTAATGTTTCAAACTCTAATGTTCAGAAGATATTCATTTCCCTTGCTAACACTGCCAAGTGTCCTAGAACTTTCCTTCATACATGAGCATACCTGAGTGGGGCAGGGATACATGACAGCATACCTGAGGGGCTGCATCCGTTGTCCTCTTTTGGGCACTCAAAATGATCATCCACTTTCACATTTTCCATGAAAAAGTTGGTGTCTCTGAGTGGCTCAGAGGTTCAAGAGAAGGTACTGAAGTAGTGAGGAGGTATTATGCACTCACTTCGAGCAGTTGTGTGCTGTTGCCAGATGTTTTAAAGCCAAAAAAAGGCCAATGGCTGCTCAGAGTGTTGCACAACCTTACCAGAAGTAATTGTCACTTCATATCATCACCATTTCTTCTGATGGGGGGCAGTATTTGAAGACATGGCCCTGGGTGGCACAAGACTCGGGTACGCCACTGGTTTCACAACATAGTTTATAACTTTCATTTTAAAATAATTTGTTCTCTGTTGTTCAGGTGGGGCTCTTGAATGAGGGTACACACTGTTTTTGACTCTGGTTTTCCTTTCCTACTGCTTGATCATCTATCAGTGGTGGCCTTGTGGCATTGAAGCAGTTCTCTAGGAAGAAATATGAATTGCTCCTGTGGTGTGGTTCACAGAATTCTTGACTGTAATAGAACCTGATGTTTCTGTTGGTTGCCTTAAGGCTCAATCCTAGCCAACTTTGGATTGACACTGGTGTAGCTGTGCCAATCTGGCATTCTACAGTAGAAGGACAGTCATGGAGGCCTCCTCAAGGTATGGGAATATTTGTTTCCTTACCTTGGAGCTACATTGCTGCTGTTGCCAACTAATTTCTTCAGTAAGGCTGCAATCTTAACCCACAGTTAGGCTGGCATTAGTCCCTGCACAATTCCCATGCTGGCCTGGAAGTGTTTTTGCGACACTTTTGCGACACTCCTGGAGAGATGGTTAAGCCAGTGACCAGCCACATGCTTGCGTCTCTCCATCACCATGAGGACAGGAAGATCAACTCATTAGTTGTGCTGGCCTAGGACAGGCTTGCACCCTAATTCTTTTCCCAAAACAATGTTATGTTCCAAACTAATAATTATTACCACAACGTTTTTAATATTTTTTATTCTCTGTATACAACAAGGATGGAGAAAAACCTCCTTTGGGTATTATAAGATTAAAAAGAAATAAACACTGCTGGTTTCTAATTAAAAATTTAAGATTATAATTAAAATACAGATTGCTATTTTAAAAAATGATGAATAACTTCTGGCAGCATTAGCTTTTTACCAGAAAGCTTTCAAAGTACCATTGTCTCATTTAGCAAACTCTGCTAAGTTTTCATTTCTCTATCTTAGTTTTTGTATCCCTCTAGCATGCAGAGGATTTGATCTGAAGTCATACAGATTTTGAATTCTTCCAACCAAAGCATTGCACCATGCAGGCAACAGTCAACCAACAAAGAGCTGAGCCTTCCAGCTGTGAGTCTGTGAATTTTGGAGATATGCTTTCTGACAGGCTGCTTACCACCACATATAGGCAGGGCCTCTGAGAGGAAATTTATCAGGGGAGTACCAAGATTCTTTGAGGCCCCTTCCTAAAAGAAGATGGGGAAAAACAGTGTGGAGAGAATGACAACAGGACTGGGCAGAAACAGCAAGCGGGGTTGCAACAGTCAGAACAGTCTCTGAAGCCCTGGTCTACACTAGAGAGACCAGATCTGTAAGGCCATAGTAATAATACAGAAAATCAAACACACTATGAAGGATGCAATCATGACTTTAAACCCAAAAAATGGTCCTGCTAAGATGGCTTAAGTAGGTCATATCCTGAGCTATAAAGTTAGGCCAAATCCACAGCTCTGGCTGGCCCAGTCACTACTGAAGAGGTAGCAGTACAAGGACATCTTGCTTATTGGGCTGGTGTAGTTGTGCCGTATTCTGAGGTTGAAAGGAAGGGTTGCAGTTAGGCTGGCCAAGGACTCAAAATTTTTGCCAACATTTCCATTTTTATTCAGTCTTATCAGACCTATGGGTCTACTCAGATTTATTCCTGCTCCTGAGGTGGTCTAACTTTGAGGAGCTGGAAGAGGGCATTTCTGCCCTGGAAACAGGCTCTAGATATTGCCAGTGGTGGGCTTCAGGGGGTTCTCACAGGTTCTATAGAACCCTTTGCTAATGAGTGTCTGATTCTGAGAACCAGTTACTAATGGGACATAGAACCTGTTGTTAATTTAGGTTATTAGGACATAGAACCTGTTGTTAATTTATTTGAATCCCACCACTGGATGTCACCTAACTGCATTGTTCCAGGTCATGCTGAACATGCCCTCAAGATGCCTCTCCTGAACTGCCTAGACTGGCTCAGCTAGGCCAGCCCAGGTCCATCTGTCTTGGGACAGCCTATGTTGACTTATGCCAACCCAAGCCTTCCTGGTATAACTGTAACCAGAGTGGAGGCAAAAATAAGTGTTTCAGGGATTCTCCCCACAGTATGCAAGGGACCTCTCTCACCCCTGAGCCATTCCAGGCTCAGGATGCTCTGAGCCATTCCAGGTTACTTCCCTCTCCTGGAACAGCCTAGAGGGAGAGGAGATCCCTTGCACTCTTCAGTGAGGCTCCTTGCAAAACTTAGTGTTTTGCCCCCCTCTAGCTACAGCCCTGGCCAGCCCAGTAATAATAGACTAGCCCAAGTGCACTTCAGGAATTGCGTCCTTAGTCTGAAATCTTTTAAATATAGAAAATCATTGTAGCAAATTAGCACCATCATATAGGCTCACACTAGAATGAAAAGTGTCCTGAGTGTACCAAAACTTTTTTCCACATCAGCTACAGTCCAACAGCTGTGTCTCTGAGCTCTTATACATTCCTTTGTAAGTAGATCTACAAGCCAAAGAACTTCTACTTTAGCAGTGCAATTTCCTTCCAGATATGTTAAGGAGCCTTATGTATGCATTCCTGGGCCCGTGCATAAGGAGCTGGTATATGTGTTGCTTCCAACTATCTCCAACACTCTCTCTTTAGATACCGAGCTGAATAAACGTATCAGTAAAGTGGCTACCACGTTTTCTAGACTTACAAAGAGAGTATGGCTTAATAAGAATCTAATATTTAACATCTACATGAAGCCGCTGGGAGAGGTCATCCGGAGGTTTGGAGTGAGGTGTCACCAGTACACTGATGACACCCAGCTCTATCTCTCCTTTCCTCCTGAGTCCAAGGAGGCAGTTGAAGTCCTGAATCGTTGTCTGGAGGCAGTGGGGGACTGGATGAGGGTGAACAAGCTGAGATTAAATCCTGATAAGACAGAGGTTCTCCTGGTCCGGAAGTCCTCGACTTGGGTATTGGAATATCATCCCGTTCTGGATGGGGTTGCACTCCCTCTGAAGGAGCAGGTTCGCAGCTTGGGGGTTCTCCTGGATTCGCAGCTGCTCCTGGAGTCCCAGGTGGCAGCTGTGGCCAGTGGAGCCTTTGCTCAGCTTCGGCAGATCCGCCAGCTGCAACCATACCTGAGTCGTTCAGATCTGGCTACGGTGACCCATGCCCTAATGACATCGAGACTAGATTACTGCAACACGCTCTACGTGGGACTGCCTCTGAAGACGGTCCAGAAACTTCAACTAGTCCAGAATGCGGCGGCCCGTGTGGTTGCTGGGGCTCATCGGTTCGACTCTGTCGGGCCACTGCTTCAGCGACTACACTGGCTGCCCATTCGTTTCCGGGCCGAATTCAAAGTGCTGGTCCTGACCTTTAAAGCCCTAAACGGCTTGGGTCCAGGGTATCTGAGGGACCGCCTTCTTCCGTACAATCCGACCCGTCACCTAAGGTCATCTGAGGGGGCCCTTCTGACTGTGCCGCCACTAAGAGACGTGAGAGGTGTGGCGGCCAGAAATAGGGCCTTCTCGGTGGTGGCAACCCGGCTTTGGAACTCCCTCCCCTTAGAACTGAGGAAAGTTCCCTCACTACAGAGCTTCAGGTGGAGCCTTAAAACCTTTTATTTTAAAAAAGCTTTTTAAATGGGGGCAGAGGTTGGGGGGCTTTTATCTTTTTTATCTTTTTTGTTTTATTGCTTTTAGTCAACGTTTTAGCTTTAATCTAATTGTATTTTAACTACATTTTAATGTGTTTTTATCTCTATTTATTACCATATGTAATTTTAGTGGTGTTTTATTGTTTTTTTAATTGTTTGGCCGCCTTGAGTTCCCCCTTTTGGGGGAAGAAAGGCAAGATACAAATTCCTTAAATAAATAAATAAATAAATAAATAAATAAATAAATAAATAAATAAATAAATAAATAAGAAGCTGACGGAACATACAAAGATCCAGGTCTATAGAGCCTGCATCCTGAGCACACTCTTGAGCACATCCTGAGCACAGCATCCTGAGCACACTCTGAGCACACTGAGTACTGCAGTGAGTCTCGGTAAAGCAGCTACCACGTTTTCTAGATTACAAAGAGAGTATTGCTTAATAGGAAGCTGACGGAACATACAGACGCAGCAAGGCCTTCTTCAATTCAAAGAGACACTCATTAGGCAGGCTGAGACAAAGAGGCAGTCCCGGAAACAGTGAAATCTGCGGGCTGGGCAGGGGACTGACTCAGTGGTGGGCAGATGCCGGTTTGGGCCTACTCACCCGAACCGGATCTTCTTAACCGGTGTGGCGGCAGGTGCCAAGAACCGCGGGGACCGGTTTGCAGCACTTGCGGCTGCCTTCTCCTGCCTTCCCCGTCGGCGGGGGGGGGGGGGGGGCTCAAAGGCCCCAGCGCGGCTCCTCCGCACCTTCTCCTGCCTTCCCTGAAGTAAGTCCCAGTATAGTCAATGGGACTTACTTCCAGGAATGTGGGGAGAGGACTGCAGCCTCAGAGTGCCTTGCTATGCAGGTCTACTCTGAAGTAAGTCCCAGTATAGTCAATGGGACTTACTTACAGGAAAGTGTGGAGAGGACTGCAGCCTCAGAGCGCCATGCTATGCAGGTCTACTCTGAAATAAGTCCCAGTATAGTCAATGGGACTTACTCCCAGGAATGTGTGGAGAGGACTGCAGCTCAGAGCGCCATGCTATGCAGGTCTACTCTGAAATAAGTCCCAGTATAGTCAATGGGACTTACTTACAGGAAAGTGTGGAGAGGACTGCAGCCTCAGAGTGCCATGCTATGCAGGTCTACTCTGAAATAAGTAATTTTATTTTTTTTTAATTTTTAAATTGAAAACCTCCCCAGCCCCTCCCCTTGACCCTGGCCCCGCTCCCTGGCCCCGCCCACTTCCAGAGAACCAGATCTTGGGGCTGGCTGGGCCCATCCCTGGACTGACTGTATCTGCCCTCAGTGTGGAAGGGGTTGCCACTCTCGAATTGGCCTGTTTAGTCATAAAAGACACTGTTTTAGGACCTCTACTTCTGAGCACGATACCATAGTTTTTCGAGACTGAAGGATGCCAATGATAGATGATGATCAGTGGGCAGACTTCTATATCTGCAAGTCTGTCTCTTCACATGGAAATATGCTGGTGTATCTAGAACATAGGACTGGGCTGTTAAGTTGCTAACTTTGATGGTAGAGCAATTTGGTGAGACTTAGGCTACAATCCTAAAGACACTTTCCTGGGAGTAAGACCCACTGAACAAAATTGGACTTACTTTCAAATAGACATGCTTAGGATTGTGCTCTTAGTTGTCTGGTGAATCTATGTCAGCCAAATGTGGCTGGTATAGGGGTGTGAGGGGGCAGGCGATGGCAGGGAGGACATGTTTTGGACCAAGGGGGAGGAGATGTAGCAGTGTGGTGCCTTGATGTCTTAAAGTGGGCAGGTGGCAGGATGGTGTCTTGTGTCCTTTAGTGGCACAAATTTGAGTTGACCTATTGGGGCCACTGTGACTCTCCCCAAAAGAAGAGGGAAAGTTTCCCCTTCCTCATGATGAGCCACTGGGCTGTTGTGGCACAAGTGGTTAAGACAATGTGCCTGTTAACCAGCAGGCCAGGGTTTGAGACCCAGGTCACCACAAGACGGGGTGAGCTCCTGTACTTAGCCCAGCTCCTGCCAAACTAGCAGTTCAAAAGCATGTAAATGCAAGTAGATAAATAGGTATCACCAACAGCTTTCCTTGCACCTTGGCATATAGTCATGCCAGCCCCATGACCATGGAAGTGTCTTCAGAAAACGCTGGCTCTAAAGGCTTGTAAATGGGGATGAGCACCACACTCTATAGTTGGAAACGACCGGCAGTTAACTTGCGGGGGGACATTGCCTTATGCTGAGCCACAGCCCCAAACATGTACTAGAATACAGAGCATGCATACTAGCCTACCTGTTGCAATGCAAGTTAGGATTGGGTTACCCATGGGAGATTATATAAATTGAAAACTATGTCACTGAATTGGTTTTGCCCTCCCCACCCCACTGTGGGTCTTTGGAAATCTTGGGGTAATGCTAATTGGGGTATATTCATTTTTTTCCTTGAAGACCATACATTGTCCAACAATATATTCAGAGACATAATACTCCAGACCATGTATCAATGGCGCCTTCACTAACTGTGTCAGAATTTCCTGCCTTCAGTGTTATCTCCAATTCCTCACAGGCATCATAACTATGAAATGCTGTATTTGATACAGACATTTCCAAAAGTCCCTTCCAAAAAGCAATCTTCTTATTAGAATTCACATGAAGTCTAGGAATTAAGTGTGTTTCTGTAATACATTCATATTCAAATGCTCCAGCTTATAGTAAAGACTTAATGCAATCCTTTCATACAAAGCCATGTAACAGCTTTCTGGTTTTAAATGGTGGATCACATCCAAAACAATTTAAAGATATGCCTGTGATGCAGTTTCCCTAAGGGAAAGAAAAATACAATAAGACATGTGTAGATCATCAGAAGCCACCCAGGAATAGAAAAGCTTGAATAATTAAATAGTACATTTAATGCATGGCCAATGCAAAGCTGTATCCAGTCCCTAGTAAGTTAAGCACTAGTTGTACTGCGCACTTTAATTATTTCATCATTACAATGATTAGTTATAGGTCAATACACCTTCAAATATAGGAACCATTCAAGTACAGTTAACTTTAGGGCTGCATTTAAAAAAGCAGGTAAAGACTACAGTTGTTTTTAGTGTGGACCTCCAGATGCTTTTAACATCTGGACAGCATCACAGTCATCTTTTTCCTTCTCATATCTACAAAAATGGAAGACACGATAAATATCAGTTATTCCACCAGCTGCATTGAAAAGGAAATTAGTACATATCTTGGAAATAATAGTAGCTTGTTATAATGTTGTGATGACATGCCATTGATGCAAATAACACTGTATGTGGAAAAAGAATGACTTAGGAAACATTTTCGAAATAGGTGCAGCACTCATAAGGATGGGAGCCAGAAGGTTTTGCATACAGAAGATCAGAGGTTCAACTACTGGCATCTCTAAGAAGGGGTTCAGTGGGCTGCTGTCACTTGTATGTCACATCCAGGTGACATCCTGCAGACCATCAAACAGCAGAGCAGATTTCCTACTATTGGCCCAGGACTTAGGGTGATGGATCATAAGATATGATCCATCACATGCCATCCTGCATATGTCTCTGATAGATATGGTCTGGGTAAAAGGTAATATAACCCTAAACAGGTTACTGTGATAGTCATGACCAGCCATAGGTTGCAGAGCTCATTTCTGTTTCCGTGGCTAAAGAGTCAGCATTGTCCAAATACATCTCTGGCATGGCACATGGAACAAAATTGGTCTAGGCTAGTGGGGAAAAACCATTATCCAGGTAGGATAAAAAAATTATACTAGGCTCTCTTGGGCAACCATCTAATATTTCTGTCCCAGTGGGTGAATGGTGTGGGATCATGACATCCCCACGCTTATAATGCCAGGGATAAGACTCATATATAATAGCACAGCTCTTATCCCATATCCCACACCAATTGAGTTATGGCCTCTGCCCTTTCTTCATGCAGTATAGGGCTAGGTATAGGAAGTTCCTACCTCTAAGGACTAGGTATAGGAAGTCCAACCCCTTCATCAGCAGAACGGCTGCAATCCTTTGCCGTGGTTGCAGAGCTGTCGGAATCAAAATTGAATGCTTTTCTACATAAGTTATGTGCCCCTGTGTGGGGAGCTGCATATACAAGCATTTTTAAATTTTCTTTTCATTGCCTCTGGATTGTGGTAGTTTCTCACAACAACTAATTTCATTGGTCATTCCATCCCCATGAGTCATGCTGTGCCATTCGCAACAACACTGAAATAAGAGACATTGCTTCCCAGCAACTCTGGCCAATGGTAGCAACTCTCCAATACAAAGAGTTCCCATATCATCCTTCACAGTTCCAACTAGTTCATTAAACTATATACAGTGGGGACCGATTGCCAATAACAGAACATTTAGGTTTCAGAAACGATGGCTCCTAAATAGGGATGCGTCAACTGCTCTGTTTGCATTAGATTTTAGTGTAAATGGTGCAATTTTTCAAGCACTGCAAGTACACACCACTTAATTGGAATGTGCTTAATCAGTAAAGTCATTTAATTGGGACATCACTCAAGGATCCATTTTAAGCCCAGTGATAATTAATAGCAATGAGTGTTGGGTAATCGGGAGTGTAATTCTGCTTTCTGGAAAGCTCTCCAAAGATTCAGCTCTGCCTAATGTCTTTGCTGTCTTACTGCTGATTGTCATGTATGGTAGTTATTTACATATTCAAGATTTCATATGTCAGCTACATGTCAAATCAACTCAGGGTGACCATATGTCCTCTTTTTCCAGGACAATTCCTCTTTTTTAGCCTCTTTTAGGGGAAAAAAATCTTCATTGTTCTCCTTTTCCTTTTGAGCAGGTAGCATGTAGCCTTCTTGGAATTTATAAATTACAATGTAATAAATTGTGTGTAATGCCTTTAAATTTAATAATAAGCAATATAGTGTTTAATCACATGAAAATAATAAACAAACAAACAAACAAATAAATAAATAAAGGGACAGACCAGGCCTCCGTCAGTCTTGAGAGACTATGGATAGTGCTCGGCGCTGCATACGCTGCATGCGAAGCACGAAAGCCTGGGTTGGATTGTTATGAAGGATAGGCTGTTACCCAAGCAGCAAATCCCCCCTCTCCACGCCACTGAATTAGTCCAATGGAAAGGCAGAGCCAATACGATTGTGTCGCAGAGCTGGGCTAAGGACAGGAACTAAGATGGCGTCGCAGAGCTGGGCTAAGGACAGGAGCTCACCCTGTCTTGTGGGGCCGACCCGGGTCTCGAACCCTGGCCTGCTTGTTAACAGGCACAGTGTCTTAACCACTTGTGCCACCCACAGCGCAAACTATACCCCACACCCCAACTATATATATCTATGAATGTTTTTAGCTTTTATTTTGTCATATCCTACATTTTCCTTGGGTGTCCTACATGTGGGGGGACGGGACACTGAGGCATGATCTTCCAACTCGACTGTTTTTTTCTAATAGAAGACAGCTTCCCTCTGAAGATCTCTTGGTTTCCAATGTAAACTCTTGGGAGCAAATAACTTGCTTAAAGCTTGATTGGCAAACCATTCCAAACAGGATGATAATCATCAACAGCCTCTCCTCACCCATCTCAAAGGCTCATTGTATATGCTTTGAACATTACATTGCATGCCGAACTAATGATGCCTGCTCATGCACCAGTTAATCCAAGATGTGATCGCAAATGAGACATTGTATAAAGTACATTAAAATACTGTGGATAAAGTAAATGAGCTCCAGCCATACATTGTGCACAGCAAGTAAATGTCAAGGTCTTGATCCTTTGCCAAAGCTTTCTTTAAAAATACTAATTTTAATTCTGAGACCGATTCTATTGACAAGAAAAGCAAACATGGTGGACTAAATATGTAAAACAATTTTCTTAGATGTGGAATGATATTACTGCATAGGTGTCCTCCCTTTATAAATATACATATTTGAATTTTCTCATTGGTCCATAAATATTTTTAACTGCTGTTTTTGATTCCTGCCCTCCAAATTGTTGGAAACAGACTGAGGGCAAAATCCAGAGTAACTACAGGGAGTCCTTGCTCTGGTGTAAGAACAATTTACTCTGGATTGCAATATGAATTTCTGATAGGTTTTCACTAGGAGGTGCAGTAACTATGGGTGCATGTAATGTTACTCTGGATTTGGGGGTTAGTTAAGTCGGCAATTTCAGTGTATGGTATGCGAGGCAGAGGGTCTGGCCAAAGATCTTGCTGAAGTTTCATCATCCCTGCCATAATCCCTGTCTAACAATTAGACAGTATGAAAGCATTGGTAGATGGGAGCAGCCAGAAGCTGTGAGTTCATAAGTATTCATAAGGGTAGCCTCAAAAGGAACAACACCTGCTTGTTTATAAGGATACCTGGGATTGCCACAGCAGTCATACTGTCTGCAGTTTCCTCAAGCAAGTTCAACAGGAGACTTACAAAAAGAACAATACAATCAGGGTTAGAGAATAGAGATGAGGTTTTAGAAAATCTTGACATATTTATATGAACAACTCCAGAGTTATTCAGTAGTTTAGTTCTTTGGTGGGCTGTGGGTGGCGCAAGCGGTTAAGACGCTGTGCCTGTTAACCAGCAGACCAGGGTTTGAGACCCGGGTCAGCCCCACAAGACAGGGTGAGCTCCTGTCCTTAGCCTAGCTCTGCGACGCCAGCTGGATCCAATCGTATTGGCTCTGCCTTTCCATTGGACTAATTCAGTGGCGTGGAGAGGGGGGATCTGCTGCTTGGGTAACAGCCTATCCTCCATAACAATTTAACCCAGGCTTTCGTGCTTCGCATGCAGCGTATGCAGCGCCAAGCACGATACCATAGTCTTTCAAGACTGACTGAGGCCTGCTTTAGTTCTTTAGATCCTGTGTTTAAAAATTAATATTTCAACAGGCTTATTTTTAAATTCTTTTCAAACAACATTTTAAAATGCAAATTCGGATAACTGCCAGGAAGAAAAGAGAGCACAAAAAGATGAACTTCTGGAATGGGACCCCCCTTTTTTGGTATGTTGCCAGATCTTCTTAACAACTTGATGAACAGTTTGTATGAGATGTAAAAAAAAAATCCTGGAAGCTTTTGTTTCCAAAAACTGTCAGAACAGCTTGAAATGCAAGGACTAAAGAAATAAGGAAGAAATGAAAAATGCACCTTTCAAAGACAATGTATAAAATTCCTATTCAAAGGCATGTTTAATTTTTGCACCTCCAGTTTTATTTTGAGGATTGGATCTATTGCAAAAGGAAACTTGCAAAGGGCTTCTGTCTACATTGGCTGGATTTTGCTAAATCTTCTGGATACTGTGGGGGAAAATAGATATTGTTTAACACCTTAGCTTTCCCCAGTAGCTGATAGTCCCTAGTTAAACCTCCCTACACACAACCTACCATCAAAATATTACTTGGAGTGCTAATGTGTTCATTTTTGGATTCCAAAGGGAAGGCAGGGTTGGTTTAAGAAACTCTCAGACAGTTCCCCTCCTACAGTTGAGATATGTTTGATGAGTATCAGAGATGGGTAGTGGCACCAGTGGCGTAGCTAGAAGATGCAGGTGGTGCTGTTGCACTGGGCTACGAGCTTTAGGGGGTGCTACAAGCTGAGCTTAACACTAGTGATCAAAATTGTGGAAAATGGGGTATTTATGAAGGATAATACCATCATGTTATATATCATTAGAAAGGTAATTTTATGCAGAATGCAACGAAACAAACTGTTTTGGAATATCTATATTCTATCAAACATTATGGCCAATTAATCAGAAAATGGAAACATAAAAGCCTATGGAACAAAAATGGATTTCCTTAACTCAAACCTTCCCATGTTACTTATGACTCTGAGAGTCAATGAGATGTAATTCTGATACTGCATGGAACTAATACAATGTTAATATGAATCAGCTCTCAGTACATATGACATATACAGTACATTTATCATAAAAAAGATAACTCGATATACAGGCACAAGTCGTGCTCCTCTTCTATTTAGCAGGGAAAGATTGACCCAGCAAAGATTTCACTAATCAATAAACAAGAGACACAATTTTCATTTTTTTACTTAATTAAATTTGATTTGTTGTTGTGGGATGGTAGAACAAAATTTCTTCAACTCCAGATAGAAAATGGGTGCTTAAGCTATGCCACTAGCAGAGCATTGGTGGTGAACTGCTGAGGAGGAGGAGGCAGGTTTCCCTCCAATTTTCTTTTTAAAAATACCCTGGGATAACATCTCTTCCAGTTGTGACATCATTTCTGGGACAACATTTTCAGCTTTGCACCAGGCTACGTGATCATTAGCTATGCCATTGAGTGGGACGATCTCTATGAAATTCTCAGGGGAAAACATTTCAAGCTCCCTCTTTTCCTATTTAAAACCAGAATAGGCAGTGAAATATACAGGAGCGTATACATTTATATAGGCATCCTTTAGTCTCAAAAGACTATTGTACTGTGCTCTGAGTGTCCTCTCCAGAGCATGATGGCCTGGGTAGATTAATATAGAGACTGCACTGTTACCCAAGCAGCAAATTCCCCCTCTCCACGTCACTGAAATAGTCTAATGGAAGGGCAGAGTCGATATGATTGGTTCCAGCTGCGTCACAGGAGTTACCAGAACGTGATTATACACAGTCACAAACTGCATCCAGGACTCCGGCTCGGATTTTGCCTCAAGGCTGACTCCTGAAGCCTTTCCCATAGATGGGTAGAGCCACAAGGCAGTGGAGGTTTGAGGTGGGAGTTTTCCTTCTCCAGACAACCCACGTTCAGTGGGATTTTGGACAGGTTTAGTCTGGCTCCTCAACAAAGGCCTGTCTGGCATGGGAGTCCCTGCCAGAAGCTACGCTACCACCAGCACAGCCCTTTGTATCACTGGAGCACACAATCGCACCACCACAAAAAGTTACTCTCCATATCCAGATGCATAACCAGACTATCGGCAATTAGTAAGTACACCATTTTATGGGCCATTCACCAATAAAAGTTCTGTTGCATCTACCTACTTTTTCACTTTGACATTTATCAGGTCTATTAAAGCTTTCAGACACCATTTTCCAAGCCCTCAGTGCATTTGAGTTGCTAATATATTTCAGTATGAATCATCTGAGATATAGTCTGTACATCAGAAGTAAGAATTCACTTGCAGGCACTGAACACAACAAATTACAGATATATTAATCTCAAGCATACTGTCGTCCATAGGTTTTGCATATGTTGTGCATGATGACCATAGTTACATAGGCCTATTCTGTGAAGTATAAGAAGTCGAGGTTACAAAGCTTTAAAAGACCGCTTTGATCTAAGTCCTTTAACTTGCATAATATGCCCTGCAAGAAGAGATATATCTTGAAGATTCATGTTTTTTGAATCTTGACTACAGTGAAAGAAATGAAAGCTGAAGGTATAACTGTAGGGGTCAAGATGGCCCTGTTTCAAGTGTCTTATAGGATTTTAGCTTGAATTGATTTTCCATCAGCCACAGTTTGTTTGAAATATGGTACTCCAATTCCCACCATAGTGTATTCATACAAATCTCTAGAAGAGATTTTGAAAATCCAGACTTGCTATTTCATGGAAAAAGAATTGCAATGGTATTGAACCTCAACTGACTCCCATTATCATGTGGGAAATGTTATAAATGTCTTGATTTGTTGTCCCAGAAAAACAGAGTGCTTTGTTATGGAGGTGGATTCATTTAAAGGAAATTTCTGAAGAGAAGGTGTTTTTCTGAAATGAAGAAAATTCTTCATTTAAAAAAAAAATCGGACTGCCTTTGGTGAAGGACAATGGACAATCTTACTGCTTAAACCCATTGAAAAATGAACTATGTAATTAAAAGAGACAGGAGCTCAAGTTAACAGTGGGGAGGGGAAGCGCCAACACAACTTAATAAGTTGCAAAGTGAAAATTCAGGTGTCATCTACGCTGCATGAATACCATATTGAGCAAACCTAATCGCTGTGCACTAAGCAATCAATCTGTACTGTAAAGAAATATAATCTTTGCTTTCTGAGTGTTCAAACTCTCAAATATGCATTTTGTATGCAACCTGAGATGGAAATGCTATTGTCTAGGGGTGGCCAAAGTGGATGTGTACTGAGTGCAACAGCTGCCACTGTTGAGCATAGAAGGAGATGGAACAAAGAACTGTAAATCAGTGGTATTCAGATATTTCATCCTGGGACCCCCTTTCAAATTTAAAAATCTTTGCAGGACTCCCTGTCAAACTTACTGAGATGTTCCTCTATGTCTACTCAGAAATAAGTCCCATTGTGTTCAATGAGACTAAGGGTGCAATCCAGAGTAACTACAGGGAGTCTTTGCTTCAGTGTAAGAACAATTTACTCTGGATTGCAATATGAATTTCCCATAGCTTTTCACTAGGTGGTGCAGTAACTACGGGTGCATGTAATGTCTCTTAAGTGCTCTTGTAGTTACTCTGGATTGTAGGGTATTTCCCAGGAAAGCCCAGTGCCAGATTCAAAGATAGTGGATCCCACTCTCTCACAAGCCTCCTGACACAAAGTCACACCCCCATGGGGGTCCCAGCCCCCCACTTTGAAGACCACTGCTATAAATGATCCTATTGCTTCACCAAGCTTTGGTTTAGGAAACAAACCATGGTTTATGATGCTGCATTATTTAGTGGTCTATAATTGTTGGCCCAGATGGAAATTGATGTGATTCATCTAGCATCTTTGCACTATAGTTAAGTGTGGCACCACATTTCAAGCCGTTTTCCATTTCTTGTACATTACACAATGATGTATTCTGGGTCATGAAGCCATATAGTTTGCATGAATAATGGTCAGGATGTAAAACATTTACTTAGGCTGCAATCCTAAAGTCACTTTCCGGGGAGTAAAACCCATTGAACACAATGGAGCATACTTTTGAGTAGACATGGTTAGGATTGTGCTGTGAGGAATGAAACAGACTACGTATGAGACATCAGGATCTGAAGCATAAGTACTGCATAGGGGAGGGAATTTAGGCAGGTTTAGCACCACATAGAAGAGTTTAAAAGCCAGCACCTCCATTCTGTATGGTCACCCTGCATTGGTGGAAACGTCAAGAAACACTGGAGGGAGTAGATTTGGACTTGGGTAGGCTGGGGGTGGGGAGTGGGCTGGATGGGGTAGAAGCAAATGTCAGATCTTTCTCAGGTGTCAGATCTTAGAAGCAAATATCAGATCTTAACCCCCCCCCCTCATTTTTTTCAGCCTGCCCCAGCTGCTTGTACCCTATGAGCATAACCAAGAAAAATAGCTGGTGTGGGTCCAAGGAGAATCACAGGCAATCAGATGGTCTATTGGGGATATGATCAGGCTGTAGGAAGAAGGTCACTAAATGATGAGAATCAGTGATGGGCTTCAAAGAAATTAAGAACCGGTTCTCTGTCCATCTGGCAGCCACTTTTAAATGGCTATTTTTAAACTTTATATGTCCTATATCTTGTTAACAACCGGTTCTATAGAATAGGTGCGAACCATCTGGAGCCCACCACTGATGAGAATCAAGTGGAATTCTGTTTTATAACAAGCTCAGGTCTGTGATGGCCTCAGTAGCTTCTCCTCATCACAAAGAGCAGCAGTTGCTATAAAGTCCAGTTTCCCAAAGGAACCGTCAGCCAGGAAAGCTGTGAAATCTCCTTCTTGGCATAATTTTAGGAGAAAAAATAAACATGAATTTGCAAGGGATGCATTAAATACAGGATATTCCAAGCAGATGTGCTGCTACTTAGTTATATTTTAATAAACTCAAAATCAATTGCGTATTGTTTATTTACATTTATAGTCTGCTTTGTCCCAAGGGTTCAGAGTCTGTAAAATTGCATGCATTTTTTCCTTTCAATTTTATACTTAAAAGAGAAACATATCCTGATCCCCAAAGGGCTCACAATTTAATTTACTATCTGCATATGAACCAAATGCAAGAAAAATCTATATTCTTTCCCACCAAAGTCTGTTATTTTGCACCTTCCCCAGGGCCTTTCTCTGAACCTAATCATATCATCTTCTAAGACTGCACTGTATCTGCTTACTTTTTATTCTATAGATAATACCATAAGTCTATAACAAAATCCTGTCCTAGTTTTGTGTTTGTACATAGTAATCCACTCTCGGATACAGAACCAGCCAACTTCACTCTTTCCATTCTCTTCATTAACTGTCTGCATTGATTCATTATTGTTGCAAAACTATACATAAACAAGCTCAGGGGTGCTCAAAACCGGGGCTGGGGGCTAGATGCGGCCTGCAGCAAGGGGGACAGAGATTGGTGCCTCAGAGACCAAGCCTCATATGTCTGCTTCTATTTTTGTATTATATTACAGTATTATAATCATTTTTATATGAATTTTTGGGGATTGTAGAATGAATCATCTGAATCAATCATCAGAATGAATCATCTGTAGAATGAATCATTACTCATGGGGAAATTTGTTTTGATATACAAGTGCTTTGGATTACAAGCATGCTTATATATGGGTTTGAAAATCACACCCCCTCTGTATTAGAAAGTGTTTATGAACTGATTTGAATTCATTCATATAAGTCCCATCTCTAATACAGAATATTGGTTTATGTAAATTTATGAAAACTTATTTAAAAAAATTTTCCAAGGCTCCCAACACAGTAACAGAAAGATGCGGCCCTCCTACCAAAAAGTTTGGATATCCCTGTCCTAGCTGATATGAACTCCAAAAGTCTGTTAAAACTCCATTCAGCAGAAACTGAAGCAAAAACCTGATACTGTACAGGCAACATTCATGATTCCATTTATCTCCTCATCCCCCAAATCCAGAGTAACTACAGGAGCACGTAAGAGACTTTACGTGCACCATAATTACTGCACCACCAAGTGAAAACCTATGGGAAATTCATATTGGAATCCAGAGTAAGTTGTTCTTACACCGGAGAAAGGACTCCCTGTAGTTACTCTGGATTTTGCCCCATGACTCTGTTCTGGAGGAATTTATGTTTTGCCATGGAATTTGCTGATGAGTTCTGTGCAACAACCTAGCATGGACTGAAACTGGCAATGGAAATATAGTAGGGGTTTTTTTTAGTTTCAGAACCTTTAATGGCATAAAGAAAACATAGTAGATTCTGGGAGGAATCCTATGTCAGCTGCAACTGCATCTGTCATGCACAACTTTGGTAGTGTTGGCAGAAACATTGAGAAAAAGGAAATAACGTCAGCCTTGCTGAGCCATCTGTGCCAGGCATGTGTTTTATTGTAGCTATATCTGATGGAAAATCAACAGATATTTATGGCAAGCACAACTGTAAAGCAGGCCTCCGTCAGTCTTGAAAGACTTTGGTATCATGCTCAGTGCTGCATACACTGCACGCGAAGCACGAAAGCCTGGCTTGGATTGTTATGGAGGATATGCTGTTACCCAAGCAGCAAATCCCCCCTCTCCATGCCACTGAATTAGTCCAATGGAAAGGCAGAGCCAATACGATTGGATCCAGCTGGCGTCGCAGAGCTAGGCTAAGGACAGGAGCTCACCCTGTCTTGTGGGGCCGACCTGGGAATTGAACCCTGGTCTGCTGGTTAACAGGCACAGCGCCTTAACCGCTTGCGCCACCCAGAGCCACTACACCCACTACAGCTTTACAACTGTAAAGACAACCCACAAAAAGGGCAGAATCTCTATTACAGCCCAGCAATTGTGTGAAAATCCAAAACAGATTTGGGGGTCTAATGGCCTAATCCTAATCACTAGCTGTGCTGGTGAAATGTGGGTTCCACTGGTATGTGCTGTCACAAAAGCACTATAAAAGCTATTGGATGAGGCACATCCAGCAAAGGGACAGGGCAGGGACAGGAAGAAAGGGGTTAGGGGAGTACAGGATGACATGGGGGTAGATGGATTGGGTCATTGAGGAGGGCAATGCCAGACCCAAATCCCTTTCCCAGGCCTGATCCACTAACACATATCTACATTACGCAGACTTGCACTAGCTTTAGGTCCAATTTAATGCATTGACAATATTGGAACTGGGACTGTCAGCCTTGACAATATTGATTACCTGATGGTGAGTGATGGGGAACTCTCACAATCTCCCTGCTTCCTCATCCATCTGTGGAATCAGCTCAAAGTGAAGGAGTGGAGATGTATTACTTTAACCAAAATTTTCAAGGCAAAAGCTGCAAGACAAGATCCAGAAGAATGGGGATACATATAAGTCTTAGGTTGGCCTAACTGGGTTGGGCTGAGCAGAAGTGGTGGAACAGATGTTTCACTGGCTTTGACCACCACAAAGCTGTCAGTTCCTGCTGTAAAAGATGCTACAGTAGTGCACTAAATAGTGTACTGCTTTCCCTTCTGCAACAGGGGATCCTCAGTCACATATTGTCAGAAAATTGGGTGGGGAAAGTTGCTGGGGAGGATGAAACAGGATGAGGAAAAGGCTGCAGAAGGAGATGGATCTGGAGATGATTGTGCATGCTGGATCCGATCCCCTTTTCTGTAGCCTCTCCTCCCCCTTGCTCACCTTGGACTCGTGCTTGCAAAATCACTAGCACTAGTCCAAGCACCTGTAGGGTAAGAAGCTTACATATGGTTAAGAGGATAGAAATCCCCTTTTCCTGCTGAAGCATCCCAATCTGCCTCTTATTCAATATTGCTTGCCTGTTTTGGCACAACTGCTCCAGCTGAAGGGAAAGACTGGATGTAGGCTTTTTAATCAATCACTTTGGGCCCCCAAAGTTGGCCTGTCTTATTATTCTGTTTAGGATGACACCGCACAAGTAACTCCAGAATGCTCCTCAATCAAAAGGCTAGCAAAAGAACAGGCACTTAATTTTTACAAAGAGAATTCATCCAATGAATATTAATTTAATTTCCTTTTGATCCCAGCGTAAAATCTATTTTGCTCATTAGTAAGCAAGAGTCATTATTAATTTACTAGTGCTACAGATATGGATAACCACTGCCATAGCTCAAATCTTAACTGATGTTGATGCAAATTTAGATCAGAATAAAGAAGGTGCACACACAATTTTTGCAGACACAGGAGGTGAACACCTCTGGTTTGTGCTTGTCTTTCTAATAGCTCAGTTTTATTCTTCCCACCAATGCAGCAGCACCAAAATGGATACAGCTGCATCCTGCAGGCTGGGGCAGTGCTCAGGTCTCTTTTTGGATATAGGAACACTTGTTCCCACAATGACAAGGAGTGATATACTCGGATCTGTGCTACCAAATTTGATGGCACAAGTCTGTGTGGACTATAGGATTGCATTCGCAAAGACATCTAGAATTTAACAGCTGCTAAATCTGCCTCTTTCATAGTCCAGTCCCTCAAGGGAGGAACAAGGTAGCCAAGTTACCTGTCTCATCCTAAATTCAATTCATCCTACCAATTCAACTGCTCAATCTTAGCAATTCAGGCCTCAAGGGGTGCCAGCCATGTGAACCATATGAGTTCAGTGCTGGGTTCCCCTTCGGTCGTTGCAGACCTTAGGACACACTTAGGGACCCTACTCCTAATCTCTGTCCTATACTATACCTGCCAAAATTGACCAGCCTGGCTAACCTGGTGCCACACAAAATGAGATTGTCCGGAGTAAATGAAAAATCTTGCACCAAGAACCAAATTCCTGCCCAATCTCCAGCCAGGTTAATCTCAGACATTCCCTAAGCTGGATGGGATGGGTGCAAAGTCATTTGAGCTGGAAATAGTAACTCAGCACAAAACACCAAGGGAAATGCCATGGGAGCACAGCTCCTTTACAAACAGGTAAAGCTCAGTTTCTCCCGACTCACGCAGGGGCAAAACAGAACAAGGAGACCACAGCCAGGAATTGTGGTATGGCTTCATTTATGGAAAAACAACTGTCCCTATTCAAGTCAAGCACAGTATTTTTTCCAGTGGATTTTTGCTGGTCTTGTGCGTTTTATTTTAGGATTCTCAGGGTGTAATCCTAACCAATTTAGGCCAGCACAATTCACCCATCTCAATCTCTCCTTTCCTGTGGTGACATGGGTAGGCCAGCATATATCTGTGGCTTAACCCCATCCAGGAGTGGGGCAGAATTGCCTAACGGCACTTTTGTGACAACCCCATGCCAGCACAGACTTGTGCTGGCCTAACTAAGTGTTAGAATTGTACTGTGAGCTCCTTAATTGCAGATAAATTTTCTCCCTATTAATTTTGCTGTTTGCTATTTGCACTTTCTATTTAAAAACAAAAATTTAAATGTTGCTATTTAAACACCTTGTGTCCTATGCTTCAATCTGGGCACATGAGACTCCCCTGCTACTCTGGGCACACTACTCTGGGCACATTAGTGTGAACCGTATTTGTGTGTGTGTCTGTGTGTCTGTGTGTCTGTGTATGTGTGTTTTGTTTTGCTGTACATATCCCATTTCAACACTTTTTGCAGAACTGGTTATGCTAACTCAACTATATGCTTCTCCACGATCCCCTGATCTGCGTGTGCTGAATAAGCAATATGGGTCTTGAAGAAATTGCCAGTGGAAGCACATTCCTGACGCATCTCCGTAACTTCCTTTTCTAGGCCAGTTCAGGGGATTGCTGAGCAAAACAGGTTCCCAAGGAGACCTTAATCATTCAAAGTGAGGCATTGAAAAAGCCAATCATTTCTAACAAAAAAAAGCTTACTCAGTAAATTTTCATTCTTGTCTTTGAAAAATATTATTTTACTCTGGACATTTATCTTGTAAGTGGTGCCCAAAATAAATTCCAAAAAGCTGCATATCACACATCATGGTTTGGCTCCGGGGCCTTTAAGGGAGAAAGATGGGATAAATATACTGCAAATAAATAATAAAATAAAATAAATAGGTTAGGAGCAGACAGAGAACTAATATGATGTATGAACACTACTGCCTTCCATTCTAAAGACCTTGAAGACCTGACGTTTTTCTGGTTCTTCTAAGCCCCTTGTTTCAGTTTCCTAAAAAAACTGGCCTCATTCAAATGATTTTCTTCTGCCACATATTTTTGTGCCACGTAACTAAACGTGCAAAATTCTTCCACTCAGACTGCCACAACAAGATTTTTGAATAGAGATTAGACTACTTTTTTCATTATTACCCTATTGTGCATATTTTTTCATAAAAATATTTGTTGGAGAACTGATATTAAAAGGATAAAATAAAGAAAAGAGGGGGAAAACTTGGCATCCGTCAGTCTTGAAAGACTATGGTATTGTGCTTGACGCTGCATGCGGAGCATGAAGGAGTGCTTTTATTTTAACAATTGGCAGTTATCTGCTGATTCTTATGGAAAGAAACACATATTGTAGTTTTGGTGTAATGTTAGTAAAATATCTTCTGGTTTTATACCATATTTATTCAAATATAATGCGCCACTGAATCTAATGCGCACCCTACACTTACAATAAAAATGTTGTATTTATTCTAACCATCGAATCTAATGCACACCCTGATTTTGGAGTCTAACCCTACAGTATTTAAGAGACATTACGTGCACCTGTAGTTACTGCACCATCTAGTGGAAAACCTATGGGAAAATCATATTGCAGTCCACAGTAAATTATTCTTCCAGAGCAAGGACTCCTCATAGCTACTCTGGATTGCACCCTTAATTTGGCTGAAAAGGGTGAGCGTTATATTCAAGTAAATACAGTATTTGAGCATCTTGATTATAGATGTAAAAGTTAGAGATTAAAAATAATCACTATTCTATGTATGGCTTTCAGAGCTTCTAGGGCATGAAAGATTTCCTGGAGAGCTCATTAGAGCAGGGGTGTCAAACCTAAAGTCTGCAGGCTGCATACATCCCATAGAAGCTCTTTCCCTAACCCATATGTTAATTGGGCTCTCCCAGAGCCAGCATTTTAGCAAGCATTGCTTCATCTGAGGCTCTGGGAGCAAGAGATGGAAGGAAGCCTTGGAAAGTGAGAGACATCAAGGCAGACCAAGAGGAGTGAGAGATGGAGATGCTGCCCTTATAGCAGCCTGTGTGCTAATCTGACTATCCTAGTACAGGATACTCAGATTAGCACGCAGGCTGCTAAAACAGTAACACGTGATATTTGACCTTTCCCATACCATCAATATGGGAGATCAATATTGGAAAAGATGATCAATATTTATATTTGCTCTTATGACATTTGCTGCAATTAATTCCTGTGTAAAAACAAAGCGCTTATTCCTGATCGTCATCTGTGCTTAATGATATCCCTTCCAGCCCAGTGTGGTCACCATGAATGCTATAAAGCCTGATGAATGAAACAAGTTTTACACTCCTGCATTAGGCTGCAATCCTAAACACACTTTCCTGGGAGTAAAACAAATTGAACACAATGGGCTCTACTTCGGAGTAGACATTGTTAGGATTGTGTTCTTAGAGCACAATCCTAACCATGTCTACTCAAAAGTAAGCCCTATTTTGTTCAATGTGTCTTCCTCTCAGGAAAGTGTCTTTAGGATTGCAGCCTAAGGGTACAATTCATAGTAAGGGCAGTGAGGAGAGCCCTAGTTGGGCTGCCCCAACTATTCCTAATCCACAGCAGAAAATCCACATGCCCTCAACATGCCTCTCCTAAACTGCCTAGGCTACTCCAGTTAGGGCAGCCCAGGTCTATCTCTCTTAGGGCACCCTATATTGCCTTAGGCTGCCCATAAGACTTTTCCAGAGTAACTAGGGTGGAGCATCTTGCAGTTGCTCCACCCTAGTGATAGATAGGGCAACCCAAGTGCTACTCTGGATTGGGCTGCATGTGTCCTTTTCAGGTCCCTTTTCCTGAGGTATTCTGGCCTCGTGTGGGTATATGAGGTAGCCAGTGGTGGTGATGGTAGTGATAATGATGAATATTTATATATCACTTTTCAATCAAAAGTTCACAAAGTGGTTTCCATGCAAAAACAAACAAGCAAAAAACCTAAATGGCTCCCAGTCCCAGGAGTGTTTACTATTTAAAAAGATGTACAGCAGAGAACTTGCAACAACCACTAGAATAAGTGCTGGGTTAAAGGGACATTTACACTTTCTCTGCTAATATGAGGTATTTGCCTCATCATCATTACTAAAAAATAATTTGTGAAAAGTTTACACCAAGTCATCAAATATTTCAAGCGCAAAGGCAAGTGCAAGATTAATCAAAGCTTGAAAACCCATGTCCTGAATGTTGGGCAAGATGGACTCTCATCTATTGGGAAATGTAGACTCAAGAAAACATAGGTGTTCCCAGGATATGGTGAACAAATATAAATTTAAATATATAGACTCACTTGGTTCCTGCAAACATGTCAGTGTCACCTCAGAAAAGATGGGCACTAAAGATTTTCATGATCTATATACTTATGGCAAAGAACAAGTTGAAACGGAAGTATTAAAAGTCTTAGGGTGCAATCCAGAGTAACTACGGGGAGTCCTTGCTCCGGTGTAAGAACAATTTGCTCTGGATTACAACATGAATTTCCCATAGGTTTTCACTAGGTGGTGCAATAACTACAGGTACACGTAATGTCTCTTATGTGCTCCCGTAGTTACTCTGGATTGTAGGGTAAGAAACCAATATCAACTACGTGTGCCTTTCAGTTCTCCATTAAGACTCATTCAACAAAATCTATTCATAAGATCTGTGTAGGTGATAGTTGGCCAGAGAATCCACAACAAGATTGCTATTTATACAAAGTAATATGTTAAAACCAGAGGACATATAATTGATCCAAAGCTAAGCACTTTTAAGTCCTATTGATTTTGGTGTGACTGTTAAGAATGTACTTACACCTCTTCCACGGAAATCAATAGGATTTAAAAGGGTTATCCTTGACTGGATTGTACCTAACAGGTATTAGTGTGTAGTCAGTAGGTACCAAGTACTGTATGTCTATTCATTTTACTCATATTATTGAACAGATCTGGTTCTCTCGTCTGTGCAATGCTCATGTTTTTAATTTCAGTCTTTAATGTGAACCTGTGCTGATCATACCTGTTCTGTGCTGGTCATACCTCTCCAAACATGTTCTAATACATGATATGCACAAGTGGCATAGCTAGGGAGTACAGCAAGTGCAGTTGCACAAGCTTTGGGGTGCAACAAGCTGAGTTTGACTCTAGTGGCTAAAATGATGGAAAATATATGAATGATAATACCATTGTATTACATATCATTGGAAAAGTAATTTAATGCAAAATGCAATGAAACAAACTCCGTTGGAATATCTATATTCCATCAAAGTTATGGCCAATTAATCAGAAAATGAAAACACAAAAGCCTATGGAACAAAAAGTGGATTTTCTTAACTCAAATCTTTCCCATGATACTGATTGCTCTGAGAACCAATGAGATGTAATTCTGATACTGTATGGAACTAATATGGTGTTAATATGAATCAGCTCTAATTTGCATATACAGTATATATAATACAGTTACCCCTGCTTAAACAGGCACTCTTTTATTTAGCAGGGAAAGAATAACCATTCCTCTTTGCCCCAGCACAGTTTCTCTAAGCAATAAGGCAGGGTTTCTCAAACACCAGTCTGGGGACCATTGGAGGTCCTTGGTAGTGGCCAGACCAATCTGTGAGAGGACTCCTCTAAGAGAGGACTCCTCTTCCCCTCCTCACGGCAGAAGGGCTCTGTCAGAGGATTGCAGCCTCAGAGACCAATCCTATGCCTGTCTACTCAGAAATAAGTCCCACTATAGTCAGTGGCACTTACTCC
Organism: Cryptoblepharus egeriae; assembly: GCA_030015325.1. NCBI lineage: Eukaryota > Metazoa > Chordata > Lepidosauria > Squamata > Scincidae > Cryptoblepharus > Cryptoblepharus egeriae. Next base: position 23,159,834 of record JAREYC010000005.1, on the reverse strand, counting down.
AGGAATGTGCAGATAAGATTGCAGCCTCAGAGTCCATTCCAATGCTTGTCTACTCAGAAATAAGTCTCTCTTACTTACTCTTTTACTCTCCAATAAGAGGAACTAGAATGGCTTTGGCTGCAATCCTAAATACATTTTCCTGAGAGTAGGTTCCATTGAACACAATGGGCCTTATTTCTGAGTGGATAAGACTAGGATTGTGCTCTTTCAGGACAAATCCAGAGCAACTAATCTGTCCACATAAGAGCCCTTAGGTTGCCCTATCTATCACTAGGGTGGAGCAACTGCAAGATGCTCCAGCCCAGTTACTCTGAAGGAGGCTTAGGGCAGAGCAAGGCAAGATAGGGTGCCCTAAGAGAGGTGGACCTGCTCTGCCCTAACTGGGGCAGCCTAAGCAGCTCAGGAGAGGCAAGTTGAGGGCAAGTTTAGCATTGCCTAGGGCAGAGCAGTTACTCTGAATCCAGAGCCTGTTTCCAAGGCAGAAATGCCCTCTTCCAGTCCTCAGAGTTATACCACCTCAGGAGCAGGTATAGTAATGAGTAGACCCATAGGGGTCCATGATAACGCCCGAGTAAGAATGGCAGTGTTGACCAAAAATCTGAGTTCCATCCTAGCTGCAACCCCTGCCTCTCAACCTCAGGATATGGAACAAACTACAGCTGCCCACAAACCTCAGGATACAGCAGGCCACTCCAAGAAGCCCCTTGTATTCACTGTAGAATGTACTGGCATCTCATCAGGGACTCCTTATAAGGCAGGCACCCAGTGGCGTCACCAGACTGGTGCGGCTGGTGTGGGCTGCATTGGGTGATGTGCTCAGTATGGGGTGATGTGCCGGAGGAGTTTGACTGTCCTTTGGCAGGCCCCGGGTGTCAGCACCCCCATTCAGTCCTGCTCCAAGGCGGAGCAGCAGCCAGAAGCTGCCACTTGTCTAAGGAGCTGGCCTGAACGGCCATCTGAGATGCACTGCGCAGAAACACACTGAGCATGCCGAACAGCTTCAGAGGAGACTTTCTTAGAGCAGAGAAAGTCCGCGCCTCTGCACAGCCATTTGGCCTCACTCAGGAGGCGGAGCGGCAGCCGAATGGCTTCAGAAAGAGTACTGCACAGGCACCAACTCTGACTCCTGCACAGTCTCCCCCGAAGCCAAAAGGCTTCAGAAAAGTACTGCGCAGGTGTCAGAGATGGTGCCTGCGCAGTACTCTTTCTGAAGCCAGTTGGCTTTAGAAACAACTGCGCAGGCGCCAACTTTGGTGACTGTGCAGTCCAGGTAGGGCGGGTGTGCATCCCAGGGATGACGCACAGACTTCCGCACCAGGTGATGTGCAGAGTCATGTCAGCACTGTAGGCACCACAGCTGTTCCTTGTTCAGTGTGATCTGAGGGGTCTCCTCAGGAGCAAGTCTTCCCCTTGTGTCACTGACTTAGCATGCTCTGGAGCAGTTAGGGCAGTCCAGGCTTCCTGACTCTCTGGATTCAGCATAACTTTCTGCTCTGGATACAGAATAGTTAGGAGAGTGCAGTTAGGTCAGAGCAGGCTGAATTTGCTCTGGATTGTGTCCTATGTGCATTTTCAATGCACCCTGCACTGAAAAGTTTGAAAATCCCTGCTCTGAGTAGACATGCATTGAGACATTGGCTTCTCACCTGCAATCCTATCCACAGCAACCTAGCAATAGCTCTATTTATTATAATGGGATTTATAGTTGTAGGCAGGTGTACTCTGCTCAAGGTGGGGAAGCCCTCCCTCCAGGTTGCTAGAGGCAGAACTTTCCCCCCACCCCTGGGCTGGTCCCTGGAAATTTTTTTTTTTTACAGAACCGGTCCCTGCGGCCAAAAAAGGTTGAGGACCACTGAATAAGGGACACAATTTTCTTTTTTTTCTTAATTAAATTTGATTTTGTGGGCATGGGAAGGACTCTAGCACAGCAAAATGGGTGATGAACTGCTGAGAAGGAGGAGGCAGGTTTTTCTCCAATCTTCTTTAAAAAAATATCCAGGGATGACACTTCCAGTTGTAACTTCACTTCTGGGGCAACATTTAGAGCTTTTCAACAGGCTATGTGATCATTGGCTATGCCACTGCTTTGCACTTGTGTGTTTATGTGCTGCTGCTTCTTTTTTTTTAGCGTTTATCCTGCACGGTGATGGAGTCCACTGCTCTGGATCTCTGGCGCCATTTGTCCTGGTTGTGGGCTTGGTCTGGATGCAGATGGGTGGTTTTTCAGGCCACCATGCAGTGTGTCAAGCGAGCACAGTTTTCATGATGTGTTTATGTGATTAAACAATACATTTAGTGTTTAAAGGGATCTAATTCTGATTAGGACCATGATAGTGGGATCTAAACCCCTCTTTCTCCTGTATAAATCTTATTAGGATTAGATATCCTGCCACTGCTTCCTTGTGAAGGAAAAAAGCTGCTGTTGGCACAAATGTGTCCTTATACCTGCTGTTAAGCATTTTAAAAAATATGTATGAAAAAGTCAGTCACATGCTCATAGTCTTGACATTATGACCTCCTAGAGCTCCTAGAGTTGATCATGAATGACTTGATAAGGGTATACAGGCCTTGTGTTTATATGGGAATTCAAGTGGCCCTTAATGTGACTTGATGACATGCATTCCTGAAATGGGGGCTAAACACTAAGTCCTCCCCCCCACACACACTCGGGGATCACTGCATAATGTGCCCTCTCCCACTAGCTTTCAGAGCCAGTCACTGTTGCAAAAGCCTTTGGATCAGAAAGCAAAGGGGGTGCTTTACACAGGACCCCATTGCTTGATGGGGGCAAGTTAATACAATAGCTTTAATGGCTAAACAGAGATGATTCACTCCAGTGCACAGTGCACAGGGGACTTTCAAGGCTTTTATTTTTTAAGAGGGGTAAATCTTTAAAGAATCCATCAGTTGTTGTTTTTTAAAATAGTTGTGAGGATTTTAATCATGTGCTTAATGTGCTTAATGTCCATTTAAGCCTGTGAGGAGAAGGAATGTCTCAGTATTTATCTGCTCTGGTACGTGGCTAACTTTATTTCCCTATAAATGTCATGTCTGACCATTCTCTTTACTGGAGAGCCTAATCAAGGATACAGCCTCTAATGAAGATGATCATTATTGGAACTGTTTGACTTCATTAGAGTTCTGAGAGGGCTGTCAGTTTTACAGGATGTGAATTACAGCAACTCTTTATGTATTTCTAACATTTTAAAAAATGTCCTTGGAATTAATGAAAGTTGTTTTACAAAATGTACCTGATTCCATCTGTATAACTAGAACCATTTGTAAGTGTAAATGCCAACAGTTTTGGTTGAATTTTCTTTAGTCCTTAACTGGTGATTAAGGAGAGGGTCCTCCTTTTAATCGCTATACATGCAGTTGGATTTCACGCATCATTCATGATACACTTCCATTCTCTGTGATTGACGGTGATTTTTTTAGGTCAGTTAGTGATCTGTCACTGGTTCCTTAGGTCATCCTCAACCAGTTTGAGCCATGTCTGTTTTGGTGCTGTTTGTTGAACTTTGGTGCTGTTCATTGGACAGGTTGCTCTCACCAGAAGAGCTTATGTGGCAGCTGATTGGTGTTCATTCTGCACATGTGGCCAAACCATCTCAATCTACATTTTTGGATTAGTTCTTCAACTGAAGGTTGATGGTCATACCTTTTCCTTATTGTCTCATTATGTGGCGGTCACAAAGAGAGATACTCAGGATCTATCTCAGACATCGCATTTGGAAAGCCTCGAGGTTATTCATATCTGATCTGAGAAGAGTCAATATTTCTGACCTATACAGGAGAATTGATAGGATTAGTGTTCAGAAGAGATGAATTTTGGTTTTGGTAGAGATGTTCGCTTTCTTCCAAAGGCACCATTTGAATGAAGCGAATGCTGTTGTTGCCTGTAGACAATAGATGCCACTTTCTTGTGGGAGGATTAACAGCAAAAGTAGGTAGGTGGATAAAGGTGAGTAGCAGGCACCCTTCCAAACTGCTGCCTGGGCACATCTGGTAGGCACAGCTCATCTGGCCACAGCTTTCACATCACTGTCATTCTCATCATGCTCCTATTGTCACTCATTTTCTAATGCCAGAGCACATTACTGTTGACATGCCATGTGACTTCCATGACAAATTGTTGACTTTTCATCACCCTTGTTTTCTACATGTGTTGTGTTTCCAGAACCATTCAACTGAGTACTACTCAGTCAGAATACCTGAACTGTTGAAAAACAGTGCTCCAGTTTTGTCACACATAAGTTAAGAGCAACGTGACACAAGCTATAAAATGCAGTAATTGCTTTTAATAGCAAGTCTCCCAACGAACTGTCCCTCATATTGGGGTTAATAATCCCTGCCCACGTAGCTGACCCTTTAATTGTCTCTGTGTTGCCTCCTTAAGTGCAATGTTCATCAAATGCTCTTTGCTTCTACACTGAGAGCCCAGGGCATAGTGGAAAGGACATGGAGTAAATCAAGATTGTTTCTGGCAAATGAATTCTGACACTCAGCATTTATCTCACTTATTGCCATATGCATGAAAAGAACTTGGATAAGTAACAGAGCAAGTAGGTAAATGGGAGATGAGAAGAAACTTCATCAGCCTCTAAACGAAAGGGCAGATTATTTGCTAAGAGATCATCAACTTTCTTCCAATAAGGTACCAATATTACCTAAAACTTCAACATCTTTTCTGTTCCTTCCACATCCTCTGCTGCTAGGAAAGATTATGGGATGTTTCTTGTAAGGAGAAGAAGGACTTGGCAGTTTTATGCAGACGGAAAAGGTAGGTACTAATGGACTGCCCTCATTGAGCCCATTGACAGGGGAGCACTCCCTGACATGCTGTCCCCCCCTGAGCATGCCACCTTCAATCACAGGATACTTACCAGCACTCACAGAGCTTCCCAATAAAACCAGATAAAACAGCAGGGAAAGCCTCACAAGGCTATTGGCCATTGCCTAGTTCTGTCTGGGGCCTTACCTTCCCATGGAATGGCTCAAACGGACAGGTGGGGCAACACAGTATTTGGAAAATATAGCAAGGGCTGGAGTGAGTGCGGCATTTGGGTCTTTTGCTTTTTCCTGAAGCCAAAATTTGATCCCAGCTTGCCATTATGGTTTCAAAAGCCAGAACCAAACCATAGCTTGCTAGTTCAGCTGCTGGTAAAATGGAGGTGGCTAACAAAAGGAGAGAGGTGGGAGAGAAGAGAGGATGCAAGCAACCCAGGTATCCATACTTATCCATACTTTCCAAAGAGTAAGCTCCATTGACTATAATGGGACTAAGTTTTGAGTAGACATGCATAGGATTGGGTTCTGTTCCTAATCGTGATTTGGAATGTGTGCTGATCCAACATAGTGATAAAAGCGTAGGTTACAAAAAAACACTTAGATACTGTACATTTTCTTAGGGCTGGAATTAAGTGATATATTAATTTATACTCAGTAATATTTGTAAGGCTTTTCATTTGGACAATGGCACAAAATCATTGTGCTGGAGTATTTGCTAGAATAAAACCCTAGATTGGAAGTTTTGGTCCCACAAGGTTTAAAATAGTAAAATCAATTTATCCCTTTGATCAATTCTGAATGATACATCCCTTCATGATATAGTTCTTGAAAATCCACCTGGTGCAATTTCCATGATACTCTTAATACCATTCAGACTTGTAAAGATTAGTGAAGTAATATAGGAAAGAATGGTGTTTATTCTCAGAGCTATGACACATACCCTGGTATTTGAAATAGCTTAGAAAATGAATTGGAGAGAATATATGAACAACATTCCAATAAGTACTAAAATAATGTCATGCATCAAACCAATATGCTGTGTTAAATATTTGCCATTTCGCAGTTCTTGCTACGTGGTTATAGCATAAGCCAGCAATCTCTTTGCTGTGAATTTTTTTAAGTGAGCTTTTCACCTCATTTGAAAACCTCGCAAAAATACATTCTGATTTTCAAGCCTTTAATTTATTTTCCACCCCTTTGTGTCTGAGATAAGTTTTTTACATCAGCATTTTGGGGGGGGGGGGGGGAAGCAGAAGCCAAACAAATTTAAATTAATTGTGATGCTTTGGGAAAACATAGGCCACCTAAAATGAAGGCTGTATTTTACTTGAGTACACAAACAGCCCAATCCTATTCAAATACTCATGCATTCCCCAATATGGTGGGCTCTGTATCCCTTGGGGAAGTTCCAGCCTAGAGGCTTCATCAAGGATAAGAGAACACTTGTTCCCTTGCCCCACGGTAAACCTGCCTGTAAACCACATCAGCGAGCAACCCATCCACTTCACAAGTCTATAGCTGACATGAATTTGGAAAGCCCTGAGCGGGAGGATCAAAGCTGGGAAGGGGGATGAGATACTGGTATCTTATCCACTCACATTGACACTATCCCAACCATGATCCACCCTCCATACTGCCCACCTTGCCAACCCTATTTCTCCCTCTGTCCAGCCCATTCTGCTCTCTCCCATTCCACCCATCTCCTCTGCTGACTTACAAGCACCAGCAAGCATCCTTGGTTCTGGCAATCCAGGATGTCTCCTCTAGATAAGGAATGAATAGTTCCCTTACACAAGGTTAGCTTCTGTGGCACAGTGGGATCTAGTTAGACCTGCAACTACTATTTTGCTATCACAAGTCTGTGTTGACGTGCACCATAGGATTTGGTCCAGGAAAGGAGTAACAACATTGGTGGTGCCACCTTTTCTGCTGTCTCCCAGAATCTAATCTGCCATCCTTTGCCCCCTCTTCACCTTACTCCTACCCTGTTTTGCTCTTCCTACCATCAATGAACAACAGAAGCGCCAAAGCAGGCAAAAAAAAAACATAAGCCTTCCCACTGGCACTGTTGGCAGCACACCAGATGGCAGGCTGGCAGACAAAACAAATCTAACTTGCACTGAACATGGAGGCCAGCATGCCTGCACTATATCCAGTGCATGTTTGGGACTACTGCTGCAATACCATGGGACAAGTTTTTCCCTTAGCCCAGGTAAATGCAGAAGCAGCCCCAATGGGTCTTCTCAGATTTGCATCACGGAAATCACAGGCACAAATCCTAATGAAACAGAGAAGCCTGGAACTGTTCTTTTGTGCCTGGAAATGGGGCTTGGATCTGGCTCCATTTCCAGAAAATCAAGTACTTTCTGTAGAACATGCAACATTCAAGTGGCTTGAGCAGAACATAGGAAAGGAAAAGTACTTCTAAGAGCACAATCCTAACCATGTTTATTCAAAAGTAAGCCCCATTGTATTCAGTGGGTTCTATTCCCAGGAAAGTGTCTTTAGGATTGCAGCCTAAAAGAAAAAAAATTGTGTCTGGGATGTCTGCCTTGTAATGAACCAGATAGATCAACAAACAAATAGCATTCGCCTGAATTTATACGACAGTTGAGGACGTTTGAAGGGTGAGAGCTTTGCAGAGAAATGCAAGGACAAGGATTGATAAAGGACAGTAACATGTGAACAAAATTTTCATCTGAATTCAAGCAGATTAGCAGGATTTGTCACAAACTCTGACATGTTCTTTATTTTAACTGAGCTCACACAACTCATCTGCCCCAATTTTACCAACGAGCAAATGAATTTAGAATGTGGTGGGTGGAGGTTTGGAGGGAGTTAGAGCTTAAGTGGAAATACAGAACATAATGATAATAATAACCCATTTCCATTAAATGCCTTTTAATTCCTGAACATCTTATCTGGTATATAGGGCAAAAAAACCCCAACCCATTAACAGAAACTATAAACACAATTGCAATTTTATTCATTTTGCTTTGGAATGAGAGTGGATGGAGAGATTTCTTTTTGAGACAAATTAAGCTGCTCTAATTGTATTGGAATTTCAAGAGGGGGGACACCCTGTGGGTGAGAACTGAACTGGGATCTAGTGGCAACAAGAACATATATAAGCATCTGTGAATAGGGATGCAGTTAATAGCAAAGAGTTTTTCTGGTTTGCAGTTAAAAGCAAAGAGTTTTCCTTTTTTCTAGTACTGATATATGACAATATAACTGAAGCCAACATTGATCCTAGAACTGCAAATTTTCTGATTCAAAACATCTGAGAACAAGGAAAGAATGATAGCTCACCAGGCAAGATTGCAAACTGAATGTTCAATTTCTCTCTCATACTCTCCCAACCCTGCCTAATTATTCTCCACTCTCCATATGAAACACAGATAGAGCTACATTCTTTAAATTGCTTTGAGATTTATGGAAAGAAAGAATTATGGAAAAGTTGAATGCACAACAGAACAGAGTTGGATGGATACATTTACATTGTTAATAAGTCAAGTAATATGCATGTTAACCACACAGTTGTTTTCTAGAATGATTGCCCTTGTTTTTAACCCCTTTCTCCAACCTTTAAAATGGATCACCACATGATTCTCTGAATCTCTTGACACACGAGGTAGGAGTTTGTACAAGATATTGCATAACCCAACAAGTGGTCTTCTATCCAGTGTCGATCAGTCATCCTACAACTACTAAACACTCAATTTTGTGGCAGCATCTATGTGTTGGTACCATGGCCCATGAAAGAAAGGGACATGGGGTACATTATACCTGAACCTGTCTAACAAAAATCTTCTATCTTCTACAACATAGAAGAACCCATCTTCTATAACAAAAATTGCATTTTTATGGTATTTATTCAGGCCCCTTGAAAGAATAAAAAAGTACAAGCATCCGTTGGAGTTATAGATCCCTCATCTGAAAGTTAATGTGGAGGCTAGTTTGAAACTATTTGATCATTATTGTCGGCTGCTAATATTGTCACATTTGTTTTACAGCTTTCTCAGCTTTACTTATTTTTAGCTGACGTTACTGCTAGGCAGTGAGCAATTTTAAAATCAGCATACATTTAATAGAGCAGCACATGTAAATGGGGAATGGCCTATTTTATTTTCCACAAAAGAAGTGGAAAATAACACTGTCTTTCACTGTTACCTCTAGCAAAGTATACAACTGAAATTAACCGTAACATAATGAATGAAAGATTCAGATGATTGTAGCTCTGGAAAATTAGAATTCCATTTGAGTGTTCCCTTGAACTGTGATTCTTCTGGTTATATATTTCAGTGCATAATATATTGTGGAAGCATTCTAAATATATATAATATACATTGTACTTATATATTCATGAAATGGTTTTTTAGGGTTGGAATGCAATTCCTATTTACATTTCTATTGTCCTGCTGCAATGTTTCAATCAGGAGGAGATCAAGATGCAGCATTCTGTGTCCCTGAATCTGAGATCTGTGAACAAGTGATCCCACAGGTACTGACTTGTCAAAATATTGTTGGAGAATTATAACTTTTCTTGGTTCAGCTGAGTACATGGATAGCCAAACTCATGTTGCAGCATTTGCTGCAGCAAACTGCAAAGGGGTTTGGCTCCTCTCTCTCTGCTTCTGAGCCAAACACTTCCATAAAAGCAAAGCAGAGGTATTCCTTCCACTTTGTTTTTGCTTTCCCGAACAGTTAGCAGAAGGGCAGGTTCTGCTTTAAATGGGGATCCAGGTGCCTGAGGACACTTACTATTATGCACGTGCACGCGCGCACACACACACACACACACACCAAGGAAAAAAATTTGCAGTTTGCTGCAGCAAATATTGCAAATTGGAATAGATCTGGCAATCTCAAAAGAGTTGAGGAAATGTTGCAAGTTTGCCTTCTGGCCTGCCCATCCACTGCTTGTCATCATCCCCTGAATCCCACCCTTGCGCAAAATCTAGCAAACCAGGAACCATGCTTTGCCCTCAGTCATTTGTACTTCCCCTCTACTAAAAATGCCCTATAAAAATGCTTGCACAGCCTTTGTTCTCTGTTCTCCTTGCTTAGTGGTGGTAGAACCCCGTGTATATACGTGTAATAAAGCTAGCTTTGTATTGTGGTCCTTTGTAGTTTTCTGCCATGTTGGTTGTCTCTCCAAAGAACCTGAGTTGTGGGTTCTTCTGTTGGTTCAAAGAATCCCAGGGATTGTGGATTTGAGTCCCACCCCATTCGGGTACAAGGTGATTCATGGTTAAGCTCAGCATGTCTCTGCTTTAGATCTAACATTGGAAACTTGCTGATTACCAGTTACAAGTATCGCACACCACAGCTGGTTACCAGTGGTAAAGCAAACTTTGTAAAAGTCATGCTGTGTTTGAAACAATGTCTGAAAACCTACAGATACTTTCCTGAGAGTAAGAGGCTGACTTTTGGGGCTGACTTTTGAGTAGACATGGTTAGGATTGTGCTCTATATGTGTCACGTAATGGCAAATGTGTCTTTCTAACTCTTAATTTTCAGAAAAGCATACACCCCAAAAAAAGCAGTGGTAGGAAGCCAGTTGGAGTACCCTCTACAAGTGGGGGGGGGGAGGAATGCAGCTTTTCCATTCCCATCCTCACAATGTTTATGACCCCAAATCACCTCCCTAAGCTACAAGAAGAAAAATAGCTGTTACGAAAGAGACTTTCAACACAATCCTAATAGGCCCCTACATTGCCAGAATGAGGTTTCTCACAGTGCATGGCTCTTTATGGCAGACATATCACAGCAGTCCATTCTGCATGGCCCGGCCACCTCCGAAAGCAGCAAGTGGTCCACATGCTAGTGTATCCAGGTACAGAAAAGTCAGTTTGGGGGACTCTGCCAATATCTTGTTTTCCTTCCCAGCCTTGATCAGGTTTCCCAGGTGTATCCAGACGTGTGCCATAGAGTAGTAGACCCATTCAGATGCTAATAAACACATTCCAGCAATGAGGATTGGCCCCATGGCAAACAAACACTCTTCCTTTATATAGAGAAAAATTTCAGTGGCAAAACCTATCTATGGGATGCTTCATGTGTCCAGTGGTGGGCTCTAGCAGGTTCGCACCTACTCTATAGAACCGGTTCTTAACAATAGATAGGACATATAAAGTTTAAAAATAGCCATTTAAAAGTGGCTGCCAGATGGGCAGAGAACCGGTTCTTAAATTTTCTGAAGCCCATCACTGCATGTGTCCCATTGGCATAGGTATGTCGCCATGCAGGGAATTAGGTTGTTTTGCTGCCCAACAGTAAAAAATGATTTTTGTTGGAGTTTGGGCAAAAGAAGAATAAACTTGAGATATATTTGTTTGGTCTAGTCAAAATTGGTGAACATTAACCTTTCCTCATATTCTCCTCCTTGACATCATTGTTAATTTTACTGCTTAATATATCAATAAAATGCTCACTGCTGAGTTCATTAGTAAGGCTGCTGCAAGTCTCTTGTATCAACTTTCCAACCTAGCTGTAATAACTCAATCCCGAAGAAATAAGCAGCTCATCTTTTCTAATATAGTGTGCATAATGATCTGTGGCTGATACAGCACTGGAAAAAAAATTAGAGCAATATTCTGGTGAGAATTCTATAGAAGGATCAATAACAATGTAGTCTGGTTAAATCCATGAGTTAATCTCTTAGCTCTTGCCCATTTGCAATTGTGTATTTTATTATTGCACAGCCATCTCTGACTTACACGTGCCTACTCTTTAAATTCCACTGGACCTACTACTCCAAATGAAGTACATACTCGTATGTATAGGATGCAGCCAAAGACTATGGCAGTAGCTTCACATATGTGAGACTACAGGAGAGTTTTACAGCTTTCAGCAAGGCTGGATTAAGATTGATAATCTGTTTCTGCAAGCCTTTAAGTGCTGCGTTGCAGGACCCATTGCAGGCCTTCGAAAAGGCACCCCATTTATGGGACTCCATAACATTTATATACCACTTTTGAACAAAAAGTAGTTGATAAAGGAGTGTACATAGCAAAATAAATCAAGGAATGGTTTGATATGAATTACAATGAATAGTGATATGAGATAATAATACTTTTACAGGGCTGTTGTAAAGATGGCAAGATGGCAAAAGCACTGCACAAATGCTAAGAATGAGTTTATTTTCTTACACAGCCAAAGCAGAATGAGCACAAGAATAACACTATTTTTGTTGCATGGTTTCTGTGGCTCATTGTCTCCTTGACACAGAATTTGTATTTATCTAAAAGAGGAAACGTCTACTAACAGAGCAATCCTAAGCCTGTTTACTCACAACAAGTTGTGCCAAGTTCAAGAAGTCTTATTCCCAGTTAAGTGTGTTCAGCCAAAGTCTTATTTGTAAGCTATGAGTTATAATTCCCACAAAGCTGAATACATCAAGTCTGGGCAAGTTAGCAACATGCTGTTTATACTCATTATCAGCTTATTACAGAAAACAAAAGGAAGGCACTTCAGGCTTAAGAGAAAGATTTTGCATCACTGGGTGAGGTCTGTGATCATAAGCTGTTTCAAGCTGCTCATTTTTTATAGATCAGACGTTTCCATAAAAATGGCACTTAAGAAATGGTTAAGGTACATTAATTAAGTTTCCTCTGATGCATCTAAATGGCCTTCACATACTGCAGACAGATAAGGTAAGAAGTGAAATTGTGGTTTAATTATTCAGCCAGCAGCAATGAGGGCTCCATACAGCATCTTCAACCTACTGCCAAAATATAATCTCCATTCTGTCCATTTGATTATATGTGGCTAATGTCAGGAGACAGGAATGATTTCAATCCTGTTTTCAGAGCTTATGGAAACATCCTTAATGAAAAAGCTGTGTCCTAGGCTTCAACATTGTCCTGGGTATTTTGAGGGACAATAAATTATTCATGGATCATTTGTCATTTTTTATGTATATCATTTGCAGTTTTCTGAAAGAAGATCAGTCCCATATCCCAAAATATCTCAGAACATGCAAAGGATGCTGATACAATCTTGCAAAGGATTATATCGGCATTCAAAGTAATTATGGTAAATAACTAAAGTTGTAATTTTTTTATCTTCCATTTATTGCCCCTTTGGATCTTACAGCCCAATCCTAAACCTCAGTGGCGTAGCAAGAGGGGATGGTGCAGTCAGTCTTGGAGGGAACACACAAGGGGCCCTTCTCCTTCAGATCCATTCCAAGTAGGGGAGAAGGATGGAGCCCACAACTCCAAAGGCCCTTCTCATAAATTATTCTCTTAATTCCTGTGGACCATACACAGCGCACCAATGAGCTACAACACAGTGGTTTAAAACTGCTGCACAGAATGAACTAACATTTAGAAAGGAATAAATAGAGCCAATATGTTCACTATTGGTCATAACACTGATTAGAAAACAGCTGGCTTCCATCCCACAAACATACAAATCATATGTACAAATAGGCTCACCTTTCTTAGAAAAAGTTTTTTCCCCCAGAGAACTGAAGTTTTTCTAATGCTATGCTATTTATTCCATGCATAGTCTGCACTATGAAATCAATGTTTAAAAATGCCAGGGAAGTGAAAGACTTCTTTGCTTGTAGTTGGGAACGTGGAAAAGCCTGCTAATTCAGCATTCAGCATTAATCCAAGAACACAACGAATATGTCACTATGTCAATAGCACTATAATAATAAATTAGATTTGACAAAGTTGCTTTGGTTGGAAGAAATCCAACCTTAGTGCTACAATTAGGTCTACAATTTATGTTGACAATATAATGAACATTTGTGATAAAAGGTGGACGTGTGTGGGAAAAAAATGGATCTGAGAGTAGAGCAAAACAACTGCCATTAATACATAACAATCAATGCAAAACAAATTATTGCATTACAAAGTCATTAGGTCTGAATATCCAAGAAATCTTGCTTTGCAAGATTGCCAAGGAACTTAATAATGCCAAGGAACTTAGTGGTTCTTGAGCATTTCAGCCCAGGTCCCCCTTCTGAGACTTACCCTACAATCCAGAGTAATTATGGGAGCACGTAAGAGACATTACGTGTACCCATAGTTACTGCACTACCTAGTGAAAACCTATGGGAAATTCATATCGCAATCCAGAGCAAATTGTTCTTACACCGGAGCAAAGACTCCACGTAGTTACTCTGGTTGCACACTTAGGGTGCAATCCTAAAGACACTATCCTGGGAGTAAGCCCCATTGAACACAGTGGGGCTTACTTTGAGTAGATATAGTTAGGATTGTGCTCTATCTCCCAGAAAAGTATGGATTGCAACCTAAATGCCCCATTCCAAGATGGTGATGCTCAATGCCAAATTTCAAGATGGCAGCACCCAGCTTTTCATTCCCCCCCCCCCGAAATGAAGCCACAACCCCCCAAGGGGATCCCAACCCCCACCTTGAGAACTACTGGCCAAAATTTTACTCAAAAATGGTAATTGCAAATGCCATCAACTTCAACAAATGTGTCCAAGGACAACAATGTTATTAGAATTTTTTGCTGTCTTCCTAGGCCTAAACTAGGTCAATGTAAGTTTTCAAAAAACATTTTAAATTTTTTCTAAACCGATGATAATGCTAGTGGGGGAAAAATAGTCAGTAAAAGTAAAACAATTCTGTGCTTTTTAAAAGGAGATTTTCTTACTTTTAAGAAACAAAGAATATTTTTCTGGGATTCACAAAGCCTTGTTTCTCCCAGACGGATTCACAGTTTTTACACTTAGGTAAAACAGCTGAATCAGGTATTGGCAGCTTACTGGTTCACCTTTCATCCTGCTTAACGAAGAGCTACGGCAAGTCTTGGAGCATTTCAAGGCAATTCTGCAGAGGCAACTTCTCTAGTTATCAAGTTTCTGGGGAACAGCTTACTACAGTCTTTATCTGCCTCCGGTATCATAGTGCATATCCTTACCTTGTCCTTCCTGAGTTCTGCCTATGTTAACACAAAATGACAGCTCTGCAGGCCTTGATTTCAGCTTCATTACTATGCATGAGCTCTATTTTCACTCCAATTGAACACTAATGGGCTAATTTGCAGACCTCTTAACCTTAAATCTTTTTAATGGCCATTTTATTTGTGTGGTGGAGGTCTTAACCTTAAAATATTTACCATTACTTCCAAATCAGCTTTTGTATAATTGTTTTACACACACACACACGCACACACACACACACACACACACACACACACACACACACACACGGCAAAATCCAGAGCAGTTACAGGTCCACGCAGTTATGTCACCCTCTAGAGTTATTTTATGGAAAGTCTCCTTAACCGCTCCATCGCAAAGGGCTTAATTTGACTTTAGGATATGGGCCAGAGAGAGAGAGAGAGAGAGAGAGAGAGAGAGAGAGAGAGAGAGACTATATTCAGCTGTGTACCAATGTGTGATGCTGTTTTTTTTGGCCAGCACCTGTCCAAAATCCAGCCATTCACCTCTTAGGAGACTTGGTACTGGATAAATAACACAACCAACTTCAGTTATTTTAACAATGATTTAACACAACAGCAGCATGACTATTAACTACAGTGAAGTAGACACAGCTACAGTATTTGGACAACATAATATACAGTACACACTTTATCCAGTGCAAAGTATTAACATTCATATGAAGAAATAGCAAAATTTTCCCACCATTGCGGGAGTAAAATACCTCCCCCAGTGCAACATTTCCCCTCAGTGCACCATCCCCTGTTCACCATCCCCCATTCACCATGCACCCCATGCACCATTCCCCTGTGTACAGTCTTCCCCCATGCCCTGTCTCCCTCTGCACCCTCCCTCTCCCCATGCATCACTTAGGTCAGCATAGGACTTAAGCAGGGGCTTACGCTGGCCTAACTGGAGGTTAGGATTGAAGTTACAGTCCCTTTGATTTTATCTTTCTTATCTATCTACAGTATCTACTGATATATAGATTTAGATATAGATAACCTAGGTCAAGTTCCCAAACTCAGGACAACCAGAAGAGGCCTAGGAATGGATGCCCCAACAGCACTGAAGCAATCAGAGCTCTGTACTGTTGTACAAAGAAGTGAATTTCCAGGACCCTCTTGGGGCTTTCAAGACCCCCTATATTTGTTGAAATGACCTTGAATCCCTGCAGCTATATTGGGTCACATCTGCCCATCTCTGCCAAAGCTTAGAGTGGTCTCAGACTCGGCTCCCATTGAAGGAGTTTTTGGAACCACTGGACCTCAGTCCTTAGAAAGGATCTGATATTCAGCAGGCCAAATCCAGCTCCTAATGCGTAAGATCAGGTTGAATAGGATTCAGACTTTTTAAAAAGGCATGTCCTACACTGCTACACTGGTATATTGATTTGCTGTCACTTTTGAACAATCTGTTATGATTGTCTTGCACTCTGACGCATTGAAAAGTATATGAAGCAACACAAGGCCAGAACAGTACATCACACAGCTCCCATCCCTTTAGATGGGACTTGCACAGGAATATTTCCTAGTAGATTATCTTTCTTTGACTCAAAAATCTTTCCTCTGTTGGGGTGATGATGGGAAGGAAAGAAGCAGAGAAAATGCTTCCACAATCCCATGACAGGCACATATATCTCCTTTCTTTCAACTAGCACTGCCACTATTCAGTTCACTGAGTTGCACACTTCAGAGCACCCCACACTATTCATGTATTCCTTTTATATCCAAAGTACAAGAACCCTTTTTTATATTCTCTTGCATCAATATACAAAGAGCTTTCTATGGAATCTTTTAACACTGCTTCTCCTTTTTTGCCTTAATGGAAATACCTGTGAATTGATGTGAATTCATAAATGATGAAATGCCAGATTTATATAATCCCACAAATCTTTTAGAGGTGAGCGCTGTGGGCATAGGAAAGCGCATTTTCTGGAGAAAGTCAAGCTGGGCTTGGGCAAACTGACATACTTTTTGATGTGGGGGAAAGTTATCTTCTTTTACTGTTTCCTTAACCAGTGAGTAAAATTGTGGTGACTTGTTTTTTGCAGAACACACACATATGCCGAAGCAAAGTCCTCAGAATGACAGGCTGCTCCTATGTTGCAAGCAATTTTAGAATGCTGAAAAAAATCAAAGAGCAGATAAATCCTACTGTAGACTTCAGAATGTTATTAATCTGCAACATCAGAGAGGGATTATGAGTCTGTTGTCGCATGATAGGCACTGAAGCAGAACTAAAGCCCACTGATTAGAAGAAGCATCCTTCAGACTAGGACATTACAAAGGAGGAAAAACTGAGAGTACATTCTTGGCAATGTGGAGCATACTCATTGATACATTTTGAGTAACAGCATCCCACAGGCTTCTCTTTTGATTGACAACCTCTTCAAATTACTAAAGAGGGTATCTTTAAAAGATATCTAGAAAATTAACCATTTGCCTGGAAGATGCCATTTTTTATATGAGTGGTCCACAAATTACATCCACTGGACCAAAACCAGCCCCTATTTCTTCTTATAATTCTGCTCCTTGCTAAAGAAAGTGGGCCAGACTATGAACCTCACCAGAGAACCCTAATAGGTACCAAACAGCCTGATCTTATGGTTAGGTTTTATGTGCACTCCTGTGCTCACTTACTAAGGAGTAAGCACTGCAAGAAAGGAGATTCTGGTTAGATATCAGGAAAAAAATTCCTGACAGTGAGGGCAGTTCAGCAGTGGAATAGATTGCCAAGGAAGGTGGTGGACTTCCCTCATTGGGATCGTCAAACAGAGTTTGATGAGCACCCATTGGAGATGCTCTAGGAGGATTTCCTGCTACAGGTAGGAGGTTGGGCTATATGACCTACTAGATCCTTTCCAACTATATGATTCTATGATCATGGATGCAGTGAGGCTTACTTCTGAGTAAATACACGAAATGTGTTGTTTTACTCATATGACAGGGATTTTTGCTTTGTTACTCAAGAGAAAAAAATTATTTTTTATTAAGCAGTATTATATGCCCTAGTTCAATGGTTCTCAAAGTCTCAGAGAGTTCAAGAACCAGGGTAAATCTTTACAGGAATGAGGGGAAACCAGCAATGGAATCCCCAGAATCACACTGGTGTGGGGGAATGGGCTGTTTTAAAATTATCTTAATTGCTTCTAAGGTCCTGGAGGTGCAAGGATCCCTACAGAATCCTTTACAGGGTTCCTCCAACAAGTAGAATGTAAAGAAAATGATCACCACCCACACCAGGTTGCAATAGCAAAATCAGAAGTGGGTCAAGATGATTTTTTATGCTTTTCCCTGCCCCTTGAGAGGGAATGATTCTCAGGCTGCTCAGCTGGTGGGTTGTGACCCAGCAGTCTTGAGAATCACTACTCTTGTTCTTTGAGTATATTTCTCTGCCATCTCAATATAACAACTTACATTGATTGCCAGTAAGAAAAGCATGTAAGAACACTGACTTCATCCAAACCATGCAAAGCTGAACAAAATCCAATCACAGCAGAGCTCTGAATGATTTTACAAAAACATGCACTGGTCACAGTAACAGAGCATAATAGGCACGGTAGTCTACTGAAGCAGAAACACACCTGAGAGGTACTATTTGTATGAATAAAGTGTGCAAGTAAAGAAAATGTATGTGAGGATCTAACAGTGCAAATGTTTGAAAAAAAATACGCATATGAAAATATGGGGCTTTTGTCATTTCCAAATGCTGGCATCCCCTCCTTTCTGACAGTTTTTCGACAGTTCTACTCTTTCAACACATTTCAGTTATACCCAAAAGTCATTCATTCAATGCATGCTCCACTCTTTCAGCATCTCTAAAGGCTAAAATTGATTTGCATATGACATGGTGATTCAAACTGTTTTGGTGTATATATGAGAGAAAAAGAGTGCACACATACTAACTTTAGCTATATGGATCTATTCCCATTCATAAAAGTATTAATGTGAGTCTATTTGTAGAAATCTTGGTGTGACAGCAGGACTATAAAAGAAGGTATCTCCTATTAAAAAAGCATCGAAAGCAACATTTGTAAACAAAAAAAGTCCGTGTTCCACTTTTCAACAGTTTCCACTTTTTAACCATACACTGGAGAAGATAAGTAGTTAAGACACTGTACCTGTTAACCAGCAGACCAGGGTTCGAGACCTGGGTCCCAACAAAATGAGGATTTCCTGCTACAGGCAGGGGGTTGGACTAGATGATCCACTGGATCCCTTCCAACTTCATGGGTCCCTTCCAACTCATTTGTGGGGGACACTTATATAGCAGATACAGTCGCTCAACATCATACTTCAACATCTAGGAATTGAAGATTTCTTAATAACTGAGAGGTCATTTCTCATTCTGAAGAACAAAGAAAAAGGAGCATGCAAGCAACAGCTGCCAATGTCTGCCAATGACTTTCAAACTATTGACAGGAATTATTGTCGATTCAATTCAAGCATATTTGCAACTGAATGCCATCCTGCCACCTGAACAAAAAGGAACCCACTACAAAATTTCAATAAAAAGGTCCTAAAGAACAGAAAGAGACGGGAAACCAATCTATTTGCTGCTTGGATAGATTACCAAAAAAAGCTTTCAATTCATTCCTTCTTGCTTGGATTTTGAAAAGTTTAGAAATGATTGGTGTCACTAAAATGCAACAATATTCATTAAGGCTGCACTGAGCAGATGGAACACCAGACTGATAGTGAATGGAGAAAAGTCTAGAACAAGAGAGAAATTTTTCAAAGGAGATTCATTATCACCGTTGCTCTTTGTCATCGTACTAATACCACTGACAATAATACCAAATAACATAGGCCTTGTATACCGACTGTTAAAAACAGGCCTAGAAAAAAAAATCACATTTTCTATTCATGGATGATTTGAATATATATAGAAAGACATTATTGGAGATTAAAACTTTATTAAAAAAATAGTTCAGTAATGACATAGCAATGAAATGAGTTTCTGCAATACTAGCGGAAAGATCAGTCAGCAAGAAGAAATCAGGATGCCAAAAAATAATAACATTGGAGGCCTTGACTTTAACAACCTCCACAAACATCTTGGAAGTCAATAACATCAAGCATGACCAAGTTATTAGGGTGCGGAGCCTGGAGCTGTGGTGGATGGCTGGAGATTTCAGTCTCAGGCCCTACTTTTACTCATACCCCTCCAGCTTTGAAGAAATGGGTCCCTCAGATCCCCCAGGAGAAGGGGAGAGGGGCTTTCTCCTGAGTAGACATGCACAGGATCTGGTCCCTGCTGCTGCAATCTTATGCATCTTTCCAGGAGTGGGGGGAGGCTTTCTCCTGAGTAGGACCTGGTCCCTACTGCTGCAGTCCTATGCATCCCTGCCTGCCTGGACCCCTCCCCATTCACCTGTCTCCTGCCCTGCTTACCTGCTTGTATCTCTCCACCCCCCCCCCAAAAAGAAACACCCCCACCCTTCCCTATCTATCTAGATTCCCTTACCCTTCCCTACCTACCTCGATCCCCCAACCCCTCCCACAAACTTACCTGCCTGCCTGGACCATTTGCAATGAGATTTATGCACAATGTTGGTGTCTGATCATGTGCAATGGAATTTGTGCAAAAGTCACAAATCACTGACACTAGTGACGATGAGTTTTAGGGGTTTCCAGAAAATTAGAAGAGTGCTTGAATCTTAAAGTCTTTCCTCATTTGTTAATGAGGATAATGGTTCTTAATAACACTGTTGACTTTACATGGTTGAAATATTATTGCACCAAGTACACCATTTGGATCAGAATATTTTTTCTTAATTAATTATTGAAATATTAATGATTAATATTTCTTAATTGATTATTGAAATTAATTAATTAATTAATTAATTATTGAAATATTAATGCACCAAGTGTAGTGATGCCTCACATAAAGAGCTTAATTCGTTCCAGAGGCATGCTATTTAAGTGAAACGCTCTTTAAATGAAGTGGATTTTCCCATAGGAAATCATGGAAACTCAGATGATAGCTTCCATAACCCCCAAACTGTTCATATAAAAATATTAACTGTACGTAAAAATGATGACAAAACACTGGAATTGAATTCAAAACATGCATTCAATCTGCATGATCCTATGAAGTCTACTTAGGCTACAATCCTAAAGACACTTTCCTGGGAGTAAGCCCCATTGAACACAATGGGGCTTACTTCTGAATAGACATGGTTAAGAGGCTGCAATCAAAGACACTTTCCTGGGAGGCTTACGTGGGCTGCTGCTGGAGGTTCAAGGTGGCCGGTGGGGGCACTTGGGGGCAGTTAGGGGCAGCTGCTTCTGGCACCCCCTGGGCAACTGCCCCCAAGTTGGGGGCAGTTAGAAGCAGCAGCGCTGGCCAGCAACACTTTTAAAGTGCCTCCGCGCGGAGCATCAGAGCTGCATAGCATGCATGCCCATAGCGCACTTGCTTGTTAAGTAAAGTGGAACTTGTTACGTGAAGCAAGATTTCTTGGAAATTTATACTTGTTATGTGAAATGCTTGTAATTTGAGTTGCTTGCTATGAGAGGTACACTGTACACCATTTGGCTCAGAATATTTTTTTCTTGTTTTTTTCCTCTAAACTTAGGTGCATCTTATGGAACAAAAAATACGGTAATAGTAGTTGACCCCTCAAAAAATCAGTTTGGCTAATCGATAATGCAATTCCAGAAGACAGAAGAACTGATGCCAAGGGACATGAGATCACAAAAAATCACAACCTATGAGAAGAACTTGGGTATCTCTGGGAAAAAAGGTCAACATTGTGCCAATTTTCATTAGAGACTTTGGAGCAGTGCCTAGAAGTCTGAAGAAACATCTTGATATTCTTGGCCTTGAGCAAACTCTACCTTGCTTGGAATTGCAAGAATCCTACAATATGTCTGTTATTTCCAGGATCTTGGCTATATTTCAAGTTGCAGAATATTAAAAAGACCAGCATACTTGCTTATGCTGGGATGAAGTATAATAATAATAATAATAATAATAATAATAATAATAATAATAATAATAATAATAATAATAATAATAATGGAAATTTAAAGGGTGAGGTTGGGATTTTCCAAACTGTTCAGAATCAACTCTTGAAGTTTATTTTCCTCCAACCAAAATTTCCAAGGACTGTGCAGCTCTGTTAATTTGTTATACTTTAATCAGCATGTATCAGAAATAAAAAGCTGTAATAAGTTTCCAAGCACATGGATGAATTTGAGAAAATGTTCATTATATAGAAGCTGTAAATGCTACCATTAATCAATGAATCCATTATTCAGTGGATTATTCCTGCCCAACAACATTGCTGCATAGAAATCATTTTAAACATTAGTGTATCCTACATAAAAAACAACAAGATTCAATGCAGAGTGAACTTAAATAGGCAGCTAATTATGGAAATTTGCAACATTGCTGTTGTTCTGTATTTGGCATGTTAAAGATGCATGAAATCAGAGTATCTGTTACCACACTTGCTCAGAAACACATGTATATACATCTTAACACAGGAATTTATCTCATCCAAATTTCCAGTGCTAGTCACAAGGGAACAAATGTGACACCCCTCCCACCAAAACCGGGGTCATGACACCACTGGGTAAGTCCAAAACCCATAGTTTGGGAATTGTTGGCTATGTTATGAGCCTATATGATAATGGTCACATATGGTACATTTTCTTGCATTACTCACAGGCTCATAATTTCCATTCTTCATTTAAAGACAATATCTTAGCCATCATTGCAAACTCCTTTAATGTATGTGAGTGCCTCTAGAAAAGGCTGCCCATTCCACTGGTCCAAAACAAAGTCTGCAACCTCACCAAAATGTTTAAGAATCCACTAAAAATAGGACAGCAGGATACCTTCACATGTTTGCGCATGGATCCAAAGAGAGCTGTAACAGGCAGCCAAGAAAAAGACTGCAAATGCATTTATGCCATCAGTGCGACAGTCTCTTGATAGTGATCCCACTCAAGTGTTCAGGACTCAGATGATACGTGTACTAGAGCAATATTAATGGATGCATGCTTAGCTTCATAATGGAATACTAATATTTATTCAGGTCACCATGGGCATTCTTTATAAAAACATTAATTGTTTAAGTATGGAGAGAGGACAAAAAAGACCTCACTAATCACGCAGCTGTTGCTTTCAATAATGGATCAGTGTGATGTGCAGGGCATTGTATTGAGTGTCACTAAATCAAGCTTCTGCAGATTAGCTGGCATATTTAACAAACCTCATCATTTCAGAGGTAATGATGATGAGATTGCATGTCACTGTGAAATTTGAAAGACAGCAGAGGCATTTTTAACCGTCTGTCAAAGAGAAATTCATTGGCTTATCCTAAAGTTAGAAATTACTTTTGTGGTATCTTGTGGTTGGTTCTGGCAGATCTGCTACCTGAATTGGGACAGAACTGACAGCACTAACACATCCCTGAAAGACAACAAACAAGTCAACAATCTCTCATGCACTACCAATGCTGCGATCACCTCTTCCCTGCCTTCCACCTCTCCTAATAGCTGCATTGGAAAGCACATAGCTGGGCAAAGAGAGGATTCAAGACGAGGTGGAGCATGAAGATCCAGAACCTGCTTGCCCAGATCCCAATGTATTCCATTCATCAAGTTTATTTCAAACTGGTCTGTGCTAAGGATGGAGGTGGCTCTGAAGCTGTAGGTAAGAGGCTGGGAACAGGGGTGAACTTTAGACCATCACACTTTGCCCTGCCTCTCCACCTGACATCTTTCTTAAGCCATTGGGTAAGCAATGAGGCAGCAGCAAGGTTGCCTTCTTCATTCAGTGGGTTTGGAGGAAGAGGCATCAATATGTCCCATCAACAAGGCCCTAAGAGCAGCCAATGAAATTCAAGATCACTTGCTACACAAGACAATTGCCACACAGTTTAGAAAAGCACACAAGTGAACTTGCTTTCATGAAAACCTCCAGTCTTTCCAACAGTACTCATATATGGATGATCTTCACTGAAAAGCCCTAGTGTGTCCTGGTCATCCACACGCACACTGAACACAAGCAAGAGCTTTAAGATTGCAACAATGGTGAGTATATTATGTTATGAATAACATAGATGGTCTTACTTGTGACAGATTATTGGTAACAGGAAATGCCAGCCAGGCTCTTCTTTTGATCTGCTTGGGTCCATCTGACGCTGGACACCAGCACTGAGCAATCTCCATTATTCAGCCTTGTCTGTTAACTGTACCAGGTTACTAATCAAACTGCATTTACTAGCTTACCTATCCATACATGTCTGTATTAGGGCCAATCCTATCCAACGTTAACTCTGATACAGCCATGCCAACAGGGCATGTGCTGCTTCCTGCAGTGTGGAGGGACAGTTATGGACAATTCCTCAAGATAAAGGAATACAGTGGTACCTTGGGTAACGAATGCCCTGGGTAAAGTATGTTCTAGGTAAAGAACATACTGTTCCCCTGGGCTTCTGACTTGGGTAGCGAAGCTGATTTGGGTAACGAAGGCCAGCTGGCAGCTCTTTAAAGTTTAAAGAGGTGCCAGCCTGCACTTGTTACCTGAATGAACAGGTCAGGTAACGCAGGTCTGTTCCTCTGGGAGTGGGGGTGGGAAGGTGCTTAGAGGGACTGGGGGTCTTCTGGGGGTGTGGGAGACAGGGGGACAGGTGTTTGGGGACAGGGGGGAGATATAGGCAGCCATGAATAGTGTCTGCCACTTTAAAAGCCTGCATTCCAACCCCAGGCTCCCTGTGGAGCTTTAGAAGAGGCTGGAGGGGAGGATCTGGCTCTGCAGGGAGCCAAGCTTTTAAAGTGGCAGCCACTACTCCCAGCAGCCTGAATCTCCTCCCTGCCCCCACTGTCACCAAACACCCTCCCTCCCACCCACCCACCCCCAGAACACCCCACCCCCAGAACACCCCCAGTCCCTCCAATGGGGCTTACTCCCAGGAAAGTGTCTAGGATTGCTGATTCTAACCATGCCTACTCAGAGGTAAGCCCCACTGTCTTCAATAGGTCTTACTCCCAGGAAAGTGTCTTAAGGATTGCAGCCTCCTAAGTGTCTTTAGCATTGTGCCTTTAGGATTGCAGCCTAAGTAGACTTCATAGGATCATGCACACTGAATGCATGGT